>OX439037.1:21325181-22525181 GCA_949317995.1 Acholoe squamosa | reverse complement strand
TCAAGGTCTCAGGATGCTTCTGGAGGAAGAAATAAACCACCTCAGCAAAGAGCTAGATCACAAAGCGCCTCCAGAAATCCTACCTCCAGGGATGACAACAAAATAGTCATCACAGTGGCCACAGCCCCGGCAAACAATAAACAGGTTTCCTTTAAAAAGGTCACACATGAGGCTGATATCATAAACAGCAATAGTCCCCCTTACCAGAATAGGAGGACCAGAGACCCCACACCCAGCAGATTCCCCAGGAATAACAATGAAAGTGATCCGACGGAACCTGAGGGCAACGCTGACCTACATAACATTGATGAAGACAATCATGATCACAACGATGGTGATGAAGACTTCATTGATGAAGACACAGACTATGATGACGAAGAATAGGTTTCAGGGGAAGGATGCAAAGCACCAAACCACCCCGCCCCCACCACAGTGGATATGAAATCTGGAACGCCCCCCGCCAGCCACCACCCAACTGATATTCAAAGTGATGCAGAAATCAACTCCCTACAGCGGCCAAAAATGGATTTTTCCAAGGACAACAACCTGGATTTTGGTGACAGCTCCTCTTCAGACAGCGAAGACTGTTACGAGGACAGCAGTAGCAGAGTGGCACGGCTTCAACTGAGAATCAAGTCAGATAAGTATGGGCAGCAAGGTAAGGTCTCTCGCATTAATACCGAGTTAACTAAAGGTGCAGTCTTTGTCGACATAAATGACCACCCCTATAGAGCTTTGGTAGACTCTGGAGCATCCCTATCTTTTATCAGTCAAAAAATGGCAGATAAGGTAATACACACCCCAAACTTTAAACATGGAAGACGCTCACGTATGAATGTCCTCCTAGCAGACAGATCCACAGTACAGGTAAACCATGCCATTACACTCAGCTTCCTAATTGAAGGCAAAGAATTTGTTACAAGATTACATGTGGTACCAAAATTAAATCACCCCATCATTCTTGGAGTAAACTTCATGACCAAGTACAAAGCTAAGCTTAGTTTTGGCCCCAAGCTTCCCTCCATAAACACAATCAGGCCTGCTGAAAATATCACAATACCACCAAACTCTGAAACCACTCTCAATGCTATTGTCAACGGTTCAGAAAATTTAAATAAATTGACAGGCATCACTGAAAATATCAAACCAGCCCTACCTTTCCTGATTAAGCACGCCTTGGTTAAACCCAAGACTAGTGCAAAATTAATACCGGTAACTGTGGCAAATCCAAATGATTTTCCTTTGCATTTAAAGAAGAAACACACACCTCTAGGTATTTTCAAACCTTTCAACATGAAAAAGGCTATACCAATAGGCCCCCTGGACACTCATCATTCACTGAACCATGTCTCACCTGCCAGCGAGCTTTTTCCAATAAATTGTGGTGAAGACCCCCTGGAGCAATTTCCCAAGGGTAATGAACCCCTACAATACAAAATTTGTGAGCAGCTCACTGAGACTCAAAAAACGCAGGTGCGTAAAATTGTTGAACAGAATAGGCAGGCTTTTGTGATTGATGACAGCGCCATTGGCTCCAACACTGAGAATGAGGTCAAGCTGGAATTAATTCCAGATTTCAAGCCCTGCAACAGGCCCTCATACAGAATGTCCCCTCATAAAGAAATTTTCCAAAGAGAGCTCCTAAATAAACATTTAAAACAGGGAATCATTGAGGAATGTACCAAGCCCTGTGAATGGAATTCACCAGCTTTCTTAGTACCCAAACCTCAGGGAGACAGATCTGTAGCCTCAGGCTGGAGAGTGGTAGTGGATTACAGATGGGTTAATCAAAACCTCAAATCTTTTTCCTACCAATTCCCCAGAGCAGACGACCTCATGCAACAAGTTGGCAGAACAGGTGCAAAATATTTCTCAAAATTAGATGTATATAGTGCCTACCATCAAATTCCCCTGGCGGAAGAATCTAGGCCTATTACCACCTTTTCAGCCAATGGAACCAGATACATGGCCAAAGTTCTCCCAATGGGACTCAAAACCTCAGGTTTGTCTTTCATGAATGTCATGGAGCAATTGCTCATGAAATGCAAGTACAGAAATGCAGTAGCATATGTTGACGATGTGGCTATTTATAGCCCCACCTGGGAAAGACACCTGCAGGACCTAGATGAGGTACTCAAACTTTTCATCAAGGGAAATATCAAACTGAAATCAGAAAAATGTGAATTTGGCACAACCAAGATGGATTTCTTGGGATTTTCTCTAGATCAACACGGTGTGTCACCTTCCCCAGACAAAATCTGGCCAGTCAAAACCTTCCCTCCACCTAAAAACATCCACGACCTTAGATGTTTCAATGGCATGGCACAATTCTACAAAAGGTTTATTAAAGGTTTTGCCCACATAATGGCACCTCTATATGAAGCCACCAAAGGGACCTTTAAATGGACCACTAGTTGCCAGCGCGCCTTTGAGAAAATCAAAGCTTCAATTTGCACTGAAGCTGTCCTCAAATTCCCTGACTACAGCAAGCCATTTGTCATATTTACAGACTCAAGCAACTATAGCTTGGGAGCTGTGATCACACAGGTAGATGAAAATGGTTTCTATAGACCAATTGAATTTGCAGGTAGAGGTTTGACACCACAGGAGACGAGATATGGAATAACAGACAAAGAACTTCTAGGCATCGTCTTTGCAGTTAAAAAGTTCCACCATTATGTGGATGGAGCCCACTTCAAAGTGTACTCAGACCACACTGCCCTGGTCTCCCTTTTTAATAAAAAAGAGAACATTACTAATGGGAGACTAGCCAGGTGGGTAGACACAGTCATGTCTTACGACTTTGAGGTGAAGTATCTGCAAGGCAGAGCAAATTTTGTGGCAGATTTCCTATCCAGGAGATCCTACCCACCCAGCTCTGATGACCCAGTGCCAATTAGATCCCAGGGGAAAATTATTCTCCCCCCCAAGAAATTAACTTTCTCTGATATCTCCATGACCAAAGTCTTTAGGTCCAACGAGCCAGTACCCAAGAACCCAATCCAGATGGGACCCCCTAGATCAATTCTAAAAGGAGGTAAAATCTGGGGAAGCACAGGCAAACCACCCAAAGGTGTAATTGCAAAGAAAAATAGCTCTGAAAGAAACCACTTAGCTTCACTAGCAGCGCCAACGGAGCTGTGCGTCTTGACCAGGGCACAGTCACAGAACTCCCAGGAAGACACACCCCCAGCCCCCAGCCAATCACGGTCCAGAACCGCTGTAAACAAACAAGGCCGACCCACAAAAGTCAAGCCAGCTGGTTCAAGGCCAAGAGGTCGACCTCCCAAGTCTAGGTCACCCAGGGTATCAGTTAAGGCAGCCAATGCCAGACGCGCCAAGCTGTCACACAAAGTGTTACCTTTGGCTGAGAGGGCTATCACCAAAATTTGCAAGCACCCCTCACTCACACCCTCTAGAGAAGTATTGATTAAAGCACAAAAAGAAGATCTTTTTGCTTCATCAATGCTAAATTACATTCAGGATGGAAAGTTGCCACCAGATCAAGGCTTGACAAATCAGATTTTAGCCAATCATGATCAGTTCATCATACTAGATGAGGTACTTTTCAGAATCACTGACACAGTCATGGGTAAATCCCTAGACCCCTCCCTCCAAATTGTGATTCCAGAAAAGTGGGCAGAATCATTAATTGAATCCACACACTGCTCCCCATTAGGAGGGCACTTGGGTTCAATGAAAACATATGCAGCTATCAGGTCACGGTACTATTGGCGCTCAATGTTCAAACAGGTGTTTGATTACTGTGGCACATGTCACACATGCCTTACCACCAAAAAGAGGCCGAAAAACCTAAAATCACCAATGACACTCCGTGAACCTGTACTCACAGCCTACTCTCACGTCACCATGGACACAATAGGACCATTTAACAAGGCCGTTAATGGATCCCACCACATACATGTGGTCACAGATCATGCCACTAGACATGTAACAGCATGGTGCACAGAAGACAACACAAGCGCTGAGGTAGCCCTTGGTTTCTTTCAGAGAGTGATCTGCATCCATGGCACTCCCTCAGTTTTAAACACTGACAATGCTAAACAATACACTTCAAAATTCTTTGCCCTCTTCTGCAATAAATTTGGTATTAAGCATGTCACAGGGAGCGCACACTGGTCCAGATCTCAAGGTCTATGTGAACGCCAACACCAGACAATAGAATCATCCCTCAGAGCCTTTGTGTCTAAATCACAAAAACATTGGTCAACCTTCCTCCAAGCTGTGATTTTTAGCATGAATAACACAGTCTCCGGTGCCTTGGGTTACTCACCCAATCTCCTGGTATTTGGAAAACAAACCCATCTACCCACAGAGGCTGCATTAGCACTGATCACAGCAACAGAAGATGTTGACCCGGCACAAAAAGAAAATGTAGCCACTCATTTATTAAATCTCAGGGATGAAATTCAAATGAAGGCAGCAGAAAACATGATAAAGGCCCACAAAAAGATGAAGGCCAAGCATGACGCCTCTGCAGAGGTAGCCACCTTCAATACTGGTCAGTTGGTGTACTTACATATACCCAACCTCCTGGTGAAACACACCACCAAAAAGCTGCAACCCACATACTCTGGCCCTTACATCATAGTTAAGATGACCTCATCAGTAACTGCAATTTTAAAAAGGTTGCAGGATGGACATGTCTTTAAAAAGGCAGTACATGTGTCCAGGCTGAGAAGACCAATTACTAGAGCCAGCGCCAAAGCCATCATAAAAAGGCTCCAGACTGGTCCTGTACAAACTCTCTTCGACCCTGATTCAAGCATAATTGCTGATACCAATACACCAGCTCCTCCCCTCAAGAAAAAGAGAGGAAGGCCGGCAAAGAAAGGTATCATCACCTTTGCCCCATCACCCAAGAAAAGGGCAAAGAAAAGGAAGCAATGAAATTTCGTTAAAATCACATATAGAGAAAGCACAAATACCCCCCCCCCCACACACAGAAACACCTCTCAACCCCGACCCCCCCCCCCCCATACACACACACACACCAACACTCACCAGGGCTGTTGGCCCACACTCAGGCCACGTGCCACACCCCTGCTATCTACAGGGACACCCGCACTCACACACACCTAGGCCCAATTACCCACCCTACACATGTGACCACCGACCTCAAAGCCCCGACCTGATGATAACAAATTCCCTCAGCGGCACCCCATATCATCAGGTACCCCCTTTTTCTCTTCTTTGAAGATTTACTAACACTCACCTCTTAACTTATCACCTCGCACGCCTTTTGTTTTTATATTTATCCTTTTATTATATATATCTCGTTTTTCTCAAACCGATTTTATTTTTCCTTTAAATTATTTATCAAAGGCCCAATGAGCCCAATTATACACTGTTTGATCCCAGGATCAAACCCTTCAACCAGCCGCACTGTCAACCACTCAAGGGCAGCATATGCACACAATTTTGTCCAGCTATGGTTAGGTAGCCACATAAATTGCCCACGGCAGCAGTGTATCCTCTGGTACATGTTTTCATTTAAAGAAAAATCATGCATACACCGGCTAGATAGCTTTTCAGGGCTCCTATTTACCAGTTGACACGCCTATTGTAGGTGCTCGTATTCCCCCATGCCCACCCATGTTTGTACCTCTGTTTAGCACGAGGGCGCTGATACAGGTAGAACCCCATATTTATGAGCTGTCAATTAAGAGCAGCTCGGTACCCCAGGCATGATGTTTCTCACACACATGTATTCATGGTCAGCAAATTTTTAGACATGTGAACTGACCTCTCCACTCCCGCCTTATCTCAAACCTGACCCCAGGAATTCCAATTAAAAGCTTATTACCGGGGTATAGGTTCCAAATTTGCATAAGGGACATATGCCCAAACTGCAGCCATCCAATAGAATCAGGCCCAGCCTTTTTAGGGCAAGACATACCACTATAGGGATATCCAAAAGTGAGAAATAGCCACCCTCACGGATGGGTTTATAAGCCTTAGCCCACCCCCACCTTAGCCACTCCACAATATCACCCAGATCACACCATATCAGCGTTCCAAGTGAACAAGTGCCTGGACCAGGGATCACCATGGCGTTTACGACGTGCAATAAGCCCAGGTAGGCCTGTCCTATGTGCCCATTAACCAGTACTAGTTTTATCAGTCGTTCTTATATGGTCAATGACATAATCTGATGTCATGCTACCCAGGTACCTCTATTAACCAATGGCAGTGTGAGTACTAGAATACCTGTAAAAAGTTTGATTGTTCACTTCGCGCCCCATACCTGACTCAATTGTTTGTGCCCCTATACTCACCCCTCTGTATGGTTTACAGCTTATTCAAAAAAGTAGCTTACTCAAATTAAAACTTCTCTTCAGTGAAAATTGGACAATCTACGACCTCCTGGGACCGGTTGGATTATTGAAAGAAGGAAGAGACATTTTTGAGTTTAGGCAGCTCATTGTACACCACCAAAATTTGGTCTTCAATATGACTTCTAGACATTTAGCATATTACCTGAATGACCCCGCAGTCCACAAGGAACTGCCGCTATCAAACCCGTTGGTCTCTACCCTCGTCAAGAGGATGTTACTTTATGTCTGTTGTGACATGCCAACTTCTCCAGATTGGAGCACCTTCAAACCTAAAACAGCCGCTTATATAGCCTTGCTGTGCGCGCGCACACTTCTGGTCTCTGACCAGCCTTTAAAAGACCTTCCCAGATACTTTAGTGGGACGGGCAGAGCTTTGGTCATCAGGGACGCCATAGAATTAGTAGTTCAGAAAGCCATTCTTGAGACCCACATGTGGTCCAATAACCTGTCTAAACTCCCACCTACAGCCCATTGCTGAAATAAATCTGACAGGGTAAGCTACAAAATTTTTACTCTCACAACCCCCCCATTTAGTCTTAGCCTACTAATACCACAGGTCCAGTCACATCTCCATCATACCCCCCTCACACCCTCGCCAAGCAACCACCCCCCACTGTTTAAACAAACCACACTACACCCACCTAGGTGTGCCTACAGTCCCCTTTCACAGGAGGACACCTCCCACACAATCGACCATAAAATCCCCCACCACATAACCCAATTGCTGATATGACTCACAAACTCAATCCCCCCATCACATCTCTTTTACAGAGCCGCAGTACCTCTAATAGTGCTGTGTATCCTCTTCAACCTCACCAATGGATCACAGGACAAGGAGTTACCACAAAGGATCGTATTCAGACCAAATTATGGAACACTGTTTACCCAGTTACCACAGCCCCTAATCTCAAATTTCATGGACTACCCCCTAGTTTTCAGTCTGAACATCTCCCTGTCCCCCAACCTCCAAAGACCTGATAAAGTGTCACCCCTACTTAAGCCCG
This sequence comes from Acholoe squamosa, assembly GCA_949317995.1. Taxonomy (NCBI): domain Eukaryota; kingdom Metazoa; phylum Annelida; class Polychaeta; order Phyllodocida; family Polynoidae; genus Acholoe; species Acholoe squamosa. The sequence continues at coordinate 22,517,818 of OX439037.1, read as the reverse complement.
GCACCCTACCATACATTACCCAAACAGCCAACAATCTGGACACATTGATTAGCACCCTATTTGACAAAACCCAAAATTCATTAGACCTTTTGATTAATTTAATTTCCAACCCCAGGAACCGTCAGGCCAGAAATGCCCCAGGACAAATCATTGGCGATATTCTCAGAGCAACCCTAGGCCTGGGAACCCAACCTGAAATTGACCTTCTAAACGCTGACATTTCTGACATTGACAGAAGATTGGCCACTAAAATGCATGTGGTTGAATTAGCCACCCATTTTCTATTAAATATCTCAGAATACAATTACAATTCCCTAAACATCCTATCTGAATTCCAAAATGATACTGACGACGCACTGTCCCTGCTGGCCCAAAATCTAAAAACATTAGATTCCAACTTTTCAAACATTATTTTAAAGTTAGAATCCCAAGCCAGACAGGACACCTTTTATTCCATGTTATTTTCTGCAGCAAACTCACAAATTGAGTCACTAATCGACCTTCAGGAGGATCTAGACATTTTATTAAGTGCCATAAACAGCTTAGTGGAGGGCGAGCTCCCTCCCAACTTAATTTCCCATGACACCCTCAGGTCAGGCCTAAACAACCTCTCCAGCGCCTTGAGTAGCGCCCACCAAGGCATATCAATCCTTGACATACCCATAGGTCATTACTATAAAAGAAGAGTAAGTGCCCAGTGGAGTGACCCCTCCACCCTCTTCATCTCACTACCCATACCCATAGGACTAGGGGATAATGTTTACACCCTATTCAGAACTGAAACCTTTCCAGTCCCCTTTGACACATCAGATGTTAACTCTACAGGTTACACCCTGGTACAGCCCCTACCCCCCTACATAGCCATGTCTCCCAGCCACGCCCATTTCATGGAGCTTCAGCAGGCAGACTTAGACCTATGTACACAAGACACCTTCATCAGCTGTAACCTACCCCTCCCCCTGCTATCACCTCTACACCCCACCTGCACTCTGTCCCTACTCCTGGACCTACCTGATGCAGTGCACCACACCTGCAGTTTCACTGCACACATGGCTGCACCCATACCCAACCTAATCAAACCCATTTCTAGGTCAACATATCTCATGATCACTAGTAAATCGCCATCTTACTTACAGTGTCACAATGCGGGACAAATCCCAATGATCAATGCAGCATACTCAGTCATGTCAGTACCATGCCTATGCTCTATTAAGAACGCAGGCATGGTTATGATCAATTCAAATATAACCTGCGTACAAAATATAACACTGGAACCCATGGCCATGAGCCCCATAAACTTACCACTATGGCGACATTTTGGTTCACCTCCAGCTAACATATCAGGCGTTACCATGACAACCGTGCCACGGTCCCTGGAACTACCTAACCTCCAGCGTCTCAAATCCTTACACAACCAAAAAATAGTACCCTTAATTAAAAGCGTACTCACCCTCAAACGAGCAGCCAAGGGTCTGTCAGATGAGTCTTCTCTTCTGTCAGCAAGTTCACTAATACACCTTGGTTACCATTTGGAATATTCGATCTGGTTCCACTTAGTGACCCCTCTGATTGCCATCCTCTGTTGTGCAATGACATGCCAGATCCAGATGCGCGTGTCACGCCTGGCTCAGTTGGTGACAGTCCATCTAGCACTCAACACACCCAGAATGGCGGATGCAGCGACTTGGCAGAATCTCAAGGATCTGATCAACAAGGCCAACAACAACTGGCCCTCGACACCCACACAACAGCCCGTGGAGCAAAGCCTGGAATTTATCCAGACTCCTGGACGCTACGATGTGATGTGGGCAATCGGCTCCGTCCTGATCATCTTGTACCTGGCCCGCCTCTTCATCTCCAGATGCTGCAGACACTGGCCACACTGTAGGCAAGACGAATCCGATGGCTTGCCCCAGTTTGTCCTCCGCATCCACTCCCAGGGCAGAACATACGAGTTTGTTGTGGGAACCATGATTTTCGGCTCCAACCTATGGCCACCCTTCATTAAGGCCCCTAAAATTGGAAAGCCCCGCCTCACTATGCCCTTCGGCCGCCACCTGGATCTCAACTGGAAGGCCAAGGTCAGCTTCATAATTGGCGCTCAATTAAGAGTGGTGCAGCTCGAGAGATACCCTCGCTGCCCCCTTTTCTGGAGACTACCCCTCTACAGGATCCTAAATGGGAAGCCACATGTTATGACCCTGGTCATCAAATCCAAGACCCAGCCAGATTTCCAGCTGACCCCGGGATATGAGACAATCGAAGACACCAACATCCCAGAAATCCCCAGGATCCAGGCCCCCAGCAGCCCCAGCCCCAGGCCCAGGGGTACCCAAAATCCCAGCGGCCAGGTGGAGCTAACTAAATTCACACCAAAGGACTACCAACCCCCTAAGGACATGTACGTGTTCGACCCCACCCTGGAGGATATATCTACCAAATTCCCACCAGAAATCGGTATGTTTATTTTTCCGTTCAAAATCCTTAAGGTCCGTGTCTTGATTTATGTGGGGATACCCACATGTCTTCGTAGCCAAAATCGTTCTACAGCCACCGGCCACCCCTATTTTCTCATATAATGGAACCGACCAACCATACCACAGCACACGACCGGATAGCCACACACAGGATAACACATCCTATGTGGGGATACCCCACCCCCCCCCCCCCCCTACCCCACAGATAACCCAGCCCGGCGATGCCGAGCCATGCCTCATCTCATTCCAGACTCCCATCCCATTACCCGTCAGTCTTATCAGCTTAACAAACATAGCCCCATTAAAACAAACATACCGCCACATACCTATACAATAGCAGCCCCACTGACCCAATTTTGAATGTTGTTAGCGGATCACAGACGTCTAGTGCTGACGCTGCGTCTGGGCATTTTCGCGCCAAACGCAGCGTCATGACGTTGCCGAGCGTCCCCAGTACCGAAACCAGTCACCAAATGCAAATTTTTCGCACGTGATCACGCTCACATGACAATATGCATAACCAAATAAACGTCCACACGTGGTGTGCACGCCAATACAATAACATATGCACGTGTTTATATTACAGTAGACTTGCAACATACCCCGACTTACCACTCCCCGATCACTATACCAATCTAATTCAGACAACACCGGCACCCAATTTACAAGCCCCAAAATCCATAACAAAACTCTAAACTGGTGGTGGACTTTTCTATATTATTAGCAAATATCACAAATTAATCAGGTTCTCTGGCGCCAATCACATTAAAATCACGAGGAATCAAGCATATTATCAAAGTCACTTATCACAGGTTGATCCGAGCCCTTCTGGCTGTTGATGCCGTAATCACAATAATAAATCACAGGGAAATCACAGTCAATCACATAGCGCATTAGGCCTCGCCACCTTCTGGAATCTAGTCCTTTTCTCCGGCTTCACATCCTCCTTTTCTTTCTTTCTCTCACTCCCCGGCTCTCTTGTCTGCCCGTCCTCAACCGACCCACGCCTTCATATCAATATCCCTGAAACCAAACAGACAGCCCTTTACTCCCCATCGACCCCTTACAAGGATTCAAATTTTTCGTTGCATTTCAACCCTCCTAATTAAAAACCTAAAAATAGCCCCACAAAATTTCAAAAACTCCTGAAATATCACTCACCTCTCTCCTAAGCAGAAACCCCACAGGGTCCGCTGCCGGTGCCCCCGGGGCCCCCTTGCAGGCCCTTAAAACCATGACACGCATAGGGCACCCATCCAACCACCACCAGATACACACGCACCCTGGAGAGAAACCAAAGCCACCCTCTGTGAAAAACAGCATAATGTTTTTCAACGACGAACAAATTAGCACATTAACAATGAATCCATCCATTAGATTTTGACTCACCCCACCGGCTCAACGACGCGGAGCATCAGGCAAACGGTCCCCAACTCCGTGACATGGATGGAGAGCGACACCTCCATGACAATCCTTTTCCTTTTTTTTTGCCGAAGCAACACAGAGCCTCCTTCAAAATCTCCGGGGTTTGGTGCGAACTTCCTCCGTCAATATTTCAGCAGTTTCTGACGTCAAAAACGCCGTCTTCCCCTTTTATAGTGGACCCTACCGCGGGAACCTTAAGCTCATTTTTCGGCCCAATTTTCGAACCTCAAAAATCCAGACCGTTCCAGTCGTTTTCCAAAATTCTCAAAACCAAACCAACCCCCCCCCAACCCAAAATACAAAGTAAACCTCCCCAGCCCCCGTCCCAACCCTGAAGGGTTGGTGCAAGTCTACATCTCTCATTTACCGTAAACTCATAGGCCTTAACGTAAATCCCATACATTAACCAAACGCTGTACAGACGCTGGTGCAGTGGCGCCTCTTGGTGTTATTTTCCTGAACTAAAATCCGAGACAAAGCAGCGTACGGCCCAGCGACCGTCCGCTGGCGCCGCCAGGTGTGTAGCATTGAAATTAACATAGAGTCCTTGGATACGGCCTCCCGCCTAGCTCCAAACCAAAACCTTTGCTTCTGTATGGTACTCCTAGGTGTCAACTTGACTAAAATTTAGCACCATGGGTTAATCTTAGTATTATTGCGGACCTGATTGTGAACCATACAACCCTGACACGGTCTCTAATGCTTTGTTTTCTCGGCTCTATGTTGTTTTCTGAACAGGTCAACGCGAGATGACTGGGACCAGTCCAACACCGACGAAGCCGGCCCTGAAAGACCAGAAAACTCCTCAGCCGAAAAATACCCAGGTCAGGAAACCAGTTACCCTCAATACTCAGGAGGAACGAACCCTAACGGCGGAAATACACGCAGCAGAAGGGCCGACACCCCCATCCCAGAGGCCCGCTACAACTGGAGGAGCAACCCCCGCACCCCAGCAAGGCCAAAATGCCTAATAGCAGGGTGCAGACTGTGCTCCAGCACCCCTGAGGGTTTTGTCTGCCCCTGCTCCTACACAGGCATCAGGTTCAGACCCCTAGTATCCCAGAGACACTACACCACCACCACCTTCACCAATAGCACCTCAAACCTAGATCACCAGGACAACAAAAATGACAATAGCTCCGAGTCTGAAGACTCTGACTCTTCAACCTCTACTTCTGCCGAACCAGGCAACCTGGCCTCGGTGGAAGAGGATTTTAGAGACATAGATTTAGACCCCAGCACTCCTATTAAAAGGGCTGCACTCAGAAGGAAGTGGGCAAGAGGCAGATTCTACATAAGAACCCCCAGACCCCACCCTAACCTACCCCCCTCCAGTGTCAGTGCTGGAGACAGTAAACCATGGAAACATTAATATTCAGAAAGTCATGTAAACCCCTCCGAATTCAATTACAAATCAGTGTTATTCTTACCTTCCTTCCATATTTATCGATTGTAGGGACACAATTTAAAACGCCCCCCCCCCAAGAACCACAGTACCGCTTTCATTTGTATGTGACCTTTAATTCGATCTGCAAGGTTCACACGATTTCTCCACGATGGTAAAAATAAAACCAAACTCATATTGTACCATCTTAACCAATAAACCACCATACATTTACTTGTAAAAACTCTGTGTAAGCTTAGAGTTGACCTGGCTGGCAGATCAACCCTAGCTTTCAGGTGCCACAGAGCCCCCATCCCTCTTTTCAAGCCCAACCATGTCATTGTATTTATGGGTTTTAGCCTCAGTAGAAAACCATGTGTGAAAAATGTTTTGAAATATTTATTGTCTCAAGAAGTTGAACATCCAGAGCCTGTAATTTCCACTACTAAAATTCTACAGAATGCCACCTCGGCAAGCCTTTCAACCCCAAAAGTAACAAGTGACAACTACCTCGGGCCAAATGCCCCCTTTTCCAAAAATCCAAAAAATTTTTTTTTAGAAATTTCACATTTTCACCAACCTCTCGGCTCTGGGTGAACAGTTTCTCCTTGCATGCAAGTTTGTGTTTTCAATTATTTTATGTACAAGCTAGTCCAAAAGAGATCTTCGGTCACATCTTACTGTATGTCACTGATGATCGTCACCTCGCCCATATATGTAGCTTAGCAGTGATACCACTACTGCCCAGCTCAATCATTAACTTATTTGTTAAAACCTTGTATGTAAGGACAGCATGTACATATTTTCACCTTATTTAAAACCTCCTTTAAACAATCTGTGCTTTTATACCGCTGATGTATTTGTAATTTTATACCGTATATTTTTATACTGGATATAGAAAATGTATTTTGACAATGTATGATGAACAAGACAGACCTAGTCATGCCCCTACTACCCTGCTCAGCCAGAGCAGTCTTAGTACCCTTAGCATCTATTCTTGTAGTGTTCAAGCCAGATTATTTTGAATTAGTTCACAGAATTTGCCTCAATTGAGAGGATGCAAGTTCAAGTAGTTTTAGCTAAGAAAAATATCAGTTGTTATCCAAGCTCCTATGTTTTGTACCAACTACTACCGGTAGAACCAAATATTGTACCCCCTTTTCACAAGAAACTTGGTAATATCAATCTTTACCCAGCGCTGAACATCTTTTCAGCCCCCTATTTCACATCTTATACTTGAGCATGTCAATGGACTTGATATAGACTCTCATTCCTTATAATTATACTCCCTTTAACCTCATGCAGAGATGAGTGGGAATGTGGGGATATGTCAATGGACTATTCTATGTATTATAATTATGAACGACATACTCAAACCAAACTGGCCAAGCTACCCCCTAGTTCAAACCAAGGTCAACCTATTTTTAGCTTGGCAGGGTGAAGAGTTCACACCTGCCCTCCTCCAGTGGGAAATCCCCAGGCTCCCTCCTGTGGATCCCCCACTGGAGAACTCAACTATTTTTAGATTCACCTAGCCAATAGGAGCAGCTCACCCCTCCTACCACAGATTGGGACTGAGCAGAACCACCGACTCAGCATATTTGAGTCGCTCCCTATACTAAAAATAGAAAGTACAGAAATAGACACGACGTCATCTGGGCTTGCTCCTGACTATATAACCTAGTCAGGATCAAGCCTCAGCATCTTATTCTTCTCCAACCTAGACCCTACGACACTCAGGTGCCTTGGCTTAGGATATAGCTTGGTCAGACTGGCGAGTACTATATTGTACACTGTATCAGTTACTCATCATGCCAATCTTACAATAAAGCTGGATCATCAACTGAATTGTCTGGACTCCTGTTACCTCACTTCATGACATGTAACGAGACATTGACAATATCATTTCTCAGGTATCCTTGATTATCTAAACTGTATAGAACGAACGTAATGTGTTTCCTAAAGTTGTAGCTCTTATGGATATGCATTTAATAAGAGCACTATTATTATTGCTGTGTGTAACTGTTGCATGATTACTTGTTTGAACACTGGGCATCAATGAGTATCGATTCTAACAATTCAAACCAAACCTTATTCTTTGAGGGCAGCAGAACAACCTAACCTTCATGTCTGTCTGTTGTCATGATGTGTCAATTCAGTGCTGGCGAGTAACTTGCCTGCACTGTAATGATGCATCATTGTGAACCCTTCAGGCATGTATCAACTGCATCAGGTCTCCATGGTGTGTAGATACAGCATTGGAGATACTCACTTGGGCTGCATTCATACACCATGATGATCCAAAGTGGGGAAGGGCTGCTAGGGCATTAATGTATCATGCCCATTGGTCGTCATGATGCGTGAATGCAGCCCTGGCGAGTTACTCACCAGGGCTGCATTCATGCATCATGCCTACCCTACGGGATCCCAGAGGCTCGGCATGATGCACCAATGAAGCGCTGGCGAGACTGCTTGCTAGCACTTCATCGGTGCATCATGCAGACCAATGGGCATGATGCACTCCTACAATAGCGGCCCTTAAAGTAACACACCATGGGGCACTTCAAGGTCTAACCGGTCGTGATGAGTGCGCTGATTGGCACTTCTCTTTCTTATTTCAGCAGAACCCACATGCAGACCAACCTCAATTGCTTATGGTAGATGTTGACGATAACATTGCATCCAAAAGCCTATCTATCAAGGCAGGGTTTCATTGTACATTGCAGCCTGTTTCACTTATCACCACCACCATATGTTTCAATAGTGTGAAAGTGCCACAGAAAATTCTGGTCCTTGTAATGGGTCTACTGCGCCCCATGAAATTGTTCCTTTTTTATGTATTGCATTGTTCTAGGAAATTGACCCATTTGATTCAATATTCACAAAATTATAACAATATAAATGGTACATGAATTGCGCACATTGTGAGCATTTTCAATGAAAATTCAATTTCACAAAGTAGGCATGAACTTTGTAAAGCTTTTGCCATGTGACCAAAGTCTGATACAATGGCATTTATGGTTAACAGGAGATATGTCAATGAAGACTTGTTTCTCTTTCTGTGTTAAGCCAATCACATCTCTTTTAACCACTGGGTACCTATCTGTGCGCGAGGGACAAATGTGAAACGAGGTTACCGATTCACCTTTTTTTCTGAATACTACTGTTCATAACCAGAAAAACTCTCTCTTGTATAACAATACTATTATGAAACTAGGTTTTATCTTGTGAATTTCAATATAAAAGGTCTTAAGAACCATATATTTGGTATTTTCCGTATATTAACAAAATTGATAAATGTAATGCAAAAATCTTTTTGCCAGCAGCGAACGTATCTCAAGCCCAGTACTGGAAATACACAATGGAAAATAGTAAAGCTAATCATAGAACATGGAATAGACAACCTTTGCTTCGCCTTTTTCCTCCCAACGTGCTCTTTTTGAAAGCTATCCCTTCCATTCGTGGCACCTGTTCCGCGATCCCCTCAATGTATTTTCCACCTTCGGGCACTATGGCTTTCTCTGGTTTTTTTTTTTATGAATTATAAAACTGGAAAGCTATGGTGTCGCTGTACATTGTATATTGCAAGTGTTGATGTGGCTTTGCTTTTCTTTTGCTAGCATAAGAATCATTATCTCAATACACTGGTTAAGCACATATTACGATATTCCATATCTGTTATTGGTTTGACAAAACTCCTAGTTAAAAAAGGTATGTTTCAGGTAACATGGCTATAATTTCAAGGGTAAAATATGATAAAAAATTACGGACAATTTCTAACATGGAACAGTTTTGCTAGTGGTAAAGGAAAACTTGAAGGCATTACAGTAAATCCTTTATGATAATCATATTTGAAGGGTGGTAAATACTCTCTAAACTTTCTCCTTTTATGCTCGTGGTGACTAAAAATAGAAACCTGTGGGATGAAGTACTAGAGTGCTGACATGTATCGGTCTTCACAGGCCTTTGTCAAGGCTAGTTTTATTATGAACTTCTTATAATCAATGTATATTCAGGTTTGACTTTGTTATATTATATGGTCTGGTTATCTGAAACTCCCCTTTTTGAAAAAAAAAAAAAGAAAGAAGGTAACACTTTCCGGAGTGGATTGGGGGTGAGGGAAAGTCTTTTGAGAGAACAAACACTTTTGGTGTTGTGTGCCCATCTAATATATAAACATAAGACCATCAGTGTACATGTACATACACACCCGTCCCCTCCTTTTTGTAGCTACCTTCTATAGCAAAGTACAACACATATATCCTCAAAAATGCAACCACAACTTAGAAATGTTGTGCCCTTTGCACAAACCATACCAATTAGAGAACTCCTGTACACAAGAAAAGGGCACTTTGTATTTTATAGGACAAACCAGATGAGGCAAATTTTCCTGATTTGGGGGATGTGGCCTCCACTGAGGACCCCTTTGCCATCACGGTCCCGTGGGGTGATGGTGGAGGGGATGGTATTTGGAACTCAAAACCAGGCCCCGAGTCAGCTGAAGTGGCCGGGGTTTTATTCCCAGACTTTGATTCTGACCCATTTGGTGAAGACCATACATCAAATGACCCACATGATGGAAACCCCAAATCAAATGACCCATTTGGTGGAGAACCCAGATCAGATGAAGCCCTCAATGATCAGGCAGATGTCTGGTCTAGCACTGGGCAGACAGAGGGTACCGGGCCCGATGAAGTGAAAGAGAATACAGTGTTGGAAGACAGTAACCTCAGCTTAACCACCGAAGACAATTCAGATAAAGCCACAAAGCCGCCAGTTGAAAAAGTATTATTTTACTGTATATCAAATAATAAGAATTGATAATGAAAATAATAAGTGGGTTGATTTGTGAAGTGACAGAAAAGATAAGGAGAAAGAAACGTGATTTTCAAGATTATGATAAGATAGAAATTAGAAAGATGATGAAGGACTGGAAGAGTTACTCAGGGGAGTGAATAAGTAAGAGTTGATAAGACATCATAAGACACTTAAAGGTACATGAAGTCAACTGAATTCCAATATCCACTGTAGTACATAACTTACAGTTGAGTGATAGGCTTTGATTTCAATGGCAGTAGATTTGGCGCTTAACATTAAATGACATCAAAAATAATGACGATAAAACTTACCTTTTAAGAGATTGCTAGGTAAATGTTGCCATTAAGTCAGGTGAATCGAGATACACAAATAATCCATTTGTATCCTGAACTAAACTATACTAAACCCTATTAAGTATGCCATGAAGGAGTAAGGATGCAGAATGAATGGGGTTTCCACATCATAGATTTGAAGACAACCTTATCCTAGGTCCAATACCAGATATACATTTGTGATTGACCTAGCAGAAACAATGGTCTCTGTGCTAGTACTTGAGGCAAACCCACTACCTTGGCACCACAGGTACAAGATGACCCCATGTATAAGGCGCATAGTGCTTAATATTGCACATTTTGTCAGATACAGTGTATAATGTAAGTTTAGCCATCCTACAAGACACACAGGCTTTTTGAAAGTCCTGCAAGGCACAGCTAATGTCAGTTTCATACATAAGCTGCGCCTTATACGCTGGGTGATATGGTAGTCAAATTACCCCATTACACACCTGGTAGAAACTTACTTAAGGTTACTTGACTATCATCTTTTAGTCAGAATAGCTTGAAAAGACAGAGAATTATTGGGCCAATTATTGAATGATATCATTAATATTACACCTATTTTGTGCACATCATTAGCTATTTTGCAAGTGAAATACATAGAGGACCAACAATCCATATGTACACTACCCATATCTATATGCCTGTGGATGGGATTGATTTTGCTTATTGATGGACACGGCAAGTTTGCTTGAGAATTAATTTCCCTGTACAGTATATGCATGGTTACTGCTTTCAATATGTACTGTATCCTCTAGTTGTATGAGGAGGTGGCACTATTTCTAGGGCTTTTACACTGCTCTCCAGGAAACCTATATACAGTGTGCTTTAAGAACCCTTCAAAGACCCGTCATAGTGTTATGATACATCATGCTGACTTTTAATGGTGCATGAATAGGGCTACATTCATTAATCATGCTGACCCCACGGAACAGATCTATACACTTCCAAGGGGGTCAGCATGTTTCACCAATGTAGTGCTATTCATTTACTCACTAATACTGCATTGGTGCATCATGATGTCAAATAAACATAAAGTGTTAGGCATGATGTGACTTTGAAGGGTAATAAATACCATGGTTATGTAAGAAAATCTTCAATTGTTGCAAATCTTGCCATTGTTTCAAGGGAAAAGATTATTCCCCTGTGATTGCCTTAAGAGTGACCTATCATAAACGTAACATTCTAGGGACTAGTTTTGTATGATTGTTTGATCTAAATACTTACAAACAGTACAATATGTTTACATATTAAGAAGCGAGCATTCTGTGTGGGATAGTTCTAAGATATTGTACAGATGTGCTAAGTCCCAATTAGCTAAGAAACAGTTTAGATTTAACTTGTTTAATGAAGTTAGTATAAGATTGTTGAAGTACCAAAGATAATGAATTTGTAGTTACTGAAAAAAAATGTTTATCGATTTCAAAATACATATTTTGAGACAAACAGTGGAACAACTTCATATGTAGATTTAGATTTCAATAACACACAATCACATTTAAAACAATATCTGTTTTTCTACACCTCACATTTTGAACTGTTATTTGTATGTGCATTCAGGCTTGGACCTGATATAGTTTATGTGATACAGAAGTAGTACTTTCCGATTTTGATTACTTATAACTTAAGGTTTTTACTGCTTTTGAAAGATTACTTAAATGGTACCGTAGTTTATATATACCATGTTTGTCTTTTATTTTAGCCTGAAGCCAAACTGAACAAGAAACCAGGTGAGTTTTTCAAATGTTACCTTACTACCAGTGATTGTAAATAATTTATGGCATTGCACATGGTGTATAGGTTTCGTGACTTGAAAACTGGATTGATTGACACAATTATGATGCTACCCAATGGGCACAGATCATTGACTATATTAAAGTTGACAACTGGTTGATTGTGTTGGCAATGTGGATCAACGTCATCTTCGTCATATCAACATTGATTCAACATAAGTGTCCAAATGGGATTGACGGCTATTGTCCTATTAAGTAGGGGGTGTGGGCTTATTGCGGTATGTGCGCTTGTCACACCGAATACGGTTATATTCACGACTTTATACTTCATGTATACCATGGATCTTTAATTCATCTAATGCATTGACTAGATTTCAAACAGCCCCATCTCTGGATTTCTTGCAGAAATTGCTAATGTGATAGCGGCATACCAAGCTACAGGACAGGAGCAGCTGTCCCTTATGCCCGGACAGCTCATCCAGGTACGCAAGAAGAGCCAGTCTGGCTGGTGGGAAGGGGAACTACAGGTGAGTCACATGTACCGTCTCTGAACCTTTAATAACCCTTCAATAACCCTTTAATATGCCAGATGCTGCCACAAGAGTCATTTTCATTGGTCTCATGCACCATTGGCTTTCTACCGTTGTGAGTCTACTCACCAACACTACATTGTTGTATACATAATGCTAGCTATATCAACCCTGTTGTATCACAAAAGCATTAATGTACTTGTCATGCTTTAATAGTGAAAACATGCATGAGTCAGCTCTTTTCTTATTTAGTTTTTGATACCTTTCTTTTTCTGTTGGTGAAATCCACCTTTCCTTTAGATTTAGCTACTAGCAGCAATGAATAAGACCTTTGTTCTACAACTTGACTTAAAACTTGTTTGCTCATTTTCTTTCTGTGCTCAGGCGCGTGGTCAAAAGAGGAAGATTGGATGGTTCCCTGCAAACTATGTCAAGTTATTAGGTCCTTCAAGTGCCAGGTCGACACCAGATCCTAACCGGGCCTCTCTCAGCTCATCCCCAATGAAATGTGGTTCACCAAATCTGTCGGTAAGAAAATAGATGAACAGATTATTAAACATGAAGAAATTGGATCTCATTCTCCACGGCGACATTATCAAATAGCCTCAAGTCCCTTATGAAATAGCCATTTTATGGTAGATTTCAATGTTACATGAATTTAATACATAATTTTTTTTAAATTGTTCCAACTGAATACTTCCTCACTCACTAGCCTCAAGCAGTTTTCCTCGAGGCAGACCTTCAACACTTGAAGAAATACTCAGTTTGGAGCAATCCTTTTAAACCTCTGTGTATAATTCTTTCAGGATGCTGGAAGTCGGACAGAGACGCCACAACCACCACAACCCTCCAGTGCACCGGCATGTGAGTACCTCTGCATAGTGATAATCTAATAGATAATGTTGGGACATGTACTTCATGAATATATTATCCCTTTCTCATGTAACGATATTATATGCCATGTGGTTTGCTATGAATTCATGTATAAAATCCCTGTAGAAATATTACCCAGTACATTGGTGTATGGAATAGTCATTCTACATGACTGTTCAGCTTAATTAGAAAAGAAGAAAGAAAAGACGAAGAAAAAACACGTTTCAAGTAAAAAACGAACAAAAAATGGAAATAGAAAATACAAACAGCAACAGGATTCTCAATGCAATTCATTAGCGGTGTTGTAATACTAACCCTTTCCCCCTCTCACACAGTGGAGCAGGTGATGGCAATATTCAGTTATGAGGCACAAAATAGTGATGAACTGACCTTCCATAAAGGATCTATCATCAATGTTATCCTAAAAGACGATGCCGATTGGTGGAAGGGCGAGGTGAATGGCCAAACGGGGCTCTTCCCTAGCAACTATGTGTCATCCCTAGCAGACGCGGTTGTCGATAATAAGGAATCCGAAGGGACGTCTTGTAAGTAGCTATATTTCTATGGTTACTAGCAGTATCAATCATGGGAACCATAAAGTGGCTTTTAGATTTGTTGCAGAAACAATATCATTTCTTAAAATCAGACATTTCGACAGGGCTAGATTAAACTGATCCGTCCAGCACGATGAAATAATGTAAGATTTCGACAGGGCTAGATTAAAAAACCTATCTTAAAATCAAAAGCACCAGTTGCAGGGAACCCTTTTCTCTGAGCAAGTTGTAAATACCTATTTGGGCTGTCCATCCTGTTGTTAGGGCTAACAATTATAAGTCCAGGTGGGAGATTACTACATTGTATTTTACTTTGGCCCATTGACCTTTCCTCCTGGAGCAAGTAACTGTATATCTATTAATTTGAGTCCGTAAACCCTACATCAGTTAGAACTGCCACAACAAATTCCATGCTCTGAAGATATGCTTGGCTATGAAAGGGTACCAGCTGAGCTCCTTACACTTTGGTGATGGAGGATTTGGGGATAGTTTACTTTGATATTTTAGTGAATTCCTTGTTTGTTAGGAAGCGCATTAATTTTGGTGAGCTTGGTGTGATAAGCGTTGGTTCTTGTGTGTCTTTTATTTAGGATCGCTGCGCTGCCTACCTCGGGACTTGGTCGCGGCCCACTACCTACCACACCTCCTCCGTGTTGCGAAATCATAATGAACTCTCTGCAACCAGGGGTGTAGCTTAAACCACACACAATGTTACTACACCGCTCTGGTTGCTTGCACCAAACGTTGAGATTGCAACCATCCGATGTGCAATACTAGCTAAGCTGTTCCTTGGCTGCGTCCCGGCCGCCAGTCGCTGCCGGTCTCCTTAGTCCTCCTGCTCCTTTTACCTCCTCCTACCTACTCCTCAAGTGCACTACTCATCATGACCTACATCATCTCCATGATCTAGTTTACCCTTATGTCGCACACAGCCCTTACATCAGATTATTATCAACACGTACAGAAATTAGCATGTTCTACTACCTTCAATTAGCAGAGCCACAAAGTGATATTTCAAGGGAGCTCATGATGGTAGTATACCATCAGAGAATATTCTCAAATTACTAATTGGCATTTATTCATAAATTGGTGGTAATGTGACTGCAGATGAAGGTTAACATACATATTTATTAAAAAAAAAAAAAAAGAACAAGTGAAAATAGCTTGATTCTGGTGTTTAGTGGAAAAGATATTTCAGGAAACTTGATAACAAAGTTTGTTAACTCTACTCATGCACCCTTTTGGAAATATTAAGTTTATTTGCTACTTAAATTATATGCCCTTCTTTTAGCATCACTTCTCATATAGTATAAGCCCATGTTAAGAAATCGTTAAGTAAATGATTTTCTTTGTAATTGCATTATGATTATTCAATTTGGCTTGTAAGTGCTATTTTGCCTCCTTTTTTAGTCAGCGTTAGTAAACGCATGTTGATACAAGGCTTTCTGCTATTTCTATAATTATCATCGTCACTGTTGTAATGGTCACCTTTATGTTATGGCTGGTTGTTGTGATGGTAATATGCATACAAACCCAGTGCAGTGTGTGGTAGTGGGCCTGGACCAACTCTCCCGCTGGCACGGCACCAAGTTCCACCCTCCTCACACGAGGCTCCGCCCCGCCACGCCAACAGCGACTTCCCCCTAGTTCACAACTAGGTTTTCCTTTTTAAGTTTTGTGTTCTAGAAGCTTTCTCCATTTACACATTCCAAATAGTGAAAACATCTTTGAGTTAGTGATTTTTCTCAATTGGTAAAATAACACTTCACAACCGCACAACTTTGGACAATATAAATACATTTGAGTTCACAGCTAGAGCTATTGTTTGATAACCAATTGACATGGTGTTGGCGTGGTAGTGCCTGTGGTTTCTTGCATATTACCACAAGTATCAAACCTGTAAGGGTAGCATAGTGCTTCAAGTCTGTGCTCGCCCAATATCAATATGATGTATGAATGCAGTGGCCCAAGTGAATAACTCATCAAAGCCTCATCTGTGGATCATGCCGACTCTGGGTCACTACAATACTGAAGTGTCGGCATGATGCACCTAAGGAGCACAGTAGCATACATGTGAAGCTTTGAGGCATCATGCCGTTCATAAAGGGTTAACTACTGGTGAGCAAAATAGTGAGCCATTAGCTCTGGCTCATTTGCTATGCCACATTTTGAGTAATGTATTTCTAGAACAACTGATGCACTGGGAGAATAATCTCTTACATGATGTTCAAAGATTTGTGTTACTTCTATAAAATAGATACTGTTAATACGTATGTGTTACAGATGTGGGGCATGCCCTAAGTGAAGCTGACACATTACAATGACAATAGGTTGTTGCTATCAGAAATAAGTAAATCACTAACAGCCTAAGGTCAAAATGATAAGCTGTAATTACTGGTGGGACTTGACATAAGTATACTTCAATATAAGAGAGACCATTTCTTTTCTATTTACTCAATATTAAGAAGTTGATTTAAAATAAGATTGAAGGATCGTCCTTAGTCGAATTTAACTGTTTACGATATGAAATAATTGAGCTGTCAATTAAAGTAATCCACCATGTCTTGGCTAATCCACATAGCATATTTGTATGATTGATAAGTCAATGCTAGTTCTTTGTCCGTGCTCTCCATCACTTTGCACTACCCCACCTTTTGTCTACCTTAATATATTACTAGTGTCTTTCATAGTGGTATCCCATATATAAATGGTCCAAATCTATGGAATTCCATTACAGTGTTGTATTGAGGTCTTATGTCAGTACCTTCATTTGACTCACTTGAGGTGATCCACTTTCTATAAGCCAGATATGAGTGAAATACTGCCATTTTGGATGATACTTGTATCCCTATAAATCAAAGAAAATGGTCTTCTTTCCAGCAAATATCAGTTATCTTTTGCATTTTTTTTATACTTGATCGAAACTTGGAGAGCAACAAACATTGAAAGAGCAATACTATATAGTGTAATCGAAATACAAGTCGGCCTACCATAAAATCTCCCTCAAAAGCCGTTACTTGAGGAAAAGGTGCAAGCTAAATATATGACCATATGATCTTATCTAAACTGTAATTCACTTAATTGAAAATCACCATCAGAATCTGACTTCCCAACTTTCAAACTTTTTATAAGCGGAATTAGGCCTATATCCTAAATATTGGTTGACTCCTGAAGGAGGTTTTATGCTATTTTTTTTTCTTTTTTATTCCTTTTCTTTTTCTTTTTTTTTCTAAATATCTGAGTCAGTAATGATGCAATATGATATACATTATTCATGAAGCAGAAGATGCCAGAGTGAATAGTTGACGTCGGGTCAGTAGTGTGAGGTTAGATATGACGGAAAAGCTGAGCCCGTGAGAGCTATGCTATGCAAATTCAAACTTGTCTTCATCGTATGAGTGTCCTATGATATATAGATGTTTAAATGTAAAATATGATAGTAGAGAACGTAGAAAATGTCTGTAAGTGTTTAAAATTAGTTTAGTATCCAAGTGAATTCAGCTTGGAATGGAGTCATCACAAGTGTGATAGGCGTGAGGCAAAGTTGAAAATGTAGGATCTATACCATAAGAACACTTGCAATAGTTTTCTTTACAAATACAACTCATGGTTTTGAAGAGTTACCAGGAAAGAGAAAAGTCCTAGGAATCCATCTAGACCTACAGGCGATGCGAAGAGGTGGAATTCATTTATTAAGGCAGTTTGCTTCTCACCTTGAATAAACCATAGTTATTAAATTCTGATTAAACAAATTACTAATAGTAATACTAAAAGAATGAGGATATAGTGGGCATGTTGGCTTTTCTACCGGTACTCTTGCCATTCTCCTGGACCATCATTGTGTATCCAAAGCCATACGATACGCCCTTAATGCATTATTGGGCGTCCAAGGGCAGAGCATTGTTGTTTGAAATTATATATTTACAAAACCGCTGCATCTACAGCATGCAAAAATATGCTCCATTTTCAGTCCTTATTTCAGAGGAATCAGTTACATATCGTACTGCATTATTTGATGTGTTACTTAAACTTATCCTCAGGCACTTCTACTCTAAAAAGTTATCAATGGCTCCTAGGTATACAAAGCCAAGTAAAAAAGGAAAGTTACTTTTTAGGTTATCCTTCACAAACAGATCCAAACAGAGCAGGTCATAGGAATAGTAGACAGCTTTGAGATAAATTCGCGACTCCTTTGAGTAATTATCAGACCATGTGAGCTGTAGGCACGTTTTTTTTTTTCTCTTTTGGCCTAACTAGGATATAAACTGTTTGGTGTATTTACAAATACCCGTAGTGATATTTGTAAAAAACCACGGTGCATAGAGCTATTGAAGTATTTTCCCTGTGAGCTAGTCCCAAATATTTGTGGAGATAGAATTAATGTGTATTTAATGTAAGGACAAGTGACGAGTACTTTCCTTTCCAATTTTTTTATTATCTATCCGTGGTCATCTTTGCAAAACCATTACTGTACCATTGTGTTTAAGTGTAGGGTTGTGAATAGACACAAATTTTGTGAACTAGTTATCTCTAATAAAATCCTGACTGGTAGACATGCTGGGATTTAATCACACCTTTAAATCTATGATGCTAGGCTTCTTTTTCACAACAGTATGGCAATTCTGCAAACTATAAATGTGTCAGTTTATTGATAGACCTCTCTGACTTTGTAATCTAGGACTATGTACGCGAGAGGCTCCCATGAACCTTGTGCTAATGGTAGCTCATGAGATATGATCAGTCCAGCAGAAGGAATACGCCATGTTGGGAAATATGGAGCATCTCTTCTATTTGACTGCTGTTATTACTTTGGTCCCCTTATTCTCAGTGTGAGTAGACAAGTAGAAAAGGTGCTCCATTCTGCTTGGTTGCTACCACATATATGCATGGGAGGTGAGGCAATGGCCAATCTACGTAGCCTTCAAAACTAGCCAAAGCTGACACTGCCAGGCTACTAGATAGGGAAAGTTCAGGCGACATACCACACTCATTACAAGATATTAACTTGCCTTTATATATCAGATTTCATGTTTTATTTATGAGGCCAAAATATGTTTTAAAGCAGATTATATTAAATCAAAAAGTAGTGCAGATTTGCATATGTTTATAGTTGACTGACCTTACTATCAACAGTAGGGAAGGAACATGTAAATTGTGTTAGAACTCTATTGCATATAGCAAGTGCCGGGGGTTGTTGATGATGAGATAATAGTTGAGTGGTTATCTCTTATACTGTGCTGGGCCCTGATGGAAGGAGGTGCATCTGATGTATCATTGTTATAGTCATATCACGTGTTGAAGGTGGCTTATAATTCACCATTTAGCAATCTTTCAGCTAATATGTATCATAGATTAACAGGCGCACTTAGATAGTAGGTGTTGTACAAATAGTATATATGTACATGAAACGAGAACGTGGTTACTCATCTGTTGTATATATCGCTGTAACTTGCTTTTAAAATTCCTGAATATAGAATATTAATATTTAGGTCTGAGATGGTTTATTGTTAATAGTTTGGCTAGTAGATAGATGAGCAGTTCTTGCGTTCCAGAGCAGGCCAAAACAGGATTTAGTCATTGTAATTAATGCCCAGGCAGATTATTGTTATATAAAAGTGATGAGCTTAGAAATAAAACAATTTAATCATTGTGCTCGGTGACTGTAGTATGTGGATGAACATGATTGGGGCCGCCATGCCTTAAAAGGATCAGTGGCTGTGCCGTTAGGACGTTATATATGTATACAAAGCTGTAAATGTGTGTAAAAGTAGGGTATGGTCAATGCTACCTGTCTATTAAAGTTCACTTTATTTTGATTCCAAGTCCCTATGGGTATTTTTTCTGTTGGATACATCTTTCTAACTGATTTCTGTTGATAGAATCCAGACTAACTGTGTCAGTGTCATTTAGTGGGGTGTTTTAGTGTCTTCCATTCATCATCCCAATGTCCACTTTTGTCAGAACAGTGCTACCGGTACTGATACTAGTTATTTGTTGCACCGGATCTTTTAGTTAATGAATAAATAAAATAAATAAATAAGACAGAAATAACCACATTAAGCCAAAAAAAAAAAAAAACAAGTAATAGCAGTGATGGATACTCACCCTATGCTCCTTCAGGGATGTCTCTCTTGTGGCAAATACTCATGTATCATAACCTCATGGTGAATTGCCTTTGGCTATTTTTGTTATTCCAGTATGTTAATAAAACTACTAGGATATTGTTTGCCTATAGTGGAGAACTCGTGCTTGGGCCCTGTTATTAAGTTATCTCTTTAGTTTGGTGGTCTAAGCTGTCAACATAAGATGACCATCTTAAATGCCTTGATGTTTTATTATACACACCATATTGCACTATTAAGTCAGCTATCCATTAAGACCATCTTAGTATGATTTTAGCTCACGCAGCCTCGGTATTTATCCTGTCAAAATTACAATAAATGAATACTTGCTATAAAGGCATTTAGTTAACTTTTAAACCCAATTTCTCCCGATTGGACTTTAAACTAATATATTCCAATCGATATAACATTACTAGGAAAGAACATTTGATTTTATTTAAAACATCGTCAACATTGTTTAAATATGTGGTGCTCAAGAAAGGGAATATGGATGTCACAATTATCTTTACCTCAAGGTAAAGGATAAATAAGGTAAATTAAATGTCTGAGTTCCTCGACGTAGTTCCGGACGTAAAACTAAACAAACAAACACCTTAAGGTAAAGGCTTTTGAGCGTATCCGGTGGTGAACAATTATGGTATATTCAGTAATACCATGTCTATGGACAAAAAGGAAAGAATTTGAGAAAAAGAGCATACCGTTTCTGTTAAGTAGATGCTATGGATAATTGTAAATGTCAATAATGTGGAGGTGAGAGAAGAGAACTTAAGTTTCCTATAGTTATAGTTTAGTACAATGTATATGCTGTTAATTTAATCATTCCTAGCTGAAGTGACAATGAACAAGCTAATGTTCACTTGTATTAGAGTGCCAGGGAGTAACTAATCGTGTCAATCATTTACTGTTTTCAAACATCTAACCCTTTAGAGGCCGCAAAATGCTTTTAGATCCTTGTAAATTTGTCAACCTGATGCACTGTTGGCAAATCTACCGGTACTCATCATGCCTTGGTGCTTCATGCGGGCCTTCGCGATTGTATCAACCCTGTAGTGTTGGCACGCAGCATGAATGCAGTATATGCACATAGACTCACCATAACTGCATTTGTGTTCAAAAAAGCATGTAATGCATTAAAAGCACTTCGCGGCCCTTTAAGGGTAAAAGTATGAATATCCTTAAAAAAAGTCATCCTAGTATATTAAAATTGACACGTGTCGTAAATGTAACCTGTTGACGAGCGATGATATGGTATCACATAGATAAATCACTTACGGATAGATAGCCACATTTTCACCTTTACAGGTATTATTATGTTGCATGGGTACTTGAATGTCAAGTTCTACATTGGCCTGATTATTACTACATTACGGTATCTGTGACGTCTCTGTGAGGCGGAAACTAAGCTGTTGATGTACTCCCAGTGACATCTTCATTCATGGTGGTTTAAGTCTAATTGACTTTAATAAACAGATGCCTATGATAAACTACCTCAACCTTGGTCCTTTTCTTTGAAGCAGTATATCTTAAAATATTTGTGAGCAACAGACCTACCAAATCCAGGGCACCAGGGGTTGGAACTATGGTCTGAAAGGGGAAAAATCATTCTACGTATACTACTTTTGCAGGTGGATTACAGAATCGAAAAGCCTATCCACAGACACACAAGAATTGCTATGCTCAAAACATTAAAATCCCATTTTTAGATCAAATTCTGTGACAAAAAATGTAAATAATACAATAATTTGCCTATTAGAGATGTCTAGAACAGAGTTGAGTCACAGCTTAGGGGCTGTGTACAAATGACGTCATGCAGGAGGAGGGGTCTGTCCGGCATGACGGAATTAATTTTCCATATACCTTCAGCATTGCAAATTTGCTAAAAATCATGACGGGGGGGGGGGGGGTCAAAAATGGTCCAAAAAAAGCATGACGTCATTTGTACACAGCCCCTTATTGGGGTTTTGGATAGTTTGATATCGACCTAAACTCATTGAGCCATTAATCGAAAGCTAGCGGAAAGCTCATGAAAGATTTTCCTTTCATTGACTCTTTAAGGGCCCATGATGGCTCCAGATCAATGTTTGATTGTCCTCATAATGCCCAAAGGCATTGCTGGTGAGCTATTACCAGCACTGCATTGGAGCACCATGTTGACTGTGACAGCGTAACATGCTGCATGAATACAGCCCTATCAAGTAGACGCTCCAGGGCTGTCTGAATGCACCATTCCACAGGATGGGCATAGCACACAACCCTTAAAGGGTTAATGACAGCTGATAGAATTACATGAAGAAACAAGGCAATTCACAGAGATATCAAACCAGAGATATCTAAATTGTGAATAATTATGACCAGCATGGCTCTACTCTTCATCACCAGACCTGTCAAGGAACATTTTTGAAGAAGGATAGTATTATGATGACATAAATTATTTGATTAATAGAACACATTTTTAAATGAACTGATCTAGAATCACATAATTAACTTTTCATCTGGTTTGATTTAATACTTTCAGTTTCCCCTCTATCCCCAAGTAGGTAACCCAAGATATGCAATATGTGAATTTAGATCAAAACTAGTCATTTGCAAATACAGTATCATATGACTTTTACCTTCAAGGCATAGATCTAGGTACATCCGTTCTATAGCTAGTGTTTTAGTCGAATCGGTTTTTGTAGACGATGATAAAAGTAATATAATTTTACAATAATAGCATAGATAAACTTTTAGAACTGTCCATATTTGAGTAAATATAGTGGCAGAATAATCACTGATAGTGAGGACGGTCTACTCCTCAACATAAGTAGTAGAATTGTGGCTCAATCTTTTCTTTTCCTTTATGCATGTATGCAATCATAAATGTTTTGAATTTTTACTAAAACCTTTTTTCGTATTTGACACAACAATAACTCATACACATAGATCTGTTAAAACTGACAGAAAGAAGTGTAGGTAATGGTATAAAGTGCATCTTCACCAAACTGATAATTGATAAGTGTCCCATTTGACAATGGATAATAACAGGTGTTGATCTTTATCGGTTCACTGCTATCCGATGACCAATATCTATAATGATACCAATAATTGCCATACCATTTTTTCATTTGGTGGCAAATTGTCCTCAGATATGCCGTAAAAGTTGGAAGGCACCCAAGAGAACAGCAAAACTTTCGAAAATACCGTATTCATTCCAAAGACTGCACATGCTCTTATAAATGCACGCTTTCCAAACGCTTTTAGGGTAAAAAGAAATATCTTTCGGTTAAAACAAATATTTTTCGGGTAAATACGAAGGATTTATGGTTAGGGGTGGTTGAATTCATTTCAGTTTAAGGGGTATTGAGCATCAAAATACTTTTATTTAGCGTGCGCTCTTTAGAAAAAATACTATAATAAAATACCAATACATTTAATACGTTAAAGATATAGAAGCCATACCGAACACACTAAGACTCTTAGCAGTCTAGAAGTTGAGTGAACCCATCAGTTAGCATGATGTATGTACATAGCCCTTGTAGGTCTACTTGCCAGGCTTCATTGGTACATCATACTGACACTACATGATGCACTCATGATGTTCGGCATGATGATACGCCGATGCAGAGCGAGTAGACTCGCCAGCTCTGCATCGGTGCATCATGCCAACCAAAGCGACATGAAGCTAGCCGCATCAAGTGGCTGCAGGAGGTAAAGCATTTTCTACCAGTGTCACCATATAACATTACACCATATCAAACATGAATAAGACCAAGCCTTTCAACTCAATTTAGAAATAACATTTGATATATTGTCTTTACCAGGGCCATGGAGTCAGCACATGGCTATGTCACCCACAGAAAACAAACGTCAAAGTGCCATTCAGGAGCTGATAGACACAGAAGAAGCCTATGTCAAAGACATGAAGATTGTCAATGAGGTATTTATATCCATAAAAATATGACATATCTTCATGTTTCTGGATATTGCACATATCAGATTATGTGTAAATCACTTAGGATCGAAATTCCAAACCTTAGTTACCAATGTCATATCATTTTATTTTTACTTTTATTTTCATATTAAAGTATGACTCTTATAATCACATACTCTTGTTAAGTTGACTGGGGCACAGACACTGACTGATTGTTTTCTTTTTTTATAGGCATTTATCAAACCACTCTTAAATGAAGGTGCATTTTCTCAGGAGGACATACAAAGGGTCTTTGTTAACTGGAAGGAGCTAATTATGTGCAATACAAAAATTCTCAAGTAAGTATGTTAAAATGAATAATGCGATTTGGTCGTTATGCTTGCCAAAGTCTGTTAATCTTATAGGAGGAACTCCATACAATCAAAGGGTCATCTACGTGCTTAGGCATTTCAATAAAGACAGGGGTAGACACTAATATTTAGGGCCTTTGGCCACCCGGGCCAGTAGTTTAGTATGAGGCAATGTATTTTTAAATATCTTACTGGCCAAATGGCCAATTTCAAAGGAAATCTAGAAATAATCACTGGCCCACAACCAAAACTACTGGCCATTGGCCACCGGGCCAGTGTTAGTGTCTACCCCTGTAAAGGTATCTTATACTCCATAATCCTGCTAAAAAGCCATAATTAACGGGGTCTTCCCGAAGTCAGGGTTCCTTCGGAAGAATAGTCTCACCTTGGATTTTCTTCATTTTAGAGCTTTCCGTGTACGAAAGAAAATGACAGGAGCTGAACAAATCATACACATGATAGGAGATATCCTGTGTGAAAAGGTAAGTAAAAAATGAAATATTTTTTCCGTGATAAAAATAGATATTTTTGAGTGTTATAATTATATGTCGTTTTGGTACTAATTTCAATATAGCCTACCTGGTATGTATCAGATTCTCCTGTCTTTCTCTCTGTCTCTTTTTCTGGACCATAAATTACCGTAAACTCCCGCGTATAAGACGCGTCCTCTAGGCCAAACAAAATGCTGGTGCGTCTTATACGAGGGGTAATTTTACTATAGAAATGTACTAATCTTACAAATTTCAGCCTTAAAATGTGCGTCTTATACGCGAAAATGCATGTGCTAAGTTTAGGGTGCGTCTTAAACGCGCAGTGCGTCTTATACGCGGGAGATTACGGTAATCAAAATTAATCATAATGATGCTTTGTCCTTTCAGTTGCCACACATGACTGTGTATATCAGGTTCTGCAGTTGCCAATTAAATGCTGCAGCGCTCGTCCAGGATAAATTTGAAAAAGATACAAATGGTTTTAAAGAGATCCATAGGGTAAGTATTCTATGTCTCCACACAGATGTCCGTACCTCTGAGCGCATTTTTCCTTTAAAATGAGTTTTTTAGTCATTTGGCACATACCTGTGAGACAGACCAAATAACTATCGATGATATTGGAGGTTCAGTATGCTATGTACCTGTTATGGGAGGTTCAGTATTAAACATTATAGCATAGTTTTAGGGAGACTTTTCTTCCATTGTTTTTATGACAGAGTTTTATGAAACCCTTGAATTCAACTGGTTATATGTTAAACATGATTCACTCTAATAAAGAATGAATACTTCATTCATTGTAGAAATGTATCCAGCATCCTGGGACAAAGAGTATGCCTCTCAGTAGCTTTTTATTAAAGCCGATACAGCGCATTACAAAGTATCCACTACTTATAGAAAAGGTAAGCTATTTTCACAATACAATGTATAATGTAAAGATAGCTGCAAGAAAGGGATTTGTGAGCATGATGCATGAATGCAGTGCTGATGATTAACACACCAGTAGTGCATTGCATTATGCATCATGCTGCATTGTAATGACAAATGTAATGTCATTCAAATGACATGTTGTCTCTACAGGGTTAAACGTTTAATACACAGGAAATTATTAATCAGAAATTACTGATTCTGTTTACCATTGAGCAGAGCAGAATCATGAGACGAGATTATTTTTCATATATTGAAATGGCCTCTTGCAGATTCTCCAAAACACTCCACCAGAACATCCTGATAATCAAAACCTACAGGACGCCCTAGCAAAAGCCACAGAGGTTTGTCAACAAGTTAATGAGGGAGTCAGGGAGAAGGAAAATTCTGATCGTCTTGAATGGATCCAGAATAGGGTCAACTGCGAGGGGCTCGCAGAGAAAATCACCTTTAACTCAGTCACCAATTGTCTAGGTCCAAGAAAATTTCTATACTCAGGGACACTGTGCAAGGTAAGATTCCTGATCTTTCTCTCTTTTTTTTTTTTGCAGCATTCCTTCCTCCCTAATCATGCCGATGGCACTGCCTCTAGTTTTTTATTTTCTCTGGTCAGACCCCTTTACAATCACAGACACTATCTACAATACAGTAATGATTAATCCTTAAAGATGCTATAGTAACACTTAGTTACAACAAACACCCAATCTTAGGCATAAAAGGTTTGTTGCTACCAAGATTCGTTGTAACCAAGTTTGATTTTCATAGAAATTTTAGAAATACCACTCTCCAAATGAGTTGGTCATACAGGTTTCGTTATAACCAAGTTCCACTGTATTATATAATGCCCTTTTGTTGCCATGCTACATGAATGCAGCCCTTATGAGTAACTCACCAGTGTAGCACTCCACCATCATGGGGGTGGTACACTCCTGGGTTATTTGCCAGCAATTCATTAAGTGCATCTGGACAACAAAGGAACTTATACCTGTAAGCATCATATGGTATTTTTTTTTAGACTTTTCAGTGTTTAAGTTTCTCTCTGATGTTTTAACAGGCAAAGAGTGGAAAGGAATTAGTAGGCTTCTTGTTCAACGACTTCTTACTACTCGTCCAACCACAAAGGCCCGTGGGTCAGATGGCGTCTGTGTTCAGCCTTGACACCAAGACAAACGTCAATTTCCGAATGTACAGAACGGTAAGCCTCCCATTATGATAATTATACCATAAAGCCTAACATACGCATGATGTTTTACGGTAGGTATGAGAAATACTGCGGTACCCAAGGTAATGATAACCTCCTAATCATAGTTTTGTTGAAAAAAGATACAAGTGTGGAGTACGAATATTTGTTTAAAAGGGAGGTCACATTGAGGTGTTGTATACGATTTTATATGTACATTATTTGACACTACTTCATTTTCTTTTAAAGCTGAAGGGGTCTATATATGTCTAATAATATGATATGTTCAGCCATCTCCTCTTTGTAAGAATTATAAGCACACTGACTTGAAACATGTATATTCAATTTCTTCAAAACAGCCAGTGTTTTTAAATGAAGTGATGATTAAGAAGACAGCTGAGAACGAGACAGTGGACCCTAACTTGTTTCATCTCTCACACATTGACCGTGTCTACAGTCTCAAGGCAGTCTCAGCTACAGAACGGTAAGTGGGCAGTTAACCGGTAAAAGGCTGCATTGTGCATGAATGCATTGTGGTTTTGACATGATGCATGAATCCAGCTCTGCTGAGTAGTTGGCAAGTCTGCCGTAATGCATAACACCTCAACCCCTACCGATAGGTGGATGATGAGTTTACAACAAAAAATATAAATAAATAAATAAAATAAAGTAATGCATAACACAATAGTACCCAGCGTATTTATAAGGCGCAGCTTGCGTTTGAGGTGTGCCCTGACTTTAGGCTGATTCTTTAATGACACAGGAGGCCACGGCTTATGCACAAGGTTCTAGAGTAGTTATCAGAAGGTTCTTAAAAGTTACATACAATTGTAGGGTAATAATCAAAATGGACCTTTGAAAAAGAGAAAATGGACCTGATACTAGCTGCTACCGCATCATTAAAGCGTTCGCCATATAAGGGCTGTTTGATGCCTCCTGTCTTTTTATTACACGATGTCCTCAGTGCACTGATGGCCATCTTGCAGAACTGGGAGGGGGACATGATGTATAATAATCACTAATTTGGTGGAAAGAATAGAAAGACGTAGTTTTCACGATTTTCGGGGCTCCTCATGTGTTTGTATGTAGTAAATGCATAGAGTTAACAAAATAGTGGCTACTTCCTTATAGTATAAGGTTATGTTAATGATCAAGCATATCAGCAATAGGTAACATGTAAACATTATCAACTATCATCTTTCACAGGGATACATGGGTAAAGAAAATAGAAGAGGCATCACGACATTACATTGAGACAGAAAGGAAGAAACGAGAACGGGCTCATTCATGTAAGTTCTTATCACATATCATACATAATGAATTTTTAGTGAGCAATGGAGACGTTATTTTGTCATATATGTTGTTAATAGAATTTGGTTATTAAGTATATCATATTTAATGTAATACATGCAAACATTCTACTTTGATAGTTACAGTAATGAACACATATAGTAATTACAATGTATAAGTATACCTCCAAGAATAGAAGTTATTCAAAGGGTTCAGAAACTATTTCCATTTCCCCATTTTGCATTGGAAGTAATACCATCTGCAATGATTCATGAGAAACATTAACATGTCAGATAACAAGATAATAGTTGTGTTATGTGTGAAAGACCGATTTTTGTCTCTATTGAAAACAGTAAATTAAATCTATAAGAGAATTACAGATGATTTGATTATTTCTTATTTCTGGAACTTTCATTATTTTGTCAAACTGATTCAGTACGGATTGAAAAGAGGCCAACTGTTGGTCGCCTGTTGGCAACCATATTAGAGGGTTGTTACCTCGAGGCTGGTAATGTTAATGGTAAGCCTAAACTAGTAAGATGCTCTGTTTTGAGCTGGATGGTTAAGAGACCTATTTCTGAGTTAGTTCCAACCCATTAGAATATAACCCATAGGTATATGTCCATGTAGTCCTGCTATACACAACCTGTTATTTTAGGTTAATATCTCCTCATAGCAGGGTAATTGGGCAATCTGTGCATAAAGCTTTCGAGAAGAACCTGAGTATGCTGAGCCTTTTTAGTCCTATTCTCAACTTGAACATTTCCTTTGGCTTAACAAATCTGATATAAAAATCCCAGCTGTGATATTAACTTTAAACTGCCGCATGATGCCTCCGGGTTCATCTTCCTTTGTCGTCATGATGTACCAATGCAGTGCTGGCAAGTCTACTCGCCAGGCCTTTAAATGTTAACAGTCCTGAATTAAAAAAAAAAAAATTGCTCATGCTTATCTCTCAGCTGCCCGAATTGAGGTGGAGGTATTTAGTTGGCACCTTGACAAGGTACTACTCAAGTTAGGGTGATTGAGATAACTCTGTTATTAACTTTATTACTATACAGCAAGACTTATATCGAATAGAGGATGCGGGCGCCTCTTGGTTATAGTACTCGAGGGCTATAACCTCATCCCGAGTGATGCCAATGGTAAGACCCAGAAGGTCACTCACATGTTTGCTTGAAGGTCACCTTCATCTCATTCTCATTGCCGATCATCAGCCATTTTTCAAATGTCCAAGGAGTCTTTCTTTGGGAACATTCACAAATGTTGGCACCAATCTTGGGACCTTTTTTAGGTCTCACCCAACACAGAGATCTTCACTTGTCTTTTTGGAAATATTCTGTACAACTTTAAACTTGCTTCATTTCATCACAAAACCCACTGGCTTGTGAGTCATTTGTGAACATTCCCTTTGTGAAAAAAACCCTCTGAAATCAAGACCCAAGGAACTTTGGTAAGTGTATTTTGTAATGTCCCGCTGATGACACCCAGTTACAGGATAAGGTAAAGATCATCTGCATTATCCAGACATACGCTATGTCATCAGAATAGTTTTGGCAACTAGAAATATCAAGGCTGTGATATCTCCAGTGTCCGCAGGAATTCCACCTTTTTTTTCTGCTCATCAGGATTCTGAGATGGGTGTAAATTCATGGAGAGAAAGAAAATCGGGTACCTTTTATTTGGGAGGGGGGGGGCGTTCTGAAACTTTATTAACTCACAATGTATTGTAGCAGCAGCGCCAGGCTGCTCGGGGCTCTGCGGGGAAAGCTGGTACGTACCTCCCAAGTTGGCTTCTGTTACTCTACATAGAGAACTTTTAGCATCAGTTTATTACACTAGTAAGTGGTATAATGTGTCTGATTGACTATTTGATTACCTTGTGATGCCAGACTTGATACTTAAGCAGAAATGGGTTTCAGTATTTCACACCCATTTTTTTTTATGAATGAAGAGTTATCCCAGGAAAAAGGATGTTCGGATGTGGCAATCAATTTGAAGACCATCGTGAAGGAAAAAGGTATCTAGACTTGCATATTATGAAATAAAGGAGGTTTATAGGCTTGAAGACCGAGGAATAACACCCAAGTACCCAGTGAAACTCATGGTATGTATTAGGCTGAGTCTAGCTGCAGAGAAGCACGGTAAGGCCTTTACACATTCCACGTCGCTTGGTGTGTATAACTACCCAGGTTTCTTCACAAAAGACACTTGATGAACAAGACATCACACTCCCAGTGGGACATACAGGCCCTCAAAGACTTCCTTACTATTCTCTCATGTGTTTCCACTTTCTCTCTTTCCCCACTTGCGGTTGACAGTGAGACGGGCTGCTGCCCTGGGAAGGCTCCTGGTAGTCATAATGGAAGGCTGCAAATTGTCGCAGGGCGAGGATGGTAGGGGGCAACATTATGCATGCCTAGATGAAAATGATACAGGCCAATTCTTGTGTGTCCTCAGCTGTAGACAGTTTAATCTCAGTACCCTTGGGCATTTGTGCAACGAGTAAACCCCTCATTGAATTTCTTCTCTCTCTCTTTTTTTTTTTTTAAATAAAAAAACAACCCAACAAAAACATTCATTAGAAGTAAAGCTATCATACTTATCATGACAAAAGGAGATAATAGAGTATTTCAGCTAAACATATAACACCTTGATATCAATGGTGCTTTCACGTATTTGGTTTCGAGAGGTTTGTTCATCTATAGCACAATTCCTAGAGGATTTCCCCTAATAGGAGAACTAGACGAGTGTATATATCCACAACAGCAGACATTTTTATATTTTCTACTACTTAGAAATTATACAGGTTCTAACCTTCCTGCTTTTGCAGGAATTCCTGTGTTTTTCCTAGAACTTTCATATTAGATAACTTCAGGTTCCTTTAAAAATAGAAAGTTGATATTAATCATCAAGTTTTCTTCATACTAATGGGGCCAAATAAAAAAAAGGTTTGTTTCCAGTAACCCGACCGACCCTAGCAAAACAGGGGAAAAAAAACTTTTTTTTTTTTTGTGATTTTGAAGAATTTTGTCTCATTTCTTTTCATATTTTAAAGAAATTTTTTTATTACTTTTTGAGGATCTTCCTGTATCCCTTTCGTGATCTTCCCCTCTCTCGTAGTTGTCATTTTCCCATCATTATTTTACAATGAAATCAAACAATTTGATACATCGATTGATATGTGCCCTAACATTTCCTATATAAATGTTATAAAAAAAAAAATCAAAAAAAAAATCGACCTACCGACCCTAGCTCTTTGAGCTATGTTACTGGAAACACACCTTTTATTTTTCTTGGCCTGACAAGGCAGTTACATCCCTGCAAATTGAAAAATTTTATTTTGGAACTTATAGACCTGTACAGTTTTCTCATTCAACCTAACCTTTCGATGTATTGAGCTTACTTTTTCTGGTGTTCATACATTTCTAAATGTGTATCAGGGTTTCAAGGGTACTTGAGGAAAAATCTTAAAGGCTAGTTGCTCCCAGCATGTCGCCATTATTTTGTGCACCACAATGTAATAATTTGCGAGTAGCCACCCAGAAGGGCTGCTCTGCATGACTTGGGTGATTCATCCGATGATATTTGGTGCAGAGCAGTAGCACATAACGACTTTTTGATAAAAGGATTTTTCTCCTTAACAGTCCTTTTTCAAATAGACCTATAGATACAGAGCTCTTGTAAATAGTGCAAAACATGTAAAAAACAGACATCTCCTTTTAGATTACGAACTTTTTCTAACCCAAGTTTTGGAACTTTAGATCTAGAGAGAGTTTGCCTTTGCATGAGTATCTAGTATGTCATAACACGGGCAAATTTTCATTAGTAATATCGTTAATGTGTCTCCAAATATATGCATTTGAACAATATAGGTGTTGGCACGAAAAAGGATTTCTTGCAAAAGATTATTTTTTTCGAGAGGAAAGAAAAGGACAGTCAAGGTGAAAAATCCTTTAAGAGCAAAAGGTCATAAGATGCTAACAAGGCAGACCAGCCCACATAGAGCTACCTTCCTGCATTTCTTCTCATATATGCCATATATACCCATCGAGCCCATTTCCAATGGCTAATAGAATGAGCTCATGTGGCAGGGCTGTTTTTTCGGTCATTTCAGAGAGTGTTGTCTAAACAGCATCTGAATAGCACGATGGATTAATCTTCGATTCTATTCCACCACATTAAGTCCTGTAGAATTTTAGATTTATTTGCTTTTCTTGCACTGCCTATACTACATGAAATATCAGTTGGAAAAGTACTCTCTTTGATTGAATGTTTTGAAGTAGATCTGAAGTAGCAGGAAACTTAACACATAATCACTTTAGTAATTTACTAATAGATCACACTCACATTAATCATGATGTAATGGTTTAGATCGTCAGAGGCTGTGCTCATATTTGTCCCTTTTGATGTATCCAAAAAGGCGGATATACCTTCCTTTCTTTATGGCAAGTTCTCATGCAATATCTATCTCTGCATTGGCCATACTTTCATTATGATGTACCATGCTAATACTAGATTACCACTGAATCACAAAAATAGAATTCATTTCGGCAATTCCCTCAAATAAATTTGATATCACCATAGCTATAGGATATGTCTCCCATCTATTATTTAGGTATTTAACATTAGTTTCCCAGTTGTAGATTTAGTGTGCACTGCCAGGATTTGAGTTTAGGAATTCTTCTTTTCTGCATTCTTCCTCTGTCCTGACATGCTCTCCCTTATGCTCCCCTCTCCTGCTACTTTTAGACCTGAAATAAATGCTTATTACCATAATGTATCTATAATCAATGTTACCATGATACTGTATTTTTGGGAATGTGTTATTAAAACGTATTCATACCTATAAGTGCGAAATGTAAATCTATAAATAATCAATTATTTTAACACAAAGTTTTAAAATCTAACAAGGTGTTATTCAGTAGAACTAGACTCAACTCTTCATGTTTTCTATTAGATTTCTGGACATGAGAAGCTGATAAAAAGAGGATATTTCGCAATGCCATGATAGTATTGATTCAGATTTACAACTGGTAATTCTTTTATGAAACATTTAATGTATTTACTACTGCACTGATTTATTGAAATGCCTATATGCCATTGTCAATGAAGAAAGTGTTAATGAAATTGAGACTTAATACTTCTTTTACTTCTTTTAGGAAAAAGTGATCCCTACTGTGAGGTAAGCATGGGGGTACAGGAACACAGGACCAAGGTTATCAACAACACACTCAACCCAAAGTGGAATGCATCCATGCAGTTCACCATCAAGGACCTCCAGGAAGATGTGCTGTGCATCACAGTTTATGACCGGGACCTCTTCACACCAAATGGTAAGTAATGTAAATCCATGCACACAGTAAGTGCAAGGATAAGCCATCCCTTGACTTTTCCTCTAAGCCTGGCCATGGGTTGACTTTTTCAGCTTCATTATTGAGCTACATGTATCAAGTAACATGTAAGAAACACCAGAACTTGGGGGAAAAGCTGTAAGTCATACCTGGGATTTGTTTCATGTCTAAGCCATGATTTGAGTAGCAATATAGACAATAACAGAGGATAACGATTTGGTTTGCTTTTCATCAATAGTTAACACAAATAAAAAACTAATCTAGATAATTTGGATACTTATGGAAGTGTAAACACAATGAATTCTTTTTTGCCTTTTGTAGATTTCCTTGGACGAACTGAAGTTCGGATAAAGGACATTGTTAAAGAGACGAGGGAGAAAAAGGGCCCAATAAGTAAACGCCTTGCATTACATGAAGTGGAAACCGGTGAAGTTGTCGTGAAACTTGACTTGCAGATCTACGATATTTCATGACCACCTTAGCAGTTCTGTGAAATTTGCCCAAATGTGGCTATAACCAACATTCCTTAAAGGAGACACTTTAGTTTCAATGAAAACTTTCTGTATATAAGTTTTTGTGGTTATACGTGTACATAGGTTTTAGTATGTTTCACCTCAGCTGTGTCAAAGACACATTTCTATGTTTTCCATCAGACCAAAGAAACATTTCAAATGTCCTTGTGTTTGTTAAGTGTGCAGTTAAGTATTATTATACCTTGTCTGAGAAATTTACTTATTTCTTTTCTGCTGTGCTGAGGTTGATTTAGTTTCAGTTAGGAGAAGTAGTTCATCTGTCAATGAGCACTGTCATACCTTTGGGATACATCTATTTATCCCTTATCCCATTGAGGAACACATCTAATCCACTATGTCCTGTAGCTGTCATAATGCATCAATGTATAACTAGAGAGCAACATGCTATGCTGCATTCATGCATGCTAACCATAAGATGTGATACACTCCAAAAGGGTTAGTCTGATGCATGTATGCTGCACCACAAGTTACTCAATGGGGCTACATTTATGTATCATTCTGAAAATTAAGCATCATGTAGCCCTTGAAAGGCTATTCAAGCTTTACAGTTTTCACAGAATATATAATTTGTCTAGCAGTGTGATTTACCATTGTATAGAAGAAACTCTAATAAATGACACTGGTTGAATGTGTTTATGCAGTTGGGACTGTGCAGGAACTAGAGAAGAGATCTATTTCAAATGTCTTATTTTGCTTGCACAGCAAACTTACACCTAACAACATGCTGCTTAGCAATAATGATTTGATAATACATTTTGGCACTGTATTTGATGTTGTTATTATTCACTATGTGAATATCACTACAGCACATTTATTAGTATTTGCCTACTGGTCCTAAATTTTTTGAGATAATTGTTATCATATATATATATATATATATATATATATATATATATATATATATATATATATATATATATATATATATACACATATATATGTATATATATCATGTTAAATGCCAGATAATAATTTCTACCAGTACCTTTCGTTTTGGAAAAATACCATTATTTTCAATCATGGAGAGCTGTGTAGTAGTCCTTCACCTACCTAAGAAAGGTGGATGTGTGTTGTTAGCCTGAATGGACATACTGTTAAGAGTCAAAGGTTTCCCAGGAGTAGAATGTCTACACCTCCACACCTCAACACCAGAAGAAAATGAGTCAAGGGTCTAACTAGTCTCTTGAATACCCTTCTTAGGGTGTGTAGCAGTTGAGTTATGACTTACATAATTCATTTTCCTTTACTTTACCTCACTAGTGATGTATCATTAGTCAAACAAGACATTTTCAAAAATTTAGTATTTCTTGTCACGCTTAGATTATGTCTCAATAGTCAGGGAATTTGAATGTGTTAATACAATTTGGGTATAACTTGAATCTCCTATTTCTGTATCTGTATGTGTTATATGCCATAAATCCTGAGTGAACCATTTCTAGACCTGTGAATTAGACAGGCAGATTGCTATATATTCAGAGACATCAAGCCTGTATTCAGCTATATTTTGTTTCAAATTGTATTGTTTTCATTCGGTCAGGATTGCTGTGAGGATAGACTTGTTTCCTCATCTCCTGAAAAAGTTAATTATTTGGATTTCCAACATCTGCTTCTTGTACTCAATAGTAAACTGCTACAGTGGATACTAGTCACACAACAAATGAATCAAAAGCCTTCTCATTTGTGTTCATACTAAATGTGTCATACTTAATACTCTCTTGTATCCCCCCCCACACACACACACAAAACTAAATCTTATCTAATCATTAAGTATGTACAAGTATATTGTACTGAAACAAAGCTAGTTCTTTCTCCTTTGGTATTATATGTATTATCAAATAAAATATAACCCTTTTAACCCTCTAAGGGCTGCATACAAATGTAATGCCTTTCAGCATTATGTTCCTCAATTGTCATGTTATACATGTACCAGTGCTCAGCTGCTAAATATACTTACCAGCACCGCATTCATACATTGATCGGGTTTACCCTTCAGATGTGTAACAAACCAATAGGGTCAGAATGATGTATGAATGCAGCCCTGGTACATAGACTAACCATTGCTGCATCAATGATTCATGACAACAAATAGATATAATGCTCTAAAACACTGTATGGTTCCTAAAGGGTTAATATTACAGGGGGAGACACTAATGCTGGCGTGGGAGCCATAAGCCTGTAATTGTTGGTGTGGGCTCAAAGCTTTCTCAAGTGCAGGACTGGCTGAAGGTAATTTTACATATTTATTTATACATCAATGTTATATATCTTGGAAAGAGAGGATTACCAGAAATTCAGCATTCTAGTTAGATCCTGATACAACTTAATTATATAAACGCAGGATTGGCTTTTTCATATAGAGTGAAATAGTTGTTCTGGGCCAGTTGCTTCCTGGCTCAAAAAGTTAGTGTCTACCCCTGCAATATCTGTCTTTTATCAAGTTTACTTAAGTTCAGATGTGAAAATGCACAGTAATTGGTGCTATAGTAAAGCTACTAACTGATTAATGTTTTATCATCTTTAATGTCTCTCTCATGTATGGGGAATAGAAATAGTAGAGGTAGGGACCCAATTCACTATTAGGAATAAAATGTATTAGCTGCTTCAAATAACTCCTTCACCGAGATCAATTTGTTGCTGAGCAGGTCATAAGAAACTATCGGGCACTCTAGTGCATCATGGCAACCCTCTGGAAGTTTATCGACCCCCATCAGGGCTGGCATGGTGAAATTGAATAATATGACCACTATAGGCAACAGTCAGACATCAAGGAACTTAGTATCAGTTTGGTTGTATCAACCTATCAATGCCAAGAAATGTAATCAATAGGATAACTCACCTCGCGGTTCGTCATATTTAAGCTTTTATCCGATTTTCTATTCAATGCTATTTATTGTGTGAGTCAGAACTTTTCAAACTGTCAATGATTTTTAGCTTGACAGCAACTATTCTACATTGCGCTGCTGTTATCATCCCCTTATCTTTGAGGATGACATGATGCCTCATGATACCTTCATCACTTGTAGTCATGATGTACCAGAGCAG
Source organism: Acholoe squamosa (assembly GCA_949317995.1). Lineage (NCBI taxonomy): Eukaryota > Metazoa > Annelida > Polychaeta > Phyllodocida > Polynoidae > Acholoe > Acholoe squamosa. The sequence goes on along the minus strand of OX439037.1, from coordinate 22,480,493 downwards.
CATTGGTGTATCAGGTTAACCCTTCAGGGATAACCTGATGCATGCATCATATCAGCAAAGGGATTAAAGCATCATCCCTTATTCTCGGGGTCCATTCATTTTTTGTCACATCTCATTACCAACAACTTTGTTCTATCATGGTGCTTCAAATACAACTCTGCTACTAAATGGTAGATTCTAACCCTTTAAGGACCACACAATGCCTCCTAGTTCATGGTCCTCACAGACATGGCATTTTTCTGGAAATTTACGGATTTCAGGAAATTTGAAGTGAATGCTGAATGGGTCACCCTTGTTATTTGCACAGATCCATTAAGAAAATATCTTCACATTGATATGGGAGAGTCTTACATTTCAGAAGATATCCACCTTGTACAGTTCATCTCAAATACCACCCGGAGAAAGGATGTAGACACCATTTCGGAAATTTCTTCAATACCCAATCCCATACCTGTCCTCAGTTGTCATAATGCACTATTGATGTGCTAGTGCATCTACTGGAGTAGACACACCATATATGCATTGGTGTACCATGCCAACCAAGTGAGAGCGCATGAGACCTGTAGAGTCAGCAAGATGTATAAATACAGCCCTACAGAGTAAACCCAACATGACCAGTGAGAGGACATGAGACCTGTAGAGTCAGCAAGATGTATAAATACAGCCCTACAGAGTAAACTCAACATGACCAGTGAGAGGACATGAGACCTGTAGAGTCAGCAAGATGTATAAATACAGCCCTACAGAGTAAACTCAACATGACCAGTGAGAGGGCATGAGACCTGTAGAGTCAGCAAGATGTATAAATACAGCCCTACAGAGTAAACTCAACATGACCAGTGAGAGGGCATGAGACCTGTAGAGTCAGCAAGATGTATAAATACAGCCCTACAGAGTAAACTCAACATGACCAGTGAGAGGGCATGAGACCTGTAGAGTCAGCAAGATGTATAAATACAGCCCTACAGAGTAAACTCAACATGACCAGTGAGAGGGCATGAGACCTGTAGTCAGCAAGATGCATAAATACAGCCCTACAGAGTAAACTCAACATGACCAGTGAGAGGACATGAGACCTGTAGAGTCAGCAAGATGCATAAATACAGCCCTACAGAGTAAACTCAACATGACCAGTGAGAGGGCATGAGACCTGTAGAGTCAGCAAGATGTATAAATACAGCCCTACAGAGTAAACTCAACATGACCAGTGAGAGGGCATGAGACCTGTAGAGACAGCAAGATGCATAAATACAGCCCTACAGAGTAAACTCAACATGACCAGTGCATCATGAGAGGGCATGAGACCTGTAGAGTCAGCAAGATGTATAAATACAGCCCTACAGAGTAAACTCAACATGACCAGTGAGAGGGCATGAGACCTGTAGTCAGCAAGATGCATAAATACAGCCCTACAGAGTAAACTCAACATGACCAGTGAGAGGACATGAGACCTGTAGAGTCAGCAAGATGTATAAATACAGCCCTACAGAGTAAACTCAACATGACCAGTGAGAGGGCATGAGACCTGTAGAGTCAGGAAGATGTATAAATACAGCCCTACAGAGTAAACTCAAAGTGACTGCCTTAATGCATCGTGGTTACCAAGGTGAATACTGTATCAATGCATTGTGTGGCCTTAAAAGGGTTAAAGACCACAACATATGTTATTTTCAATGCTGAATAAACTGGTCTCTTAACTTAATGTGTTATCAAAGTGCTCGACTTCACCCATTTCTCCCAAGCATTTATGTGCTACCTTTGTCATACCTATTATTGCAAAGCTGTATCCCACAAAAGTCAGCAATGAGTCATTCTAGTGTATCTTACATTTTATATGTATAAGAGCGCAGAAAATACTGTAGAAAGAAATTCAAATGCATTTGCTGTCATAGAATATTGTAAAACGATTGTTGTGATATTCGCTTTGATGTGAGACTATGTCTAGCGGTGCCATGATCGAAAAGAATGCAATAATATATATATACAAGTGTCCAAAGCTCATTTTTGAGGTAATGGTCATTTAATGTGTTGTCTTTGTTGTAATAATACACCCATACAACATGTATAGAAGTGTACACAACCATGTAGCTAGAATTTATTAAGTCGACACCCTCACTCAATGTTTCTGAACGGCCAATTCTCACGAATTCGGCCATAATTAAATCTTGACAGGAAAATAAAGATCGGAGTGTACTTTATTGCTTTTAAGTGTATCATTAGCAAATATTCTGATTAACAGGGATAGTGGAGCATGTCGTTACCACTCTGGCTTTTTAGCCAGGACGTCATTTAAAATTCTGTTGCCAGGCAGCAATCACTATTCTCCAAGGAAAGGTGTACAGAGTATGTTGCTTAGTAACGGCCATGAACGTGACGAGGCAGGCATGTATCCTAGGGAGAATTCATTATCAAAGTTAATCTAAAGATCTTTAAAATGAGACATCATTAGCCAAAATGTCCCTTATAGCTATGTCAGAACTCCTCCTTGAGCATTGGTTATTACTTATACATGCGTGAGAAAATGATGATGAAGCTCTTAATGCATTATAAACCATAATAATCACTAAGGGAGTGGTCATTTATTATCAACAGGGGGCGGGTGGTGGGTTTGAGGGGGGGGGGCGTAAAAAATTCTGACCCCTCTCGAGGGGGGGGCTAAAAAAATTTTGACCCCTCTTGAGGGGGGGGCTAAAAAAATTTACCCTCTTTTTAGCAAAAAAGCCCGCGCGCTACTATAGATCAAAGAGGGGGCGCGAAAACTCTCCGTGCCTCCGGCGCGGGGGGGGCACAAATTTTTTTTACTGCCGTCGAGGGGGGGGCGTAAAAAATTTTCGCGCGTCCGCGCGAAAACCCACCACCCCCCCCTGTTGATAAATAATGACCACTCCCTAAAATTGGAATAATTCAGCCTGGGGGGAATTTTCTATTACTATTTTCAGTTTTGGGATTCTTGATGAAAATCCCCAAAAAATTGCATAAAAACTTTTAAATTTCGATTGACAGAATGGTTACCATGGCAACTAACATTTTTATACGCATCTTAGACTTACTTTGCTCTCCAATGCCCCCTGGTGGCCAAATGGAGAGTCAAAAATACCCCTTAATGCTCGCCATGAATATGACCTTAGCTGTTGAAATGGCGTTAGTTAAATCTAATACTCACTCACTCGCTCACTTTCTCTTAATGAATCACAGATTTAAAATTTTGAAAGCTGCTGCAATTTTATCCCTTAAAGCTTGTGGTGCCAAATTTGATATTGTAGAAATTGAAATTCCTCAGCCATCCCAGTAAACGCAGACATGTATATGAACCTATTAAAATGAACATAGTCTCTCTCTATATATATCAACTATATAGATGTACATAGAATCATCTGAAAACGTTATGTCCTGAATACTTTCCAGGAACGTTTAGAACATTTTCGCACCATGTTAAACCACGTAAATTGTATCTAAACGTTCACCCAACGTAACCAGGACATAACATTTTAGGTTGTTTAAATGTTCAATATCTACCAATTTGCTACGTTGGATAAAGTTTTGTGTTTATTGGCATGTGTCCCCCCCCCCTAAATCCGTCAATCATAAACATGCCTATGTCAAATTGTGGTCTTTAAATGATCATATGAATGCAGCCAGGGTAATTGGACTAATCGGTGCTGTATCAATTTATCACATCAACAAAATAACAATGCTCTAAAGCACTGTGTGGTCCATAGAGGGGTAACAGTACAGGGGAAGATACTAATGACAAATGCAGGCGATTGGCCTGTAAATAATTGTTCCGGCCTGAAGTTTTCTCATGCACAGGACTCGCTAAAGGTAATTTCAGGCCTACAAATTGATAAATACACTGATCAATATTATCATGTTATTTTGGAAAGAGTGAACTATCAGAAATTGGGCATTCTAAGTAGAACTTGATACAACTTAATTACATAGAAATACTTTAGGATTAGCTTTCATGTAGAATGAAATGGCTCATGACTGAAAGGGAAGTGTTTAAACCTGCAGCTGCCTTTGTGCATCACGGTGATCAATGGGAACTATCATTTCACTATTATGGCCTGTAATGGGTTAAAGAGGGGCTTTTTTGATGCAGAAAAAAAAACCAGAAGATTCGATGTGTTTACCCATTTCTCACAAGTAAACGTTGAAAAAAAACCCATTTACAATGCGTCTATAAAATCGTTCAATGTATGGCCTACGGAAAACGTGTTTTCCACATGTAGGCCTAACATTACTGGTATAAAAAAAAACGTTGTTTTTTGTTGTTGTTGTCAATTGGGCCCACTTGACAGAATAAAAACGTTTTTAACGTCAAAAATGTTCTTTTCAGGTTTTTGAGTTTGCCACACGTTTGTTTTAAACGTAAAAATGTCAAATGTGTATATCTACTAAAGAAAAATCACGAAAAAAAGAAAACGTTTTAATTACTAATTTTGACATAACAAGAAATGCGGTTGTGACTGCATAAAAAAATGCCTCCTGCCATTAATGTCGGTATACCAGTGTTTGATGACATGTCTCATAAAAGCAGACATAAAGAAGATTTCACAATTATCAATTTCTCTATTCAGTAATTTTGTATTGTGAGACCTCATCACATGGGGCAAATGCAATCATCATAGCGCACTCCCGTACCGCTTCGTGGTACCGCCGCTATGCGGCATGGGAGGTGCTAAAAAAGCCCCCAAAAAAACTAACAAATGCTTTTACAAACGTAAATAAAGATGATGTTTCCAGAACGTTATAGTTTGTATCCGGAAATGGTATCAAGAATAGTATAGGTTCCCTAGGATATGTTACTCTATAGAGTCCTATAGTGCAAGCCACCCCCCTCTACCCCCCCTTAAAAGTAGGCTACCTTTTGTGTTCAGTACTGAGTCCTATGTAAGATAAGGGGGTTTATGGAGATGTCAGGAATCTTTATCAGAGTGATATCAAATGGAAACAAGGGGCCACCTATACCAGAAAATCCTGCTGAATCCAAAATTTGTGGTCTTGATTCTCAAAATTTGGCCAAAGGTACCTAAAAATGAGGTTTGATGATGAGAATATTTTTAAAATGTAAAAAAGTTATATTGAAAATGATTGGAACTTTTTATAGATGCAACATGCTAATCAAAGTCAGTACCTCAATCTACATATCCCAAAGTTTGCCTATCCGAACCTGACAAGTACTCTCCTTGTGTATGGCTCTACCTCTCCCACATACTGCCTATCCCTTAGTCTGCCCTATCACATATACTACCTATCCCCTGAAACATCTAGAGTTTAATTAGGTTTTCCCTCACATGGCTTAAAGGATTAAAGTTTACCCCTCACCTTTGTACCTAATTTTCTCTGTACATTCTTACCATTAGTCTACCTATCCTCAATCTGCCTATCATTCACTTTACCTATCCCTCATGGTGACTATCCCCCAAATCTGCACATCCCGCATATTTGACTGGCACATCTGTAATATTACCTAGCACCAATGTATCTTTTGAATATGCTCACCTTACAAGGTACCCTCTGTACCTATCTCTTAAACTGTTTATTACCTATCCTCCTTGCTACCCATCCTCTTCATGCCTATCCCTCAAGCTCAATTTATAGCTTTCCTGCCTATCACAGCTTGATCAGCTGGGATAGCTCACATCCAACCTTTGTATGATCTCTTAGTCAACCTATCCCCTAAAGAACAAATCCAACAGTCTACCTCAAGCATACATCTACTGATCACTCATGCTATATATCCTTGAGGTTACCTATCCTTCATGCTGCCTATCCTTCATGGTATATAGCCCTCTGCCTACCTAACCAGCTATCTATGTATCTCTCACCTTGTTGCCGTTCATTCTTAGGAATGAACGGCTATAGGAGGGGACCCATTCTTAAATACAAGCTCTCATAGTGGTGCTTCCTCGCTCTCCATGTATAATCCTGTCATAGGTACAGTATTGAGTATGCCTATACCTGGATTAAAATCTGCAAATCAGTCAAGCATAGAAGTGGTGGCAGTGGTGGTGTTGGTGGACCTGTTATTGTAGACCCTGGGGACAGAGTGGTGGTAGCCCTGGACACCTCAGGCAGAGCCATGGTATATAGTATATATACCCCCCCCCCACCCACCTCTGAATAGTGGTGGTGGCTGTGCTCCTGTGGTGGCCCCATACCTGCCTGCCACCACCTCCCCCAGCACCATGTGGTTCTCTTCTGCTGGTGGTGCATTTCTCAGCACCACTGACTATTAACCCACTAAAGGCCACCTACATGTATATTTATGTATACATGTACACATAAGTATGATGCACTTTTTTAGGAGTTTTAAGTGGCGTGGCATTGGATTATTTGGAGTCTTGGGACCGTTTTCCATGTGTGTCGGCCATCTTGGTTTTCGGAAACACAGGGATCCAGGCCATATATGGTCAATTTTGATCTTAAAAAGTTATCAGATGGATGTTAGTGACCATTGGGACACCTCAACTACCCAATTTTATTGTTTGCCATGTGTGTCAGCCATCTTGGTTTTAGGAAACACAGGGATCCAGGTCATTTGTGGTCAATTTTGATCTTCAAATGTTATCAGATGGATATTAGTGACCATTGAAAGACCTCAACTACCTAATTCTATTTTTTTTTCATATGTGTCGGCCATCTTTGTTTTAGGATACACAGGGATCCAGGCCATACATGGTCAATTTTGATCTTCAAAAATTATCAGATGGGTGTTAGTGACTATTGGGAGACCTCAACTAGCCTATTTTATTGTTTTCCATGTGTGTCGGCCATCTTTGTTTTAGGAAACACAGGGATGCAGGTCATATATGGTCAATTTTGATCTTCAAAAGTTATAAGATGGATGTTAGTGACCATTGAAAGACCTGAACTACCTAATTCTATTTTTTTTCAATATGTGTCGGCCATCTTTGTTTTAGAAAACACAGGGATCCAGGCCATATATGGTCAACTTTGATCTTCAAAAATTATCAGATGGATGTTAGTGACCATTGGGAGACCTAAACTAGCCTATTTTATTGTTTTCCATGTGTGTCGGCCATCTTTGATTTAGGAAACACAGGGATCCAGCTCATATATTGTCAATTTTAATCTTCAAAAGTTATCAGATGGATGTTAGTGACCATTGGGACACCTCAACTTGCTAATTTTATTGTTCTCCTTATATGTCGGCCATCTTTGTTTTAGGAAACACAGGGATCCAGGCCATATATGGTCAATTTCGATCTTCAAAAGTTATCAGATGGATGTTCGTGACCATTGGGGGACCTCAACTACAAGTCTGAGTTCCTCGATGGCCCCCGGACATAAAACTAAACAAACAAACAAACAAACAAACAAACCCAATTTTGTTGTTTTCCATATGTGTCGGCCATCTTGGTTTCAGGAATCACAGGGATCCAGGTCATATATGGTCAATATTGATCTTCAAAAGTTATGAGATGGATGTTAGTGACCATTGAAAGACCTCAACTACCTAATTCTTTTTTTTTTTCAATATGTGTCGGCCATCTTGGTTTCAGGAATCACAGGGATCCAGCTCATATATGGTCAATATTGATCTTCAAAAGTTATGAGATGGATGTTAGTGACCATTGAAAGACCTCAACTACCTAATTCTTTTTTTTTTTTCAATATGTGTCGGCCATCTTTGTTTTAGAAAACACAGGGATCCAGGCCATATATGGTCAACTTTGATGTTTAAAAATTATCAGATGGATGTTAGTGACCATTGGGAGACCTCAACTAGCCTATTTTATTGTTTTCCATGTGTGTCGGCCATCTTTGTTTTAGGAAACACAGGGATCCAGCTCATATATTGTCAATTTTAATCTTCAAAAGTTATCAGATGGATGTTAGTGACCATTGGGACACCTCAACTAGCTAATTTTATTGTTCTCCATATATGTCGGCCATTTTTGTTTTAGGAAACACAGGGATCCAGGCCATATATGGTCAACTTCGATCTTCAAAAGTTATCCGATGGATGTTAGTGACCATTGGGACACCTCAAGTTCCTAATTTTATTGTTTTCCATGTGTGTCGGCCATCTTGGTTTTCGGAAACACAGGGATCCAGGTCATATGTGTTCAATTTTGATCTTCAAAAGTTATCAGATGGCTGTTAGTGACCATTGGGACACCTCAACTAGCTAATTTTATTGTTCTCCATATATGTCGGCCATCTTTGTTTTAGGAAACACAGGGATCCAGGCCATATAGCTCACATAGCCATTATCAGCTGGGGGCCGCCATTAGACCCCGACGGCACCATGACTAACACCTTCAGCCCCCGACTCCGCAGTATATGCCAGGGATGCCTCCCATTGGTCAATAATACAATAGCCATGTGCCGTATATGGTCAACTTCGATCTTCAAAAGTTATCAGATGGATGTTAGTGACCATTGGGGGACCTCAACTACCCAATTTTGTTGTTTTCCATGTGTGTCGGCCATCTTTGTTTTAGGAAACACAAGGATCCAGGTCATATATGGTCAATTTTGATCTTCAAAAGTTATGGTTAGTGACCATTTGGACACCTCAACTACCCAATTTTATTGTTTTCCATGTGTGTCGGCCATCTTGGTTTTAGGAAACACAGGGATCCAGGTCATATGTGGTCAATTTTGATCTTCAAAAGTTATCAGATAGATGTTAGTGACCATTGGGACACCTCAACTACCTAATTCTTTTGTTTTCCTTGTGTGTCGGCCATCTTGGTTTCAGGAATCACAGGGATCCAGGCCATATATGGTCAATTTTGATCTTCAAAAGTTATAAGATGGATGTTAGTGACCATTGTGACACCACCACCACCAATACCACCACCACACTACTCCCAACCCTCACACACATTCCTTATTTGCATATTTTAATCCAGGCATAGGTTTACTCCATACTATAGCAATGGGGCAGGATTTTACATGGAGAGCAAGGAAGCACCACAATCAGAGCATATATTTAAGTATAGGTCCATTCCAAAGGCCATAGAGTTCATATATAATGATCTTTTTTCCTTGGATCATCATAGGAATATGCACGGCATTACAGCATTGCTGTGTTTACTTTCCTGAAAGTATGTTATAGATTAATAAATTGCAAAACACACAACATATGAAGGGCTTTTAGATTCCATATTAAAATAATATTTGTTCTGAAAATTTTGATCTACTATCATATTAAAAATGTTGTAAATCAATTCTATACTTCTTAGAACATGATATGAATATGCACGGCATTACAGCTTTGCTGTGTTTACTTTGCCAAAAATATGGGATAAATTTCTAATCCGGGAAACGCACTGCAATTTAACTGCTTTTAGAATTGATATTAAACTCAGAATTGATCGTCAAATTTAAATATGAAACCCTAATATCTTGATCATAGATGACAGATCCTAAATTGAATCCTCTCAATTGCATCCTTAACACGGGCCTCTTGATCATAGATCTTAGATTCTAAATTTTCAATTGAATCCTTAACATAATCTCCTAACCATGGACCCCTTGTATGCTATTCTTTCTACCTTTATAGTAGCTCTTATAGTCTATGCCTTGTGAAATATACCTATCGCTCATTGTACCTATCCTCAAGTCTGCATATCACTCATGTTTACCTTACATATCCCTCAGCCCATTGAATTATCATGCTTTTCTAAAATGCCTCACCATGGCTATCATTAGACTAGCTTACTTCCTATCCTACATGTATGTTGTTTATTCCCCTCTTCCTATCCTTCATGCTGCATATCGTTCATGCTATCCCACTTGACAAGTTAAAAAACTGAGGGCTATATACCATGAAGGATAGGCAGCCTGAAGGATAGGTAACCTCAATGATATATAGCATGAGTGATAGGTAGATGTATGTGTGAGGTAGACTGTTAAATTTGTTCCTTAGGGGATAGGTTGACTAAGAGATCAAAATGAAGGTTGGTCGTGGGCTATCCCAGCTGATCAAGCTGTGATAGGAAGGAAAGCTATAAAGTGAGCTTGAGGGATAGGTATTGAAGAGGATGGGTAGCAAGGAGGATAGGTAATAAACAGTTTAAGAGATAGGTACAGAGGGTACCTTGTAAGGTGAGCATATTCAAAAGATACATTGGTGCTAGGTAATATTACAGATGTGCCAGTCAAACATGAGGGATGTGAAGAGTTGGGGGATAGTCACCATGAGGGATAGGTAAAGTGAATGATAGGCAGATTGAGGATAGGTAGACAAATGGTAAGAATGTACAGAGAAAATTAGGTACAAAGGTGAAGGGTAAACTTTAATCCTTTAAGCCATTTGAGAGAAAACCTAATTAAACTCTAGATGTTTCAAGGGATACGTAGTATGAGTGATAGGTAGACTAAACGATAGGCAGTATGTGGGAGAGGCAGAGCCATACACAGGTAGAGTACTTGTCAGGTTGAGATAGGCAAACATTAGGATATGTAGATTCAGGTATTGACTTTGATTAGCATGTTGCATCTATAAATAGTTCCAATCATTTTCAATATAACTTTTGTACATTTTTAAAATATTCTCATCATCAAACCTCCTTTTTAGGTACTTTTGGTCAAATTTTGAGAATCAAGATCACAAATTCTGGATTCAGCAGGATTTTCTGGCATAGGTGGCCCCTTGTTTCCATTTGATATCACTCTGATAAAGATTCCTGACATCTCTATATTATAAAACCCCCTTATCCTACATAGGACTCAATACTGAACACAAAAGGGAGCCTACTTTGAAGGGGGGGGGGGGTAGAGGGGGGGGGGCTGTTACACTGTGTCCATAGGTAAAGCTCTGAGTTTCACCTCCTATCTATTGAAGCTTCTTGATGGTATTTTCTAATAAATGCTTAAATCTGTTCCAAACACTCAAATATTGAGTCCCCCCCCCCGGGGTGCCCCCTTAATTACCGTAGGCCTACCTTCATTCCCGCGGGCTTCCCTAGCCCACTTAAAAGGGTTTATTTCTCCTCTTTCCTATCCCCTCGGGATGTGTGTGGTGCACATATGTGCAGGCACTGACACATTCCCCTGTGAAATTGTGTAATGTAGTTCTCGCCATGAATATGACCTTAGCTGTCGAAATGGCGTTAAACATCTATTACTCACTCACTCACTCCTTCATTCCCGCCTCAGAAATGACGACGTCCCGATGGTGCGCGTCCGCGCGAAGTGCGGTAGAGGAATTCCCGAGGACTAGCGTGACCGCAGTAATCGGTTTCCAAGTTGGTTTGCTGCTTAAAATAGAAAACCATGGAAATCCCCATTCATTTATAGCTTAAACATTGCTATTTATTATCCACAAGTGTAATTTTTTTTTCATTTTCTCACCGTTTTTATTTTTTAAGTCCAGGTTGATACCCAACTAACCTCCGAAATGGTTCCTAAATCTTTTACGACTCGTCACATGATCAAAGCAATATGGCGCTCACAACACAAGAGGCCTAGCCACCGCCCCCAGAACGGACAAAATTATGGCAGATTCTACAGCAGAACCAGGACAGGCCTCCGTAAGAATTTGTCAGATTAATTCTACAAACTCCATTTATCTTCTAGTTCATACACACTGGCGATCTAACTGTTAAGTACAAGCCGGCGCTGTCAAACGTGGCAGAGTGTGTGGTTGGCTACTGTCACTGACACTGTTTTTTGGCTGTTTTTTGCCATGATTTGTGTGTGTGTGTGTATCTGTTCCGTGTTGGCTGTCACTCACACACTGAATTGTTCAGTTCATTCAGTGATTGTTTTATTGTATACCTCTCTGGTTCAACTTCAAAACTTCTCAAGTTCCTCAAATTCTCCTGCTACCAATTTTAGTAACCCCAGAGAGTATATATATAACTCTATATTCTATGGTAACCCCCACCCCCTCTGCTCTGGCTCTGCACAAGTGTCACAAGGGGTCTAAAATTTGCCCCCCCCCCGAGCCTCGGCCAGCAGCTGTTGATACCGCAGCGTTGATACAAGTTCAATAGCCTGGGATTAGCTGTATACTATTACTGGTAATGGTATTCAACTGGATGTGTATTCTTTTCATTGTTTTATTGCCCCCCCCCCTTTTGATTTAGATAGGATCTGATTGAAGACTGAAGTGGGATGTGTATTAATAATATTAGTACGGTATCATAGTCACTGTATTTACTGTCCAAATGATATGTGGTAATATACGGTACCGGTGGTGGTACTGCCTGTGCTGGGATGTTTTTTTTTGCCAATTTTGCAATGCTGAAGATATATGGAAAATTAATTCCGTAATGACAGACCTGACCCCCCAGTATGACGTCATTTGTGGATGCCCCCAAGGCGTTGGCAACAAACTGGAGTAAGATATGGGTCCAGCCCAAAGAGCAGCAGTGGTATTGGATCAGCAAGCCCACCCCCTCGGGTCTATCAATTATTCAACGCCATGGTGACGAAGGACACTCCCTATTTAAGCAGATGTAGTGATCCGCCAGCTTGGATAGTGAATACACATCCCAGTTCAATTAGATACTTATCTACACCAGGCCGCCTAGATAGGAAGTATAGCATATCCCAGTAGCATCCTATTAGATTGTGTGACTTTCACCCAAGCAGGCTCACTGAGTCTGATCCACCTCAATACCTCTGCCGCTCTTTGGACTGCACGCTTGTCTTACTCCAGTTTATCATTGACTCCTGGGCGGCGAGCTAGTTCTCCCAGCCTCGGCCTCGGCCAGCGTCTATTGATACTCAGTTCAATAGCCTGGGGTCACCTCTACATTTCACTGGATGTGTATTCCAGTTAATTGTTTTATTGCCCCCTTTGATCTAGATAAGGATCTGATTGAACTGGGATGTGTATTCATTCTCCATGCTGAGCCTTGGTCACTACCAGAATTAGGAATATGATTGGGGAGTGAGCTTTGCCGCCTGGGCGACGATCTACCCAGATGAAGGTCTGAAGCCAGCCCGTACTCTGTCGGGCTGGAGAGGGCGAGCCTGCATTGATACCTGATATCAGCTTGAGACTGAATACACACCCAACTTCAATCAGATTCTTATCTAGATCAAAGGGGTAATAAAACAATTAACTGGAATACAATCCATTGAAATATTTAGCTGATCACAGGCTATTAAACTGGTATTAATAGCCGCTGGCCGAGGCTGTCACCCAAGCGAAAAATCAATTTTATGCAGCAATTTTTTTTTTTTTTTTTTTTTTTACAAAATTCTGGGTTAACCAACGCCCAGAGGAAAGAATTCCCAAAATAAAAGAATATCAACATACTTTATGGTGTCTAGGACGTCGTGGGAAGTAAATGGGAAACCCTGACGTCCTGTGGAGCTCTAGCAAGGAGGATGTAGTTTTAAGTGTCTGGTCTAGCGAACTTGACATGGCGACTTTGACATGGCAATTAGTGACATACAGAAAACATGGGGAACTTCTGAATTCGGCATCGGGCATGGTAGATTCTGAGAGGTGACATGGCATTTAATTGACATGAGATTTTTTGTCAACCATTGAATTGATATGTAACATGGGAAGTCCCCTCCCCACCCTCATCAAAAGCCCCAGTTTCAGCCCATGCTTCCATATAAGCCACAACATATAATAATGTGAGTTACCGGTACTGCGGTAATCCATTAACCCACCCCAGACAAGCCTTCACTGATAACCTATTCAGATCACGTTGTGATATACTGTTGTTCTCTAATTCCTGGTTATTCACTGTCCATGTAGGCCTCTGGTGGGGTGCCAGTGTGGGAACGTGCTTGGACAGTGGATGAGATGCGGAAGTCAGCTGATGATTGGTCACTTGCGGGAGACGCAGGGGTAAGTTACTAATCTTTCATACCTATCAATATATCTTACAGAATGGACCTAGGGAAAAGTATGTTTTATTTACCGTAGCCTATTTCTAAATATAAACAAGGAAATTAAAATACAGCTTAGTTACACTCCATGGTAAAAAAAAAATTCCCGCCGCCCTAAGTTCAGCCACATTCTATGTGGCGTAGGTGGGGCCATCCTCGCTTATAAGCCACGGTTTGTGTGAGGTATCACGGTGATACAATAACTGAATTATGAAAAAATGCATTATTTCTTGTAGACTATACATAATTATGAAAAAATGCATTATTTCTTGTAGACTATACATAATAAAAATGTCGTCTTCTCCAGATGTGGCTATACCTTCGGGACTTACATATTAGATTGGTCTTATATTCACAGATGTTACTTGAAGGACTATATAATACTATTTTTGTATTTTTGCAGATGTTACAGTACCTGCAGGACTTCTCTCAGCGGATAATATCACAGACACATGACATACAGGAGCAAGTTAATGGGCTCGTCCATGAGTCAAAGGTATGTTCACATTCTCATAGATACAATGTGTCTCATATAGGTTTGTCCATGAGTCAAATTATAGGTAATATCCTCATTAATACATCAAATGGGCGTGCATAGCATTTCAAAATGATTTATTAGTACATGTTATCACATAGTATAACTAATGTGAATATCACCTGTACTTCATGGGCTTTGTCATACGGTCTATGCATATAATTGCTAAATGAATTACTCACCAATTTGCAAATTTTATTTCAGTTGACAGGAATTCGCGTACAAAATGCTTTCAATGACTTTATAATGCTCGCCAATACACAGTTCGTAGAAAATGTAAGTAAAGTGATTCATTTATAAGTCTGCATTTATTACTTCCTTTTATCCCCTTTTAAGTCTTTTTGAATGAGGTGGAACTCCGCCACCCACTTTTAAAGCGTCTGTTGTTCTGTTATACATGGACCTAAAAATGTTCAGTTGCTCTGCAACACTTTAATTCGTTTTTATAACTTTTAAATTGTTATTTTCATTTAAAATCTTGCAGCGTGTTTATGATGAAGACGTTAACACAGAAACAGAAGAAAAAACAGAGAAAAAGGAAGAAAAAGAGAAGACGCGAGAAGAGCGAGAAGCAGCTCTAATACCTAAGATAAAAGAGGCCATGCTACTCGGTTTCAATGTTATTGATACTGCATTTGAAACACTTGATGTGAATGATGTCAATTCTGATTCAGAAGAGGAGGATGAATCCCCATATAAAACTGATACTATACTTGAACCAAAGGTTAGACAAGTTCTTCGTTGTCTTTGGATTCTAGCATATGGAGCTTATATCTTTCATAGATTTCCCGGTACTCATGTGGAGGAAATACTCCTAGTCTCAGTTCTCATATAACAATTGCGATTCTCTCATTTATTTACCCATTTTCTGAATATACAATTTCGTTTATGTAATGAAAAGGAATTTCTGCTTTGTGTTAAATATTCCATATAGGACCCATACCTTTCTCGACCGTTGCCATACCTGATCGGCAGCCAGGCATTCATGACAGACGATGATGTGGGGTTGACGGATGTTCCATCAGAAGGTGAGGAATCTGACCATGGTTCTATAAGTGAATCAGAATCAGAGTCGGACACTGAACCTGTAACGCAACAACAAAAACCACCAAGCCGCAGACCGACCGTCCTTGATTCCTCCGACTCTGGCTCCTCTGATGAGGAAACAGAAACAGAAGTGAGTGAAAAGTGCATTATTGTTTGGCAAATATTAAATTGTATTCGCAAGAAGAAAGGAATTATAATCTTAAAAAGGCCAGTTGTTTATCAAGTGAATCAGTTGTAATCAGAGACAGTACCGTGCTTGTAGCCAAATGCGAAAATTGACACTGTAGTGTCAGATGTCAGCCATTTCTTTTTTTCTCCTAAATAACGATCCATTACTTGACATATACATGTATTCATCATCTCATTTTTATTAGAGTGAGAGTGACTTATTTGGTGCTAAAGATGAGGATTCTGATGTCAGTCTAGTGTCAGATGATGAAGAGGAAGAACCCAAGGTAGGTCTATGTAAAGGTCTATTGAGACTTTCTTCCCCCCATTACAACATTTAACCCTGTGAGTGACACACTAGTGATGAAATAAATTATGGGTGTGGCCATCACGATTGCATCTGGAGTATAAGTCGCCACAGCTATAATCATGTATCAGGCTGAAAATGAACATGATCTTTAAGGTATAATGCATGTTATTTATTTAAAACTCAGTCTCCATGTCAATGGATTCTGTGTGTGAACTGTTTTCATAAAGAATATTTGACACAGAATGTTGTGTCAGAATATCAAGGACGGAAAGCCATTTTTTGTATTTTATGCCATTATATCTGTATTTCAGAAATCAGAAACTTCCAACTTTGCCAGTGAATTGGCAGCAAAACTCGGTGCTACAGAAAACAATGGTAATCCTAATTAATTCAATCTTTAGGTCTTAAAACTTACTTAATTTGTGAGGTGTTAAATAGCACTTCCGCCTTCGTATTCAGTATAAGTACATGTATACTAGTGTAGCTACATATTACTACAACCTGAGATATTTTGTGGCGAAACTATCGTTGTCATTGTCTACCATAACTTCAACTGATAACCATTACTGATTTCATACAAATTGAATAATGTACATCTAGGAATAAACATGTTTCCAAATGATTGACAACTAAATGCTTTCTGTGAACTTGCACAGATAAAGTTGAAAAGAAGGAGAAGAAACAAACAGAAGCCAAGAAGGAGAGAGCATCAAGTAAATCGAAACAAACAGTCAAACCGCCACCAGAAGACGATGGTGAGTGAGCCAGGGTTTGGGAACACACTTAACTAACCCCAAATAATCTGTTAAGACAGCACTATTGGGAATCAGTCAGAGGGTTACACCGAGCGAATAGACATGTATTATATCTTTATGTAATCCTTATATGTGAGGTGTATCTTATGTGAGGCATTTTGGTACTACAGTACATTTCCCGCATATAAACTGCAGCTTTTACGCGAATGGGAATCCTCATGTGGCTTATACATGTAGCATGATCCTGAGGTGAGGCTTATACAATTGTCCAAGATAGGTTGCGACTTATCCGACGTTCTGGCATAAGCGTAGGAATTTACGGTGTTCTTTTTGTTACAGACGAGGACTTGTTTGGACCACCACCTATGGAGGATGACGATTCACCATTCGGCAGGAAAGGAGGGCTCTTCTCATCAGGAGGCGGACTTTTTGATGATGACGATAATGAGGTAACTAGATAAGCAGTATCAACTTTTGATATCTTTTCAAGGTAATATATCTCTGATGAACTACTTCTACTCATTTTCCCCTCAGCATGGCTGAATCTAATCCTGGTGAATAACTCGCCACTATTGTATTCATGCATCATGCTGACCCTGTAGGATTGCAGGATACGCTCTGAGTCTACATGATGCATCAATTGAGTGCAGGCGAATTAATTGGCACTGCTGCATTGGTGCATCACGACGACAGAGGTACATGAATCTGTAGGCATCATGCGGTTCTTAAAGAAAGGGCTAATGCCATATATATTTCATATGGGACTAAACTGTAATGATCTTGATATCACAGCTTGTTTAAGGCGCTCTGAATCGCGGACCAAATTCCGCCAATGTTAGCACTGGTGGATGTAACCGATTCAGAGCTCATTTAAAACAGGACATATTTTCTATAAAAAAAAAAATGTCATATTATATTGCAGGGAGGAGGACTATTTGATGACGTTGTCCCACAGAAGCCGCCACCTACTGTTGTACCAGACAAACAGGAAGATAAGGAACCCCCCAAAGAAGACCAACTTCCAGGTACATAGACATCTAACCCACTATTAATTGGCTCAGGGACTCCCTGAGTCAAGGCTGCCGGGTTGGCAGGGTCCATTTCAAATTTCAAGTCATCAAAATGTAAATCTTAACTTTTTATAAGAAATTATAATGATTCTGTCACAAAACTCATTTGGATTATTAGAAAAGAGGTGTATCTTCCTATTACATAAACTTCAACCAGAAAAAATGTATTGTTGCCTGGCAAAAGAAAGCTGAAAAAAGGACTAGCAAAAACTTTCAATTTGCAAACTTTTGCCTTTCCCGTTGAAACCTATATATAAGGCAATTTCTTCTCAGTCAATTCCTCATAGATTCCAATAGTAAAGGGTCCAGGATGAATGCAAAGCATCTGAAATTAAGACGCTTTGTCCTCTGTGAGATGATAATTTCTACTCCTAGATAGAAATTTTGAAATTGGCGTGACAATTCTTGCTCTCGTTAATCCTGCGCATGCACGAGAACTCTACTATAAATACAGCAATCCGCCATCTTTTATTTTAGTAACCATGCCAGGTGAGGGGGCCAGGTGTCCAGGGGGCCAAGTGTCCAGTGGGGCCAGTTGTCCAGGAGGCCAGGGGGTTCAGTAAGAGAAGATGATGCCAGACTGATGTCAGTACATGTAAATTTTGAAATTGGCACAACAAATCTCGCTCTCCTTAAGACAGCGATCCGCCATCTTTTATTTTAGTAACCATGCCTTGTGGGGTATGGATCTGGAGTACTTTTGCCCTCCGATCGACCTTGGGCCGTCAAAAATTTGTTTTGACAAAAAAAAACCCACCAAAACACCAAACAGTGACTGTTGCAAACATGTCCCCTACACCACATGTTGACTGTCCACCTACTGGCTCCAGCTGTTCCCATCTATTTCTACTGGAAGCAGTGTATGTTTAGTAGTTGAATAGTCGACTGTGTCCACCAACTGGTAGCATAATCACCACGAGGCTTAAAGGGAGCGCAGATGTCCGTGTTTAGTCCTGGTACTGGCATTACCGGCATGTTTAACTTGACAATTGCTATCTCTGTTAATAATGGGAGTACAAGCCATTGTAATATATCGTTTTATGGTAGCACATTATAGAGATCAATATTAGATCATCATATTTCAGTTTTGAGCAAGATTTAAACCTTTAGTGTACAAAAAGATAGAAAAAGGGTTTATGAAGTGATTTTGTGATCTATATCACACGTTCAATCTTATGAGTGTTGGGGGTCTGGTACATGTATGGACATGGATATGTACTTATGGTGTTGTGTGGATAACCGACCCTGAGCCATGTGTGCTTAAAGGCACCACGCCAATTCATGTTGTCACTTTTCTGATTGAAACCTTGAAAGGCAGCATAATGCTTAATCATTACAATGCACGAATGCCCGGGATTCTTGGACCTTTTAGGGCTGCAAACATGCATCGTGTTGAATGTATGGGGTTAGAGAAATGAACATGAATTTCTGTGGTCTTGTAAGGGTTGATGTTTTACAACTGTAATTTTTAATTTTGAGCTACTCATTTTCTATAAAACTTTCCTTCTATGCAAGCATCCAACCTGCATTTGCCCACATCTTAGATATTTTTACATGTGTGCATGCACATTGCTTGATTTTTTTGTGTACCCAACAGAGACTACAAAAATTTGGTCTCTAGATTTTGCTTTAAAAAAAAAGTGAGTGTGAAAAAGTTCTTGGAAAAAAAAAGATTGGAGCTCGAAACATTTTTTTCAGTTTTTCATTTACTCACACTGAGAAAAAGCTTTCTCTTGAAAGCAAAATATTACAAGTTTTCAAGATGCAAAATAAATCCATGGACAAAATCCACCATAAAAAAAAGAAAAGAAACACGAACAAAACCGTGCTAAGAGTTGTGTTAAAGCGTTATCTACACCAACCTCAACTGTCGCTTTCATTTGCCTGTTGCACTCTGCAGTATACACCTTGTGAATTTGGTTATGCACCTTGTTTCACTCAGAGCCAGCCCGTCCCAGGACAAAAAGTGGTCGGAAGGTTCCTGTGGGAGGCATTTCTATCTTTGCAGGTAAGCACGAACCACTGTATATAAATTGCATGCACAACTTTACCTTTCTATCAAACACTTGAATTCTAATTTGTAAGTAAGTAGTCAGTGATTAAAGATTTCTTGTCTGGAAATGGGAATAACAAGAACGAGAAAAAGTGACTGAAAAGTGATATACCGTGATATTTAGGTAACATTTTTTGAGTAAACATGGAACAATACTTTTCTATTAAGATTTTTCTATTGTGCATTTTACATTGTTACCATAATAAAACGGTAACTTCCACCTTTCAGGAGGTGACGACGATTTGTTTGGTGGCAAGAACAAGAAGCAGGATTCAGAGAGTGAGGATGAGGTAGTTGAAGAGCCTGAGAAATCACAGAAACCAGCTAAGGTAACAGCACCTCTCACCGGTGGCGGCGGACTGTTCGACGATGACGATGATGACCTTTTTGCTGCAGCCACTACAGCTCCAGCCACGAAAGTGGCCCCAAGGAAAGGTGAGATATGTCTTGCTTGTTTCATTATGGGTCTTAACTAAGGGCATTCGTTCAACTGGGTTTAATAAAAGAATCAGAAAAATTTTGAGATGCATTGACACCAAACTTTAGGTTCACATTTTGGTGGGCACGTGTGATAAGAGGTGCTGAGAAACCAAAGGAATATCTGATCACAAGGCTACTCGCCACATAATTTTGTCAAAAAAATCCCTGAGATAATTTTGAAAAAGCAGTTGGCAATCAGACCAAAAAGGCAAGGAAGAAGTTCCCTAAGGTTTTCGTTGATTTCAAAATATCTTAACACCTGCATTTACGTATGAAAAACCTGTATTCAAGGGACTTCATTTGGAGATTTCAAGGCATTTGTTTAACAGTCACTACTATCTCTTTAAAATGAATAAGAGACTCAGTCAACTTTCATGTAGCAATTTTATTGTTCAAACAAATCATCATGCCCAAAGTCGATTACTGTTCATTCCTGTTGGATGTATTTAGATTCACTACCAAGGCAGATGTACAAATTGCCTTAAATAGAATTCTACGGTGCTGTCTGAAATGTACGGTTAGAGATGAGTCTATCAAAGATCTTCATACATTATGCGAGCACCGTGATGCGAGGCACCCTTAGCAGAGCCTAGATGGAATGAGTTACTGCTGTCATTAATGTTTTCGAAATCCAGAGGTCTCCCTTTACCAAATCAAGAAGGTAGAACCAGGAATGACAGGAAAAGGAATTTCACTATTAGGCGTCACAAATTTATTTCCTACACAAAAGGTCCATATCATAGAGGAGCCACACCGTGGAACGTTCTACCTCCAGACACGCAGGAATCATGGAGTAAATTCATTTTCAAAACAAGATTAAGAGGTCCATGGGCACCTTCATGAAGGCTAAAAGGAAATTTCTATTAGCTTTGAGGAAAAAGAAGAAACGGAGGAAATAGTCCCTTAAATTACGCCTTGTCCTAGTATGCCATAACTACTTCAGTACTTCTTACTACACAAGCACCAGACTAGCCACATCTACTTTATTTCCTTTTGTATTATATATACTCATCTGTACATATCATACTAGTTGATACTGTTCTAGACTGCACTTGCAGTGAAACTTTAGCTCGTACCATGTTACCAAGTGTGCCACTGAGATGCCCACCAGGTGAGCTGGCAATTTGATTAGGAAGATCATGTGCTGTTTTACCGGATGACTGATCAATAAAAAAAAGAATTCCTTGGAAATTTGTCTGTAGATTTATAATAGCTGGCTGCCTAAACCCTTGACATGCTGCGTAGTGCATTAATGCACAGTGCATCTCATGAACCTGGGAGCATGCGGCCTTTAAAGGTTTAGTAGGACCTTAAGTAGGGTGTTATTTATGATGTGTCATTACAGAGGTGGCGCCATCTGTAGACCTATTTGGGGACGAGGATGAGGATGGAGACCTGTTCGCTGCTGCACCACCAGTCAAGAAGCAGCCTCCTAAGGAAGAATCTAAACCACAGAAAAAGGTATGTTCTTTCTTTTGTTATAGTTTGTTATCATGGTCATACTGTAATACCGTAGTGCTGTTCTATAGTACAGTAACTTTGGTGAATCCTATCAAGCGCACTAAGGGTCCATCCTCACGTGTATAAGCTGCGCCTTATGACTAGGGTATTTTGACTTATATAGATTTTCTTTCATACTCTGGGCCCTACAGGCCAACACATCTGCCCTGCATTATTGCTACTCAACTCATAAGAATTGTGCACAAGTCAACTATCCTATGGCACTAGATGTATGCAATACATATATAAGATTACAAAGTTTACTGCTTGTCTCTTCTAGCTTCCTGCAGGAGCTGTGTCCATGTTTGGTGGTAATCCTAACCCGCTTGCCGCAGCGCTAAAGGCACAGAGACCACCCTCCGATAAAGAGGTATGACTCATATTTCTGTATTACTTTGTAGCCCTATCCCACAGTGCTAAGTATGGCTATTATACAAAGAAGCCTTAATGATGCTTCAAAATCCATTTGGTCTTATGATGTATCATTGCTGAATAAAGTTATCAGTGCTGCAATGGTGTATCTTTCCAACCTTTTGGGAACATATTTTAAGAGCTAACTATAAGCCTTTGCATCTTATCTCATTATGGACATTGACCAGTGTTAATCATAGAACCAATTAATCTCATTTCTATCCTCCCTGCCCTTTGTACAGGAGTCGGACGAGGACTGGGAGGAAGACGACAAGGCTTCACAGTCCAGTAGTCGCTCCGGTACCTCCTCCTCCATAAGCGGCATTAAACCCAGCTTACAGCCCGGAGGTATTAAGAAGAGCGCTTCTCCATCCTTATCCAACAATTCTCTTTTTGCGGAAGAACCTGAAAGTGACTTTACCGCCACGAAACCCAAACCTGCAGTGTCTGTCAGGTAAGCATCTTCTCAGTATTCAGGCCTTATGTCTATATATGTCATGGAAATGACTTTTCAGTCACTGAATCCAAACCTGTCCAAATCTGTTATTTAGTGACTGAAGAGTTATTCACCCGTGTTTGATTAGTATTCCATCAAAAATCTGATCAGTAACTATATTATGGCTACATAGGAGGTGTGTTCTCAGAGTTGTAGTTTATTTTATGTAGTTCTGTGCTTATATCTGCTACAACAAGTCCAAAGTAGGATACTCCCTCCACCCAAGTGCACTGTTGTAAAATAAAGACCCCTGTTTAATGTTATTCTTCATATTTTTACAGTAAGTCCAAGGCAGCGCCATCGTCCGGTAAGGGCCTGTTTGCAGATGATAGTGATGAGGAGGATCTATTCGCAACAGCAACAAAACCTAAATCTAGTCAGGTACTTTTCATCATGTTTGCAAATTAAATCGAACCCAAATTCTCATGTAGTGGTAGGAATTTAATGATGGAACTATCCTTCAAAATAATCTAATACCCTTTGATTATCTTCAGCTGGAAAACAAACCCAAACCACAGAAGTCTGGTTTGTTCCTGGACGATGAAGAAGATGATGGCGGATTGTTTGGTGCTGCGCCTAAAGCGAAGAAACAAGAACCCATTAGTAAAGCCAAACCCAAGGCAGCAGGTGGCATGTTTGATGATGATCTGTTTGCAGAACCCAGCAAGCAGGAACCGCCACCATTGGACACAAAACCCCAGGTAAGTTGTCGTACTTGAATAGTAAACAAGGTTTGCTGTGTGGTTTGATTAATCCTAACACTATTCCAAAGTTTTCCTTTAAAATGTGAATATTAATACATCAGAGGCGTAGACAGTACAAATTTATGGGGGGAGGGGGGTTGAGGACAGGGGGGCCCATCCCAACCAAATTAAATCATTGGCTAATGCACAATAAACCTCTAGCATTAGTGATGTAATGTGACATGTAATATTTGAGAATCTTGTATATTTCATTAGTTCCTTTGACCTGTGACATTGCTTTGATATGTCATGCTCCTGTCATCTGTACAAGAAGTTGATATCTTTCCCTCGACACTCCCTTGAATACACTGATGTAGGACTGTTGCAATCAATATGTGATAAGAAATCATGAGAGCCTCCAGCTACATCACTTGTGTTTTTGGTCCACTTCACACAGATATCTTTTTTAAATTCAAGTAGACCCACATATTGATTTAATTGTAACCTTTTCACAGAAATCACAGGACTCGAGCCATCCGCATGGTGGTACAACATTATCATTGTTTGACGATGGCGATGATAATGATAATGATCTGTTTGGTGGGCGAGCGCCCCCAAAACTTAAACCACCCGTGAAACAACCCATGACGCTCGATACAAAGGTCAGCATGTAGCTCAACATGTGTAAATCGCTTACATGCTTACCTGCTTAAAAGTCACTGCCGATGCGCATGAAGTGTACTTACCTGCCTACTGCCAATGTCCGCTGAATGCATAGTGCGCTTAAAAACTTACAGGGGTGCTCAATAGTCATTTTTCTGCTAAAAGTATAGTCAATGACCATTTCAAGCCAAAATTCATTGCCCTCTTCTGTAATTGCTTTTAACCTGCATGTACAACTCGGTAATCTCTGCTTCATATTACCCCCCCCCCCCCAACCCCAAATTCTACCCCGTAAGGGTTATATAATGTGTAAATATATTACTGGTATACATTTTTATTATAATCATTCCATTCGCCCTGGTCGGTAACTTGCCAGCACTTCAACAGCTGCTAAGGGCTAACTTATACTCTACCACCAGCCTTTACAGTCTAATTTTCTCTCACTGGTCTTTAACAACGTGGATATTAAGTACATATTGATGCTACCAAGAAAAAGAAAAGGTTATACTGAAAACACAGAGTGCTGAATGTCCTCATGGAGGGTCGTTGCTATGTCAAGGTACACAGAGTTCATGAGAAATGCCTGACTGCTACTGGTACATTATGTATCACGTTTTCCTGACATGTGGATCTGTATATGGACTTTCTGTGCTCTGTTTGTTTTCGACTACATGTATAACAGTATAGTGTCCACTGCTGCACGCATGCTGTTTCTGAGTCCTGGCTGTTAAGTCTATAGAAATATTGGGCCTATGTGATTGTAAGAACATGTTCAGTAGCATTACAACTATGTTGTGCTGGTAAGTGAGTAGATTTGCCGAGGAGATTGTGCAAATAAAAACACTGTAAAATCCCAAGACTTATAAGGCCACACCAAAAAAATAAGTTGGTCTATGGATTTCCCTCTTCATATTTTCAAGAATGCAAATTTTTTTTTTCTTTGAAAAAAATCTTGTCTACGGATTTCGCTCGCCTCACTTTCTGAGTTTTCTCTTTGTAGTGTTTGGCAAAATTTTTAAACAATAAAAATTTTGCTCGCGCCTCGTTTTTTTTCAAAATGAAAATCCGTAGACCAACTTATTTTTTTGGTGTGGCCTAAGCTAAACAAACTCCATGTATAGCTTATAGCTTATTTCCCAAGTCTGGATAGACCTGCGCGATATGCAGTTATAAACTCATTTGAACCACATTTGATATGCGATTGTTGTCTATAGGTAAAGGTTATTCTAATAAACAAGGCAGTGCTTTCTTTGATACATGTGTATGTATGTTTCACATGTGCCGCCATTAAGCAGAAAGTGAGAAAATTGCCTAATGAAACAGCTACTTTTCACATTGATTTTTTTCACATAGAGTTATGAACTTGATTGAACTATCAGTTTTCTGCCTTGTGACTTAATCATACCTTAAATACCAAACCTGTCTGGTTTGCAGGGCGCAAAACCGCGAACACGAAGCCTGTTCGCAGATGATGACGTCTTGTTTGGTGGTGCAGAGGAAGACCCAGCGGTTGATTTGTTTGGTGCGGATAGTCCGTTATCACCGAGTGAAGAGTCCAAGCCTTTCCCACCCAGTGCTCAGAAATCGACCACAAAGGTTACACCAGACACAGTAACTGAAGCTCCACCCAAGGACAAGGTTCAACTTAAAGGTACTGTCATTATTAAAGGCCGTGGGCTTAAAGGCCGTGTCTTTTAGACAGAGTCGGGGGCTTCCTGTGACTTTCAGGATAGTCCTGAAATCAGGGTACTTTAACATGTTAAACAGTGTAAAACGTCGCCCTACTATACTCTTGTACAGGATTCTCAGGACATGTGTTTCTAATTCTGTCGCCAGGGAACAGCACAGTTTTTTAGTGCCTCCCACGCCGCGTAGCGGCGGTACCGCGAAGCGGTACGGGAGTGCGCTATGATGATTGCATTTGCCCCATATGATGAGGTCTCACAATACAAAATTACTGAATAGAGAAATTGATAATTGTGAAATCTTCTTTATGTCTGCTTTTATGAGACATGTCATCAAACAGCTGGTATACCGACATTAACGGTGGGAGGCTTTTTTTTATGCGGTCACGACCGCATTTCTTGTTCGCACCTTATTTAAGGCATGGATGTTAATGTCTCTGTTTAAAAAATATTTTTTTTTTTATACTTTTCACATTAACAGGAGCCACAGTGGGCGCGTCTAGCACGGATCTGTTCAATGATGATGACGGGGATGAGACGGATTTATTCTCCACTCCATCAAACCCACTATCCCAACCAGCTGGAAAGGTACGACCCCATATATCACTATCCCGATACAAGAAGGGATTATTTCTACAAGTGCTGCACTATTTCACAAAATCAGAATGCTCATTTTTATTCTGAAAAACTTCCTAAATTAGTGTTCTACATTACTACATGTATAAAACATTGCATATCCTTTCTGCTTGCCTGCTCACATGTGTAAATACATTTGTATCTTTTTTGGGTAATAATAAGCCATAAGCTCTGGGCATCCATTCATCAATCGGTCAAGAGAGTTTTAACCTTTTCTAAATCTTGTTTCATCATCTAGATGGACACCAAGGTAGAAGTGAAAGGAGCAACTACATCAGAGTCTTCTACAGACAAACCTGCCACCTTGGTAAGTTCAGTTGTTCAGGGGATATACTTGTCTGTAGATACCCGGGATTCGACAGTCATCCGAGAGAATATTTTCCCCTTTTTTTTGTTGCTACCACTCTTATTAACGACATGCTGCCTCTAGGACGTAGAGGCATCATATCTAGACTAGGTACATCTTCATTTGAGTAACTCGGCAGCACTGCATTATAATGCCGCATTGCTGCACCATGCCGACCATATGCTTTTAGGTATATATGAACCATGTTGGGTCAGCATGATGGAGAAAGCAACACTGGCGAGCTACTCACCACGGCTGCATTCATGTATCAAGATGGCCCTTTAGGCTTGATATACTCCAGAAGGATTGACATGTTGCTATAAAGAGCCATAGCAAGAAGTAAGACCAGGGATGCACTCATATATCGTGACAACCAAACGGCATAATATATAAAAGAAGAATGCAGCATATAAGGTGTTAAATAGAATCGGTGTTTTGTGTTGCTGCAGGCCGCTCAGGGTAAGAAGAAGCCGATAGGCGGAGTATCCATGTTTGGTGGGATGGACCCAAGCATGCTCAAGAACAGAGCCGGCTCACAGGGAAAGGACTCGGAAACCAAGCCTACCCCTCCCGGTAACGTCTTCATCTATATTGACAATTAATTGAATGAGTTTAGCTAATTCCTTCATCAAAGTCTGATTGATTCCCTTTGCTTCTATGCTTGAGACTTGTGTGGCACAGAGGGGATAGAGACGTCCCCTGTGACACCCCATTATGTGGCCCCAAGGGGTAAAAACGATATGGCGACATTTGACCATTTTTTGGTGACATTTAGACTTTGTACCTTTTTAAAAGTGACATGTGACATGTCCAATCCATAAAAAAGTGACATTTGATCTGAGGCCTTAAATTTTGAGATACCGGTATTAGACGTTTTTTTCCCTAAAAAGTGACATGTGACCTGAAGCGTTGCATTTTGGCGATGTTGTGACCTCAGGGGGGGGGTCCCTTTGGGGGCCCCCATTATGACCATAGATACGTGGTATCCACAGCACCTAGTCATAACATTTTGTGTACACTTTCCTGTCATAAATGGGCAGAAAATATCTAACAAATCGTTCAAAAAAACATGTTTAACTCCACATCTATCTCAAAATGACCTAATTGACACTTTTAGCCTCTGGACAAGATGGCTTATAAAATGTTGGTGGACCCTTGAGGACAACATTAACCCAGTGTGGTCGGCATAAAGCATGATAGCATAGGTATGAGTTACTCACCAGGGCTACAATCATGCATCATGATGACAAGGGCATAGCACAGGTGTGAGTTACTCACCAGGGCTACAATCATGCATCGTGATGACAAGGGCATAGCACAGATGTGAGTTACTCACCAGGGCTACAATCATGCATCGTGATGACAAGGGCATAGCACAGATGTGAGTTACTCACCAGGGCTACAATCATGCATCGTGATGACAAGGGCATAGCACAGGTGTGAGTTACTCACCAGGGCTACAATCATGCATCGTGATGACGAGGGCATAGCACAGGTGTGAGTTACTCACCAGGGCTACAATCATGCATCATGATGACAAGGGCATAGCACAGGTGTGAGTTACTCACCAGGGCTACAATCATGCATCGTGATGACGAGGGCATAGCACAGATGTGAGTTACTCACCAGGGCTACAATCATGCATCGTGATGACAAGGGCATAGCATAGGTATGAGTTACTCGCCAGGGCTACAATCATGCATCGTGATGACAAGGGCATTGCATAGGTATGAGTTACTCACCAGGGCTACAATCATTCATCGTGATGACAAGGGCATTGCATAGGTATGAGTTACTCGCCAGGGCTACAATCATGCATCGTGATGACAAGGGCATTGCATAGGTATGAGTTACTCACCAGGGCTACAATCATGCATTGTGATGACGAGGGCATAGCACAGGTGTGAGTTACTCACCAGGGCTACAATCATGCATCGTAATGACGAGGGCATAGCACAGATGTGAGTTACTCACCAGGGCTACAATCATGCATCGTGATGACAAGGGCATAGCACAGATGTGAGTTACTCACCAGGGCTACAATCATGCATTGTGATGAAAAGGGCATAGCATGTGAAAGTTCTATATCGTCCTTTATAACGCATTGTTAAAGTATAACCTGTATTTACATTACAGAGTTACCTGAATCAGATGTTGCAGAGGACGAGGCACCAATGTCGGCAGTCAAACGTCAGGTAAGAAAGGCCTCTTGTTTAATTCATATGTGTTGCATATCATGCACTGTGATCTTTATTTGTGAAAGGAGTTATGTATTAAGGAATGCATTTTTATCAATATTTAGTTTGTATATGGAATCTTACACTTGTTTCTGGTTGATATTACCCCTCTTATTGATATCACCTCACAAAAAAAAACACTGCTCATAACTTCAAGTTATGAGCAGTGTCTACACCAATCAATCCCCCTGTGGAGTGGGGACCTTCATGTGAGGGCATGAAGGAGCAGAATAACTTCATTGGGAGTCCACAAGGAGAAATCTCCTTCCATACTAACAGTGGGCATACCAGATTCGTAAAAGGCGACAAACTTGGGGTTTCTTGTGTCTTGGGGTGAGCATGTGGGCAGCTGGTGTCCATATGCGCGGGCCTGGGCTTACATGCTTGTCTTTTGCCATGGGATTCCCCCTCAGTGAACCACGTCTGAGTGATCAAAGGCCATGGTTTGTCTGGCCCTGCCTATGGGACCAGGCAAATAAAAGAACACTTGCTATCCTTCGAAAAGAGTAGGGGAATGAAGCCCCGGTAGCGGTTTTCCCCCTCGACCCTCCTCATAGATTCGGTCATTCATCTCATAGATTCGGTCATTCATAGATTCGGTCACTGCTGTGTCGGGCAAGCAGCATATAAATACCTGTCCAAAAAGAAAAGAAAGGACTTAATGTCCGAGAAACCTTGAATGTCTGAGTTCCTCGATGGCCCCCGGACGTAAAACTAAACAAACAAACAAACAAACAAACACCAATCAATGGCTGGGGTATAGGGTTTAAGGAATTGTTAAAAGATTATTATAGGGACAGTTTTACATTGTTTTCATCATAGTCCACATTAATAGATCCAGAGAGGGACATTTGACAAAAATCATGAGCTGATATAGATATACAAATCGGGTTGACTTATCAGCAGGTTTTCATACTAGTGTTAAGACCAGTAGTGTTGGATTTGATTGTGGTTTTAGATTACCTATGGTAAGAGTGGGACCACTGTAATTACCACTGAATTATTAGAATTGTAAGACTCACACCAATCATGTTTTGACTAAATTGTATGACCCACGCTAATTCAATTTTACAAACTTTAAGTTGGTTTGGTCTATTTTGTTTGACCTAATTGTAAGATACGTGTTGTGTTTGATCTAATTTGTAATCCACGTTAACTTTGTTTGACCATAAGATGTTGATTTTCAGGTTAAACCACCTCCAACCACTAAACCCAAACCCAAGCATGCATCAAACACGTCTGTAGGCAAACTACAAGTAAGATACATCACTGCACCTTTAGTCACTTTGATATAAGTCAATGTTTAACCCGTTAAAGGTGTCATACTGCCTTAAAGCATGCAATAAATGCAGTATGTAGACTTTGGAGGGTTAAAACTATAGATATATTATTGGATTGATATTCCTATGTTAATGTACTGGCATTGACATCTGTTATGAGAACACCCCCTGTCCTTTTTCTGCCATCAAAACCCAACTCAAGTGAACATAAAATAACAAAGCATCATGCTGTCTAGAATTAAGGTAGGATGATGATGCAACATGTCCACTGTTGTGATGCATGAATGTACCAGTGGCGAGTAACTTGCCATGGTTGCATTCGTGCATCATGCCAACCATACAGGTTTGGTACTCAACCACAGCTTAAAGTCTTGCATGCTAAGGAACATAATTGTCTATAAATGCAGTGTGAAGTGCTCTGAAAGTCCCATTGGTTGTTTAAAGGTTTTTAAAGAGTAGTCTGGGGTTTTCCTCCCTCCTCCATTGTCCATATCTCTGCTAACACACTTTTATACCTTGTTTTATGTTTTTAGACAAACCTGATGATTAACCCAAGTGCACTTCTGCCTGGTGCCACCCCGCCCAGCAAGGAACCACAACCAACACCGGTCGGATTTGACGAACCTGTCAAAGCTAACACACTCTCCAATGTTCAAAAGGTCTGTAATAAGAATCGTGCCAAAGAGATGATCATTTTGTATTTGATTATTCATTTATTGGGATATATGCACTTTTTAGAACTTAAAATCTAAAGGACCTGGAGGCATTATCGAGCCTTCAATGTTAAATTCTGAAATTTTACCTCGGGGCTTCACCTTTTCCAGAAATTCATAGTTCTCAAAGAGAGATATTTATGAGTTTTCAAATCATATTACTTCACTCCTAAATGCTTGGGAAAAAAAGGAAAAGACTAAATTGGGTTGTTTCACAATATGCAGGACAGAGTTAAAGGTCAGAGCAGGAGGAGGCCCCCAACACGTAAGTCACGCATCATAACCAGTGAAGATGTCACTGACGCTGGAATTTCACCACCAATATCTGATGTGCCTTCCACCGCACCAGCTGCTGCTCCCATGCCGGCCGCTGCCCGTGTACCAGCTGTCCCTCCAACTGACACGTCAAGAACATCAGCACCAAATGCTGACCTATTCGCTGATGCTGAGACAGATATATTTTCTACCTCTCGGCGCGAGCCGACAGTATCTGGCGTGAGGGCACCTTCACGTGTAAAAGAGTCGCCACCTGATGACGATGACTTGTTCTCAGACTCAAACTTTGCAGGTGCTATACCTACATCCACCAGTGACATCTTTAGTAATAACATAACACAACCCAAGCAGTATAGCAAGGTAAAAGGTCCCTTAGACAAGAGGTTAGCAGATGACCTAATACCCAATGACACTAAAAAGACAGAAAAGAAACCAGTAGTTGAAGATGATGATGATCTTTTCGGATCAGCTCCAGCAACGGTACCATCCACCTCTTCCAAGTCTAAAACAGTCAAACCAGTGATCTTGGATGACGATGAAGATGATGATGACATTTTTACATCAGCAGCAGCAAGGCCCCCACCATTGCCGACAGGTCCCGATGACTTTGATGATGATGAAGATGATATTTTTGGAGTCTCAAGTCTTGCTGTGAAATCAAGTGAGTCAAGAATATGATTACTTTATTTTCCCCACAAATACTGCATTGAATTGAGTATGTGTATATTCCTTTTGAACATGAGCGTGGTTTTAAAAGTGCCTCTGGTGATTATAATGTCAAATACTATACAATAAAGCTTAGACTGGCAAAGACAGTAGTTCATATACCATACACTATTTTGGACTACATAAATCCCAAAGCCTTAGCGGACCTGTAGAATACTTACTTATTCAAGAATCACTGTTGGCATGGATTTAAACACAGGCTTATTGTGACATATATAATGTCCCCATATTCAGGCGAGATATCTAGCACCCCTCTATAACAGTTGCAAGTAGTTTTAAAAGGGCAAAGGACAGGGTGTTGCATTTGAATGTTTTCCATGAATTGATATAGGCGAGTTCTTTGGCTGATAGCACTACAATTTATGCTGAAGAAAAGCACAATAATCATTGATGGATAGCTTGCTGGAGATGGGTTTTTACACTCGTTCTATTCAGGCACTACCCTAGTCATTCGGTTCTTTGAAAAAGAATATAACCTATTAGTCTATTGGTATCTTGAAGCAGCACATTGGCTTACCAACCTGACAATACTGTATCTAATTTTCCATTCTCTTCCTTTGCTCAGTGTCAAAACCACTAGTCGACAATGATGATGACATATTCTTCTCTAGCCAAGAGAAGAAAGCCCCGCCTCCTGTTTTAGATGAGGATGACATATTCTCCACAGCTTCCGTACCTAAACCTACCAAGACAAAGACACCATTACCGTTTGAGGTACAAAGAAATTTGTCCAACTTTAAGTATAAACTTTGCCTAAAATGGCTTCGGTTATGTAAAGAGTATGTACACCATAAAAAAAGCCTAAACTGCAATATATTTATGTTATATATTATTTCTCGACTTGGCTCTACATATTGAGGACGATCACTAAGAAAAGACCTGCAATGTCGTAATAGTTACTGCTATTATTTACGGGCTTCCCTAGCCCACTTAAAAGGGTCTATATCTCCTCTTTCCTATCCCCTCAGGATGTGTGTGGTGCACATATGCGCGGGCACTGACACATTCCTCTGTTAAATTATCAACCTGTGAAGCACGGGATAGCCACTTAGTGCCGCTAAAGTGCTGTAAAACACAAATCAATCAATCAATGCTATTATTTATTCTGAGTGGGATTCCATGGTGAATAAGTAGGGCATAATGAAGGAGCATGTGTCATAGAAGGAGCAGGCAATGTTCATAGAAACTGACATATACTTCCTTCTGTAGGATGATGAGGATGACCTCTTTGGATCTACGAAGCCTCCCTCTTCAGCGCCTAAGAAGCAATCAAACGTCCCAAGTAAATCAGCACCATCACTGGATGATAATATTTTCGCAGACCTGCCGCCTGCCAAGTCTCGAGAGAAGAAGATCAAGAAGAAGGAGGCGAAAAGCATATTCCAAGATGATGATGGTAAATATATTAAGTAACACATAAACTTTCAGTTGCCCAGTTGCCACATAGTGATAACTGGATTTGGATCAATTAAGAGGTTAACCCTTTAGAGAATCGCATAGTACTTTAATGCATTATGTTCTTTGACCATTAAGATAGTTGAATACAGCCTGGATAAGTAACTTATCGATGCTTCATTCATGCAGCGTGCCACCGTGGCCATTATGGTAAAGAATAATAACTTCTGGAAATATAAAAAAAGGGTGCATAATATAAGCATTCATGGATTACTTAACATGAATCACAAGGATGATTTGAATGTGATAAAAATACGAAACGTCTTTTAAAAATATGAATACATCCCATGCCTTGTTAATACAGATGACATCTTTGTCATTAGGACTTAGTGACTTCATGTTGTTATCTAGGGGCCATATTTGTCTGTGTCATTTAAAGACTCCTTACCTTTATTGCAGATGACATCTTTGCTGAGGCGTCCTCAAAGACAAAGACGAAGAAAAGCTCAACGAACAAAAAGAAGCCAGCAGCAACGAATATCTTTGGTAATAACGATGATGCAGGGGACATATTTGATGATCCGCTAAATGCAATGAAACATTGATCTTAGTCATTGATAGTTTTTGTAGCACTCGTGAATTTTTACAATATTCCTTGTCCCATGGACCTGTCACCATAGCAATGACTGCTTAGGGTTGTAATAGAAACAACATACAGAGTCAACATAGATACCACCGTGGCCATAATGACCATATTAAGGATTACCACAAAATATCTGGTTTGATTAAAATGGTGTTGATCAGGTTTTGATACTTTGAGGGCAGCATCTTTTTGTCAGCATGATGCATGGATGCAGGGCCAATGAGTGACTCAGCAATTCTACATCATGCTAGTTCTATAGGTTGCTAAACACTGATTATTACAGACCATTAAATTGCCAGTGAGTTACTCGCCAGCATGGATAGGGTGGATAGCCCCTCATGATGTTAAAAATGTGACCATGCACTGATGGACCAACAGGGACGATTCCAGAACCGTTGTAGATATTTTTATGTGGATCCTACAGAATTTGTATTTCTTTTACCAGAGAGAAAACTTATTTTTGACAACCATCGTGAAAGAAAGTGCTGTGATATGGACTTTTCATTTTCTTTTTGCTAAGGGAAAATCTTTTTGAGATCAGAGAATTGTCAGTTCCTGCATAGCCACTACCATAGATCACAATTTCAATGCTTCAAATCTCATGCCCATTAGTTTTCATGATACACCAATGCTTTGCTTTTGAGTGGCATTGGTGTATCATACTGAAATTTGGGAGTGTATCAACTGTGTAGGGTGAGTATGATGCACAAATGCAGCCCAGTTGGATTGTTCACAAGGTTTGCATCTATGCTCTTGTATTTACCTAATGACAAAGTTCTTTAAAGTATAGTACAGTCATTAAAGGGTTAAGATATACTGTGTACCGGTAATTGCATATGGGCTGGGGGTATGGGTGCCAGAGAAACCTGTGCAATAAAAGCATCGTATTCTAAGAAGAATCGACCACCTTAACTCAATGTATATTTGGTTATAGCCCCCCCCCCCTAATTGGGTCCTAAAACCCTGTAGACACCTCGTTTTCAGAGACAATCCCTTACAGAAGTAATGAAATTACAGGTTTATATCTTCCATTCACTTTCTTATCGCAACTGTTGTTGACATACCCCTTAGCTAATATGGCCCATTTTAGGCCTCTAAAAGCGTCAATCGATTTAAATCTGATATCAGATACATAGCCTAGTGCACCCAAGTTGTATGTTTGATTTTTTATGCAATCATGTATGGGTCCAATGTACAAATTACAATCTGATATTATGCCGAAGAGTTACGGTCAACGCAGTGCCATATAAGCTGAATAAGTATGTGTCTGTTAAAATGCAGATATGAAAGTTTCTGAACTTTGTATAGATTTCCACCATATATCTGAGACGCACTTTTCTATTTTGGCGTTTATCGACATGGGTTTGTTACTTCCTCGCTCTGTTACAAGTTGTCTATTTTTGTTATACAGTCCCTACGGTGTAAATAATGTGTGCGGTTTACTGCCCAAAGGTCCTCTGTTGTCTATTAAGGTATGAGAGTTACAAGCATTCCATCATATTGGGTCTCAGTATGAGGTGTTTGATATGTTACTTATTCACTGATTCCTGCTACTGCAATTATTAACCACCATGCAGGATAACATGCACTTTGTTTGTATGATTCTGTATAAACTATTTCTCGACTCTGCATTCAAACAGGTAAATAAATGTGGATCAACACGGTAAAAGGTACGCCCGTACACCCCCTCGGGGGCGTACCTTTTACCGTGTTGATCCACAAATAGTGGGTTATCTGATCATGTTAAGAATTAATGTTAGGGAATTCTGTAAATAGTATATATGTATGGTGGGGCAATGATAAGACATGGACTGAAGTAGGAGGGTTGATATCCATGTGCAAACGGGCATGGTCGTGATCCATGATAAATCCGCCGCCTGATAGCGCTAAGCTAGGTCACATAAGTTACCTAGGTTTAGTCTTAATAATCATCACCATATTTTCTCCTTTTGTAAATGATTGGTATTTAAAATTGCCAGCTGCCATATTGGTTTGTACATAACCATCACTGTTCACTGTCAGGTACATGTGAGGTATAATCAGCTTAGGTTTAACAAACCGTGCCTTTTCCACAAAGTGGATTTTTATATAGAGGAATGCCAGCTAAATGAAAGGTCTTTGACCGATGAAAACAAAAAGTGCTATATTAAAGTCTTTACCAATATACATGATTAAGGTCCATCTAGTGGTTGATAATGCATAGGTCTATAATTGGCCCTAATATGACAATTTAGGATGATTATTACAGTAAAACCTAGTGTAACAGCCACAGCTACCGGTACTCGTGTAATAGGCTTATTGTGGCTTACCTGACCTTCCTAAAGTGTGGCATAAATAAGCAAATGTCAACGACCATGGAATATTTTTGCATCGTATTCCCCGAAGTGAGTCTGCCGTATTCAACGAGGCCTCATAGGCCGAGTTGAATGCGGGCAGACTCACCGAGGGGAATGCGATGCAAAAATATTCCATGGGAGTTGACATTTGCATTTATGTCATGGCCCTACGGGGTTAATTTGCTTTAAAATAGAGAAACACAGCTCAAATCTGTTCAGAATCCAAGATGGCAGACACCCATTGAATACGGCCACATTGTATTCCATCCCCCCCATTGAATACGGCATATCCAGTACTGTTCTATAGTAACGGTCGTATCTGCCATGACATAAACTCTAAGATTTATGGTAGTCTAAAAATAGGCCAAATCAGACCT
This sequence comes from Acholoe squamosa, assembly GCA_949317995.1. Taxonomy (NCBI): domain Eukaryota; kingdom Metazoa; phylum Annelida; class Polychaeta; order Phyllodocida; family Polynoidae; genus Acholoe; species Acholoe squamosa. Next base: position 22,443,833 of record OX439037.1, on the reverse strand, counting down.
GTGTGCTTAATAAATAGACTATATCTAAAATGTTATATATGTTGAATTCAGTAAAGGCATTATTCCACTTGAAATGATAATCTAATACTTTGTTTCTCTGGCTTTATATGTTTTTCTTTCTCTGATTTTTTGTTTATGAATTGTCAATGTGTATCAAATTCCTTCGCTCAGTGTTAAATTTTATGGAGTATATTTTTCGAGAGGGAGAGATGCGGTAGGCAATATGAGTGGGGACAGATGCAAAAAAAAATGTTCACCCATTTTCAGGGTAAATAGCCTGGATGTAACTGTACATAAAGGAGTGTGTGGGTATCAAAATGATATCAAACCACTTGATGGGGGAGGGCATCTTAATTCTTGTGGGGATGGAAGCACCAAAAAGTTCAAGGGCCTTGTCAGATGATGTTTGGCCTGTGAAATCGAACACTACTTTTTAACCACATGCATGTCACTTGCTGGTATCACTATTGTCAATATCACTATGGAAAACTTAATCATCACTTCGATAATTTTGTTCTTAAATAATTGAGTTAATAAGGAGAACGATACGAATAAAACTGTTTTGTAGTGTATACCCTCCTCCTAGTTATGGCCGAAAATATTTTTTTGTCTGTGTATATATCTCAGGTCCTGTAAATTAAGACAAAAAAAGAGTTAAAACTGCTATTCTATCAATGTCAGTATATCTAAGCTTAACATTCAAGACACTGAAAACATTTTTCTTGGTGGTCAATTTCCGGGGGCTTCCAAAAAAGTCAGCGTAAAATTCATGAATTCGGCAGGAAATGTCGAAAGAAATTGAAAAATGATGATAACTTAAGAGAGCTATTTCATTTTTGTTGAACGAAACTACCGGTATGTTGATAAGAAAGCTACTAGTATTTAGCAGTCAACTTCCTGGCTTAGAGCCAAGGATGAAATAATGACTTCAAGAGGCTGGGAAATGACTAGCCAGCAAAATCCATTTGGTACATGAAGGTGTAATTGCTTGAGGAATGCCTGAGGAAAGGTTTTATACGAGGAGACTTGTTATTTACTCATCAGTGCAGGTGGCCCTATATTATGTAGATTTTGATTTGAATTTAGAAAATTGCAAAATTATTTTGCTGTTGCTCTAGTGAATACATGACGACTGACGGGGCTATATATGATTTGTAATGAAATATACTTGAGACTTCTTTGTGTAATTTTGTTTAAATATAACTTTTGAAGCAATGTAAGTATGACCCAATCTAAATTTACCATATATGATCCTTATTGGTACATTGTAATACTCTATCAGAGATAAAACTTGATGCCCACTAATATTATATATCATTTAGGGGGGAACTATTTTCTGTTTGGTGTAAACCCATGATTCTCACCCCCTTTGCTGATGTGAGGAAAATTGTGTAGTTGCCACATTTACCCCACATTATTCCTTAGGTTAAGGTCATATTCTGTGGTTGCCACAATTACTCTTCATTACCGGTTCTACTTAGGTTAAGGCTGTGAGTGATAATACCTTCTATATGTGAAGGTACAACGCAATGCATACCACACTCGCTCAGTAACAACGAACAAAACATTTGATTAATAGATATTTATAGTTTTTAAATGGTCAGAGGATTCATTGAGAAATTATATGGTAAATCCTACTTGTACAGATCATCACAATAAACTATATTGAATAAATTCAATTTGTTTTTCAAAATATTTCATATGTCTGGGTCCTTCATACCACCTTCACCATGTCATGGTGTGACTACTGTAACTAATACACACCATAATATAAAAAAAATATTATGGTGTGACTATACTGTAACTACCGTAATCTCCCGCGTAGAAGACGCGGTGCGCGTATAGGACGCACCCCCTTCTTGGGGGAAGCATTTTCGCGTATAAGACACACATTTTAAGGATGGAAATTGCAATATTAGTACATTTGTATAGAAAAATTACCCCTCGTATAAGACGCCCCCCCAACTTTAGAGAAAGCTATAAGACTCCCCAGCATTTTGTTTGGCGTAGAGGACGGGTCTTATACGCGGGAGTTTACGGTAATTGGTGTCTCTGTCTACCACAAGCCCTACCCCCCCCCCCACCCATTTTGTAGTTGCACCTTCTAACACCATAAAGTAGGTGAAATATTTTCGTTATCAGTCTCCAGGACCTGTCTCAATATGCTTTAGATGATATTAAAATGATTTTTTTTTTTTTAAACTTTCTCTTTGGTGGGCACTAAAGCATGATCGTGCGTTTGTTAAGAAATACATACAAGTAATCAATAACAACAGAACACACAATTCTATGGAAGTTGATCTGTTTAATTTGAACAGTGGTATGTATACCTATACACAATAAACACTACACGATATTACAATTTTAAAGCATCGATAACGTCTGGTTTAGAACTCATCCTAGACCAAAAAAACAGTGCAATACATATAAACAGCATATGGTTGAGATGAATGATTTATTCAATGATCCTGCCACAAAGTATAAATCATGGTGAAAATACATATTCAATGATCCTGTCAGAAAATATAAAAAATGATGGTGAAATTACTTACCGGTAGTCAATTATCCTGTCACAACATGTAAATCATGGTGAAATTATTATGAGTTCTAGTAGTCACTGCCAGTCTGTATATACATCACACAATTAATAAAATCGGTGATAAATGTAGGATGAATTATTTCAAGCTCTAAGCACCAATGGCTTCTGCGAATGTAGGAGCTGAGTGGTGAAATCGTTCTGATATGTGACACTACTCACTAAACGGGACTAAACTGATAGACAACTAGGGTGAAGATGAGGTAGCGAATAACACATGTTTGTTTTAGCGAGTACTTCGGCAAATATTCATAAATATAGGCGATAAACTTTCTAAGCGATTGGTGATATGGAATATTTTCATCTCCATAATACAAATCAGCAACCAAATATGTATACCAGAGTACGGGTGTATTATGAATACTAGTACATGTAATATTAATTCATATATTAAATTGTGAATGGTGAAACAACCAGACATGAGTATCACGGCTAATTCATTATAAAAATATGTTTCCAATATGCTCTTATAGCAAGTGTAAGTGCATCAAAGTCAATCTCAGTTTGCAAGTTCACGTGTATTTTCATATAAGCACCAGGGAATGGAATAGAGATATCACTCACAAATTTAGCAATATCAAATAACACACACGAGACATGACATAATCATGAGTAATATGATCTATGATGGAATTACCATAAAATTTCACGTATAAGCCACAAGCTATAAATGCTTGAAAATCAGCTTTTATTTGATACCAAACCGTTCTATATAGGGTGCAACTTTATATACGACTCTGAATTAGCCATTTTGGAGTTTTTTCATTTTCCCCAAATCAGGATGCCGCTTACTTCTTACTTTGATTACATAAATCATTAAACCATAATTTCTTTGTGCAGCTTTGGTCGTCTGGTTGTAAAGCTCCTTCAATCTAAAAATGTGCGATATCTAGGGAGATTTTAAGGTAATAATCAAATATAAAACTAGAAAATATGCCCCACGAATAAGGGCATAACACACTGCGACATAAATCTGCATTAATTACAAGTTGTCGCAGAGTATTATCATATATCATATGTGTGAAAGGACGGACAAATACTTTATAGCATCAACAACAATAGGGACCTTTGCTTCAAAGGGACAATGATATTTCACATAATGATTTTGCATTTGACACAATTACATAGTGATTTCCAAATGAGACACAAGGGGTCTTAGTTTAAGTAGTAAGAGTCTGTACAAAAACCCTTGGACAAGAACCTAGTTAAACCAAGCATCCTAAAACACTAGTTCAAGGTGTAGAAAACCTGTGTATGCCCACAACATTACGCGGATATCTCAGAGCAGTCGTCACTCTCACGACCAAGGTTCATGGCAGTTTTTGGGGTGTGGACAACAAATCGGCGTGTAAGCCGCTGGTCGCGGTGTGCCGACCGACTCCGTGCATGACTACTGCTATGTGACCTCGCACTACCGGCTGAGGACCGGCGCCCTAGGCGGCGCTTGTGAATGGGTGGTGTGGACTGCAGTTCAGTGTCTATTGGGGTAACTGATGTGAAAGTGGGTTCCATGTCTACCACCAACTCATTAAGTTCATAAGCACCAGGTACGGCACCAGGGAGGGTACCACCAGAGTAGGCGGAGGACGTAGTGGTGAAGACGGCCACTTGGCGGTGTTGGACTGAACCATTCCTGTGTGCCATGGGTGGGTACTGTGGGGGAGGCATAGTAACTGCCGGCAGTTCTACACTCGCCAGGCTCCCCATCTTGGATCCAGCTGTCAGACCCCGTGAATAGGATCCAGTATCTGAGCTATCCACGTTCTCTAATGACATGTGATCTGAGCCTTCTGACACGGTGATGCTGCCGCGTCGCTGCAGGCTGCTCTGGGTAGCAGTCGAGCTGCCCCCGCTGGTATTGGTACTGTTACCGCCTCCTGGGGCAACACGGTTTGTGCGGCGCAGGAAGCCAGTAGTGAGTGGCCCCTTCTGTTTATTCCCTTTGTCAACCTTGTTCTGACTTGTGTCTGGGGGTTGTGGGGAAGGTTGCAAAGTCTGCATAGTCGGTGGAGGCACCACCAATGGTGTAACCCGGTTCTTACCACGTCTCTTTTTAGGTTTGTGTTTACGTCTCAAATCCTCTATCTCTGTCCGTTCCACAGAGTACCTTTTGGATTCAACTGATGTCCTATGAACACTTGACTGGAAGGATGTCAGATCTGAAAATAGAAGGCAATTGTTATTATTCTTTTCCCTAGAAAACTAAATTCAATTACCATAATACCCCGCATAAGGCGCACCAAACATATAAGGCACACCCCTAACCTTAGGGAATACTGTATGGCGCACATGGGACTTCATCTGAACCAAATTAGTACTAATCTAATCTATACCTTAATCTCCTGCGTATAAGGCGCGTCCCATACGTGGAGTTTTAGTTCTACCTCGATCCACATGGGGGACACCAAGACCTTTCTTTTGATATGTTACACTCCCATATAACCCTATCAGCAGCATATGGGGTCCAGGGGGGGGGGGGTCCTTGCAACACATAGCTTTTTGAATTTTGAATATTCTGAAACTGTAGATGCGTCTTATAGGTGGGATGCTCCTTATACGCGTGAGATTACCTCACCTACAAGGCGCACCCCTAACTTTGGCTGATTCTATAAGGTGCACCAGGGCTCTATCCTTACGTATTGATTGATTGATTGATTTGTTTAATGTCTTAAGGCCCGTAGGACTTCATGGGACTGACTATCTTTGCATGTAAGCTGTGCCTCAAACGCAGGGCATTACGGTACTTTAAATCCAGAGACTGGTATGAATATACCATAGTCACCCACAGACGTGAATGTGGTTCCCACTCAAATATCAAATTTTAATTCCTTTAGTTTCCAGATTTAATCCTTCTCCTTGACTAGAGTTTATCATTTTCCCCGACCAGCTTAGCATAACTCGCAGCTTAACTGACTGATGTTTAACCTCAAGTCTATATCAGTACATCTTACCACATGTGAACAATGTAAAACTGGGCTTAACCCAATTCCACATGTCGAGTCTAATCTTCCCTGATTTTCTTTAATCCAAGGGAACCCTGACTTACCTGAGTCAGAGTAGCGACGGGTTGTACCCTTAGTTGGGTGCGCAAACCCACCACGCCGGGTAATCATACGCGGGATAGCCTGTGCCCAGGCAGATGATAGCTCTTGTGATGTGGCACTGTTTAGGTCCATCTTCATTCCTGTTAGATACCAATACAAAGGGCTACATCAGATACTGTGTAACAACAGTAGGGCATTATAACATCAAAAAGACAGAGTCGATTTAGGCCATTACAGGCTTAAGTAACAGATTTAAGCCATTACAGGCTTAAGTTACAGATTTAAGCCATTACAGGCTTAAGTTACAGATTTAAGCCATTACAGGCTTAAGTTACAGATTTAAGCCATTACAGGCTTAAGTTACAGTTTATATTCAAAGTCAAACGCTGATTATTGAGGGGATCATCATGTGTATCTTACCAAGGGGATCATCATGTGTACTGTGGAAGCTGAACTCAAAGCGGCCATGCCGCCGGATCTCGTGCCGTCTGTCAAATGCCTGCCTGATCATCAGGTGCTTCTTGAGTTTGATGGGCTCATTGTCGGGCATGCGGAATAATCTGTGAGGAAGAATCAATGTGGTAATCTAAGAAAATATTCATTAACAATTCTGGATCTGATTTGATGCTGACATCAATCATAAGTTCTAGAGTAAGGATTCTGTCAAATTAGGAAAGTCTTACAAGTCTCACATAGACATTTACATATTTACATTTTGATAAACCACATGGTGCTAGGATGCAGTACATGATTGGCAACCTGACATCCTCTTATATTGATATGTTGACACATACCGGCGTAAGAAGCGTTTCCATGCTGTGATGGTGGCAGCGGTCCACACCCATGAGCTCATGGTGATCCCGGCTACAAAGAACAGGACGACATGGACCACCATAGCCACCAGGCTGGGGCGCGTACTGAGGGTGCATGCCGGACCTGTCACGTTCGACACCAGCCGTGACACTGTCTGGTTTGTCTCACAGCTGCAACATGGAAATATAGTAGGATATTATGTCATGTTGGACACAAGATGTGTCAGGGCCTGTCTTACAGATGTAATATGGAGGTATCTAGATTATGATGAAGGAAGATATACTTACATGACAAAGTCTTGGAAGGCGTGTTTCCATGTCGGTTCATTTATAAATATGTAGATGTGGACGAGGCAGGTACTAAACATCAGAAGGAATGACAGACCCGCGAATAGTCCTGTTAGCAAGAAGAGTAAAAAGCGTTTATAATGGGAACTGGAGATGGCTCACTTACAAGACTATTAATTTTACCAACCAGGGATGAAGCTGACAGAACACAAAAATCCATAAAATATTCATTTAGAACCCCTTAGATATAGGTTTTTATAGCAATGTATTGGTATTTGGAACTTGCAAACCCCTGTAATCAGGGAATCACTGAAGACTTAAAAAAAAAAAGAAGAAAACTTCCTCGATTTAACCGAACTTCCTTCTTAACAGTTCCTTAACTCAAGCCTCATGAAGAGGATTAGAAATAATGCATTTAAATACTACGTGGTCCTTAAAATGAGGGGTTATATATTAATAAACATTACCTATTCGTATAATGGTGTCTCTGATTTTGGCTGATGCACGGTCGCTGATGAGACCAGGTGTCTCTAACTTGATCTTTATTAGAGTCACCAGCCCTGAATTGATAACAAAACTGACTGACTATTCTTGGACTAAAGAAGACACAAATTAGAAACTTTTCTTTATTAAAACATCTAAGCCATCAGGTAAAGTTGCATACTATGAAAACCGAAAATTTACTCAATAATTTCCTATTCCAAATAACTAATGCCAGAGAATATTAGATCAGCTTCAACAGTAGGGTACATACCTCTGATAAGGAAAAAGAGTCCTCCTGCTACAACGGCACTGATAGGAAGGAGCACAAAGCCCCCACGGTACGCATGGTGCAGCGACCCGACAAAACAAATACCGCTCACAGAGTCCCCGTCCACCTGTATCACAGACAACAGCCATTACTTTAAAATCACTATATCTGATTTATCATTGTATAAAAGCACTTGTGTGATATTATCTTAATAGGAATGTCTATTTGATACGAATATGTTGACAGCCAGCTACAACTGGAACACCAAATCCTAGGCCCTAATGTGTTTTGCATAAAGAGAAGAATTCTTCTACTCAGTGCACTGACAATGTGCTCAAGGCTCGTAATCCACTTTTTAATTATAGCTTCTTCTCTTCCTACAATAACATGCGAGTTAACATACCTGAGTAAGTGCTAGACAGACGATGGTGAGGACCAGAGGCACTGACCAGGCAACAAGGTGGAAGGTGCCCTTTTTACCCTCGATGGCATCTTGAGGGGAGCCGAGCGCCTGGAAGGTGAGATGCCAGGTGTAGGAGAGAACGAGGAACCACGTCACACCTGCCATCATTGAGAAGTACACCAGGACGAAGACGAACGAGCATGTTACCGACTCACCCGATCTGGTGGATAAAGAATTGGTTTACTGTTACTAACTCACAAGGATATCATGGATCAATGGTCCATGGTATTCCTATAAAACCTTGTGTATAAGCCATACATGACTGCACCTGGAAAAAGGGTGCAAAGAAGTGCATAGCTGGGGTTCGGCTTGGAGAACAGTGCCTTAAGTCCCATAAAGGCACACACTGCCACACAGAGCCTTAAGTCCTAAAGTATGGCTGACTTACCCAATTTGGGGTTCAGCTTGGCGCACAGTGCCGTCTTTACGACACACGATATCCTCGCGTACACCGGGTATGAACTGGATGACCCAGCCAATGCTGCCGATGAAGAAGCAGATGTTGATGAAGAACAGGATGAGTGCCGGGTAACGGTTGGCATTCTTCCAGTCCACGATGAACGTCAGCTGCAGAACAAAAATGTAGTCCACCGTTATATAACTCTTTATTCCTATTAGGATTAGCTTTATTACATGTCCACATTATCCTTCTAGTTTTTAGAGTGCTTTAATGTATGCTACTATTCATCCTGCAGCACTGCGTAGTGCATAAGTGCATCACACCGACCAAGCTTGTTGCGCTCCTAAAGGGTTGGCATGGTCCTCCATTTTTGGAACGGGTTAGCACCACTGACAACTGAAATGGTTAAGGGTTGTATAGTGTCTGAATGCCTTTGGTTATGATGAATTTAGCCAAAATAGATACATGTATATTGAGATACTACAGGTAGACTACATATTAAATGTGCCTGGCTACAAAGGTTTGTATTGAAGATGTAGTACAGTACAACAACGCTATGTACACATAACTAAAAAAAAACACACGAAAAACGTACCCTTTCTTTAGCACAAAGCTCTCTCATAGGGTGACCAGAGACCAGATTTAGGGCCTTATTCAGGAAGACTGCTTATTAGAGAGATCAGACTTTGTGAGGGGTTTTATGATTATTTTATCTTTAGATGATAAGATTTTTTTTCAGATTATACACAGGAGTTTACAGTAGTTGAGGTAATGCGGTAGCATTTTTGGTGCAGAAAAAAACAACAACACTAAAACAAAACGTAGAGAAAGTGAAATGTATAAACACAACATCAATAAATACATTAATAATTCTGTCATAATCGGTTACCATACACATTTATCTATCCATATCTTAAAACTCTATTAAGAGCCACAAAACTAGACTTAAGGCTGCATCTTCATTTAATAACAAGGCTTAGCGGCATCTTATTGTGTCTTTACCAAGTGACAACACAAATCTTCCCTGGTACAACTGGAGACAACCTGGAGAGGCATAAGTTGTCAAACTGCGAAGAAAATACCTCCCCCCCGTTCTACCATGACCTGAGACTTGCTATTGGATATTATACTCACCAAATTCGACCTAATAATAATAATCACCCCTCATTTGTTTTAGGAACCACGAGGTTTCAAGGAAATTTTGCTTTGAGAAAATTGGAAAATAGGAATTTAATTTCTAAATAATCGTAGAATAGAAAATATAGGATAGAGAAGATAGATTAGATGAAAGAACTGTCATCCCTAATCCATAGTGCTTAAGTACAGCAGTGTAACAACTATAGAATAAAAGTTACAATATTCACACGTGCACACTTAGATATACAACTTAACAAACTCACACCTTATAGACTTACTGTATTCCACACGATAGAGACTTACTGCAATGTTAATTATCAACACTTACTTACGGTGGAGTCTTCAAGGAGCAGATACAAAAATGATAGGAAGAAATTAATTCCTATATGGACTACATGTATGCTTATCAATGTAAAATACTGAGACCATTACGATCAAACTAAATAAAATTGTGCCTGCATAATAAATGGAGTAGGCTTATGAGCGGGATTTTATGGAGGCTTAAAATGTCTATTGCAGAGAACTAAATGTTGCTCAACTTTCCCCAGCCTAAAATGGGGCTCGCCACAGACCATGAGGATGGGCATCATTAATTGCCCGGGGCATGCAGATCAAAGTTCCTAGTATATATCTATAGTAATGCTTCAATTTTTTTTTGTAAAATCAACTATAGAAAGGGCTGGTTTGATTTATGTGAAATAATGTCACTTACAATGGCAAAAAGCGTAGCGGTGAGGCAGAGAGCTGCAAACACGGCAGTGAAGGTGTGAACCAGGTGGTGTTCATCCGGTGTGAAAAGTGGGTTCTGACATTGTATACCGCAGCCTTCCACATCCTTGTACCAACTCTTCCTGTTACTGGTCGGTACGAGAGGCGCTTTGCAATGCCCTGTTGTGTTGAACCTCACTGTCTTAACCCTGTTCTGTGTGGTATAAAATGTACATTATAAGCTACCATATTTGATGGGGGATAAAAAACAGTGCCATATTACATAATTTCTGAAAGAATTGTTGTGTTACAAGGCCTTAAATCATTTCTAGCTGATTTAGATTCATTCTATGTTTTACCATTCTAGTTTCCACTCCTATAACTCTCCTCAAGTTAATGAAGGCCTGTCTTGTATGAGAGCTGATGTGAATTAGCCATCCAAATCTATATGTACTATATTCCGAGGTAGCAGGTTGCCACATGGGCGCCGCCATTGCTGGAGCTTGTTACCAGCGAGTTCTACTGACAAGGGGTCAATGGTTAGGAGATTATATTAAGGATTCAATTGAAAATTTAGGATCTAAGATCTATGATCAAGAGGCCCATGTTAAGGATGCAATTGAGAGGATTCAATTTAGGATCTGTCATCTATGATCAAGATATTAGGATTTCATATTTAAATTTGACGATCAATTCTGAGTTTAATAACAATTCTAAAAGCAGTTAAATTGCAGTGCATTTCCCGGATTATAAATTTATCCCATATTTTCGGCAAAGTAAACACAGCAAAGCTGTAATGCCGTGCATATTCATATCATGTTCTAAGAAGTATAGAATTGATTTACAACATTTTTAATATGATCTTAGATCAAAATTTTCAGAACAAATATTATTTTAATACGGAATCTAAAAGCCCTTCATATGTTGTGTGTTTTGCAATTTATTAATCTATAACATACTTTCAGGAAAGTAAACACAGCAATGCTGTAATGCCGTGCATATTCCTATTATGATCCAAGGAAAAAAGACCATTATATATGAACTCTATGGCCTTTGGAATGGACCTATACTTAAATATATGCTCTGATTGTGGTGCTTCCTCACTCTCCATGTAAAATCCTGTCCCATTGCTATAGTATGGAGTAAACCTATGCCTGGATTAAAATATGCAAATAAGGAATGTGTGTGAGGGTTGGGAGTAGTGTGGTGGTGGTATTGGTGGTGGTGGTGGTATCACAATGGTCACTAACATCCATCTGATAACTTTTGAAGATCAAAATTGACCACATATGACCTGGATCCCTGTGATTCCTGAAAGCAAGATGGCCGACACACAAGGAAAACAAAAGAATTAGGTAGTTGAGGTGTCCCAATGGTCACTAACATCCATCTGATAACTTTTGAAGATCAAAATTGACCATATATGGCCTGGATCCCTGTGATTCCTGAAACCAAGATGGCCGACACACAAGGAAAACAAAAGAATTAGGTAGTTGAGGTGTCCCAATGGTCACTAACATCCATCTGATAACTTTTGAAGATCAAAATTGACCACATATGACCTGGATCCCTGTGTTTCCTAAAACAAAGATGGCCGACACACATGGAAAACAACAAAATTGGGTAGTTGAGGTCCCCCAATGGTCACTAACATCCATCTGATAACTTTTGAAGATTGAAGTTGACCATATATGGCCTGGATCCCTGTGATTCCTAAAACAAAGATGACTGACATATATGGAGAACAATAAAATTAGCTAGTTGAGGTGTCCCAATGGTCACTAACATCCATCTGATAACTTTTGAAGATTAAAATTGACAATATATGAGCTGGATCCCTGTGTTTCCTAAAACAAAGATGGCCGACACACATGGAAAACAATAAAATAGGCTAGTTGAGGTCTCCCAATAGTCACTTACACCCATCTGATAATTTTTGAAGATCAAAATTGACCATGTATGGCCTGGATCCCTGTGTATCCTAAAACAAAGATGGCCGACACATACGGAAAACAATAGAATTAGGTAGTTGAGGTCTTTCAATGGTCACTAATATCCATCTGATAACATTTGAAGATCAAAATTGACCACAAATGACCTGGATCCCTGTGTTTCCTAAATTGATTGATTGATTGATTTGTGTTTTACAGCACTTTAGCGGCACTAAGTGGCTATCCCGTGCTTCACAGGTTGATAATTTAACAGAGGAATATGTCAGTGCCCGCGCATATGTGCACCACACACATCCTGAGGGGATAGGAAAGAGGAGATATAGACCCTTTTAAGTGGGCTAGGGTAGCCCGAGTGTTTCCTAAAACCAAGATGGCCAACACACATGGCAAACAATAAAATTGGGTAGTTGAGGTGTCCCAATGGTAACTAACATTCATCTGATAACTTTTTAAGATCAAAATTGACCATATATGGCCTGGATCCCTGTGTTTCTGAAAACCAAGATGGCCGACACACATGGAAAACAGTCCCAAGACTCCAAATAATCCAATGCCACGTCACTTAAAACTCCTAAAAAAGTGCATAATACTTATGTGTACATGTATACATAAATATACATGTAGGTGGCCTTTAGTGGGTTAATAGTCAGTGGTGCTGAGAAACGCACCACCAGCAGAAGAGAACCACATGGTGCTGGGGGGGGGGTGGTGCCACGCAGGTATGGGGCCACCCCAGGAGCACAGCCACCACCACCATTCATAGGTGGGTGGGGGAGGGGAGGCTATAATATATACTATATACCATGGCTCTGCCTGAGGTGTCCAGGGCTACCACCACTCTGTCCACAGGGTCTACAATAAAAGGTCCACCAACACCACCACTGCCACCACTCCTATGCTTGACTGATTTGCAGATTTTAATCCAGGTATAGGCATACTCAATACTGTACCTATGAGAGGATTATACATGGAGAGCGAGGAAGCACCACTATGAGAGCTTGTATTTAAGAATGGGTCCCCTCCTATAGCCGTTCATTCCTAAGAATGAACGGCAATAAGGCCTAGCAGATGGGTACCAGTTGGCCTCCGAAAGACCGCAGTGAACAGATTGGGGTTCTCTCATTGGCTAATAATTAAACCTGCTAAGTCCGTATATGCACGGCAATTAACTACAAACATGTACTATCTCTCTCTCTCTTATCCTGGCAACATTAGTTTCAGGCTAAATGAAAAAAAAACCAACAAAAAAAACTTACCTTACAGCCACCTACAAAGTGAGAGTTGTTACATTTCAGGAAGTTGGGCCAGGGCTGCACGGTCTCAACAATCTTACATGGCTGCCGCGTGATCTGACACATCTCCTTGGACGGTAATTCGACTGTGTTGGTGATATTATCACACCTGTGAATGACAAGGACAGACATGAGCTAATTTGCTGGTATAAAACAGAATGAACTGTGTACTGAATTTCAAGGCTCATGCTATGAATTACAAGCATAAAAAGTTGTACGATGTATTTGGACATATGGTCTTAATGCATCAAGGTAACATTTTCCTTATATATTTGAATAATATCCAATTTGCTTTACCTGGGCAGGTAAACAGCACAGAGCAGTGGTTGGATGACCTCCCAGCACTTTGGCACATTTTGTAGCCCACTCCACAGCAGCAGGCGGTTATGTACCTCAGACTCGGTGACTGAGTCCTGTGCAAATCCGAGGTAGGTGTGGGTGTAGGGTAGTGGCTGGCCGAGGCAGGATGGGTTGGCGAGCTGCATGCAGGGCGCTGACTTGTTACACCAGGGCTGTGGTGGGGGACTGACTGAAGGGGAGAGAGTTGGCCAGGGACGCACTCCATCAGCATCCTGAGACCTCACAGTTAGCACCAGCATGACTGTTAATACGACACTCAGAGCAAGATCCATGGTAGCCATGGTGTGTCAGTGTGCCGTCACTTCAACCACAAGCACATGACACACCGATAGGGAGAGTGAGTCTGCTGCTGTAGTTGTTACCAACATCACTGCTGCCAACATCTGTAATACTAAGAATATGAAACAAGTTTAACACTTACTGATCAGCAGAAATTCGGAAATCCTCCTAATTTTCTCCATTTCCAATAGGAAATACCTATAAGAATGAATTCCCAAAAATTTGGAAAGGGTTAGGAAGGGCGGCATCTCTGATTGCTGTATCGGAGGAGCATCCAATTCAGAAAGTACATATATTTTTTAGAAAGAAACTTATTAAAATACCTAAATTTACAAGGATGCTAGTAGCATCCTTGTAAACTTAGGTATCAACCTTTTGATACTGATGAAATGTACATGACGACCATACTGGTTTCCATGGCAACCAATATGGACTTTTGGTCAAGTGGCCAAAGTAAGCACGAAATTGCACTATTATCACCTGGGTAACTTGGGCCACTGAGATATTTACAAGAAAACCTTTAAATTATTCTTCAATGATCATGTCAATGTGTGGTGTAAATAGTCTCACTATAGAAAATTTAAACACTTTCTTACCAAACAAAAGTTTATGGGTTTGTTACCACCACTCAAATACTAAGGATTCAAAATGGCCGCCCCTAGGTCTGCCCCTTATAGCTTCTTTTTAGCCACACTTTTAAAAACATGTAGAATTATGTCAGGGATGATTTTGCAGAACCAAATAGCCTAGGGTTTTCACTGTGTATGCATTATAAATACTTTCCTATGTCTATGAGGTGGCCAAAGTAGTACAGGGTGGCCAAAGTAACCCCCGGCACTTTCGGGGCACTTTGCAAATTTATGCAAGTGCCTACCCACAGGCCTTCAGTGTACATTCCCCATGGTATGGACAAGGCATTGGCAATGCCCAACACTCAGCTCGGAGCTGAGTCAGAGTCTTACTCCCAGTCGGCATTCTCCCACTTTAAGTCGCTAAAGAATAGGTTAAGTCCTGATAACTCTTGAAAACTAAAGAAAATTAGAGGGTGAATGGAAAAGATGGAATCTAAATGAAGGAAATGGAATGGCTTGTTCTGTGTATTCCTCTTTAATGTGAATGTGATAGTGGTAGAAGGGCATTCTTAACTGAATAAGGGTCATCTTGACTATTGTAAATAGTTACTGAATAAGGGTCATTACCCTTATTCAGTAAATGTTTGTAATCATGAAGATGACCCTTATTCAGTAACTAAAAACCCATGATCTAGTTCTATTTGAAACATTTTTTATCATCCTTATTGAGTTGCACATATAAGATAGAATGGAAGCTTGCCTCGCAAGGCTATCAAAATGGTATAGAATAGAAGCTTGCCCCGCAGGGCTACTAATATGGAATAGAAAAGAAGCTTGCCCCGCAGGGCTATTGAATTTGAATGACTAGCCCTGCGGGGCAAAATTCTATTCTATTCCATTAAAGTAGCCCTGCGGGGCAAGCTTCTTTTCTATTCCATATTAGTAGCCCTGTGGGGGCAATATGGTATAGAATAGAAGCTTGCCCCGCAGGGCTATCAATATGGTATAGAATAGAAGCTTGCCCCGCAGGGCTACTAATATGGAATAGAAAAGAAGCTTGCCTTGAGGGCTATTGAATTTGAATGACTAGCCCTGCGGGGCAAAATTCTATTCTATTCTATTAAAGTAGCCCTGCGGGGCAAGCTTCTTTTCTATTCCATATTAGTAGCCCTGCGGGGCAAGCTTCTATGCTAATCTATTCTTCTGTTTAAGTTTCTTTCTTTCTTTCCTATATATTACTCCTGTTTTAGGTCGCTATTAAATAGGTCGCTATGTGTATTTGAACCTCTACATTTGCCATGGGTAGAACTTTTAAGTCGCTATATACACAAGGGGTCTACATAGGTCTAGCATTTTTCCAGTTGTGCAAAACACATTCCTTATTTTCCATAGCAACCTAAAACAGGATTAGGCCTCTCAGTCAACACTACAACAGTCAGTACTGAGACTCAGATTTGTGCCTATACATGGGTAAAAAGTGACGCTCGTGACGCTGTGATGCATTGCAGGGGTTTTAAAAAGTGACGCTTGTGACACAGGGGTTTTAAAAAGTGACGGACGGCAACACTAGCAAAAGTTCCCAGTACATTGGTATATACGTAAAAAGTGATGGAGTGACGTGCCATCCCTCCTAAAAAGTGAAGGCACAGATTGAGATTTTGTACACTGCCAGTCTGGCCCAGTGTAGGCCGAAATACCTGCCTGCTTACAGGCAGAATCCAACATGTATACAAGTCTATAGTGGCACAAACACATGGCTATTCTGAACTAAGTACTCCCTGTCAGTTCCTGGAAATTGTCCCTCCTATTCACAAACATGTAGTTTTCATATACATCAGCTTATAATGACTGAAGCATGAGATATATCCAATATATCTGACATGTTTATCTTGAGCTTAGATAATATATCACTACCTAAATGGCCTACATTGTCAACATGCTTGGGGTGTAGCCGATCAACGCCGCCCTCTACAGGAGGGCTGCTCTTCGGTAGTAGTCCTTTATTTGGGGGTTCAAAGAAGTGTTGGGTTAAGTTTCCTGAGTTTCTAAGGTCACCCAGGTAACAAAAAGTTACATTCAGTAAAATATATGACCCTTGCCTACTGTTCTATGCCCTTGATGCTTGGAGACAAGGTTTAGTAAGGCTGAAATTATCCATTTTGTGAGAACAAGTTTTTACAAAGAATGCCTTCTTGGCCGGTGCGGCCATGGTATGGGACTACATTATTCCGATGTCATCAATGCCATGTGCTTGGGCAGTGTCAAAACTGACCAATATTTTTATTTGCTAGTGTCAACACTCATTTTCCCCATGAATTTTCCTAAAACAAAATATTTTGTAAATATCTGATGCCCAATTGAACGAGGACTCTCTCATATTTGTTTTTTGAAAGATGACAGCTTGGTGTTTGTAAACAGGCTAGCGTGCGACATCAAGAGGTCCACGTAGTCACGTGGTACAGCTTATCTAGTCACGTGATCTAGCATTAATGATTAATCTCGATCCAGATAAGTAAGGCTGTACAAACCATGATTACATACTCTAAACTCTAATAGAACTAGAAACAATTAAAGGGCTAAGGATACTGTCCCTACGCCGTAGAACTACTTTTGCCAAAACTATTAGTTTATAAAAATTGGATTGAGGCTATTTGCTCTGACAGTGACGCTCGTGAGTCTGCACTATGAGGACTTCTTAAGAATCACGATTTGCATTGTAAACAATGGTTTAAAATTTCCAACTGCCACTTCGGAAAATTCAGTTTAAGAAAACCTCCAGTATGGAATATCTGTTCAGGAAAACAGTAGATTGAGTTATTTTGTTAACCCACTTATAGTATTTAAAAAGATTCAAGCCTTTTTTGTGCAGAAAACTTTGCACTATTTTTTGTCAAAGTAAGAATACATAAATCAGGAATGTCACATGGTTTCCGGGTCTTTCCAAAATGGCTGCCATAGTTGATGAGGATGGAGGGAGAGGCTAAGAGATCTTGCAGATTAACAGTTTCTGCTTAATTTCGGGGATCCCCAAAGCAATGTAAGGTACTAAATGATAGATTAAGATTTTATCAATTGATTGTGTGGCTATTGCTACCACAGATATTGTATAACTCTCAAAATCTAAGGTCATATAAATGAAGAGTCCAGCGAAAAATGAGTTAATACAGAGTAGCCCGACTTCCTTAGAAGTCGGCCCGACTACTTGGGGTGCTACCTGGTGTTAGCCTTTTTTTGAAACATAGGACTAACCAACCAAGAATAGTGTAGGATAGTGTAGTCTCTTTGGCACTATGTGAGCTATGTTTTCAACGCGATTTCAGTTCATCCTCGCCGGAAGTCCTCTCCCAGTCGTTGTTCGGTCAATGTAGTAAAATTTATTTATTTTTTTATTTCTGATATATATGGGTACCATTCTTCACTATAATGCATATCTTTTACCTTTAAGTCATACAGAATTAATAGATCTATATTCCATTAAAAAAAATTGTCATAACTTTCAATATAATGTAGTAAACTGTTGTTTACGCGTTTGGAGTCTAGTCCAAAGCCTGGAGAGTGACATCACTCCAGGCCCTGGAGGATGCATAATCAAGATGTGTATCCTTGGTGATGTACGCATCATTGTTATTAATGACAATGATCACCCTGGAGACCCCCTTATCAACGGAAGTTGATGAGGTGAGGCGAGCATGGCAACGGTGCCATTTGAAGCAAGGTAGTGAAGAGGTGAAGAGGGACTATCATTTGTCTCCTGATTTTGTTTACGCGTTCCCTGCAGATTCGAACCGTGGACCCCCGGCGCGAAAGGCGAGCTCCCTAACCGCTAGACAACGCAGCCCAATGCTTGATATGGCTTATGACTCGGCCCCTATTTATAATTAACGAGGGTGGGGGGGGGGGAAGTGGTCATTATTCATGACTGGGGAGCGGGGGGGGGGGGTTCTAGAGTCATCTCCAATCCACATGGAGGACACCTCTACCTACAGGCTACAGCCTGGAGATGACTTTACACCTCCTGGGTTGTCATCTCCAGTCTGTTCTATGGTCACCTGTACACCGGAGATGACTTTCTTGAGTCATCTCCGATCCAACTGGAGGAAACCTGGAGATGACTTTCCATTTCCTGGATTGTCATCTCCAGTCTGTTCTATGGTTACCTGAACTGGGTACCGTACATCGGAGATGACTTTCTTGAGTCATCTCCGCTCCACCTGGAGGATACCTGGGACCTGGAGATGACTTTCCATTTCCTGGATTGTCATCTCCAGTCTGTTCTATGGTCACTTGTACACCGGAGATGACTTTCTTGAGTCATCTCCGCTCCACCTGGAGGATAACTGGGACCTGGAGATGACTTTCCATTTCCTGGATTGTCATCTCCAGTCTGTTCTATGGTCACTTGTACACCGGAGATGACTTTCTTGAGTCATCTCTGCTCCACCTGGAGGATACCTGGGACCTGGAGATGACTTTGCATTTCCTGGATTGTCATCTCCAGTCAGTTCTATGGTCACCTGTACACTGGAGATGACTTTCTCCAGTCATCTCCGCTCTGCACCTATGGTACCTGTACCCTGCAGATCACTTCCAACATTCCAGGTATATGTCATCTCCAGTCTGATTTAAGGCCATTTCTAAGGCCATTTAGTTCTAATAAATTGGATTACGGATTTTTTCAATCAACTCTGTGGTCGGCCATGGGCAAAAAAATAAAAATAAAAGTTGCCCCAAGCCCCCATCTAAGACCCAATATATCCCACCGGCATGAGCAAAAAAAAAAAAAAAAAGTCATGGAAAAGCCATTTTTATGTCATCTAAAGTGTAGATACCGGTAATATGGAGGTTTAGCAACAACAACGTACGTCCCCAGTAGCTCATTTAACGCAGACGTACCAGTGCTGTAGGTATCCTGTACGTCTGCGTTTTATTGCTCACGCAGTTGGTGCTAAACCTCCCTATTAATAATTTGTTCACATGGAAAGGCAGAAATCGAAGGTTCATTGCTTACAATATACTTTTTTTCCCAAAGAATAATATTTTTTGGGTCATATTCTCCAAGAATCCTGTCGCCAATAGTAAATAAAATAAAAATAAAATTTTCACTTTTCTATTTTGCCAAAAATCTCGTCGCCAGATCCGTAATCCAAGTTATAAGAATAAAATGGCCTAACCTGGAGATGACTTTCTAGAGTCATCTCCGGTCTGCCTGGAGGATGCCTGCACCTGGAGATGACCTACCATGTCCTGGGTAGACATCTCCAATCTGTTCTTACTCTTAGGGAGTGGTCATTTTTTAACAACAGGGGAGTCGGTGAAATTCCGCGCGTGTGCACAGAAATTTTTCAGTGCCCACTCAGAGGCGGTTGAAATTTTTCTGTCCCCCCCTTTTATTCTTTAGTGGCGCGCATTCTTTTTCGCTCAAAAGGGGGGGGGGAAGTCTTTTTTGTCCCACCCTAAGAGGGGTCTGACCACTCCCTAAAGCCGAAAGATTAGTGAGGAGGAAGGTATGAAGGGGTTCGGGATCATGAATGATTTCAAATTTTGGATCCACCAAATTTTAAACTTGTGCCCCATCACTGCTTCTCCGGTAGCCGGCTACGACTGTGCCTGCAAAAGCTCCAGGGATGCTCAGCCCTGTTCTTATACTTGGACCCTGAAGGGTTACTCCTCCGAGTTAACCTGCTGGTGCACCCTATTGCTCATGCGGTGTACAAGTGACCATAGATCAGACTGAAGATGACAATCCAGGGGCACAAGTTTAAAATTTAGTGGATCCAAAATTTGAAATAATTCATGATCCCGAACCCCTTCATACCTTCCTCCTCACTAATCTTTCGGCTTTAGGGAGTGGTCAGACCCCTCTTAGGGTGGGACAAAAAAGACTCCCCCCCCCCTTTTGAGCGAAAAAGAATGCGCGCCACTAAAGAATAAAATGTCACAGGTGAAGGACTCAGTCCTAAGGAACAGGCTTCAATGTCAAATGTCAACTGTCAATTGACAAGTGGTCAGTGATAGTATGGAGCTACTGACATATTTTGATTAGTTACTGACAAATAGTGACTAAGTAGTGATATATTTTGGCTAATTGCTGACAAATAGTGACTAAGTACTGACATGTTTTAACTAAGTGCTGAAAAACAGTGACTATTACTGACATATTATGACTATTTGCTGACAAATAGTGACTAATTACTGATATATTTTGACTAATTGCCAACAAATAATGATAAGGCACTGACATTTTAACAAGACAGTGTAAGTTCAACACACATTTTTTACAGTGTAGGAATAACAAAGTACTGACACACCGGTACATTGACTTATTGCCGATAAATGTGAGTAAATACTGACATATTGACTAATTGCTGCCAAATTGCGAGTAATTACTGACATATATTGACTAATATCTGACAAATTTTGAGTAATTACTGACATATATGGACTAAGTGTTGTTATTTAACGACTAAGTACTGTCATATATTGACTGATTGCTGACAAATAGTGAGTAAATACTGTCATATATTGACTAATTGCTGACAAATTGTGAGTAAATACTGATATATATTGACTATTTGCTGACAAATAGTGAGTAATTACTAATATATATTGAATAATTGCTCGTGAATTCTGAGTAAATACTGACATGTATTTACTAATTGCTGATAAATAGTGAGTAATTACTGACACTTAGTCCATATATGTCAGTAATTACTCACAATTTGTCAGATATTAGTCAATAGTGAGCAATTACTAACATATATTGACTAAATGCTGATAAAATGTAAGTAACTACTACCATGTTTTGACTAATTGCTGACAAATAGTGAATAATTACTAACATATATTAACTAATTGCTGAAAAATAGTCCATAGATACTGACATATCTTGACAAATACCAGTCAAGGCAGGATGCACAATTGAATCAATGGCTATTTCTCTGTTATACATTGACTATTGGCTGACAGATTGTGAGTAAATAATGACATGTATTGACTAATTGCTGACAAATAGTGAGTAATTACTAACATATATTGATTAACCGCTGACAAATAGTGAGTAATTACTATCATACCTTAGTACTAACACTAACCTGTTATAGCCTTAAACTCAATATATGTACCATAAAAACACAGATTAAAACACAAATTAAAACACAGAACGACGTCAACATTTTCAATCAAACACCAGAGAATGGAGAAATGGAAAGACATCCATTCAGTGCAAGCTGGGCATGTGCCCTGGGTGGGTGCAGGTATTGATGTGTAAAGCTTATAAACAGTGATAATGCACTGGTAACTAGCATTTGGATCTAAAAGGTTTAAGCATGTGATCAAGCAATGGCTGCCTCCATTGAATAACTTGTTTGATGCTATCTGTTTTAAGTGTCACCGGCGAAAAAGGGCAGGTCCGAGGAAGGAATGGATCGAAATAAAGGTCTTTTTGGGACGCGGGGGCAGACGCCAGACCAGGCACTGGCAGAGAGGTCCAAGAACTGGCAGTTTTACAAAATAAATCGTATCTCCCTTAATAATAGGAGTTTCCCATAGTGTGACCTATAGATAAAGGGTAGCTCGAGCTGGCGAACGTTATGGCGGTCTTTATTTTCAGATCTGCACAATGGGAACAAAGTTATCAATGTTTTAAAGCTATGACATCACAAAAATGGCCATAACTTTCCACCAAATCGTCGTAGGAAAAAAATTCAAACAGCTATGGACTCCTCTGGAAAATCATTTTTCTCTCGGAACCCTATTATCGCCCAACGATGTCTCTCTGTCTTCAGGCCATTTTGGCCTTTCCCCAGCATTTTTGGCCTCTACAGCGATGTTTTGAGGGTATTCATGAAAGAATGATACAGACCTGTTCTCGGACCACCAATATCGGACCACCAATGGGGCCGCGCAGCAGGCGGTGTCATGATTTGTTCAAATCGAACAATTTCCTGCAATTTCTCGGCACCATGCGGCAAACAAGGACGAGTTGTGATAATAATCCATGTGTACTGCGACAATAAAGCAAGTTTCCGTTCAAATAACAACACATTTAGGGCAAAAACACTGACATCGGCAACAACAACATTTTTCGCTGGTACCGCGGTCCTGCAGCGGTACCAGCGAAGTGGCTTCTGGCTGTGTTCGTAAACACCTGAAAGTCTGGCGGTCTACTACTCGTCGAATATGCGACAAAATGAATGAAATACTGCATAATTGTCACAGATATAATGTTTTATTGTCACAACTCATCAGTTTTTATCGCAGGAAACCGGAAAATTGAATTACTCGCTCATATGAGATGGCTAACATGCTGTCCATACAGAAGGGTTTACGAATGCATCAGCGAACACGTGGCTTTCTGGCGCGAAGAAATTGGGTCAGGCGCTAAAAGCTAAATGGTAAATGACGGGGGACCACCCTCTAAAGTAGGTCATGAGGGGTGCGTTAGGCTGCTAACTTTTATCTCTAACTACGTCTGCCCACATGCCAGGTTCTTTGAAGATTCAGAGAAAATGTGACTTAATGTTAAAAATTTAGGTAGTATCTTTAAAGGTTTATTTTGGGGGGATTGTAGATGCAAAAATTTGATTGGGGGTTCGGGGGCAGAGCCCCGAAAAAGGTTAGTTCTTAACTCTATGTCCGTTTTTCAGTGGTACCGAACGCACCGTTCATGACCTGCTTTTGGGACTGGTCCCCCGTCATTTACCTTATAAGCGCGGCCGGTCAGGCCACTACCAACAGCCAATAAAATGGCGAGTATGCATGAGGGTGACGGATCACGCCACTCCGTCAGCCAATTAAAGACTAGGACGCTGTAAACACTTTTGCTGGTGCTGCAGCTACTGCAGCAGTACCAGCGGTACCAGCGAACACGTGGCTTTTGGCGCGAAGAAACTGGATCAGGCCACTACCAACAGCCAATCAAATGGCGAGTATGCATGAGGGTGACGGATCACGCCACTCCGTCAGCCAATTAAAGACGGGGACGCACGGTCAATGCGTCCTGCGTCCGGCTGGGTAAACTGCCATAAATCGACCATCTATTTGGGGTTTTGACAAAAGTTTATCCCAGTCCAAAATTTTATTTTGCCTAATTTCATAACAACACTTAGTCTACCTATGTCAGTAACTACTCACAATTTGTCAGATATTAGTCAATATATGTCAGTAAATACTCGCCATTTATCAGCAATTAGTCAATATATATTAGTTATTACTCACTATTTGTCAGTAATTAATCAATATATGTCAGTACTTAGTGGGCTTCCCTAGCCCACTTAAAAGGGTCTACTTCTCATCTTTCCCATCCCCTCAGGATGTGTGTGGTGCACATATGCACGGGCACTGACACATTCCTCTGTGAAATTGTGTAATGTCGTTCTCGCCATGAATATGACCTTAGCTGTCCAAATGGCGTTAAAGTACTTAAACATCTATTACTCACTCACTCAGTACTTAGTCACTCTAAAACAGCAGTTATCAATACATGTCAGTATTTACTCACAATCTGTCAGCAAATAGTCAATATATAACAGAGAAATAGCCATTGATTCAATTGTGCATCCTGCCTTGACTGGTATTTGTAAAAATATGTCAGTATCTATGGACTATTTGTCAGCAATTAGTTAATATATGTTAGTAATTATTCACTATTTGTCACCAATTAGTCATGCATGGTAGTAGTTACTTACATTTTATCAGTATTTAGTCAATATATGTTAGTAATTAGTCTACATATGTCAGTAACTACTCACAATTTGTCAGATATTAGTCAATATATGTCAGTAATTACTCGCCATTTATCAGCAATTAGTCAATATATATTAGTTAATACTCACTATTTGTCAGTAATTAATCAATATATGTCAGTACTCAGTAAATATATAACTAGCTATAGCAATTATCAATACATGTCACTATTTACTCATAATCTGTCAGCAATTAGTCAATATATATAACAGAGAAATAGCCATTGATTCAATTGTGCATCCTGCCTTGACTGGTATTTGTCAAGATATATCGGTAATTACTCACAATTTGTCAACAAATAGTCAATATATATTAGCAAATACTCACTATTTGTCAGCAATTAGTCCATATATATCGGTAATTACTCACAATTTGTCAGCAAATAGTCAATATATATCAGTATTTACTCACAATTTATCAGCAATTAGTCTATCACTGACTAACTGCTGATAGATGGTCGATTTATGGCAGTTTACCCAGCCGGACGCAGGACTTCCTGACGGGGACGCACTGGGCTGTGGTAAACTGCCATAACTCGACCATCTATCAGCAGTTAGTCAATGCCATTTAGTGCCATTTAATGCTACAAAAGCAATGGTCGACTCATGGGTAATTGGACTGTCCGATTCCGTGTGCAATCGACGTCCCATGTGAGTGCAATGGAACAGGCTAGAGCCTGTTCCAAAAAGGGGGGGACAGAAAAATTTCAACCGCCTCTGAGTGGGCACTGAAAAATTTCTGTGCACACGCGCGGAATTTCACAGACTCCCCTGTTGTTAAAAAATGACCACTCCCTAAGAGTAAGAACAGATTGGAGATGTCTACCCAGGACATGGTAGGTCATCTCCAGGTGCAGGCATCCTCCAGGCAGACCGGAGATGACTCTAGAAAGTCATCTCTAGGTTAGGCCATTTTATTCTTATAACTTGGATTACGGATCTGGCGACGAGATTTTTGGCAAAATAGAAAAGTGAAAATTTTATTTTTTATTTTTTTTCCTATTGGCGACAGGATTTTTGGAGAATATGACCCAAAAAATATTATTCTTTGGGAAAAAAAGTATATTGTAAGCAATGAACCTTCGATTTCTGCCTTTCCATGTGAACAAATTATTAATACCGGTATCTACACTTTAGATGACATAAAAATGGCTTTTCCATAACTTTTTTTTTTTTTTTTTTTTTTGCTCATGCCAGTAGGATATATTAGGTCTTAGATGGGGGC
Source organism: Acholoe squamosa (assembly GCA_949317995.1). Classification (NCBI taxonomy): domain Eukaryota; kingdom Metazoa; phylum Annelida; class Polychaeta; order Phyllodocida; family Polynoidae; genus Acholoe; species Acholoe squamosa. The sequence continues at coordinate 22,418,211 of OX439037.1, read as the reverse complement.
TTGGGGCAACTTTTATTTTTATTTTTTTGCCCATGGCCGACCACAGAGTTGATTGAAAACATCCGTAATCCAATTTATTAGAACTAAATGGCCTTAGAAATGGCCTTAAATCAGACTGGAGATGACATATACCTGGAATGTTGGAAGTGATCTGCAGGGTACAGGTACCATAGGTGCAGAGCGGAGATGACTGGAGAAAGTCATCTCCGGTGTACAGGTACCATAGAACAGACTGAAGATGACAATCCAGGAAATGGAAAGTCATCTCCAGGTCCCAGGTTTCCTCCGGGTGGATTGGAGATGACTCAAGAAAGCCATCTCCAGTGTACAGGTAACCATAGAACAGACTGGAGATGACAATCCAGGAGGCGGAAAGCCATCTCCAGGCTGTAGGTATCCTCCAGGTGGATCGGAGATGACTCAAGAAAGTCATCTCCGGTGTACAGGTAACCATATAGAACAGACTGGAGATGACAATCCAGGAAATGGAAAGTCATCTCCAGGTCCCAGGTTTCCTCCAGGTGGATTGGAGATGACTCAAGAAAGTCATCTCTGATTCACGGTCGATGGATCGGAGATGACTCAAGAAAGTCATCTCCGGAGTACCTGGTACAGGTAACCATATAGAACAGACTGGAGATGACAATCCAGGAAATGGAAAGTCATCTCCAGGTCACAGGTTTCCTCCAGGTGGATCGGAGATGACTCAAGAAAGTCATCTCCGGTGTACAGGTGACCATAGAACAGACTGAAGATGACAATCCAGGAGGCGGAAAGTCATCTCCAGGTCCCAGGTGCATGTAGCCTACATCCATAGAACAGACTGGAGATGACAATCCAGGAGGCGGAAAGTCATCTCCAGGTCCCAGGTATCTTTCAAGTGGATCGGAGATGACTCAAGAAAGTCATCTCCGATGTACGGTACAGGTATGAGGTAACCATATAGAACAGACTGGAGATGACAATCCAGGAAATGGAAAGTCATCTCCAGGTCACAGGTTTCCTCCAGTTGGATCGGAGATTACTCAAGAAAGTCATCTCTGGTCACCGGTGTACAGGTAACCAGGGACAGGTAACCAATAAACCCAACCCCAACTACCCCAAGCAACTACTGCCCCCTCCCCTCAACCCATCCTCCCCTCAACCCATCCAGCTCCCCCCCTCCCCCTGCCCCAAACCCCTCACCCCCCCCCCCCCCGCCTCACACTATACGGCGACTACACGACGGTAGGGAGAGGACTCTCGGCGAGCTTTGACCGGAATCCCGTCATAATCCTACCTGACTATGTGGCTACACCTGGCATCAAGATGGCTGACAATGTTTTGCAGTAAGGGAGGGAGATTTGAAAATCACCTGGATTATTAATTATCATAAGTATTTCAAGTGCTTGTGTATTGTGAATCTTTGGATATACATTGAGGGAAGTGTTGGTGGAAGCATTTGACCTGACAGTAAGTACTTCTGTGAGAACTGGGCACTCTGCCAATCTGGCAGAGTAGATAGACTACTAAAAGACACCTTTGGATCCTGCCTGTATAATTATAAAGCAGGCAGGTATTTCGGCCTAGCCCAGTGCCACTGTCCTGGGAAGGACTTTGAGACATAACAGTAATACAGTATCATAATCGACCAACCACCATCGTCAGAAGTTGCTCTCTAACTTACTTAATGTGTCTTCCGCCTTTTTGCCACGTTATCCGCGTTATAAACAACTTTTAAAGTTTGTCAAAGTGTTCAAAGTTACCATTGTGCATGGAGGCTGCCATGTTGGATTTTGCAGTTCCAGCAGTTGACACCAGACGGCGCGGCTGTGCATTGAGTATGGGGCGCTGTCGTATCCCAGAAGTTGGCGCATCCCAGAAGTTGGCTGCGCATGCGCAGTGTATGTTTTAAGCCTATTATCGCTCATTGGCCACAAACATCAATGAAAATAAATAATTTTTTGAAAACATAAAAACCATGATAACATCCCTCTCTTCTTATAGAATTTGAAAGGACAACAACCCTAATGATACTGTCCCTACGCCGTAGAAATATGAAACGGGTAAAGTTATTTTGAAAATTACGGCCAACTTCTGGGATGTGCAACTTTCAGGATATGACAGCGCCAATGCAACACTGGTGGCGGTCATTTATTATGGGAAGCCAATTCCAGGGCGCACCTTGATGGGGCCTTGATGATCTCATGCTGGTATGAGTCTAGATACACGTGTGCAAGTGAACCAGGCAAGGTTCCCCCCCCCCTCTTTTGTTTATATTTAGGGAGTGATCATAGGGAGGGGAGAGTCTGGTGGATTTGTGCAAAAAAAAAAATAAATAAAAAAAATTGACCTCACCCTTTCATTTCAAGGGTAAAATTTTTGTTAACACTCCCTTGGGGGCAAAAATCTCGCGTGAATGCACTATTTTAGCCTATAGTAACACACAGGCTTTTTCACTGAAAACAGATGTTATTATATTGACCCCTGCAGCCAAGGGGTTGAAAAAAATTCTGACCCCCCCCCCTCCACTCAAATCCACCAGCCCCCCCCCCCCGTTGTTAAAAAAATGATCCCTCCCTCAGATTTAGGCTCTAAACCTCAGGGTATCAAAATGTCAAAAAAGTATCTAAAAATTACAAAAATCTTGAAAGATCAGGAAAAGAAGTTTGGAAAATAAGAAATAAAATCAGGGAATACTTTTTACTTGAAAAATAGTCAATTCAGTAAAGAAATAACCTCTACATAAGATGACTGGATAAATCATAACCAAGGGGTCAGTATGTAGACTATAGTAGGGTGCCCCAATTGGACCCTAATCTCATCCCTCATCTGCGATCTTGAATACGCTTCACGTGTGACCACACACTGGGCCGAAAAGGAGTGGAGGGTCTGCAAGTGGGAGTTTGGTGTGACCATAATTATACTGTCAAGTCAAAGATGAAAAATTAAAAAAAAAAATAAATGAAAAAATGAAAAAGCGTGGGCACAGAAAACCCAAGTCTGTCCTGGAATTGCATTGGGGTTCTTTTTCACTTGGAGGCAATCGATAAATGATGTAATGCCAAATCCCTCCCCTTGACATTTTTTTTTTTTTTTTTTGTTGCCAATTTTATAATGCTAAAGTTATATGCAGAATAAATACGATCATGCCAGGCCTGATCACCTCCCCTCCAGCATGAAGTCATTTGTGGATGGCCCCCTTGGGAGTGATATTTTTTCTCTTTCCCTCTTTTTTTTTCTAGAACAATAACCAGTATTAAATGACGAGTAACATCAAGGGTTCAATATGATTTTTAATTTCCTACATAAAATGCTGTACACAGGAGACATTTATCACAGTAGCAAAGGTCACAGCCAAAATGGCAAAAGTACAATGTGTATCAGTCTTGGATTGTCCCAGATGCCATCAATACAGTAATGCCTTTAGGACCTGGATTATACACTGGATTATACACTGAATAATCTGTTTTCTTTTATCTGTGTGTGTTTTTCTCATGAATGAGTTTTCCCCCTCAATTGTAATGGATAGTATTGTATTTTTACTTCGTTTTAAGTCAACTTAAATACACCATGAAGACACTGTATAAACATAGAAACTGGGCTTCAGCAGCATTTCACTTGACATGTTTTCAATTCAAGTTTTAGAATTTTCTTCAGATTACACCTAGGTATTTATTGCATGGTCAAACAAAACCTGCACAGATAAAGATATATATGCCTTTGTACAAGAATGCGATATTGTATAGAAACAAAACGGTGGGATTTTCACACAGAAATTTACTTCTTCTTTCTATAGTATAGAAACTTCAGAAGGGACTAGTTACATAGATTGGATTTTTATATATTAGAGGAACAATTTTATTGACTTTCATAAAAGTAGTAAATCATAAACAATTTGGCTTGTATAGTTTCAATACCCACAATGTATATCATTTACTTCTTCTTTTTGCCAGATTTCTTTCCTTTCTTCCCTTTCTTGCCCTTCTTCTTTTTACCAAAGGCGCCAAGCCCACGTCGTACCATAACACCACGGAACCAGGACTGTATGCGGACAGCGGCTCGCAGCTCCTCGGCCTCCTGCTCTGCCTTACGCCGGTTCTTCTCCTTCTCTATCCTATCCTCAAGAACCACGTTTTCATACTCTGCATACTGTAAGGGGAACACAGGGCAGTTTAAAGGATCATGTTATACAGTTGTTCTATATAATCTATGTAAATTATTGTACTTTTTTCTCTCCATTGATATTTTTCCCCTTCCCATTATCTGATTTCAGGTATATTGTAAAACACTGCGTATTTAAATGCAGGCCCCTGATACAGGTTCTCTGGAAAAATTAAGAAAAATAAAACTCGACCTGAAACCTTAAATACTTTGATCCCTTTATTTACATAAATGTGAATTGTATCTACCAGTTTTGTTAGCTCTTGTAACCTCTCTAAGTCTTTGGCTTTGGAGGCTTTTAGCACATCCAGTTCACGTTGTTTCTTTTCTACGTCCTTCTCGTACTTGTCCATCCAGTAGTCTACCTTCTGTTCCAGTTCCTACAACACAGGGCAAAGACATGACTAAATCATTAAACCATTACTAATGGCAAGTCATGACCTAAATTTTAACCCGAAGGACCTAAAATTGTATAAATTTTAAAGAACCATTTAATACTCTCAAGGTGATGTACATGATTTCAACATGTACCATTTGAAATAAAACCATAGTGTTGTAGATTTTAATACAATAGTAGAGAATAGTCCTGTGAGACAAAGCGCGGCGACTTGTAATCTTGTGTCTAGTTTCAGTTGGTGAGACAGATAGGGCATACTATCATCTGGGCTTTTGGTAGTATATAGCACAAATTCAACCTGAACTACCCACTGCAGCTAAGTACTAATAGTCTGTAGACTGTCCATTCTGCATGCACCTCACTCAGCTGCCACAGGGACCTGTCTTATTCAATGTTCAATGCCATAGTCAACAGGGGTGCCATTATGAGTGTACACTTTCTCAGATTACCAGGAGCCTGCTCTGCCTCCCCGCCCCCCTCCCACACACACACCCAACTGCCAATCACTTGTAATAGTCTGTACCTCGTCACGGGCCAGTGGTCAGCAACCCGGCCAGATCACTCCACCTTTCTGTAGAGGGGGAGCACAGTGTAAGTACCTCGGTGTACATACATGTTTTCAGTGTTCCACAAAATCGTTTATATAATGAAAGTAGTAATTAAATTAAGCTTTCATCACCAATAGTAGATACATATTCTGAGATAGCATTATTTCAATGTAAACTAAAAATATTACACAGAAAAGAATGTAGCAGTTCCACAAGGTGGCCTTACACTTCAACCTCCTCTGATTTACAAAAATGCACATATGGCAACACACACTTTAGCACTGATTTCTCCATAGAGATCTTTGACAGTGAATACTTTGTTTAAATACAGAAAATATGATCCAATTGTACCATAACCCACTGAGATAAAACCTGTGCAACATATTGTAGCGAAGTCGCTTCGAGTCAACGACTTCTGCGGGACTTCGCGGGGCAGACTGGTTCGGTCCCGCACCGCAAGGTGGCGCCCCGCCCGTGGCGACTATATAAGGAGCCGCGGGGTGGCCGCCTCCTTTAGTCAACCTCGACTTGTCGCTGGGTGTGGACCGATCCAGTCTCCCTAGCGAAGTTGGCTCTAGGAACGACGTTGATGAATGTTTGATGATTGATAACACATTACAACTGCTGTTTGTACTCGCCTTTTATTACACAGAGAATATACGGGTGTCACTTTCCCTTACTCTACTACAAACGCCTCGGGTCTTGTGTCCAACCTATTCATTACAGTGGTGACAGCGGGTAACTTGGTAGAAATTTTTATTACTTTCTCCTAAGGGAACCCACTGATTCGGATAGTTGGTCACGAAATCGGGAAAATGGCAAGTACTAGTGCGTCTAGTGATGGCCTTACAAGAGAAGAGAGGGAGGAGATGATGGCGGGGGTGAGGGGGACGGTCGTACAGATCGACGAAGAAGTTATGTTGCGGTTACCTCCGGGTCCCGCAGTCCCGCAAGGTCCCGCAGTCCCGCAAGGTCCCGCAGTCCCGCAAGGTCCCGCAGTCCCGCAAGGTCCCGCAGTCCCGCAAGGTCCCGCAGACCTGCGGTCCCGCAGTTCACCGGCACCTCAACCATCGGAACTGCCAACCACCGGGAATAACATCCTCCCACCGTCTTCTGAGCGAGCAGAAAAAAAGGAACCGTTGGGCAAGTCGACTTTGTTCGCCCCCAGTGTTGCGGTGGCTCATACCTTGGGGGGTTCCCCCGGGTGGAACCTAAAGGAACAAGGGGGGCGAGGGTTGGAACCCCGCACCGAGCAGCCTCCCGCGGGGGAAGTTCTGACCGGGACGGAGGGTGGCCCCCAGTCTAACGGTCGGAGTCCGGTACCTCGGGGAAAAGTCGGGGACTTTGCCCCGATGGGTGGACTCGGAGTTGGTCGACTTTGGGAGAGGAAGGGACCGGCACCCCATTCTGGTCTACAACCCCCCATGGGGAGGTGGCCGGAGAAGGTGGGTGGTCCCTCCCCACCCCATCCTGAGACGGAAGAAAAAAAACAACTACCCTCAGCGGGGCCCAAGGGTCGCCCTACAGGGTCACCCCCGGGGTTCTACGGCCGACCATCGACCGTGAGTCAGGGTGCTTGGCCGGAGGACCACGGGAATAATTCTCCGTGGTCAATACCAGCACCCCACGTCTCCTCATCACCTGACCCGAGGGCACATATCGCGATCCCCACCGTCTGGGGAGGGGTACGGGTGGATCCGGATGAGGAGAGACGACAAGCCTTGTGGGTGCAACAATGGCGACTGAGTGAGGAAAGGCGGCGGGAGGAGTCCCGGTTGGCCATCCGGGAGGGGGAACGACTGGCTCAGGCCCAGCAGCTTCTGCGAGCGGAAGAAAAGGAGCGGGAGCGGTCCGAGGAGGAGGCGAGAAGTCGTCGCCTTGCCGAAGAGAAAGCAAGGGAGCTAGCGTCTTTGACGGAGCAAATGTCCTCAATGTCACCTGGTGAACTGGATCCCCCTTCATCCTCTAACCCCGCTCCGCTGATTGACTCGACTGCCCGAGAACTGGTACCGGAAGGGGGGCCTGCTCTGGCAGAATGGAAAAGATCAGCAACCGAACATGGGTTGTGGCCACCATCACGATCTGGCCCGGCAGCGGATGCTAACTTGATGGGAAGTCGCTCGACTAGCAACATAGGAGGAATGGTGGGTGAACCTCGCCTTCCCCCGTCGTCGCCTCGGTGCCTGTCCACTGACGCTTTGAAGGAGTGGGGCCCCCGCGATAGGTTGTCCAAACCGATCTTTATGCCTGGTAAATTCGACGGCACAGGGCATTTACCAGAATACCTGTCACACTTCGACTTATGCAGAAGGGCCAATGGGTGGAATAACTCCGACGCGGGCGTTTTCCTAGGCCTTAGCCTGACGGGAGTGGCCCGACGTCTGATATCAGGGATCGAGACGGGGACGGAGGCCGGGTACCTGAGATTGAGGCAGGCCTTGGTAAACCGGTTCCAGCCCCCAAATCAGAGCACCGTGTACAAGTCTAAACTACGTTCGTTGGAGCGAGCCAAGGGTACCTGTCTGCAGTCACACGCTGAGGAGATACAGAGATATATGCGCTTAGCATACCCATGTGCCGACGATTCCACGGTGGATATCATGTGCCGTGATCGCTTTATAGAGAGCCTCCCCGACGAACGACTGCGTCAATGGATCTATCAGGCTATGCCAGACGACTTATCCGGCGCCATCCAGGTCGCCCTACACGCGGAAGCGTGCCTTCGGTCGGGAGGGGCCGAGAGGGGAGCAGCCGCAGCCCGCGCGTCATCGACTACTATGGCTGAGGAGCTTGCCGCCTTGCGGAAGGAGATGAAAGACGGGCAGGCCCGCTCCGAGGCCTCGCTGGCTCGCACTGACGCGGCTCTCAAGAAATGGGGACGTCCTCAGGAAGGCAAGAGAAGGGAGTCGACTCGAAGCAGGTCGCCTGTCCGTTGTTTCCATTGCACCAAAGAGGGGCACTTCCGGCGCGATTGCCCTGAATGGAAGGCTAGAATCCAGGAGGCCGAAGGACAGGGCCGTAAGGCCACCGAGGTGAAGCCGGCGGAAAACTAGACTCGGTCCTGACTGACTCCCAAGTCAGGACCGAAGATAGGCAGATAGAAGAGGCAACTACAGAGGTTAAGGGACGACTTGAGATGGGAGGAGCGGGCCTCCTGGTTGAGGGAACCATTGAGGGTAGACCAGTCCAGTGTTTGGTGGACACGGGTGCTACAGTAAATTTGGTGTCCCTAGCCTGGTGGCAGAAAAATGGGGGTGACAGGGAGCTTCCCCCCTCCCAAGAGCGAGTCTATTCTGTAGAGGGCCGACTTATGCAGCTACGGGGACGTTGGGAAACTGCACTGTCTTTGGCCAGGGGAGCCTGGCCCATCGTCTTGCACATAGCTGATATGCCGACTGAAGTGATTTTAGGGTCTAACTTTCTGAGGGAGGCCCGCATGATGGTGGACATGGCAGGCGAACGGCTAGTTCTCCCGGCTGCCCCGCGGGCCATTCCTAGCGCGACTCTAGTTTGCCGGATAGTCAGCCAGAAGACTACAGTTCTGGCCCCGGGTTCCGAAACCGTCATTGACGGTTATGTGGTGGGACCGTGGAACAGTGCCAATCTAGGTCTCGTGGAGGGCCTACGAGAGAAAGAGGACAAAAGAGGACTCTTGGTGGGGAGAGGCCTGATAGACCCCCGGGAGAAGGTGGCTCCATTGCGACTATTTAATCCAGGTCAAGACCCTGTCACAGTCTATCGTGACATGGAGTTGGCCACGGTGGAAGAAGTAGGCGAGGTCCCCGCAGAGGGGCAAGAAGACAGCCCTTCTCACTGTCGGATAGTTACGACTGAAGATCCTCGGGTGGAGCCTATGGTGCAGTCCCTGGTGAGTGGGGTAGAAGGCAAGGAGCGGGAGCAACTAGAGGAGTTGCTACGCTCCCACGCTGGCGCCTTTCAACTGGAACCAGGGGATATCGGCCGGGCTAACCTCGTGGAGCACCACATTAGGACCGATAGTCATCCGCCAATAAAGCAGCCACCACGCCGCCTGGCCCCCCATCGTAGAGGCCTGGTAGACGAGGAAGTTGACAAGATGCTCGAAGCGGGGACTATTGAGCCTGCCGAGGGCCCCTGGGCGTCACCCGTGGTCCTTGTGCGAAAAAAAGATGGATCGATGCGTTTCTGTGTCGACTATAGACGACTTAACAAGGCGACAGTAAAGGACGCATACCCCTTGCCACGGATCGATGACAGCCTGGACACACTGGCCGGATCTGAATGGTTTTCGACCATGGATCTGGTCAGCGGATACTGGCAAGTGGCTATGGCTCCAGAGGACCGGGAAAAGACGGCTTTTGCCACCCATCGGGGATTGTATCAGTTTACGGTTATGCCCTTCGGGCTTTGTAATGCCCCCGGCACCTTCGAGCGCCTGATGGAGGTTGCCATGCGAGGGCTCCAATGGAGTTCTTGTTTGGTGTATCTTGATGACATTGTGGTCTTCTCCCAGACCTTTTCCGAACACTTGGCGAGGTTGGGGGAAGTACTAACTCGACTCCAGAAGGCAGGGCTGAAAGTTAAACCGACTAAATGCCGGATGGCGAGGCGGGAGGTTTCCTTCTTAGGCCATGTTGTGAGTCGGGAGGGCATCTCCACGGATCCAAAGAAGATAGAAGCGGTGCGCGACTGGCCTACCCCTGCTTCACTCACGGAAGTACGCAGCTTCCTCGGTTTAGCAGGCTATTACAGGGCTTTCGTCCCTGGCTTTGCTACTCTCTCAAAACCACTAACCACCCTGGCGGACAAGGGCAGAGTCTTTCGCTGGGATCACAACTGTGAGGCCGCCTTCAACCGGATAAAGCAGTTGTTGACTGAGTCGCCTATTCTGGGATACCCCCAAGAGGAAGGACAGGTAGTCCTTGACACCGATGCCTCCGACATGGGTCTAGGGGCTGTACTGTCGCAGGAACAGAGCAAACGCGAAGTGGTCCTGTCTTATGGCAGTCGTACCCTCACCAAGGCTGAACGCAATTATTGCGTGACCCGGCGGGAATTACTAGCGGTTGTCTTCGGCTTAAAAAAATTCCGCCACTACTTATTGGGCCGTCGCGTATTGATTCGGACAGATCACGCGGCCTTGAAATGGGTAATGTCATTCAAGGAGCCCGAGGGGCAGATAGCACGGTGGCTACAGGTAATGGACATGTTCGACTTTTCGGTGGAACATCGCCCAGGAAGTCGCCACGGCAACGCTGACGGCCTCTCGCGCATTCCTTGTCGCCAGTGCGGTCGCTCCGAAGAAGAGGGAGATGACGCTACCGTCTCGACCAGTCACGTCTTTGCCATAACCCGCCAAGGTGCTTCTGACCCTGACCGGGGGGAAGAGGTACGGGGCGAGTGGCGAACCGATCAGAGGGAGGATCCCCTACTTTCTCAGGTAATACCTTGGGTGGAGAGTGGCACCCCACCTACGGTAGAAGAACTACGAGGAAAATCATACCCGCTTCGGTCTATGGCGGCACAATTTCAACGTCTCGAGATCCGACAGGGTCTCCTAGGTCGGTGGTGGTTCGCTCCGGGCACCACGCGCCACTTTCAGCTGGTGGTCCCTGAGAAGCGAAGGAGGGAGGTCTGGGAGTCTTGCCATGGGGCAGGCATCGTGGGGCACTTCGGTTGCACCCGAACGATTCGGAAGTGTGCGGAGCGATGGTATTGGCCGGAATTCAGGCGTGACTTGACCTACTGGGTGGCCACCTGCCCGGAGTGCTTGGAGAGAAAACCTCCTCATGCACCACACCGTACCCGGATGGGGCATGTCCCCGTTGGTCTTCCAATGGAACGTATGGCGGTCGATCTTATGGGCCCTTTTCCGACTACGCCTGAGCCGCGTGCTAACAAGTACGTTCTGGTCATGATCGACTATTTGACGAAATGGGCCGAAGCGGTCCCTCTCCCAGACCAAGAAGCCTCCACAGTAGGCCGAGCCTTCGTTGAAACGATCGTCTGTCGTCTTGGTCCCCCAGCAACGCTCCACTCCGATCAGGGAAGGAACTTTCAAAGCCGACTGTTCCGGGAGACGATTCGACTGTTAGGCATCCTCCAAACTCGCACGTGCGCCTTCAACCCCAAGTCGGATGGTCTCGTCGAGAGGAGCAACCGTACCATCGAAGCCCTGTTGTCCGCCGTGGTGGCCCGGGACCAATCCGATTGGGATTTACAGCTTCCGTTCGTGATGGCGGCCTACCGCGCCTCTTCTCACTCCTCGACGGGCGTCTCTCCTAACATGATGATGTTGGGAAGGGAGACTATGGTTCCGCTGACAGTTCTGTATCCAGAGGGGGAGGAAGAGCTCGGGGAGGGGTCGGAAGGCTATGTGGCCCGTCTTCGGCGGTCTATGGCATCTGCGCACGAGGTGGCCTTGGGGCACCTGGGTACCTCAGTGGCACGGCAAGAGAGGAATTACAATCTTCACGCCAGGGAGCGAACAATTGCAGTTGGGTCTACCGTCTATTATCTACACCCGATAAAGAAGAAAGGGGTCAGCCCTAAGCTCCAACGGTTCTGGACGGGTCCCTGGGAAGTTACTCGTCACCTGGCCGGCTCCGTCTATGAGATTCGCATGGGACGAAAAACGAAAATAGTGCATTGCGACTCGTTGAAGGAGGTACCGCCCCCCCCGGAAGGGGTTCACCCGCTGCCCGCCCGGACCCCACCGGAGGAAGCCACCGCCACTCCCTCGCCGGAAAGAGAAGGAGAGGGGTTCGTTCGAACGGTAGGAGGCCCCCCTGGAGGGGGGCCGTGGGAAGGAGGGGACACCGTCTTTTACCATCCAACCGCCAAAGGGGGTCGACGACCACCGTCTAAAATAAATTGGGACGGCCCCTGGAAGGTGAAAGCAAGAAGGCCGGACGGCTTCCGGGTTCTGGAAAAAGGGGCCGTAGAGGGGCTCGCCTTGTCTTCCCTGGTACGGACAATGCCGTCGGGAAAGGTTAACGACTGGTCACGGGGAGGTGCCCCCCGGGCCCGCGGCTGGTACCCCCTTGGTTGTCAGAGCGACCAACGGTCCCGCAGCACTCCCGGGAGCGGGAGGCGGGAAAACTGGACTACAAGGGGGTCCCGCAGATCACGTAGCGTCCCGCAGCGGGACGCCGCCTCTGACGTCACAAAAGAACGGGAGGAAGCTCAGCCGGAAATGTCAGTGTGGAACAGACTAGGGAGGGAGCCAAAAATGCCAGGAAAATCTAAGAAATTAGCGTCCTACGTGATTCCTCGAGTGGCTAACTCCTCAGAGAAGCGATGGCTGTCACCGGGTCCCGCCGCGGGACCGCTGCAGGGCCGCAGAAACGGTAAACAGGGGAGTCCCGCACTGTCTGGAACCGCGGAGGGGAGGAAGAAGGAACAGCTGACCCGCAAAAGTCCCCGAGTTTCGTCGTTATCCTCCAGTTCTGCATCTCCTAAACCTCGGGGGAGTTCAGGGAGAGGTGGCTCCCGTCTACAAGGGAGAGGGAGGCGAGAGTCGCCTGAAAAATCGTATAGGAACCGCAGGTCGTCGGCCGACGACCGGAGGGGGGCCCCTGGAAGAGCCAGGTCCCGCAGTCCCCGCAGTCCCGCAAGGTCCCGCAGTCCCGCACGGTCCCGCAAGTGTCCACACGGCATCATGAAGGGGTCCCGCATTCCCTGTGATATCTGCGGAGCCGATTTCTCCCGGAGGCAGGCTATGACCAGGCACCGAAGCCGGCAGCACCCCGAGGGAGAGCTAGAGGGATGGTTCTGTCCATATAGGAAGACGGGGTGCACTTACGCCACCGACCGCCAAGAGGATATGATCAGGCACATCCGCAATAAACACCGTAAGCAAGGGGGGGCAGATCATCCTTGGGTGAGAGACAGCAAGCGGATGCCCAAACCTCGGGTGGTGCCCGGACTCGCCCAGTCCTCCCCCTCCCCTCGGAAAAAGGTGGCCATACCAGTGCCCTCGGAATCGTCCGAAAGCGACGACGTGGAACCCGAAGACGAGTCCGGTGGCTCCGCCCCCTCCTCTCCGGAGTCCAGCCAACCGTCCGAGGGGGAACGAACTCCGTCTCCGGTGCCGCCTAAGAAGGCCCTCCCACCTCAGGAGAGACCAGCTCCCCCCCGCCCCGGGAGAAGTGGCGATTTCGGCGCCAGCCCTTCCATTAGTTTGGGGTCCGCCGTATCACCCGTCTTGACGCCCGCCAAACTACTCCCCGACGCTAAGAAGGGGTCGAAGCGGAAGAGGAGCCAGGATCGTTCCCCTAGAAGCACCTCGGCGAGCTCTGCCCGGCCTACCCGCTCCTCCCCGAGGAGCTCTAGCAGCTCGACCCTAGAGAGGACACGCCGCCGACTTGACTCCGGCTCGCCACGGGGCCGGAAGAGAGAGAGGACGATCGGCACCCCAGCTCCTCCATCTGAGACGGCCACCCAGGGGGAGACGGTGTTGGAACCCGCTTCACAGCTCACTACGACTCCTCCCCCTGGGTCGTTCCCCCTGCAAAAGCTGGCTACACCTGCTGCTGCCGCGCCCAAGAAGACGGGAGCCCCCCAGGGGGAGACGGTGTTGGAACCCGCTTTACAGCCTACTACGACTCCTCCCCCTGTAGCCCCCCCCCAGGCCCCCCAGGGGGAGACGGTGTTGGAACCCGCGTCACAGCCTACTACGACTCCTCCCCCTGCTGGGCCTACCCGAGTGGCACCACCGACTCCTGCTACGCTGCCCGCGCCCACCCTAGTCAGCTGGGGTCCGGCAACTAGCACGGCCGGCACGCCCGTCAGCAAGGAACTACTGATGTCCCTGAGCTCGGCGTATGTCGCCGAGGGAACCAGTAAGGAGGACATGGCGAGGAGGCTGACTGACCTTCTGACAATGTGGGGTGTGCCTACTACAGCAGTCACCTCTGCTCCCAGCGTTACTGCCCCGACTCAGGCTACGCCGCAGGCGTCAGCGGCACCCAGTGTGGCGGATACTCCCGCGGTTACGGCCACCGCAACGGCCACTGAGGATCCGGTACAATACCAGAGCGTATCTCTGTCTTCGGAGGAGGAACCGGAGGGTGCTCCCACGGGAGTGGATCTCAGTCCTCTCCTGGAGGCACTCCCAGGTAGCCCACCGACAGCGTCTGCAGAGTCGCCTGTGTCCGAAGATGACGAGGGGGCCCATACGGGGTCAGCGCCTCAAGAGTCATCGGCCGCCGACCTTCCCTCGCCTATATGTCCCGAGGCAACATCGGATGCCGGCACCACATCGCTGTCAGAGGCGCAGGTACCAAGCTCGGGGTACGAGGGGACCCGTACGGGGTCAGCGCCCCCCGACACCACCTCCTCGTCGACAGTACCTTCAGCGCCTGGGGTAGCCCAAGGGGGGAAGCATATCCCTCCCGGGGACACTTCTGCCGTCCCTCAGTCGGCAAGCTCCCCGGCCAAACCCATCGGTCAGGACAACGCATTGGCCCTCCCATCGACTTCTAACGTCCCCGCCCTCAGTGACCCCTCTCGAGTGGGCACTTCGGCCGCCACCATGGGAGGTGTGGCACTGCAGCATGTCGGGGAGGATGAGGCCGCTGTGGCCGTACACCATCTGTTAGCCGCACAGACGCCTGTAGAACTAATCCCCACGGTAATCACTCTCACACCTGAGGAGGTCGGTGAGCTGGGACGAGTATGGGACCGCACCAGCCCGGTGGAGTTGGTCAGGCTAACACCGGTCGTCTCCATGTCGACTCAAACGGAGGGGGGCGAGCCAGCCACCCAGCCCGACGCCAAAACCCCATCATCACGCTGGCCGGGCGGGGAAATACTCCCGGACGAGAGAGCAGACCTGGACGCCTTACCTCTTGCGACCCCCAAAACGCGCCTCTGTCCATCGGATGAGGAGTGTGGGAACCCCCTTCCCCCGGAGTGGGATTCGCCCCCTGCCTCGCCCCGGCGTCGCCCGAGGGATGCTGCTCCAGAGCACCAACACACCGCGGCCAGGGAGGAGTCTCCACCGGCCCCTGGGGTTAGACCTCACCCGATGCCACCCACCTGGTCATCGTTCCGCCATACCCCACCTAGCGCCCGTAGGCGCCGACGTCCCCCACCATCTAATATGCCACCAGCGTGGTCACCATTCATGTTCATGCCATGGTGGCATGTCAAAGGGAGAGACCCCGACCCGCTGGAACGGTGGGCGGCCTATATGATCCCTCCCAGGGACCTAGGTCCTGGTTATGGTGCCATAACGGGTGATCTCGACAGTCATCTCAAGGTCCATGATGCAAACACCTACACTCTGTCGAACACCACATCCACTACATACCGACGCGTGGTACCCCCACGCCCCTCCACCTCAACAGCGCGAGGCGGACCAGACCAGCCAGCTCGACGTCATCCTGCACCATCCGCGGCTCGGGGAGCCCCAGAGCCACCGGAACCTACGGCCGCCCGACCTTCAGACGCCTCGGGTGACCGTGAACCCCCCACTGTCGACGAGGAGGAGGTGAGCCGTACGTCTCATCCGCAGGAGGGTTCCCCGGCTTCGGTAAGTGAAATTCGCCTGTTGACAGACCTGAGAACCACACACCCTTTCGGGGAGGCCCCCCCTCACCAGTAATTGAGGTGGGGAGGGGGTGGAAGTATTATCGACTTGTATCGTCTTGTGAATTGAGCCAGCCTGCAGTATATCAGGCTGAGTCGTCTGTAGTAACCTCTTATGTGATTCGCCTTATCGTAATTAGGGTCATCAGTACTGTGAAGGCTCAGGAAGGACCCGACACCAGCTTCCCTCATGTGGGATGGGGGAGCACAGGGGATGCGCACCGGGCTGCGACTAACCAGTTAATCAATGTTCTTTTGTGGTTGATTGCAGCACTCACCAGCAACAGAGGAGCAGTGAGGCCGGTGCGGGACCCTCCGAGCCGAGGCGTGCGGCTCGGACGAGATGACGCTGGGGCTGTCGCCCCCCAGGTCATGCTCACCCTCGCTGGGGCTGTTGCCCCCCAGGAGGCCCTTTTGGAGGACGCTGGGGCTGTTGCCCCCCAGGTTCGGCCGACACTCGCTGGGGCTGTTGCCCCCCAGGAGAGACAGTTTGCAACGTGTGAAGTTCCTGTTCTGATATTAATATTTGGATTCCTGTATATGGCAACTGCACCTGCCGGTATGGTTACGACTTGTGCAGTTCCTATTGTTGCATTGATGTTCGCGTTGCTGTATATGGCATGTATGATCCTTTGTACTGTGTTCGCCTATACGACTGAAGTTACTAGGGCAACTGTACTTGCCGGTGTGGTTACGACTTGGGCAGTCCCAATTGCTGCATTGTTATTTGTGTTACGATGTATGACATGTACGACTCTTCAAAATGTATTCGTCTATATAGCTGAGGTTGCCATGGCAACAGCGTTATTCGGGGTGATCATACTACTGATATCTGTTGAGGGGCCTACCGCGACTCATTTATCCTGTAGACCTAGACCGGCTGTGTGTGACATGGCCTGTGCGGCCTGGGATGCGGGGATAACCGAGGGTGCCACCAGGACGGGGAATGCGTTCTCGTTGCCTGTTACTATGGAAATTCGACTTGGGGAAATGTTAACGACTCTTCGTCTACTATTGTACGACCGGGGACTTAGTCTACTACATAGTCAGGTTCAACCTATTGTCGCCTGTTGCTTATTCGGCTTTAGGATGTTTGGGCTAGTTATGCAAGTTACTATGGGAACCGATTCGACTCTGGCTGATATTGTCCTCGAGGGGACCGCCGTGGGAATCACCAGCTTTAGCCTGAGTGCGCTCGATGTCGCAGGGCTATTTAATTTAGGAGGTTCATATAGCATAGCCCTATTCAGTAGTTGGCGTATAGGGGCGCCTTATTGCGAGTTCATTAATTATAATAGTTCATGCTCCCCCCTCTTTTCTCGATGTATAGAGTTTGAATTAAAGGGGGAAGAGTGTAGCGAAGTCGCTTCGAGTCAACGACTTCTGCGGGACTTCGCGGGGCAGACTGGTTCGGTCCCGCACCGCAAGGTGGCGCCCCGCCCGTGGCGACTATATAAGGAGCCGCGGGGTGGCCGCCTCCTTTAGTCAACCTCGACTTGTCGCTGGGTGTGGACCGATCCAGTCTCCCTAGCGAAGTTGGCTCTAGGAACGACGTTGATGAATGTTTGATGATTGATAACACATTACAACTGCTGTTTGTACTCGCCTTTTATTACACAGAGAATATACGGGTGTCACTTTCCCTTACTCTACTACAAACGCCTCGGGTCTTGTGTCCAACCTATTCATTACAATATATATAGTAGTTTCAAAACGAACAATTCTAAAACAAAGGCTACAGGGATGCATTTCTGAATCTTAAAATGCTCTAATGCTAATCTGCCATAGGGCTCCAAATGATGAAATGTCTTATCTGCGAATAAAATCAAAAGTATGAGATATATTCTGAAAATTCCTTCACTGATAAGTAAAGTACACACACTGTTGTTATTACATTAGAATAGTGAGCAGGAATAGTCCATAGCAGAGGAGCCACAAACAAAAATAGATTGCAAGGCCTCCCTATCTCTTACACCGTGGCGACTGTGAACCATACACTAGTCTACTCATCTCACGAGTAGTACTCACTAGTCGCCGCGCTAATTAAATTTATATGGATTTACAATTTAATAATGGGGCCTCTGTGAGTACAAGTTGTTTTATTATCTTGTCCAAGCATTCATTATGGTGAAGAGTCAACTCACAGTTTGATGTGTGCGCAGGTAGGATTCGATTTCTGCATTGACACGCGTCTCCTCGTCCACCTTGTGCCGGAGTCGCTCGATCTCCTCCTTCATGTCCTTCTCCTGCATCCCGCAGCGCTTCTGCGTCTGTGCCACCGTCACCTCACAAGACTTCTTGATGTATTTACCTTGAAATACATTACAGACCCTGTTATCATTCTTCCACCACGACCTTGCACAACTTCTTGATGTACAAATAGATTTAATTATACTTTTTGTATTCAATCTTTAGTCTTATGTATAAACCGTGGTTTACACATGAGACTATACCCCATACTTGAACTTATAGGATGCTCCTGGTTTTACGGCGCACCTTATGGGCGAGGTAAAATTACATTGATTCAGTATTGAACTCCTATTTCAACTGCACAAAGAACTCAGTGTGCACCTTATACGCCATCTACCTTGTTCGTTCTGTCATGTGGGTTTTTAATGTCCAGCTAGAGCTTGACGAACGGATAGATGGCGTAAAACTTACGACCGGCACTAGGATAAATTAAATAAAACGAATTAGAAAATAAAAAATATCTACATATATCTGGAAGGGCATGTATCTGTCTATAAAATTTCTTTGTACCTTCCATATTGGTCTTAGCCTTTGTTTCTTGAAGTTGATCCTTGAGATGCGCTATGGCCTCATTGCGTTGCTGAAGTTCCTGCTCCTTTTCCTTGCGTACCTCCAACAGTTGTCGCTGTAACATCTTCACTCTCTTACGTCCCTCCTCCTCTCTAAAGTATGACAACAATTAATCATTGCCTGACAGTTTAATGGTAGTTTTAGGGTCAGCCAACTGCAGTTTTACACCAATCCATTAATGCTGTACCTATTACAAGAGATCACTTTGTTTTTAGTGTTGGTCAGTGCTATTCAAAATATGAAAATCATAAACGATAGAAAACAATGTAGGATTGAACCAATTCTTCATAGATCTACAACTACCGTGGCATCAATCTCCGTTTTCGCGAGACCTCAGGCAATAGCATGACAATTAACCTAAGGGCTGAGTACCCGAAAGTGTAAATTGCTGAAACAGAGGAGCACTGTCATGTGGTCATGCACTCCTGTCTATATCTATCTCCACATATAACTTACTTGTGAATAGTGTCTTGGAGTTTGGCTTTCTTTTCTTTCTCTGTCCTGACTGCCTCAATCAGAGTTTGAAAGTTTCCTGTCTGTGAGATTTCCAGAAGGGTGCCATGTAAAACGCGCTCTAAGAATGCCCTACAAGAAAGTGAATAGAACTTTTCAATACAAATAAAAATGATTAAGATCATGGACCTGAACAGTTCACATAGACCTTAATTGTCTAGATTGACAGATTTGATTGTATTTGGGAATAAATCGTAGGTCTGGAACTTCTCTCTGTTGTAAAGTGTGAGTTTCTTAGCATGGTGCTTACCTATCTGCCTGGACCTTCTCAAGGTTGTCCGGTGTGAGGGGACTTTGCTTGAGGCTGCGTGAAAACACATGAGTACTATTTTTCAGATCAGCAGCAGCAGCGGCACCTTCACGGTGCGCAGTAGCCTTCTGGTCAGCCATTGACCGACCTGCCCTGCTAAGTCCATTCTTCTTGGTGAGCGCATTCTCATAGCGATCTTCAAGTTCCTTCTGACCACTCACCAAATCCTTGATATCTCCACCAACAATCTGATTTGTGAAAAAAAAAATAATAATCTAGGATAAGCCAAAGTCAATCTTTACAAACGTCCTCCTCCGCAAACAGGGGAATATCCTCCAAGTCCCCCCGACTCCCTGATTTATGTAAATAACATAAATCATATGAAAGGTTTCCCAATGATCTATGAGGATGCACATGTTCAGGATTGTAAGAAGGCTTGAGAAATATACCGCAGAGCCGTAGTGAATTCTTTACTATTATAAATATGTAGTAATTAGTGACATATATTGACTTATTTCTGACAAATAGTGATTAATTGTTGACAATTAGTGACTAATTACTGCCATTTTCTGACGAATTGCTGACAAATAATAGTTGGTAAGTACTGACATATTTTGATTAATTACTGACATATGGTGAGTAATTACTGACATATATTAGTAGACTTAAATTAACTAATGGCTGACAAATAGTGAGTAACTGCTGACATATTTTGAGCAATTGCTGACAAATAGTGAGTGATTACTGACATAATTATATTGACTATATATATATTGTGATCGGTCAAGAACTTAGGGGGGGGGGTGCTGACAATTAGTGAAAAATTACTGACAAACTTTTCAACCCATATTCCTGATGGTTGATGAGATAGAGTGCATCATGCCTGTCAGGGTAATAGGCCACCCTTAAAAATATGTCCGGTGTAATATGCAAAATGTCGCTCCTTGAGAAATGTTTCCACGGAAAATCAAGTTACACTTTGCATTAATCATACTTCTACCGCGTAGGGGGAGTATCATTAGGGTTGTTGTTTTTTTCAATTTCTATAAGAGGAGAGGGATATTATCGTGGTTTCTTCCTTTCAATGAAAAAACTATTTGTTTCGAGATTAAGCAACCTTTATCACTCTCCAAGCAGATCTTTCAATCCTAGTGCCATACAATTTAGAGGTTGCAAAGTCTGTTAGGAGAACGCTGGAAACATTTTGCATGGTGGCGACATTCTGCATGCGACACCGTTTTGTGTCCAGAGGGTGGGATTTTTCAGACCCATAAGGGAGGGAGGGAAAATTACTTTTTTTTTAAAATATTTTTATTAGTCATCGTAAGCAGGGAAGGCATGAATTTGCTATCATGTTCGAAGATTTAGTGATTGGAAACCTAGATTGTTATGCTGATGGACGAAACAAATAAATAACTTTTCAGAACCCAGGAAAAAAATTTCCCATTCTCACAAAAAGAAATCCACTAGGCCTCTGGACAGGAAACAAACATATCTTTAAGGGTGGCCTTACCTAAAGTGCTAATGGTACATTAATGCAGCATGCCACCCATAAATGGCTAATGGTACATTAATGCATCTTGCCATCCCTAATGGGCAAATGGTACATTAATGCATTATACCTCCCCTAAAGTGTTAACCATCAAGGCATCATGCCATCCCTAAAGGGCTAAAGGAACATTAATGCATCATGTCTGCCCTTATGTGTTAACTATATGCATCAAGGCATCATGCCACCCCAAAAAGGCTAATGGTACCTCAAAGCATCATGCCGCTCTTAAAGGACTAAAGGACAATCGATGCATCATGTCCACCCCTAAAGGGCTGACTCTGAATCAAGGTATCATGCGACCCCTAAAGGGGCTTGTGGTACATTAATGCATCATGTCACCCCTAAAGGGATAAGTGTGAATCAAGGCATCTTGCCACCCCTAATAGGCTTAAGATACATTAACGCATCATGCCACCCCTAAAGGGCTGATGGTTCATTAACGCATCATGCCACCCCTAATAGGCTTAAGAAACATTAACGCATCATGCCACCCCTAATAGGCTTAAGATACATTAACGCATCATGCCACCCCTAAAGGGCCGATGGTTCATTAACGCATCATGCCACCCCTAATAGGCTTAAGATACATTAACGCATCATGCCACCCCTAAAGGGCCAATGGTTCATTAATGCATCATGCCACCCCTAAAGGGCCGAAGGTTCATTAACGCATCATGCCACCCCTAAAGGGCCGATGGTTCATTAACGCATCATGCCACCCCTAAAGGGCCGATGGTTCATTAACGCATCATGCCATCCCTAAAGGGCACATAATCCTTCCAAGTAATGCTGCATTCCTGCATCAATTTCCCTAGGCCCTATACTATTAGATACACTTTGCAATGATAAGTTACTCACCAGGGCTGCGATTTTAGAATTTTATATCGTCACTTCGAGTGAGTGTGGTAAAAAAAAAAAAACTAATCTCGTTCCTCCACAGCTAGCTTACTCACCAGGGCTAATTTTGTACATCATAAGAATGAATTATATTGTGATAGCTTAGAGGTAGTTGGTTGCAAAGAGTGCATTTATGTATCATGACAACATTAATGCACTCCTTTGTATTTAAACACAGAAGTGTACTCTTAAAGTTCACAGTGTTCATAGTGCACTCATGCATCATGCCAATACCTATACGGACATAGCAGGTTTAATTATTAGCCAATGAGAGAACTCCAATCTATTCACTGCGGTCCTTCGGGGGCCAACTGGTACCCATCTTATAGGTCTTATCAGTAGAACTCGCTGGTAACAAGCTCCAGCAATGGCCGCACCCATGGGACAACCTGCTACCTCGGAATAAAGGTTCCCAGCGATCTGAGCCACTGTACATATACATTGCACAGGGGGTAGTATAGGCTGATATAAATAAATAACAATATTACTGATTTAATAGCGTCATATGGTTGCACTCATGTATCATGCTGACCTGACGAGGTGATTGGGAGGTGTGTGTGGGGGTGGGGGTGGGGGTGGGGGGAGGAGTGGAGACAGTGAGCCTACAGGTGCTAAAGGAACGTCTTAACTTTATGATATATGAAATCACCAAGAAGGGTTATTTACAAGGACTCCAGCAATGATGCCATTAACACACAGCACAAGTGTATTATGCTTGAAGGGTTAGGGACCTGTGTCTGGAGTGTGAAAAACATGGGTCTTAGTGTCAGAGCCCTGGCTAGGGGCTGTAGTCGTCAGAGACAATTAAATCCCGCACCATACAGTCACTGTTGGCATTCTGGATGAGAATTGAGTGTGAAAAACATGGGTCTTAGTGTGAGAGCCCTGACTAGGGTTAAGGATATTTGCCAGGCTGCATACCAGTATGTACTTAGAGTAAGACACTGTGGGTAGTGTTGAGGCATTAGGACTTTTACCATAGGGCTTTAAGTCTTATATACCGAGGTCTACTCTAGGTACCTTTGATCAAAAAGCAATTAAGGCTGTATGATAGGGGTATTGAGGAATTCCTAAAGGAAAGAATTCCAATAAAGGAAAGAATTCCAATAAGGGACGTTAAATCAAGCAATCATTCTTAATATATTATTTTTCAGTGACTGCACATTAGAGTATGGTCCAAAAAAATCCAAAAAAAAAATCATAACTTTTGTTCTACTGAAAGGATTTTGAAAATTTAAAAAGCTATGTGTAGCTAAGACACCCTGGAACCTCCTGGACCACACTTTGTCATATGATTTAGAGGGAGTGTAACATATCAAAATGAAGCTCGTAGTGTCCCCCTTGTGGATCCAAGGAGAAATAAAACCTTGCGTATAAGACACGTCTTATACGCGAGAGATTATGGATACGTACCTCCTCAGCGTCTGGTTTCTCCTCAAAGGACACTGGCATTATCCTCCCCAGGACAGCAAGTTGGTCAACCGCATCTTCAATGACGGTTGACAGGTGGATAGCCTCCACACCACCCAACATCTATAAAAAAAATATAGATAGAGAAATAAATAAATGAAAATTAAGATTTAATATGACAATTTTTTTCTTTCTTTTTTAAATCACAATTGTAGCCTGAGATAGGTCTTCAGTACATAACTTTATGCACCCAGAATTATGTTTCCTTGTAATAATAAAGAAAGAAAAAAACACTTAAACAAGTAAGACATTAGGGGTCTGTCCAATTGTAAAGAATTGGGGGAGGCGATAGAAATTACAAAATTCCCCAGCTGTGTTACATATATATGTAACCTCATGAAACAAGGGGTGTGGATGGGGGGTCCCCCATGTCACTTAAATCCAAATGTCCCATATTACCTCTAAGGGCCTATCATGTCCCATGTCGAATTTAAGAAAGCATCTATGTCATGTCACTAATTGTTTTGCCTCATGTCACTAAGGCCCATGTCACATGTCGATTTTAAGAAATGGCCATGTCATCATGTCAAATTTAGTGGTCCATACCCATAAACAAGCCACAGTTTCCCATCAGAATAGGACCCAGTTTGCCATGAGAATAGGCACATGTAGTGAGCCTGCAGTGAGGTGGCACTCTCTAGTGAGTATTGAAAGAACTAAGTCCCACCCAGGCCCTATCTGCACTAGGCTGGAAACCTACCCCTGAATTCCGCTCCCGCTACTCTCCCACTACAACTTGTTGGAAACTGTTGGATGTGCATGAGTGAGCACACTGTCCCAGCAGATGTTATCATTGACAGGTTATCTGAATATGTGGGGGAGAGTGTGAAATGAGACTGAGACAGTCAGAGTGCAGAATAAACATCCACTAATCACCCCCAATTAAGGAATTAGGATAAGAATCTCTTTGATATAACAAGATTATATTTCTATAATCCTTTCTCTCCCTGTCTGTGACCTGACCTTGACACAGGAGGAAGTAAGGGGAGAGGGTTTGGGGGGTGGAGCCCTATGCCTGCGGTAGTTATACAGACCGCAGATGCCCAGCGTATATCT
Source organism: Acholoe squamosa (assembly GCA_949317995.1). NCBI lineage: Eukaryota > Metazoa > Annelida > Polychaeta > Phyllodocida > Polynoidae > Acholoe > Acholoe squamosa. Next base: position 22,393,993 of record OX439037.1, on the reverse strand, counting down.
GCACACTACCTATTGTAAAAACAGTCAACTAAATTCAAAACATTGGATCAAAGAGAGAAAAATCTTTTCAACCAATCACAGCACAGCAATAATTCAGTGCGGGACACCATAATAACATGCAAATGAGCTGTATTTGAGTGTAAATTATAATGGGAGCTCGCCTATGTTATGACTACTAAAGACCTGATTAGGTAATTAAGAAAGGTTATTCATAACAAACCGTCTATCATAAAAATGATTGATCGACCAACCTACCCAATTTTTTCGATTCTGCTGATTTTTATACTATGTATCACACCTATCTTGAGCAGATAAGACCTCGCAATATCTTACGGGACAATACATAATAAAAAGCTGTATATTGTGGGCATGGAAGCGCCACAATAAATGATCAGAGTCCAACTAAGGCACAATCTTGAAGAGTATGTGGTTTATTGAGTAAGTATATCAATAGCAGGGGTAGACACTAACATTTTGGGCATTTGGCCAACCGGGCCAGTAGTCTGGTATAGGACAATGTATTTTCAAAGATTCTACTGGCCAAATGGCCAATTTCAAAGGAATTCTAGAAAAAATGTTTAAGGCTAGGGCACAGCCCTAAGTTTTATTGGCTTCTTTGTTCAAAGAGCTATAGGCTATACAAAATGATCATACTAAGTGATGCTATACTGACAAAATATATTGAGTAACGATATCTAAGAAGGTGTTTTCTTAGATGTTTTATTTGGACATTGTAGACGTCAGACAGAAATGTCAACAGCACCAATGGAAACCCCAGGGTCTAATTAGGGTGGGTAGGCATGGTCAAATACCTCCTACATCTATTGCTAGGCAATGTAGATGTCAAACAGAAATGTCAATGGCACCGATGGAATCCCCAGGGTCTATTAAAGTAGGGGGAGTAGGCATGGTCAAATACCTCCTATACCTGTTGCTAGGCAATGTAGATGTCAGACAGAAATGTCAACAGCACCAACGGAATCCCCAGGGTCTAATTGGGGGGGGGGGAAGGCATGGTCAAATACCTCCTAGACCTGTTGCTAGGCAATGTAGACATCAAACAGAAATGTCAACGGCACCAATGGAAATGTCCGTTATCATTCTTTAGTTCTATAGTTACAGTTCTAATAGAGTTTCCACGGCGGTTGCTGTAAGAATGATAACATGCAGGCAAGGCCCTAATATAGCATAGCTACCCCTATGGCTTAATGCCATTGCTCTTAGGAACAATTCCTATTAAACTACACAATTTAGGTTTAGTGTTCAATGGGTCTTAGGGGTAGCTCCTACCTCCACGGCAGTTGCTGTAAGAATGATAATATGCAAGCAAGATTCTAATATATCATAGCTACCCCTATGGCTTAATGCCATTGTTCTTAGGAATAATTCATATTAAACTACTCAGGTTAGTTTTAGTATTCAATTGCACTGAACGTTCTGGCTCACTGTACACAATTACTACCTAATTAAGAGGGTTATATTATACCTGGTCCATCCAGGTGTTTGTGCATGCACATGGCTATTTCTCTTAAGGCCAAACTCACCTTGAGACAATCTGTGTATTTTACCTTTACACCCAAATACATGTACAGCTTCCACCTAACAAATGGGAGTTGTCTCATTGTATTGAATAATGATTTTAACAAGCCCTGGCATTTAAAAAACTCTTGTTACATGAGAAATATGTCTGTTACATTTGAAATATGAAACTGGGTTTTCTCCTTAAAACTTTTAACGAAGCAACCTCAAACCCTTGATCCAGATACTTTAGACTTGCCAAAGCTATTGGTCTCAGTCTAATCCTATGTGCATGCTAAGGACTTTTATGTGGGCAAGTCTACCCATTTTGCCACATTCCATTGCATCTATTCCCCTTATATGACTATTTTATTGGCCGAGCCAATAAAATAATTATCACTGGCCCCGGGCCAGTGTTAGTGTCTACCCCTGCAATAGTGACCACCTGGAGGGGACTGCTGATCTCCAAGGGCTACTCCAGGGTTTATATCCCAACCCTGGGGCAGCACAGGAAGTCAGTGTCTCCATGGTGACCAGTTGGTACATGTAGTAAACAAAGCATATTATTGGTGGGGAGTATCACATGGTAGTAAAGCTAGCTGCAACAGGACATTTCACCAGCCTCAGGGGGTGCCGCCTGGCGGGCCTGAGGTGTGAAAGCGGTCACACAACTTGACTGAAGGTTTTTAATATCTATGCCCATATATGGTAAGTATATAATTCATTAAAGGTGTAAAAGCAGTCAGGTCATTGGTTTCTGACTCCAGTTTTATGTATATGACCATATATGGTTATAGGGTAAGGGTAGATATTAATGCTTGGCGTTTTATGAGGGTGTAATCCTTTGGCTTTCTTAGAATTATGCTGGTGCCGTGGCGCCAGCCTTAACGGTGGATTAATAATGTCCACATTCCATCTATTACATGTTTCATATAATAAATCATAATATATACAATTATCAATCGGGTATTCTTGTTATAATGTGTATTTGTCCTTATTGCAGACTATTTACCATTCTCATGGTTATAATGAATTCATACATAGGGTAACGTGACCATGAGTCATCCACTTGAACCTCTAACTTTTTCTAGGACCTGTTCTACAGTAAGCAAACATGTCTGGGGCATTGAAAAACGGTTATGAAAATTTTCCTTGTGTGTTTCTCTTTCCAGAAAATAAGGTTACAAATCTTATAGTCATGTCTACCAGCCCCTTTAAGCCTTCATTGGACACGGCAGAATATATACCTCTCGTTACGGTTGATTGGTTCCACACTGAGCGCCCTCTGGTCCGCCCCCTACATCACACAGCCTTGAGGCCACCAGTGGTGCCCTCTCGTGAGAGACGCTCCCGAAGAGTCCCTATCCTACTACTATATGGTACATAGTTATAGTCACAGTAAATACGATTCCCTACACTTATATAGCTACCAGTACCTGGAATTGTATGGCTTGTAGATGTCACCATGCTATTTACATTCTTTGCACTGTAAGCTTTAATTTGATTCCAAATATGTCCCCCTTTGGACACTGCTGTCATGTTCAATGATGTTTTGGAGATTATTTTTCACATTTTTTTGAAATAATGAATAATGAAATTTTCCCATGCGGCCCTTCAAAAGCATGCGGACGGTGAACAAGTAACCAATGGATAATTCATGACGAGTGTGTGTTATTAGCCTTTGCTAACACACACGAGTCATGAATTATCCATTGACTACTTATTTTATACCACGAAACCAATAAATAATCAATAGAATACCAATAAATTCAAGTTGAAAACAAAAATTATTCCCCCTCCCCGGGATTCGAAGCCAGCCATAGTGTGTGTACACAGGTACAAACACCTCCTGGCCCGGCAGCGGACAGCGACAGTCTCGGCTAGCCTTGGCAGCGGCACACGACAAAAAATAGTGTACATACACCTCCTCGCCCGGCAGCGGAGAGCGACAGCGCACACGGCGAAAAAGAGATGCGTCTCGCTGTTATGTTTGTGTAGAATACACCTCGCCCGGCAGCGGACAGCGACAGCGCACACGGCGAAAAAGAGATGCGTCTTGCTGTTATGTTTGTGTATTATACACCTCGTCGCCCGGTAGCGGACAGCGACAGCGCACATTGGCTGGTCCCCGGCCCCACCTCCCTCACTCGGTATATCGCATCGATCCCGCAGTGGTACCAGCAAACAGCGCACACGGCGAAAAAAGACGCATCCGGGCCGGGAATCGATCCGCGGACCTCTCACGGCTGAGCGCAACGTGCTAACCGCTAGACCACCGCGTCTCCTCCTTCTGCGCCCGGCAGCGGACAGCGACAGCGCACACGGCGAAAAAAGAAGTGTCTTGCTGTTATGTTTGTGTATAATACACCTCGTCGCCCGGCAGCGGACAGCGACAGCGCACACGGCTTTGTATCATAGCAAGACCTGGTTCGAACCAAGCCTTTCTCGTCAGTCCCTGTGGCGCAGTGCATAGGGAGTTGGATTTGGGATGTGAGACTGCAGGTTCGATCCCTACCCTGGCCTGGAGTATTTCGTGGGTTTTAACATGTAACATATGACATGGAAGGACATGTAAGGTGTGCTGGTTATCCATGGATAACGGCACCGGGTGCCTGTTATCCATGGATAACCGCACACCTTACAAAATTGATGTTACAGCCTACAGGGTGTGCAATATCGACAGATATGTGGATGGGAATAGCCACCAAAAAGCACTGTGTAACCCAGAAATCGTGGTATAATGGACGGAAATTTCTAATGTGAGTTCCACTGGCATAGGCACTTACCTACTTTTTCAAGACTTTATCCCAATAAACTTATCTAATGAGCAATGGATAGATCTTGAGAAAAGAAGTGGATTTGCTTTTTAAATGAAGTCTCTATGTCAATTTAAAGTGGAATTATGACCGGTCAAAGGTACCAAATCAGACCCAGAATTCTGCCATAGTTTAATTTGGATCCAATTTTGTGATCAAGCAAGATGAATCCAAGGTAGACTAGATCACTACATTGATTATTTTGGGCAATTTTTATATCAGATAAGCAAGATATACCCCCAAGAATTTAAATAATGATACATTTTGTCATACCGGTAATCAAACAATGTAAAAGCAAATTTTTGATGTCATCTTTTCCCTTGAACTGCATGCTCCGACAGAACCACGGCAGAATGTTGTCTTTGACTCAGGATGTTTGAATGATCATAACTTCCATTTAAAATGTCATAAAAACTTCATTTAAAAAGCAAAACCACTTATTTTATCACAGCTATCAATTTCTCACCATATAAATGCATACAGTAAGGTCTTAATTGATAGCTAAGTGCCTAACATGGGAGAGGTTGGGACAAGTGTCCAGAGATAATCACGCCCAAAGAGTTTGCAGGGTCTGTCAAACATACTGCAGCCTCTTAGAAAAAGAAAAGCTAGACATTTTCTAGATCATTTTTATCCATAGAACAGGTGGGAACCATTTATCTTTAGGTGTTCAGTGATCTTCTCATCATAAAATGGTTCTAAACTTTTGGTTGAACTTCAATGGGGTCAAAGGCAAAATTCCCTGCATTCAACCTTGTACAATAAATATTCATTTTACAGGTCTAGCCAAGCCTGTTAAAATGAGCCCTTGTTTGTAAAGAGCCTCCAGTAAATAGCTTCAAAATAAGCTTGGAAAGAAAGGAGAGTTTAACACTATCACAGTTTCACACCTCTACTGGGGGTCTAGATGGGGGGTCCCCATGTCTCTTGTCGATTTTAACTCTTCCTTTACCAGCCTATTTCAGAGCAAATTTTGGGTTGTAGAAGTTCACTGTTGGAATTTTGTGGATATTCCAATTAGAAGGGAAATGGTGATGGTTTAGGCTAGGTCAGTTGATCTCAAAATGTACCATCTCGGTTTTCTCTATCTATTATCTTTAATGAGAAATATTAACATAAAGATAATGCTCTGATAAGAAAATTTGATAATTTAGAGAAAATTCAAATTGTCATATTTCAGCATTCCCTTTATCAATTTTAATGAAATAAAGTGCATATTGTAGGAAATAGAGAATATTTTTGAATTTTTGGTACACATTCATTGCAAGAAACGTTCTTTCAGGTTACCATGGCAACCAGAACTAGGCAAAATCAATGTTTTTAGCATAATCTGACATATCTGTTGCCATGGTAACCACCCTAAATGGCCAAAAATGGATTAAAATTCAGTAAAAATTTTGATGCCATCTTGTTGAGCATAACAAAATGGATAAAATCGATTTTCATCTAAAAAAATATATTATTTGACATTTTTTAAGATTTTTCAGCTTATATACTGATAAAATCTATGGAAAACTTTTAGGGTATTTCAAAATTTCCTCTCAAGTTGGCAAGAATACCATGTAAAAAGTATCAGAGGTAGAGACTTATTCTTTGCAGTCTCCAGAGAACCCAACTGACTCTACGACTATGAGAAAAATCTAGGCATTTTATTGAAAATTAAGGGAGATACAGGCTATCTAAAATCGGCCAAAAATCAGCCCAAACTACGCATTAATGCGTAATCAGTAAAAGAAGAGTTAAGAAAAGCCCATGTCAAATGTCACTAAATTTGTATTTTCCTCTGTCCTTGTCACTAAGCTCCATGTCACATGTCGATTTTAAGAACGGTCCATGTCCCCTGTCACTATCTTTATTGTCCAATGTCCTTGTCCCTAGAAGCTCCATGTCCTTTGTCGATTTTAAGAAAAGGCCATGTCACACTGTCGATTTTAGGGGTTTAGACGCATTCTACTGCAGCAGACTCCCCGGGGGGGGGGGGGGCACTCACTGAATTGTGGATGACATGTGCACACACAAACTAGAGGGAAAGTACCTTTTTGGCCCCCAGTGGGCCCCAGAGCGGTTCCACCCGGACCCGTTAAAAGGGTCCATTTGAGTTAAAAGGGGTACATTTTTCAAGGGCTTTCCAAGGGCGAAAGATATTTTGATATATTCCAACTAGAACCAAAGTTAAAGGGGCCCTGGCACCACAAATTAACAACATGGTTACCAATTCAAACAGCGATCATAAAATCGCGGGGACCAGCGGAAAAATCGCGGTGCCCTGATTGGTCAAAAAGTGGTCACGTGACATTTTGATGCGGGCGTGCATTACGTCTAAGGCTAGATAAGGTGTCACGGTAGTAATCCGCCCTGGTAAGCCTAGGACAGCTAAATAGTCCCAGCTAAAAACAGTGTTTTGCTTGGTATAATCAGTGCCAGGGGACCTTATTTTTATCGCAGATTAATAATTTTGGTACCAGAAGAAAGGTAATGATTTGGGGGGAAAAAGTTGCAAAAAATTTTTGGTCACCATGGAAACCTTTTTTGTCAGAGAGGGGTCCAAGGTCACATTTGTGACTTGTCAGGGGCGCCTGTATCATTTAATTTATTCAACATGGTGATTTCCATGGCAACTGGTGCAAAAACGGATCTGACTCCATTATGGTTGACCATGCTAAAAAAATCAAGAATGACTTCAGCTTTAATTTAAGCCTTTATTTATGAACGCCATCAAATTAGAACCCGATTGACGCCAGTTTTATGGTGGAAGATGGGGGGGAATCAGAACGTCCTTGGCCCTATTAGTACCGTGACACCATAAGATCGTAGAAGCTCAAACTATGGGGCTCTTTCTCGGGCGTAGCTATTCCGTGGGAGGGGGCACTTTAGGTCGAGGGGTCCCCCCCGATTTAGCCCCCCCCCAAAAAAAAATATATAAATATATAGATATAGAGGAACCCGGGAAGTGTTTTCGTTCGTTTGTTCTCCTTGTAAAATCTGATTATAATATGAACGCCATGACATATGGGCAATAAATCCCATACTATGGGTTCCCGGTTAATTGCTTACCTTGGTGGAGAACCACGGTAGGGCCTTCTTGGTTTTCCAATGATGTTGTTGTTGCTGAAAGTGTGCAGAAGCAGACACAAGTCTGTCAAACCGCCATGATGTTTACATCGGTTACCATAGTCCGTCGCGCGTGCGCGGAAATATCTGAAGTTCCGGTCCGTCCATCCGTCCTCAGGATACCCAAAAAGTTCGCCACTCGATGGATTGAGCACTACCGAAAGCCTAGTGCATCTATCGACCTCGTCTCGTAAAAAGTTTTCGGTTTCGACTCGCATCCAGTTTGGTGGCAGACTTTCTGTCTGTGGGGTGGTGATACTGAAAGAGAGAACTTTAGGGAGTGGTCATTTATTATCAACAGGGGGGGGGGGGGTGGTGGGTTTGAGGGGGGCGTAAAAAATTCTGACCCGGGCCCTCTCGAGGGGGGGCTAAAAAAAATTTGACCCCTCTTGGGGGGGGGGGGGCGCTAAAAAAATTTACCCTCTTTTTAGCAACATCATGTAAACATTCATTCTATAACAAATATATGTGAATTATTTGATCATATTGGGGCCCCGGGGGGGGGGGGCACTCTCTATGTGATGTATACACATATGTGCGGCTGGCAAGGGTACTTTTTCAAGGAAAAGTCCCTAGCAAGCCTCCAGTTTCAGCCACAAATGTCCCTAGCAAGGGTCTACTTTTGAGCAAAATGTCCCTAGCAAGGGTCAACTTTTGGTGAAATACCCCGATTCACGTGGAAAATTTAGAAATTTTCACGAATATTTTCCAAGTTTTCATGAAAATAGCATGAACAAAATACAATTTTCTCCCAAACAAGTTCATTTTAAGACATTTTGAGCAAAATCTAAGACTATTATGTACAAAGTTCCCTAGAAAGGGTAGGGTTTGGAAGAAAAAACCCGCGAACAAGTGCCCTAGCTAGCAAGGGTAAGGGTAGTCGGGGGTTCAGCCACACACCCGTATAAAAAAAATTGAAGTGCCCCCCCTGGGATTGGGGCCCCCAAGGGGATCCCCCCTGAGGTCACAATGTCGCCAAAATGCAAGGCTTCAAGTCACATGTCACTTTTTAGGGAAAAAACATGTCTAATAATCTCAAAATTTAAGGCTTCATATCAAATGTCACTTTTTTTATGGATTGGACATGTCACATGTCACTTTTAAAGGGGGGCTAGCACGGCAAATTTCAACATGGGTACCGATTCAAAGATCGTGTACAAATTCGCGGGTATCAGCTAAAAAATTGAAACACCCTGATTGGTCAAGGGGTGGTCACGTGACTTGCTAACGCGGGTACGTCTTATCCGTGCTAGCCACCCTTTAAAAGGGTACAAAGTCGAAATGTCACCAAAAAATGGCCGAATGTCGCCATGTCGTTTTTTACCCCTTGGGGGCCACCATATTATACACAGGGGTATCAAATTTGAAAGTGGGGCCATCAGTCCCAAAAGTGGGGCCATCAGTCTCATTTTCTGGGGTCATCAGTTCCGGGCCAACTGTCCCTAGGGCCATCGGTCCCCGGGGGGGCCACTCCTGTATCATATTAGGGGTCCATTTTGGGCCATTTTAGGCCAAAAGGGGTACAGTTTTTGGCCTGAATTTCCAGGGAAAGATTTCATAATATTCTCTGAAAAGTGGTTTAACTTTTGGGCAAAATTGGAGAGGTGGCACGCCCAAAGGGGTATGACTTTTGACACATCCACAGAGTGGCCCGCCCGAAGGGGTATAGATTTGCCATTTTTTATGTCCATCCCGCCAAAAGAGGGGTGTCTTTAGTGAATATTGGCCCGCTGAAAGGGTATGAAATTTGAGATGATGTACGCATATGGGATATCCATAAATTTGAGAGTGCCCCCCCGGGCATCGGTCCCACATTCCTTCCGAGGTGTCTAGTATTCAAGGAAAAGATGGCGCTCAGTTGACCGTCCGATGTAGGTCGTGTCGCGCAAATATTGGTAATGAAGGCCTGAGTGATCTAAAGAACTTCAAAACACGAACTACGATGACTTAGTACCGACGCCTAATGTCACGTTGAAATAGAGGAGGGAGGGCAGAATCAAATAAGACCTGTGAACAATGTTTTCTGTGTTACTTCTCAAGTTATTTACATCAGCGTCTGGATCTCAAGCGTGCTGACTCTGACCGGAACTCTCAGTAAATTCACGCATGCGCAGCACTGTTACCTGTCGACTCTGCCCACAATCCTTAGCGTTTCCTTTTCCGCCATCTTGGACCCAGATTATCGAGGTTTGTAAATAAATGCTTATTGGAAATTGAAATTACTCCTCTGAAATTACATATATGAGGAAAATAGTAAGTCCAATGCAATCCTAGGGATGTTTTCTGTCGATTGTATGTGATTTCTATTTATGATGTCAGATGTATTGCATACATATTGACCGATTTAAAAGGGTAACCCCCTTTTGACAAGCATGGGAAGGTGGACTGTCATGGACGTTGCCGTGTTTACGTTCACGTGTTGGATCCCTTCGCCGAAATGAAAGCTTATGTTATGTCAAGAAGTGTCAATTATGTTGTCGATAACCTTGGCATGGTGTGTTCCTATGCCAATGATTGTTAAAATTCGACAGCTGACAAACCATAAACACACCGACAGTGGATGTAAACAAGGATAAAATTCAACTTCAACCTGTCACTTGTTTGAGTGAGTTGTCAGTCGCCGGCCCAGCCACCGAATACACATTACATTATGTTGCTAGACCTACAGACCAGACATCTGACATATTACAATAATTCTTGTATCCCTTTTCATGCCCAGGAGTCCAAATAAGATCGCAATGGCAGACGACGCTCAGAAGGCCGCCGCTACACCAAAGACGCCCCGCGTCAAGAAGGCTGGCAGGTAAGGCATTGGCACTCAGACTCAGTCTCAGTCAGTCTAATTACGATTGCAACCCAGTCATTTTTATAGGTTGAGGGTGTCGTATTGTATTTCGTATACTCTCGTAACTTCCGGCACATGCATATGACAGAGGGGTGACTGGGTTACGACGACAGCACATTCTAAGGATAGCCCAAGTCGAAAATGACCCTTTTACTGAGTTATGGACCATTCGCACTACTGTCTGTTCGCCCTAGATGATTCGCCCTACTCCCTTTTGGATGATTCGCCCGGCAGCCCGGGCCCCATGTGAGCCCAGGCTGGCACATTTAGTGGAATTAAAAATATTTGGGATTAATAGTGAACCAAATAATCATACTCCAAGCTCTACTAGAACTAGAAACAATTAAAGGGCTAAGGATACTGTCCCTACGCCGTCCATCAGTGACTGACGGCCGTCAGTCGGCACTAGATCGAATCATCCAAAAGTAGAGCGAATGGTCTAGAGCGAATGTGTAAGTAGTGCGAATGCGTATGTAGTGCGAACGGGCATTAGGGCGAATCAACCATTTCCCCTTTTACTCACAAGCACTTTCACATAAATAAGTTGTAAATGGCCCTTATTTCCTTTGGGAATACTCTGAAATCATAGCTTATATCAATCTCGGGGCCTGTGGTCATTCTGCATGATATTTTCCCTTATAAATAGATAAATAATGAATATAAAAAAAATCCACTAGCTTAGAGAGAAGCAAAGGTTGCCGCTGACGCCATGACAGTTTGTCACGTGATTTGTATGGACCAATCAGAGGAATCTAGTGTACTTACGGTAATGGATCATACAAGCATGTATTCTTCACCAAAACACAGTATTTTCTTATTCGACTCTTGTCAAATGTCTACGTAGAACTCACTTCCACCACAGCTACTTGTAAGTAGTCTAAATCGTACATAAACATACCAATTTCTCTCGCGAAAATTCATTATGGCGGCCTTAGATTGTCCCAATGAGCTTCGTCGTAACCCAGTCACCCCTCAATCTATAAAAATGACTGGGTTGCAATCATAACTAAGTCAGTCTAATTCCACGATTTAAAATTAGTAGTGACAATATCCTTACCCTGAGTTGCAGTCTGTATGTTTAATATCGGATATCTAATAGACCCATGCAGCAAGAAAGTGTGGCCTTTTCATGAACAAAGTTGTGTTTATGACAATCTTTAATGTATGTAATGTTCTTTAACATAGGCTTTTAATCAGCAATGTAGTGTCCACATATCATGCATGCAAACGGGTTAATCTTACAACTAGAGATTCACAAGACATCATCTCTCTAATAATGTAGTACTAATAATGACAGGACTGCAAATACTCATTCTCATTAGGATATTAAATGTGTCATGGGCATTTATATAGGGATTTGTGAGGCCATGTACATTTGCACAGCATAAAATGAGTTACAAGGGAGGTATGTCGTGGTCGGCAAAGGTCCCTATGAAAGAAATTGTACTACCAGCTAATAATAGAGATGTCTTGATGCTGTTGATTAATATCACCTTCCACAACCAAGTAACTGTATTCTTTCATCATTTGCTCAGGTTATACAGCAAGGCCGTCTTCACTGGATTCAAGCGTGGACTCCGTAACCAGCGTGAGCACACCGCCCTCCTCAAGATTGAGGGAGTACTGAACAAGAAGGACACAAACTTTTACCTTGGCAAGCGCTGCGCCTACGTCTACAAGGCCAAGAGGTAGGGATGAATCCAACAAAATTCATTTAGATGTAACCCATACCCACAATCATACACACTTGTGTGCACCACCCATAGGTCGGCATGCCATTTACTGTGAAATTATTAACCATGCGAAAGTCCTGAGTTTCAGAATGACCCTGATCCGACAAACTACCTGGACAATCATTCAACCTAGTGAAAGGATTTAGGCACCATCTCGGATATTTCTTCAAAATTCACGTAAATAAGTATTTTCTCAGAAATCATGTCTTTGATCTAGACACATGCATATCAGTAGACCCGTTCTGGCTCGCCTCATGCCACAATGGTGGGAAAGCATATGCAAGATAAAATAGCTTTAGGGCACACTAAATTTGGTCGACGTCCAATTAGATGTCTACTCAATGCCCTATTGCCACAGCATGCATTCATGTACATGTATTTAAATTTGATACAGTTAATCTCTACCACACATTAACTTAGTGCCTAAATGATACCCATGTAAAGGCGGTATGGGCTAAGAAGTAGCTGTTCTTTGTGAACAAATTATAAACCATGACAATTTTATTAAACATGAAGTAGGATGAGTTTTCTGCTCTGAAAGACTTTTAAGATGTCCAAGGAAAGAATAAAGTCCCTTTCGACAAGAGGATTTGAAGAGATGCTAGTCTACACTCGCTATTCAACTTCATGGTGATGAATACTCGTAATTGTTAGATATTGTAAATTAATTAAACGATTGTATTCTCCTGAGTAATTGTTAGATATATTAGACCAGTTAGATTTGGAGTTCAGGATACTGTAGACTTGTAGTTGTTTGTCCCAGGTAACTATAGGTGGTTTACAATGATGACTTATATACTTGGAGACCTTTAGATGTGGTACACGCCACAATGAAACTATCTGTATATACTGAAGTAGTCTACAGAGATATATACTGCTATATCCAAATGTTACCTGGCACATACAATTGAAGTTTAAGGGATTATCTCTGTTTTTAAGTTCAGGGATGAAAGAGTTCAAGGTTTTCCTTGATTTCAAGTTTTTTTTCACTCACTTAAGAAAAATATGTTTTCTTGAAAATCCTCTGAAAACAGATAAAGGAGTCACAAATTACCTCCAGAGGTTGCATACATGCACACAGTCAGGTCCCACAACACTGCATACAGTGGCAGCATGCCAGTTTTTAGTGTTCAAGGCTGGCGCTGACTCAGAGTCAGGCTTCCTGCATAGGGCTAATTTGTCAGGTGGCTGGAATTGTAGGACATAATTTTTTTATGTCAATTTCCTCTTAAGGATGGCTTCCTAAGACATGTTTGTTGCCATTTTGTGAGAAACCTTTCATACGGGAGCCCAGATTATTTGGTTCTTGCAAATCTGTTAGCCTTCACATCAAGTTTAGCTGCCACAGTCGGCCATGATGGAAGTGGTTTCAGGTCTCACAACAGAGGTGTTATTCATGAAATAATGTTATCCATGAGAATCTGCTTGGTGAGTGGAGATTGACTTCCTGTCTGGCAGAAAATGCACCTGCTGATAGCTACCTGTTGCAGCCCACACAGCATGTGCCAAACCTTGGAAAAAGGTGTGATCTAAAGGTTTCCAACAAAAGACGCTCTTCCCACTCACAGACAGCAAAACTAAGGTGGTACTCTTGTCAATATTATAAGCTGATTGTTGGGTATTTGTTTCTGTTAAATGTTATTCTTAGAAACTTGCTGTTTCTAGAGCACCTGCAAGTTTTAGCTAGGGCAGTCCCAGCGACTCAGTCCTTAACTGAGTCGCGCACAGTGACTAGGTTCCCACTGGCCAGTTGAAATCTGCCACACTTCATTTTTCTTTTTCAAGCCCAATTAAAAAGATAATCTGAGGAAAAGGCCAGCTGAAAGTTAGTCAACAACAAAAAAAATGACTCATTTCGGGGGGTAATTGATTTTTTTTTAAAGGGGAGGGGTATTGAGAATTCTCACTTACCTTTCAAAGATTTACAGCCAATACAAATGTAATTCTATCAGGTGACGTGCATGTCAGTAGACCCGTTTTGGTTCGCCTTGTACCTGAATGGTGGGAAAGTACATGCAACATGAATCTAGCTAAGAACTGGCTTATTTAGTGGTGGTCATCTGGGACGACTTCTTGAAGCTTTCATTGCTACACCCTACATGAAGAAAAAGTAATACATTGTATATTGTGTTCCATATACAGGCAGTCAGATAGCAGATAAAACTGTAATATATTAAACTAGCGGGATTAATTATCAGCCAATGAGCGCCCAGTGAAAAAAGATTTGCCCCCATGACTTAATGCTCAGGACTTGATGCTTTACTTGCAAGAGCTGCATTTTAAGTATTAAATCATAAATGCTCTACTACAGAGATGTAAGTTGTCAGGGAATTCCCTGAAAATAGGGATTTAAAAAATCTTTAGATTGAGTCAAAATAGGGACATGTAAGGTCTTCAGGGCCAGATTTGATTCTCAAATTCATAACTGTCAGTGTGAATATCCATGTTCATCAAAATGAAGAGAAATACTGTAATCTCCAGCGTATAAGGCGCACCTTGCGTATAAGGCGCACCTAGAGTTCAAGAATAATGTCAAAAACATAAAAAATTCATAATTTTGGTTCTACTGAATGTATTTTCAAAATTTAAAAAGCTATGTGTAGCTAGGGCACCCCACATCCCCTTTGACACCCCTATGTCAGATTTTGAGTTAGGGGGAGTGTAAGATATCAAAAGAAAGCTCTTGGTGTCCCCCTTGTGGATCCAAGAAGTACTAAGACGCGCCTTATACGCGGGAGATTACGGTATGTGTTCTTGCCCCAGGCCTGTGTTGGCTGCTTTAACCAGTGACTCCACTGAGGAACAGGAAGGCCCCCTGGTGTAAGCAGAGAGACTCAACTGGGCAGGGGAAGGCCTGGACAGGGGATCTCCGTGGCATACTCTACTAGGGGAGGTGAAGGGAATGCTGCTCTCTGATTGGTCTAAAATACTCAGTCTCAAGACTAGTCTACAGTTGCCCTCCATACAGCCATTCGGAGAAACCCCTTCAGAAATGCCTTGTGAAACTCACCCCCACTACCCCAACCACCATACATCTACTCAATGTCTGAACACTGCACTCATCCTCAGCCACCCTTAATTCTGAAGCATTATAGGTTGAAAGAGATTAGGGGTGAGGGAGGTGGGTATACTAAACTCATAGTTCCATATACATGTATTATGGGGAAGGACATTAATTTTATACATGCACATTGCATATATAGACTTTAACACCCACCCCACCCCCACCCCCCACCCTGCGATAATAGCATTTCAGGGATTTTTTCTTAATACCCGACTTACATCTCTGCTACTAGTATACTGCACTTCAAAAGCTAACCTTACCAGCAGCAGACAGTTGTTTTGCCTTATTTGTATTAAGTTATCAATTTTTCTAACGACAATGTGGATTTTACTCAGCTATTGTTGTAGATTGTAATAATTGCTAATACATGTATTTGCATTTTGTTTCTTACAGGAAGACTGCATGCCCAGGCCACGACAAATCTAGCCGCCTGCGCGTCATCTGGGGTAAGGTGACCCGTCCCCATGGTAACAGTGGCTCAGTGCGCGCCAAGTTCAGGAAGAACCTGCCCCCTGCAGCGATGGGCAAGCGGATCCGCGTGGTATGTACACAATACTTGATTGCTAAAAGCATACTCTGCTTGTTCAATAAAACTTTTAATTCCGTAAAACTTATAAATTGCATAAGTAGATTTATGAGGCTCTACTTTTGGATGCAACTTTTTGCAGTTTTGAGATCTTTGTGCTTTACGACCCATGTGGTCATTACCAGGCCGAAGGAAGTTGGTTTACAATGATGACTTATATACTTGGAGACCTTTAGATGTGGTACACACCACAATGAAACTATCTGTATATACTGATGTGGACCAACATAAGATTAGAAATCAGAAATCACATTGGGTTGTAATTGATCAGGGGTTGGTTGATTGATTGATTTGTTTAACGTCCTAAGGCTCTTGCACCTCATGGGACTGGTGTGGTTTTTGTTTTCTGGAAATAAATAATCCCTTTAATAACCTACTGACAAAAGCGCAGTAAAAGATTGAAATGGTTTGTTTGAAAGTTTAAATGATGCCTAATGGTACCGTTTTTGTTTCTTTGCAGATGCTGTACCCATCCAGAGTTTGAGTGTATTATATGAATAAATGAGCGAGAGAAAAAAAATCGTGGTTTTGTTGTTAGTAAAGTTCATTGGGTACAAGATGACCCTGCATAGAAGGCACCCTAAGAAGAAGTTTGAAAGTAAAAATAAAGTCAATATGCACCCCCCCCCCCTTACGTTAGATATTCAGGGGGTATTTTCCTTATCGAAAAACGGGGGCTCAGACTTGATCTTAAGGTGGGTCGCTACTATTGAATTGTCTATTCTATGACATTTTGGGACATTTGAATCTAGATTTTTCTCAGGTTTCTCTAACATTCTTTTGAACCTTAGAATTATAGCACTTACATTACCAAGACAATGCCCGAGAAGTGGTAGGCTCTTCACAGTGACCAAGAGCATATAATGAAGCAGCCCAATGACAAGGATTTGCATATTTTACCCATTATGCAATGCTTTGAATAAGGATTTTTGTTATTTTTTTTCAATACTTTTTTAATTCAAATGGCCAAAACTATAAAATAATGCATGGGACCCCATATCAAAGTTATTCTTATTGAAAGGCAAATTATCTGAACAATATCCTGAAGAAGTTTAAGAAAGGTTGAAAATATGAATTTTATTTGTTTTTCTTATAAAACAATAGAAAATTTACCCCTCTTTTCCAAAAAAAAAAAAAAATTACTGAGAATGCCATGATGTGGAGTTGAAATCAAAAATTCTTAATAAATAAGGATATCTGACCGTTAAAAAAAAAGCTCGGGACCCCCTACTTTTCTTTTCATATTCTTATTCTAGATGATTTTTTTGTACCTCTAGGAGAAAAATGAAGAAAATCTAGGATTTTGATTCAATGGTAGCGACCCACCTTAACTACCGTAATCTAAGGCACACCCCATGTATAAGACACCTAGAGTTTTTTAATATGGTAAAAAAAAAAAAACGACACACAGCCTTGGGTGTTCTACTGAAAGGATTTCAGAAAGCTAGGAATCATCCCCTCCCTCCTATTATGTGACTTGGAGATAGTGTAACATGATAAAGGTCTTGGGTGCCCCCCTCCCCTTGTGGATCCAGGTAGAAATAAACCATGCGGACAAGAGACGCCCCATACACTGTAGTTTGATCAAATCAAGGACTGGTGATAGTGGATACCGTATTTTATGTAGTTGGCATAGTCGCACTTGAGTAAAATCTGAAATTTATATTAATTAATTGGGCCTCGAAATAAAAAAGGATTTGGTAATTTCTAGTCCCAGATGTGACCAAAAAGCAGGAGTGTGTACAACTTATTACGTTGAATATGGTACTGCTAGGAAATAATTGTGGCGAGGCACACCTTAAGGACAGGACCTCATTTTAGGCGCACTTTTTGAGATTATTAGATGTATGTACCGTAATCTCCCGCGTATAAGGCGCGTCTTATACGGGGGGTTTTAGTTCCCATTGGATCCACAAGGGGGACACCAAGACCTTTCTTTTGATATCTTACATGCCCCCTTGGTCAAAATAGGACAAAAGGGAGCCCAGTAGGGTTCGGGGTGGCCCAAGCTACACATAGGTTTTTGAATTTTGAAAATTCATCCAGTAGAACCAAAGTTATGAATTTTTCATTTTTTTGAGAATTTTCCCAAACTCTAGGTGCGCCTTATACGCGGGCTGCGCCTTATACGTGGGAGATTACGGTAAGTTTAGTACCTCCAGCTGGATTCCAGGGGTAGTTAATATCCTGCTGATAAGGATTTCTTACTTTTCTTTGCACCCCCCCCCCCTCCCATTTGCAGGTTGGCCCACCCGAGAGCCGAAAATTACGTGCGAACGCGCCCTTTTGACCTATAGTAATGTGGGCTTTTTCCGCTGAAGACCGGTCGAATTATTTTGACCCCCCGTTAAGGGGTTGAAAAAATTCTCTGGTCTCCCTAAGGGAGTGATAATTTTTTAACAACAGGGTGGTGGGTTTGAGGGGGGTCAACATTTTTTTGACCCCTTGACCAGGGGGGTCAAAATAATTTCACCTGTTTTCAGCAAAAACGCCAGTTACTGTAGGTTAAAAGGGCACGTTCGCACATGATTTTCAGCCCTGGGGGGTTAAAAAATTTATGACCCATCGCGAGGGGGTCGAAATTTTTTCGTGTGTCCGCGCAAACCCATCAGCCCCCCCCCCCCCCGTTGTTAAAAAATCATCACTCCCTTACTCAAAAGTCTCCCTGAGGGCAACATTGGTACAGATAATGATATGCTAGCAAGTCTGGTCCGGGGAGAAAAATCATTTGTGCCAAGGGAGTAAGGTCATTTCGATCCAAGATTCTTGTGGGAATTTGTTTTCTGTTGAAAATAGGAACTCCCCAAGTTTGTTGGAGAGTGTAAAATATTTCAGGGCACCTATATATTCTTAGGGGTGATTAGGTACCGACCAAGCCCTTGTCATCTATTCTGATATTAGCCAAAATCTGATTTACCGTAAAACCTCGCGTATAAGACACGTCCTCTACGCCAAACAAATGCCTTGTGCGTCTTATAGGATTTCTTCAAGTTGGGGGTGCGTCTTATACGAGGGGTAATTTTACTTTAGAAATGTACTAATCTTACAAATTTATGCATTAAAATCTGCGTCTTATACGCGAAAATGCATATGCTAAGTTTGGGGTGCGTCTTCTACGTGCAGCGCGTCTTCTACGCGGGAGATTACGGTAGGTGCCATTAAATAGCCAAAATCTAATTGAATTGCCATTCTCTTTGTCACTGGAGTATGATCAGCTTGATAATATCAACAGCTTGATAATATCAAGCTGATCACATATTTCAATCTCAAAAGTGTCCGACTAGGGGTGTTACTCTGATTCAGGGTTACCTCTACCCTATGCACAGCTTCCGTACGAGGTGGCATACTGTTTCATTATGTAGGGACATAACCCATTATAAATGGACAGATTTTCGGAACTTTCTTCGCATGACCCTCTCAGAAGTGGATGATTTTTCTTTAGCATACAGGTCAATATACTAGATTAAAACATGATAGTTTAAACTGACCAATGAGAAGGCAGGATTGGAGGTTGTCTTTATGCTGTAGAACACTGTGCAATAAAAGTATGTTCAGTATAGGATAGAAACCTTTATGGGGTTCCTACAGGCTACAGAGCCCCTCCTGTGCCGGGTGTCTATATCCTGTAGAAACCCCATAAAAGTTTCAATCCTATACTGAACATATGTGGAATTATAGCATCCAGCTCCCATTAGTTCCTGAGATGTGCACCCCTATACTGATTACTCGAGAGGGGTTGACCATTGTTTTGAAAAATCTCAATTTAGGCCACACCAAATTAAAATATTAGTCTGGATTTCCCGCACCTTATTTTCAAAAAAGCAAATTTTAATCTTTTAAGAAAATTTATTGGTCTATGGATTCCACCCGCATCATTTTCTGGAAAATTACAAATTTTTTTTCAAGGAGCTTACAGGATCAGTCAATAAAAGTACAGAAATGGCAGACCACTTTTTGGATAGGTAAAGATGCCATTGGTTTCATTATAATTATATGCCTATTATATATGTCACGGTACTAATAGGGCCAAGGACCTTCTGATTTCCCCCCCATCTTCCACCATAAAACTGGCGTCAATCTGGTTCTAATTTGATAGATAAATAAAGGCTTAAATTAAAGCTGAAGTCATTCTTGATTTTTTTTAGCATGGTCAACCATAACAGAGTAAGATCCGTTTTTGCACCAGTTGCCATGGAAACCACCATGTTGAATAAATTACATGATACAGGCGCCCCTGACAAGTCACAAATGTGACCTTGGACCCCTCTCTGACACAATAGGTTTCCGTGGTGACCAAAATTTTTTTGCAACTTTTCCCCCCCCAAATCGTTACCTTTCTTCTGGTACCAAAATTATTAATCTGCGATAAAAATAAGGTCCCCTGGCACTGATTATACCAAGCAAAACACTGTTTTTAGTTGGGACTATTTAGCTGTCCTAGGTTTACTGTGACACCTTCTGCACTCAGGAAAAAAAAGAGAACATTTTCAGCAAGGGACCCCCGCCACAAAAAAAAAAATCGCCCTCTCCACATTTTGGCTATGCAAAATCCATAGACAAAAAAATTTTCCTAGAAAAATAAAAAAATATAAATTTCGCCCTTCCGCCTCTTTTTCTAAAACAGAAAATCCATAGACCAATTTTTTAATTTGGTGTGGCCTTAGGGTCAACTTTCAAATCCAATATTGCCCAAGCAGAATGAGCTACAGGTCTCAATTTGCTTGTGTTATCTCACACATTCATCCACTGTCAGTAAATGCCAAAATAGTGAAGATTTCATAAAAAGCCTATTTTAGGACCTGACAGGCTTAATTGCGTTTCATGAAAAATTGACCAGTGAAATTGCTGAGTCGACCTGTGCATTTATAAAATTGCCTTATTTGATAGTCTATGTAATACATGTATATCTATGGGTAAGGGCTGCAGAATAAACTAAGTTGTTGGCTTAAGGTCTATTTACCCATACCCTCTCCTTGTCAGGCATAGCTGTGAACTCTCCAGCACTGCCTTATATCGTTCAAGTGTTTACTACCAACCTGTACCCTGGCTAGTAGTTATGGACAATGCACTGAGGTCGTCGTGGAGAAAAGCTGTCCACTGTTGATAATATTATAGTGACCTGTGTGTGTGAGTGGGGTAGGGGTGTCATGGTCCTTGAGGTAGCTGTCCACTGGTGTTATGTAGGGCTTTGCCAACCTGAGAGTGGACAATACACCTATAGGCACCATTCCTCCCCCTCTCCCTGACAAACACCTGCACAGCATCCAGCCGCAGCTTGTCTGTCTCCACCCGTCCCACCACCTGCTTCCTATATATACTCATATTGCTGGATGTCCAATGAGTGCAGCCATTTCTTAAGTCAGTTTCCAGCATACTATGGCTCTAGACCCCTAAAATCGACATGGCGACATGGGCCTTTTTTGGCTTAGTGACATGGGACATGAACCTTTCTTTAAAATCGACATGGTGACATGAACTTTTCTTAAAATCGACATGGGGACATGGACTTTTCTTAAAATCGACATGGAGACATGGCAATTTCTTAAAATCGACATGGGACATGGGGACCCCCCATCAAGGGCCCCCATACTGTCACTGATAGCTATGAGATAGGTTCCACTTGTACCCAAAGAACTCATGACTGAATCTATGGAGTTAAATGAGGAGGCCTTTCCACTTCTCTGTTGTATTGTGTTTGATTGAAAATGTCGACAGCCTTCTGTTTTTTAATTTGTGATTTAATCTGTGTTTTTATGGTATTGTACCTATAATGTATTTTCAAGTGTGGTATAGTAATAAGGCAGGCAGATGCTGTTGGATTATGTGGAGCCTTTATTCCATGGTCTGTATGCATTCAAAATGGAAGCCAGAGAGAGAGATCTAGGTCAACTCAACATGTAGGTCATGCAGTTCATTGACTCACCACTGGTGGCAGCACAAGTACATAGCAACATATAAACAACAGTGTGTAGGGTGGATAACACTAAGACACTACAGTACCGTCATGTACTGTCATGTACCATGATATACTGTCATGTATCACGATGTCAAGCCCTGGGACCACACATACCTCTTAAACCTTTAAGGGCCTGTATAGTAGTGCATGATGCAGCAATGCAGCCCACTCAGCACATCATGATGCACCAATTAAATGCTGGTGAGCAGTCTTGCCAGCTCTTCATTGAAGCATCATGACAAACCTCTTGTAGTTTGCGTATCAATCCATAGGGTCAGCATGATGCCAGTGCTACATTCATGCATCATGACAACCTCTCTACATTGTAAAAAATGTGGATAGCATAACGCATTGATGCACAGTTATCCCTTTATGGCTGGCATGATGCATTGATGCACACTTAACCCTTTATGGATGGCATGATGCATTGATGCACACTTAACCCTCTATGGATGGCATGATGCATTGATGCACACTTAACTATTTACAGCAAATCACTTAGCTCTTTAAGGGTGCCATGATGCATTTGCCCCTGTCCATTCATACATCATGTATCATTACCCTTTTATTGCTGGCATGATGCATTGACCCACAGTTAGCCCTTTATCAATAGGATGATGCATTGATGCACACTTAAACCTTTATGGATGGCATGATGCATTGATGCACACTTAACCTTTTATGAATGGCATGATGCATTGACACGTGCTTAGCCCTTTATGAATGGCATGATGCATTGATGCACACTTACCCCTTTATGGATGGCATGATGTATTGATGCACACTTATACCTTTATAGATGGCATAGTGCATAGATGCACACTTAACTATTTATGGATGACATGATGCATTGATGCACATTTAACCCTTTATGGATGGCATGATGCATTGATGCACAGTTAACCCTTTATGGATGGTATGATGCATTGACACACACTTAAACCTTTATGGATGGTACAGTGCATTGATGCACACTTTACCCTTTATGGATGTCATGATGCATTGATGCACACTTAACCATTTATGGATGGCACAGTGCATTGATTGTTCTTTTTATTGTTATTGAAAACATCAGTAGCTTTTGACAGTTCAACATGATTTGATTTCAATACCTTTGTCCCATAATAGTACAAAGGGCATGCTGAATAATTTCATATTCATGGGCATCTCCTTAGGACTGATTCCTTTACCTATGACATTTTTTCTTGCATAAGGCCAAAGGTAGTCAGTTTTTCAGTTTTTGCTGATCTCGGAGAAATATTTGAAAAATCATGGCATCAAAATCATTACTTCAAACATCTGGGGAGTGACATTCTCATTGATCTTGAAGTTCTCAAAATGTCACCTCCAGGGCTCCGTAGTCATCCTCCTCAGTGGCGCCATGTAGTGATAGCATGGGAAGTTAGATTATTCAATGTATAGGATAGTACTGGGGCCCAGTCAGTAGTACCTACAGACAGGTGTAACCAACCATATTGGAGTGACATCTGGGCGGCAGTGAACCAGGCACCTGCAGCAATTAAATGATTATTACACATTACATAATGCCACTACAGTCCCATACCTTGGCCAGTCCTCCTAATTTACTGGACTATTGCCAATGACACTTGCATGTGAAACAAGAAGGCCAGTATCTTATAGAAATAAATTCAGTGATCTGGTTCACTGTTCCCCAGGTTGGTGACCTGGCAGCTAGGGTAGACTTGGGCTACAAGTAGGCCAATAATCCCATAGCATAAGGTGGGAGTGATTTGATGGTGGTTAGGTTGACCATTGATAGCTAGTCTGGTTAGATCAGATGGGAGGGCATAGCACTTTGGATCAGGGGATAGCCAGATCAATCCCTCACTAGGTATTTTCAAGAAAGTTTTGCTTCAAATAATGTTGCTTTTATTAAACAGGGAATCAAAATATTTTACATAACTATTGAAAACCTTGTCTATTTTTTATTCTTTATTTCAGCCAAGACCTATTTTCATATCACAATTAAGTAAGCATTGCTGTAAACTGTGCCATGTGTATAACATACTAATTGCCCTGCCACTATGGCAGTCAAGTATCTACCATCGTCACAATTCAAGTTAGCTCCATGGCCAGAGCACTGGAAGGCAGATTCAAAGGTCCTGGGAACGATTCCCATATGATGTGCCACGCCATTTTTTTTACAATGAAAACCAAATTAATGCTTCCCATTGTATTTTTCACTTTTGGAATATGTAATAAATGTTGTTATGTTTAACCTATCTTGTAAAAGCTTCCATATTCAAGAATCGGCCTAAGATAATGATAAAAAAAGTAATGCGAAGTTCCCTTGGACAAAAGACTCAATTCTCCATACCAGGGTAGGGTTTTGACAAGTGTTATGTTGGCTGCATTTTACTTGTATGTAATTATAGCTATTGGTCACATGACCATACACATAGCAAATGTATATGCAAATGAGCAGTAAAACCAGTTGCAACTGGGGTTCAAGGCCAGGTCATATTCGGTTACCCCTGTCTCTATGTTATAGAGACAGGACATTCCAGTCTATGTATAGAACTCAGTATGGAGTGGAGCCGCCATTTTGAATTTCGCTGGTTGCGGTGAACCCCACTACTAAGACACACCATGATGGGTACCTTGTCCCTGGTTAACACTCACCTCCAGGGACATGCTGGTCCCATCTTATCAGCTCTTATCAGTGTGTCGCCGGAACCAACTCTAGACCAGCTAGTGGCCAATGCATGATTTACTACACATTGGCACCTTCATAACATCATTGTTATGGGCTCATAATACGTGGATGATACTCCACACATCATGGCTCAGGGGGCTGTTCCTCAAAAACGAACTCAAACTGAGTTTTGAGTTTGCTACTTTTTCACTCTTTTGAGTTCGCTAGATTTTGTGTGTTCCTCATCAGTGAAATCAAACTCAAAGTTGTGAAGGGAAAAACAAACTCAAACCACTTTGAGTTCACTGAAAGAGCTTGAGTTCAGTGGGCGTGGCTTCAGGTAATTACGTAATGAATCTCATTATTTCGTGACGTCATGAAGGGATATCCCAAATCCTTGTAGCTGGTTCTTGGCATACCCATTCTCATCTGTCAGTATACCCTGGTACAAGCGTAGTCTGTTTGTCCAAGAGATGTGGTGGGCCTAGATCAGGTGGACGAACATCTACAGTTTTTCAATCTACAATCTCTCTGTCTTTGCACGGTTGGTGAGTATCTTTTATATGTTCTTTAAATAGATAAGAGGCCGAAGTTGGGAACAAGTTTGCTTCTGCTGGAGACAGCCCCGATATGAGGAGTACTTGTCTCTTCTTGTGGCAAGTAGAGAACCACATGGTTCTACCTCTGCTATTTCAATGCGTTTGCAAATTTATTGAATTCAAGTAGACCTACGATATCACATGAGCCATCGTTGCAAGTGCTCTCTTGTTCCTTTTGATCATTTCAAAAAAAAAAACCTTGGCTGATGTTGAGTGAACGTCTGCTGAGGGAGTGGTCATTTTTTAACAAAAGGGGGGTTGGTCACTTGGTGGGTTGGGGGGGGAGACATCTATTTTCAAACCACTCTTGGTGGGAGGGGGGGGAAAGAAAATTTGCCCCTTTTGAGTGGAAAAGCCAACGCAGCACTTAAGAATAATAGGGGGGGCAGAAAACTTTCAGACCCCTCATAGGTGGGAGGGACGGAAATTTGTTTCGCCACACACGCACTGAAGTGGTCATTATTTATCAACAGGGGCTGGTGGTGGGTTTTCACGTTTTCACACCCCCCCTCAACGACAATGGTGAGAATTTCCCCCCTCTTTGATCTATAGTTGCGCACTATTTTTTTTGCTAAAAAGAGGGTAAATATTTTTGTCCCCCCCTAGGAGGGGTATGAAATTTTTACAATTTTTTCCAATATGCCTATTAGAAGAGTTGGAGGGTAAAAACTTCCCAAGGCGCACCATAGATTTAAATTATTTTCAGGGATTTCAAACCAAGCAACGTCTATACGACATAAAAGTACAAGTGGCAACCACATTGTTACAAGGAAAGGGGATGTCACATGTCGATTGTTAAAAATGGCCATGTCCCCATGTCAATTTTAAGAAATGGTCATGTCACCATGTCGATTTTAAGAAATTGTTCATGTCACCATGTCAATTTTAAGAAATTGTTCGTGTCCCATGTCACTAAGCATAAAATAGCCCATGTTGCCATGTCAATTTTAGTGGTCCACACCCATAGGAAAATATTTGTGTTTATGACTGTATCTCAAATTTTCTCAGCAATTTCTTTTTTCTAAGATATTTTGTTGTTATTTGTGGGTCTATAGCATGCATTTCCACATCATGTGTTATCATGTTTTCTTTCTAGATATGGGACGTACAAGGAAGGATGAAATTTATTTCTCTGAAGATGAATTGTCTTCAGAGGAAGAGAGGGAAGATGAGTCAGCCTCTTCTTCAGAGGACGAAGCTGTAAAAGCTTTGATCAAACAAAACAAGGAAATAACACAAAAGTTAGCAGCAATGAAGAAGAGGAAAAAGAAGCCAACGTCTTCTCCTTCTGCTAAACGACCGAAAAAGAGTCCCAAACTGGGTATGTCAAATTGCAGGTATTCAGAAACAGCCATACCTGAAAAGTCCTATTTTTTCTGATTAAGATCCATTTGTGTCAATCCTGTGATGCGTTAAGATCAAATGAGATAATTTCCTTTGCTTTTATTTTATTCTGACTTTCAAATCATCCTTCATGCAAATGTTTGTGTATCAAGCTTTTTTCTCAGTAAGAATCCGCACCCACATCTCCTGACCATAACTCCAACTCCCAAGCTGCCCCTTTAGCAGCTTATGACAGGAACCATATATGGAGCCCAGGATTTGTAGAATAAAAGTTCCCACATATGCATGAAAATATGTCTTTTAATGCTCCTTGAGTGATAATTTTACTGCATGAAATCATCCACATGAAGAAACATGATGAAATAATGATAAGATTATGGTGATTGTCTAATTTTCTTACCAGGGAAGGGACATGCTACTTCTACGCCTGTCAAGAAGCGTAGGACCCCCCAAAAGTCATTCACTAAGAAAGATTTGTTATCAGAGAGTACTCCCAAGAAGGTTACCAAGAGACGTAAAATAAAATGGATAGACGATGACGAAGAAGATGACAGAGAACCTGGCATGAAAGGGCTAAATTATTCCGAAAAGGAGATGATTACTCTTTACAGCGTTGCTATGGAATTTCGGTAAGGGGAAATAATGTTATAATATATCAATATAAGCGCAATGTCTATACGATATTCATCTTCACAACATTGCCAATGTTAACACATCCAGTTCAATATAGCAACATCCCTATGTGACCATGTTTCATGAACTGGACCGGTTAGGTGGGTGTCAAAGATAAGGCTATAAGGCTACTGGGTGGGTAGGTTATGAGATCTAGACAGGACCTAGACTAAGGTTGAAGGTCATGTGTAGGACATTTGCATACCCCCGCTGATCAATGACTGATCTTAATTGCCCCTAATAGAACATGTCCTGGGCATTCAGAATATGGCTTTGAATTTAAAATATCTTCAAAACTAAGGCCAGGAGAGCATTTTTAGTGTGTATGGACTTGGATTGTGTTGGAGCAGCACTTCCGTCACCGAGATCAGCGATGACCAACATTGGGCCAATTTTTACTCCAACTTGCCTTGGTCTCATGAAAAAACCGTTAATAGCCCTAAAAAGGACTAGGTTAGCCAAAGTCAACTATGTACAACCCAGTATTACTGCTCATAGCCATAATTTTCTATTCAGGGGGTCAAAATATACGATTCTGACGTTTTGTTGTTCAGGAAAATTAATCTCAGTTCTCAAATTGTCACTATCAAAATCAGAAATAAATGCCTGGTCTGACTTCTTTTGATTGCTCCTAATAGAACACGTCCTGGGCATTCAGAAGATGTTTTTACATTTAGGATATTTTTTTAAATCAAGGCCAGGAGAGCATTTCTACTGTGTTTTGGAATTGTTGCGCGTCGGGGTAGTGCTACAGTCACCGAGCTCAGTGATGACCAATATTGTTGCAATTTTTACTCCAATTTGCCTTGGGTCTCATGATAAAACCCTTCATAGCACCAGTAAGCACTAGGTTAGCTCAAGGCAACTAAAATACAACCTAGAATTACTGCTCATAGCCGTAATTTTCTATTCAGGGGGTCAAAATATAGTATTCTGACGTTTTGTTGCTCAGATAAATTAATCTCAGTCATCTCTATTTTGACCCCAAGAGAAGCAAACTTTGTCTATATGCAGTAATTATTTCATTACCTTGACCTAATCAAGACCTGTCTGAAGCTATAAACAGATTTATCCTAAGACTAGGGGAAGTATGAATAAAAATTGACACTTTGAATGTCACCTCTGGGGTCGGTGAACGAGAAGCTACACTGACTCAGCTGAAGCACTACCACACAAGAAATGCTCTCATATAAATTCATGTCAAAATCAAAAAAAAAAGAAGCCAAATTTGGCTTATAGGAAAGGTGGCCTAGCGCTAACAATATAATCTATAATGAATCCTGAAAAAGTGTGTGAGCTCAGCCACCACTGACAATTGTCATCATAATATATTGAACAAGTAATCAATGGATAATTCATGATGAGTGTGTGTTAGTGAAGGATAATTACACGAGGCCGTAGGCCGAGTGTAATTAGCCTTTGCTAACACACACGAGTCATGAATTATCCATTGACTACTTATTTTATACCACGAAACCAATAGATAATCAATAGAATACCAATAAATTCAAGTTGAAAACAAAAATTATTCCCCCTCCCCAGGACTCGAAGCCAGCTATAGTGTGTGTACACAGGTACATACACCTCGGCGCCCGGCAGCGGACAGCGACAGCCCCCGTCTCGGCTTGCTTTGAATGATTGAATGAATGCGTCTCGCGGTTATAAATGTATGTACATGATCAGTACATACACATCGGCGCCCGGCAGTGGACAGCAACAGCCCCGGCAGACGGCGAAAAATAGTGTTTGTACACCTCGGCGCCCGGCTAGGCTTGGCTTTGCCTTTGTTTGAATGCGTTTGTGTATAATACACCTCGTCGTCCGGCAGCAGACAGCCACAGCGCACACCCCGAAAAAAAGATGTGCCCGGACCGGGACTCGACCCGCGTACCTCTAACGGCTGAGCGCAATGCGCTAACCGCTAGGCCACAGCGTCTCACCCCTCAGCTCCCGTCTTGGCTTGACTATGTTTGAATGCGTCCCGCGGTTATGGTAGCTGACAGCCCGCAGTCGTCGCCTTCCCGGGCTTTGTATCATATCGAGACCTGGTTCTAGCCAGCCACCATCAGTCAGTCCCTGTGGCACAATGCATAGGGAGTTGGACTAGGGATCTGAGGCTGCAGGTTCAACCCCTACCCTGGCAATGAAAATTATTGTAGGTTTTAACAATGTAACATATGACATGGGGGGACATGAGAGGTGTGCGGGTTATCCATGGATAACCGCACGGGGTGCGGGTTATCCATGGATAACCACACGCCTTACAAAATTGATGTTGCAGTCTACAGGGTGTGCAATATCGACAGGTATGTGCATGGGAATATCCAGCAAAAAGCACTGAGTAACCCAGAAATCGTGGTATAACAATAAGTATAATCACCAGTGCTGTATAGATGCTGCCGTAGATTCTCATGTATGAGCCACACCCTCAGATAAGCAACACCCTGAGTTTATAGAAATTTTATTATAAAAAAAAGGAGAAAGAAATTTGCATAACTTTTTTTCTAATGAATGGATCTTTACAATTCAAAAAGCTGCTGTGTTACCCCCCCCCCCCCCCCCCGACCGCGATCTAATGCGGGAAACATTGGTGATGTGTCTCTCCCTACCACCCCACCAACCTGGGCCTGGTTCTTGTTCTAGCCTTGGCTTATACGCTAGCATCAACAGCTCATACTGAACCTCAGGGGTAAAACAGTTCCTTAGCTTTCCTATTCTCTGCATATTACAGATCTGACCTCATCATAGACAACTACATGGAAGTGTCTCCAGAGGAAAGGGAAAATAGACAGAAAAGGGCATATCAAACAATGGCAGACCAGGTCTCTATGGTCCGTGGCATTAAAAGGACTCGGACATCAATTCTCGTCAAGATGAGGAACCATAAAAGAAGGGCAACTGAGAGAGTAAGTTCAGATTCGAAGACATTTACACAGAGGCTAGAGCTTGTCTTTGTAATATTTCCTTCGAGATGGTCATTTTCAACAAAACCGAGTTTAGTGTCTAATTGATAAAAGCTATAATCCATAGCTTCTGTAAGAATTCAAAACCCACAATCCTGCCACCCAGCTCCTTTTTGCCCAAACAATATAACACTTTGGGTTCGAAAATTTCTCATTCCAATGTCCATCTTTACAATAACAGCAAAGAGTATGTTCAGTAACCAAACTACTGTTTCATTAGAATCGAAAATTGGAAAGCGAGTACAGTAAGACCGGAGCCGAGGGTGGTAAAATGCCTGAACTCCCATACATCGATAGATTATGTTTGGAGTTCCATGGCCTGGAATATGTAGGGAGTGAGTACCAGGAAGAAATATACCATTTACCAGTTGCAAATCTTTTACATTCACAGAGCTCACAGTGAGGTTCCATGCAACTTTCCTTCCTTGTGATGTTTACTTTTATGGGCTCTCGCAAATAACCTATAAAGATCTCACTCTAAACCATAAGCAGGACAGCTGTAAATATATGATTGAGGTATTTAACTCTTACATGTCCATAACAACAAAAGTGTGATCTTAAGCATACAAGTTCAACAGACCACCATGAGTTTCATATTAACCATATTAAGATAATTAACCCTTTAAGGGCCGCTGATGCATTAATGATGCATTAATGCATCATGCCCTGTGGTCATCATGATGCACCAATGAAGTGCTGGCGATACTACTTCATTGGAACATCATGACGACCCTATGAAGTGCTCTACTATGGAAAGTTTGTTGAATAAATCCAGAAATAATCCTTGGCTTGGAAGGGTTAAGAGATGTGTGGCAAAACTCCAATGTGATATCAAATCAAACATCACAAAGAGAGGAAAATGCATCATACCTGAATGAGAGCTGTGTGAATATGCAATTTTAGGCTTGAGATTTGCAACTGGTAAAGTCTTAACATTATCGTTTATTCTGTTAAAGGTTCATTGTTTCTGCCAGATTTGGAGTCACCTGCAGTCTCTATTCTAATGCTGTAGTGTTAACTACAGTTGAAAATGTTAAGTTCCAGTCTTCTGCTAAGTATTGTTGTGTTGACTAAATGTTCACAGCTTCCTCTCTCAGTTGTGTCTGTGGGACTAGAAATCTAGAGGACAAAGTAAAGTTATCATAGATTCATGCCTATGGAGTTAAGCTAGACGATTAGGGGAAGAAGCAGTTTGCAGGGTCCAGAAGTGTACATCAAATTGATGTGATAATTGGGCACCCCGAGGAAAATATAGATCACTGTGTACTTTAATGTATTCATTATGGAGTGTTCAGACAAGGTTTTGTATCATGGAACATACAGAGAGGTGTACTTAGAGTATACTTTTGGTTGATTTATTGAGCAAGGATCTGTATGAGTTAGATGTTATCGGGTCTCTGGGTGCCTGATAACTGTAATTTTGAAATATGCAATTCATTAAAACAGCATATACATATACATGGATGCTATGGTAAAAGTGTGATCCCCATACTTTCTGATTTCGATAGTCCACTAGGCCTCTGTTGCAGAAATTTATTTAGGAAATGTATGGCTCAATCTTGGGTTTAAATATATTTAGCATCATTACATTATACCTTATTAACCGAATGAACTGCCAAGGTCTCAATCAGCAAGTAATGTCTCATAGCCCATTGACATTAAAGTTACCCTGGCATGGCCCAATATGCTCTTCTGAAGCATCCATAGCTGCAATTTTTTTCTGACAATACTGAACTGAGTTTTCCACAACACTGCCCAGTATCATATCATCTATAACATTACAGAATACCCAGGAGCCCTGGATGACATAATCGACAGTCTTGCGGAAGACAACAACCTCAATGACAGCATGGAGGTCATGAAGAGACTGAAGAAGTCAAGAACATCTGAGAGTGAGGCAAAGCAGTCTTACAAAGAACAGAAGAAGACTGAGAAACATGCTAAACTCAGCAAGTATGGTATGATATCACACAGAAACTTGTCTCAATTATAGATGGAAAACTTTAGTTTTTTTCGATTCTTATTGAGATTCCATTACAAAATAGCACCCCGGCCTGACCTGTTCTATTACTGTTTACTTTCTTATTTAGACTGGCCACTATTAGGATTTCCCATAGACTATAGCATTGTGTAACCATATTAGTCCAGTCAGTCCCATAACACTTTTGCATTCAAACACAGTAGTACCTCGCATATGAGGTGACCCCACGTTTAAGGCGCACCCCTAACTCAGCGTTTTCTATAAGGCACACCTGGGGCAGAATCCATATTTTGCAAAACCCCCCATATAAGGTGCACCCTCAACTCAGCGATTTTGGCTAATGTTTGTGCAAACAAGGAGCATCCACTGTGCTAAACTCTTCCTGGTGTGAATGCCTGGATAGGCATACCTTCCCCCAGCATGTTAAGACGATTTTTGCCACTTTTGGGGTCATTCTGAGACCATCTCTCAACTGAGAAATCATAAAACCCCGCATATAAGGCGCAGTCCAAACTCAGACCAATCATACAAGGTGCACTTAAGGTCATCCCCGTGTATAAGGCGCACCTTATATGTGGGGTATTACAGTAGTGGCAATACTCCCAATAGTCAACTATTTTGTAAAATATCATGAAAAAATGTTCTCACTAACTTATAGGAATAGACGATCGTTCACTCGAAAAAATGTTGCGCAAAGCTGACTTTGATGACGGAGAAGACCTTCCAGATATCAAGAAAGAGAAAGTGGATGACGGGTTTGAGTGCAATGTGCTTGATCTGGATGACTTCCAATACGTTCCTGCCAAGATTATACAAGTTGAAGATCCTATTGTTGTCGATGACCCAGGTGAGTAAAGTAAATGTGCTATTTGATAATTTCCTATCCCCATCTTTTTTAAAGATCGACATTAGACAAAATGTTGTGGATGAAATGTGATTCACTGTATTGTGTTCATATTGATATTCTGAGAAAACTGTTTATGGTATTCATTGTCAAAGTTCCACCTCTAACATGAACCACACCATTTCATACCTCTTTCCCCAGATGTCAATACTGGATAGTGATTTTATTTTCGTATAACCCTTTCAGAAGAGAAGAGTCCTGCTCGGATGCGAAGGTCACCACGCTTAAAGACATACACAGATCTGCCTGGCACATCTGAGCTCGTCCCAAATTCACAAAGAAAGCTGGAATATGATTCCCGTGATTGCAACCTTGAAGGTAAGTGTCACGTCATGCAGTCTACATCTATGACTGACATACTACTATAAAACCTGTGTATAAGCCACTGCATATAGACCATTTCAGATCCTCTGGGTTTGGCTAATATGAAGGGTTTTACTTACAAAGACTACCGTAATTTCTCTCGTATAACCAAAATCCAAATGAAAATAATCATAAATTGTCTCATATAATCTTATAGGATTGGCCCAAAGGCTGGGTGTGGCTTATAAAAGGGTATTTACGGTACTATGGAACAGTACTAAACTAAATTTCAGGCCTCATATTCTGCTTATAGCATTCTCCTAAATTCAGTGTGTGGCTTATATGAGGGTGCAGCTTACATGATGGACTTTACAGTAGTCTTATAGGATCAGCCAAAAGAAGGGGTGCGGCTTAAAGGAGGGTTATTCGCACTATAGAGCAGTATAAAATCTACAATATTCTAACAAAATAAGTGGCTTATAGGCCCCTCTTAAGTCGGGTGTGTGGCTTATACGAGGGTTTGGCTTATGCGAAAGAATTTACGGTACACTATGGAATGGCAACCATTTCAAGCCCCAGCTGTGGCTGATAGAATTCTCCTAGTTTATGGTACTTCTACATGTACCGTGTTCTAGGTGTAGAGGTATGGTATATAGTGTCACAAGTCTAGACTAACAGGACTTTGTTATAACCAAGTTTTCCTCTTAGGCCACACCAAAAAAATAAGTTGGTCTACGGATTTTGGTTTTGAAAAAATGGTGCAAGCGAGCGATTATTATTTTTTTTTTTTAAAGAATTTTTTGGCGTCCAATGGATTCTTTGGTGGGAAAGTGAGGCGAGCGAACAAATTTTTTTTTTTAATTTTGCCAAACATCACAAAGAGAAAACTTGTAGAAACTGAAGCGAGCGAAATTTGTATTTCCAAAAATATGGAGAGGGCGATCCGTAGACCAACTTAATTTTTTGGTGTGGCCTTATATAAATGTATAGATATTTGTCATAAACAAAATTCGTTATGTCCAATGCACTTAATAGATCAATAAAAATCAATAAACAATAAACAAGTTTTATTTCTATTTAAAGCAGCCATAGAGGAATCAAAAAGGATGTTCTTGGAGAAAACAACAACAATGGACTCCCAAAGCCCTTCGAGGAAAGAGCAGAGACCAACAAACACCAAATCCAATGCAGATCCTTTAGGTAAGTTTGATCTTGTTTCTCATAGAGACAGAAGGAAGGAGCTCTCAGGCGATTATCATCCATAAATAGAAGCATATGTCCTAGCTAAGCCCTGCCCAACAACTTCCAAATCTGGCATGCATAGTCTTTTTGAATATAAATTTTCGACAGGGCTAGTCTTTTTGAATATATGCAATATTCATGTTAAGAGCCATGAGTAGATTTATACACTTGTCAGGGATATTGTTTTTTTTACTTCACCAATTGAATCCATTTTTTTTGGCGTTGTTCATATCAAGAAAAGTTCTAATTTGCCTTATGTATTTTTCTTTTTTCAGTGTCAAAGATGAGGTCGTTTTTCGCAGAGGCGCGTGAGGATATGAGAGCATCTGTGGTAGTTCTCCAGAAAGCAGTGACAGCTACTGTAAAAAATGAGTCAGCAGGTATGCAGCACCGACTTGGAACCATTGAATCGAAATTGGTACAAATGAAAAATGAAAATGCTGCAAGAGATGAAGGATTTGTTCTACGTCTGAGGGCCTTGGAAGATGCTATATTTAAAATGAAGAAAGATTTCTCTGCTACAACACCAGAAAATGCGAAAACCTCCACTACATCAACAGCAGGAGCAAAAACAGAGGAAAAAACAGAAGCGAATAACAAGGGGCCTGGTAAGTCACTTCACTGACATTTTTTAGTGGAAATTTGGGAGTGATATTTTTTTAACAGGGGGCACAGTCTTTGCCAATACTTGTCGACAGCGGCTATAGCCGTCTGAATGGATTTTTGAATGTCTGAGTTCCTCGATGGCCCCCGGACGTAAAACTAAACAAACAAACAAACGTCTGAATGGCTCCTGGGCCAACAGATATGATCAGACTGCTGGACCAAATGGCTGGCCGCTATCCCCAGACCTTGGGCTACATGCCATTTTTTACGGCACTCAAATTGGACCATTATTAAGGTTTTGACAGTGAAAATATAATGATTTCTTTTTCTCAGAACTTCATGAATCTATAATGGATTTCATGATAAAAATAGATTGTATGTTCTGGCTTTATGATATTTCTTATTGCCAGAAAATGTCTTTAGATACTTTTTTATGTTTCGGTCCAGTAAAAGTTGAACGAGGCCTGCAGAGTTAGAAATCTGCTTGACCAAATGTCCTGCATGGTGAAAACATTTTCACAAAGACTTGGGGCAGTGGGTTTTTGTGCAGATGAGTAAAAAAATCACCGAAAATAACACATGAACAGGCAATTATTACCTCCAGTAACATGTGCATTTTTTAGGCCGTTTTATTCTAACAAATTGGATTACGGATCCGGCGACATGAATTTTATCAAATTGCAAAAAAAAAAATTTCTTTTTTTTTTTTTTTGCTTATGCCCGACGGGAATTTTGCACTATTTGACACAAAAAAAGTAAAGTTGGAAAAGAGATCGATGTAGTTATTGCACAACCTTCCGTTTTTTTGTATTCCAGTGTTTGAAATTTCTCTATATTCCTTTGTTTGATGTCCAAAAATTGGATTTTCCATGCCACTTTTTTTTTTTTTTTTTGCCTCCCGGTGTTGGATATATTTGGTAGTCAGATATGGGGGGTCACTGAGCTTTTTTTTTCTTTTTTTACCGATGCCTGACCTTACAGACAGGTGAAAAAATCCGTAATCCAAGTTATCATAATTAAATGGCCTTAGCTGAAAGCAAGTAAAATTATTTTAACCCCCTCAAAACCCACTAGCCCCACCTCGTTTTTAAAAAAGATCACTCCCTTATGGAGTACTTTATGTTGGAATGTCATCTTTCATCATTAGATTTATCAATGAACTCTGCCTGCATCATTCCTATAGTTAGGCTGGCAGGTCCCTACTGGACCCCCACACATAAGGCTTGACTCCAGCTGCCATGAATATGACCTTAGCAGTGGAATGGCATTAAACATCTATTACCATAAAACCCTGTGTGTAAGCGACATGTATAAGCCGCACCCTGAGTTTGAGGATAGCTTTGACATTTTTAAGAATGCATAACTTTTTTTCTAATTAAGGTATTTTCAAAATTGAAAAGCCTACGGGATCCTAAGAGGTACCCCAATCCCTCTATCCTGATAGAGGGAGGGACTTGGAAGGTGCTACTGCTACCTTCCCCCTACCCTCCCTCCTATCACTCAAGCTCAATTCAAGCCCCACTGGCGTGCCCTGACTTAAAACCTAGTTTCAGAAGCTATGCCATGAGGGATGCCACTTCAATATGTGAGAAGGCCTAAACAAAGTTGTCTTCAGGTATCCCTTTTTTTTTTGGGGGGGGGGTTAAGTTGATGTAATAAAGGGACACCCGTAGTCGATCAGCCCTGTAGTATCAACATGATGTGTGGATGCAGATCTGCAGATCATCATACATCATGTCAACCGGGTAACTCATGGTAGGGCCATTTAATTCTGATGGGGCAAATGTTTTGTGTCAGACACTTATTTAGAATTTAAACTAAAGCCGACTTCCTTTTCTCCTACAGACGAGCCACCTCTAGAGGATCTGGTTCTTGATCTATCAGCTCCAACCCAGTCTGTGCAAAATGACCGATTGACACTATCTGATACGAAGGACATTGAAGAGCTACTGGAAGCAGCAAAGGTTGAAGACAGTGATGCTGAAAGCGTGGCCTCTACTAGTTCTAGAAGATCAAACAGGGGAAGGAAACCCAAAATCCATATGTAAGTTCCTTGCAACATTTTCTATCACCCATTTCCCTTATAAGTTAAAATAGAAAACAGCATATCACATATTTTGTCTAAATTTGAAGTTTATCTTTATTGGAAATTTCGTCTAACTATATGTGAATCAGTGAGAGGAATACCTTTGTTAACATAGCACTAACAATACATGTGCTATACAGTTTGCTTGGTCTCTATGACCTGCTCCTTAAGAAAAACTTCATTCAACTTTGTTGTCGACCATAAACAGATAAAGTGAGTTCTTTAAGATGGCAAATATCATACATTGCTATCTCGTCCCTGTTCATCAAGAAACAGAATAATACTCTGTTCAGTGCCTTCTATTACAATTTCCTTGTCTGTGAGTATGAGTGAATTGGTTCCTGATGACTTCTTGTCGTGCCTCAAGGCCTCTTCTGTATGCAGTGTTGTCTCTTGCTGGCCTTTGCCACGCTGTTCTATCCACCCTATGCACAGCATCACGCACTGCCCGTAGCCTTCTTGGTAGGGCTTGTCTTCTAATTCTCGCCTCCATTTCTCTGTCTGGGTCTTGATTGTTTTCCCTGGTGACTTCTGGTATGCCTGCATGTATGCACATGTTGTGCAAAACAATACAACCTACCACCAGACATGCTGTGTTCACAGGCGAACGTTTCACAACGCCAGATCCCTGCTTAGAGAGGCACCTAAAAATGGAGAATGGAAAGAGGGATTCAAAAAGCTCTGAATCAGCGATGTCCACAGTGCAAATGTCTGTAGACATAGGTCCTCGATTCAGTGTACTTTTTTTTAACTACATTTAAAAATTAACCTCTAGACATCTTGACAATTATGTAGTTCATACACTCTCACAAGGTTGGCATGATGCATTAGAACTCTGACTTGCTAGCACTTCATTGGTGCATCATGCCAATCTATGGCATGATGTACTCATGAATGCATAACATCTAGAACATCAGAAAGTCAAAGACCCATAACACCTTATGATTATTATCTTCATGCAAGCATAAAAAACAGTTGTCAAATGTATTGAGGTGGTAAATCAGTAACAAAAAATCCTGATAGTACCTCCATCTGTTCTTAAGCATTCCGATTGTTCTCTCCACACTTGATCGTGCTTTTGTTTGACAGGTTTGGTACCTCCTCTCTGGCTGTGTTGCAGTTCGTAGCTCCGTCAGTGTGAATGGTGTCAAAATGTAGGGGGAGGCTGTATATCTGTTAAAAGATTTCAAGCATAGCTATTTCTATATTTCTTTTGTTTTCCAGTGATGTCTGAAGCAGACGAGGAACCTACACAAATGGAGGCCTAGTGCCACAGAAAAACACATGTATTAAGTATTGTTATGATTTCACAGATTTAATTTTTGAAACCTCAAGATACCCAATTTGAGCAATTAAAGAGTTTTTGGAATTGTAATACTTTATACGGCCAAGCAGTATGAAATCTCCAAGGTCATGTTCTGTGGTTGGACATATTCCATGTTTCTTGACCTCATGATGTAACCATATCTCTCACAGCAGGACATGTGTATATGCATTTTATTATAAATTCACTGTTAGCAGACTTGTTTTCTGAAGCCTCAAGATACCCATCTTGAGTTATTAAATGATACTTTTGTGACTTGAGTGTAATCGTTTATATGGTAAAGGAGTATGAAATCTCCAAGGGTCATTTTCTGTAGTTGCACATATTCCATGTTTCTTGACTCCATGATGTAACCATATCTCTTAAAGCATAATCACAGTAGATCATGTATATATGCATTTTGTTATGAACTCACTGTTAGTTTTGATTTTTGAAACATCAAGATACCCTTTTTTTAGTAATCAAACATGACTTTTTGGACTTTTGAGTGTATACTTGATACTTTATATGGCCAAGAAGAACAGAATCTCCAAGGGCCATTTTCTGTAGTCGCACATATTCTATGTTTCTTGCCCGCATGATGTGGCAATATCTGTGAATGCATAATCACTGGTTTTGCAAATTTTGATTTCATGAGATCAAATCTGTGGTGCAGTTATATTATTTGTGCCAGCGAAAAATTATGCACCACTATCATGTAAAACAGGAAAGACTTAGGTACATATACAGTATCTTTCACTTCACAATTCGCATGTTCTCGTAATAAAAATTGGTATGCCAAGTTTGGCATTTTGATTCACCTGATAAGGCGTTTCATAGTTTTGTCTCCAATGATTTGTATGATGAGGTCTAAACAATTATTGTGACTTTCTGTTGTTCAAGATAATTCAAGAGAAAATGCAAATAAAAAAAGTGCTTAACGGAAACGTACCCCCCATCACCTAGGAGGAAGTAGTCTCGTAAGATGTTTCTGGGGCCCTCAATATCCTTGAACAAAGAACTACACTGTAGGACAGCTGTGTCATGACGTGCTCCTGGGTTATTAGCATCTACATAGATGATCCTGTTTGCATAGTCACTGACTACCTGGTGAAGGCAACAGAGAATAAATTAAGTTGAGTGATGCTCTTTTTTTTCTATCTATAATATATACGCAAAGACGACTATTTATTATACTATATATAAAAATGGGTGACTAGATCGGCGGTTATAAACTACAGATATTTAACTGCTTTAGCCCACAGTGCCCTTGGGGTACCAGAGAAGCAAAATGTTTAGACTGTGAAGCAGGTAGGAAAATGCCAGTTAACTCAACCTGTTATTCAGTAATCATATCAAAAATATTTTCATGAATGTATGATCAAATACCTACCTAATTGGTCTTTATGTCTTGGTATTGAGATTTTATTTAATCTATACTTTGGCAAACATTTTATGACATCAAAATTCATCATTGAAACTGCAATTTCTGCCATCTTGGATTTCACCTCAAAAAGAGCGGAGCTCCCACTGATATTGTTTATAGATAGAACCTCTCGGCAAATGCAGGCCTAAATCATACTCTCCGAGGGCATTAACTTGATAGGTCATATGTTAAGATATGACCATTAGATCTGGAGAAAATCAAAATTCAAACCTCCGAGATTATCTGCTGGGAGGGTATAGAATTGTTTGATGTGGCTGTGATATCGTCGGGGGCTGCACTGAAGGAGTATATGAATAGGCCTAAAGATCTGGGAATATGCCATAGATTTCCATGAACAGGCACATGTTTCCCATGAAAGATTCTATTTTTCAAACTCTAGTGGCAAAGATGACTATGCAGAGATGACTATTTTAGACCGAAATACACCAACAAAAATGCATTCTTCATCTCATTGAAATGCAGCTGCATTGTCTGAATGAATACGCATTCATCTGGATGTAAGGCATACCATCCATAAAATGGGCTTTCTGTCTCAACTATTATAACTTTATATATGACAAACATAATTGGTTGTCACATACCATTACATTCAGAGCATGGTAACGCTTTCTACATATGAAGGCACCTTCATTCCTGAATGGTTTCTGGATTGGGATATATGTCCCGTCTATACAACCTACACACTTCAGCATGGTGTAATCCCTTCCAAAGTTGATAGCTGAATCATGTAGTTCTTGGCCCTATCAAAGAAAAGTTTTACCATAAAACCAGACATATCTATATATAGGCATATACCATAAAACCCTGCGTACAAGCTGCATCCGCGTAAAAGCTGCACCCTGGGTTTGTGGATTGCTCTTAAAAAAATTAAAAAAATTTTTCTTCTCAATGAATTTTCAAAATTCAAAAAGCTGTGGAGTCTGAGTCCCATACCCCTACTTTGAAAAAGAAATTGAGGAAAGCCTTGGTAATGTGGTACAGCTACCTTCCTACCCCCAACCCTCCCTCCACTCCCCTGGTGTCGGAGATGGTGTAAATGCTGTGGCTTATACGCGGGATTTTATGGTAAGCAGGATCTACAAAGAAGCTATAGGCCAATTCCTGGGCCTTGAAATGGTGATTAAGTACTTAACTTGCATACATAACCCATTGTATAAGCAGTTTCGGCTGATCCTAAAGGTTCTAGGCAGGACATGAGTAGGTTTTTGGCATCATGCCCTGATTACTGTTTATACGAAAACTTTTCCCCCTTGCAGGCCATTCGGTCTTGCAGAGTTTATCATTCTGCAGGCCCAGATTGATCTTGGCAAACACCTCAGGATTATCATTATCACAAAAAACAAGAATTGACTATTTACTTAAATCATTCAATTCTTTAAATCCTAACAAACAGTAATGCTTTTTATCTTAGGCTGTATAAACCTATATAATGATCCGATTTGCAAGTCATAAAGACAAACTGTATCCCACAGTCCCAAGATTACAGGTAGAAGTTTGGTCCTGCAGTCTGTCCTCAGGCCCAACAGCGATTTTGCTGGCAAAAGCCTCAGTCCCACGAGTTTTCGTATTGACTGTGATGAGAACAAGCATGTCCCAAGAATATAATGTTATCCAGGGACAGTGTACCCCTCATGACATGTCTTATCTGTGTGTTTTGGCAAACTACCAAGTTTTCTTGTCCATTTCCTTTTCATAGGACCACAATAGAGAGCTGCTGTTGATTCATCTATTAAAGTGAGATAAATACTTTCAAGTTCAATACTGTCTTTTTGATTTTTGTTTAAACATACCTGCGGGAACCGTATCCAGCGACGAGCTCTTGTGACCAAGAAATCAATGAATCCATTTACACAGCGTGACACAGTGCTCTTGGAAACCCCTCCTTGACTGTCCATAATCACACGATAGTTTGCCCCTGTTGCCATGTATCTCAAAGCATAACACACCTGAAAGAAATGGTCAGCAAATGCTCTCTCCAGTGCTATTTAGTCCATCAAATTAAAAACTATAATTGATTTTTTAAAAGATGGTATACAGGGTCCTAGCTTGTTTTGGCTTATAACAAGTATTGTATTTGGAATAAGCGGAAATAAAAACCGTGCCTTCTGGTGTGTCAGGATTCCTGAACCTTGTCCAGTTCCCTTGTCTTGATTTAGACTTGAATCCTGGAA
Organism: Acholoe squamosa; assembly: GCA_949317995.1. Classification (NCBI taxonomy): domain Eukaryota; kingdom Metazoa; phylum Annelida; class Polychaeta; order Phyllodocida; family Polynoidae; genus Acholoe; species Acholoe squamosa. The sequence goes on along the minus strand of OX439037.1, from coordinate 22,352,087 downwards.
GTCCCTTGACAGGTCCATTACCATCTTCTTACTTAATCTATATCGTGCACGAAACTCTTCCTCTGTGTACCTTTTGATTGGGTCTAATCTCTCTCTGAAGATTTTCTTCTTCTTCCATGTTACCTTTCTTCGTCCAGCACGATTCCATGTGAACCGAACTAGTCTTGTTCTTGCACATACCATTTTCTGAAATAGTGCAGAAACCTTGCAAAACATACTTTTTTTGAGAATCCATCGGACTCCACTTGGCAGAAAAAAAAACTTTTTTTTTCAAAGTTAAAAAAAAATCTTTTTTGGTTCCTAAGTTAACTGAAAATTAACCAAGTCAACTAAATTATTGTGTTCCTGATGTAACTGAAAAACGTTTTTATTTGGTTGAAAATTTGTTAAAAAAAACATGTTTCGATTTGGTAGAAAATTGGGTGAAAGACGTTTTTCAACATAACAAAACTTTTTTTAAACATTTTTTACCCAAACCAAATAAAAACGTTTGCAAAGGTTTAAAAAATATTGTTTGCCAAGTGGGGTAGAAGAGAAGTAATGGGATTTCTACTATTTTAGATATTACCATGTGCTCTAACTTTAAACATTTCAATTTTTTCATTAATAAATCAATGTCATACAAGGTCAACCTTATTTATATTAAAGATTTAAACAGCATGTAGATAAAAAACGATTTTCTTTTAGACTATATGACTCTAGCATAAGAAAAACTGCTTTAAGAAATGTCTATTTAAAATATCAAAATCACAGGGGTCTGCTTTGCAGTGTGGGTGACATTACTCTGGTAAGTGTGTGAAATTACCCTGTTGTGAACAATATCACCCTGAGGCATTTTGAAGACCATTTTTGATAAAACCTTTTTTCCACATTATGATCTGAGTATAAAGATTACACCAACAATTTTAAATTTTTTGTCACATGAAGTATGTCATGTTGATTTGGAAAATTGAAGGAAATGTGAGAAAACAATGATTTTTCATGACTTCAGAACATCTTAAGCTACAGCTAAAAAATCATGGGGATGTATTAATCAAAAAGCGATTGGCACTGCCCCCATTTTACCCTACTTTCATTTTCTTCATATAGTTAAAAGGATTTTCTTCTTTTTAGAGAATGCTTTTCAGGTCAGAAACAAACACATTTAAAACGTAGAAACTCAAAGAACTTTTTCATATTAAGGGAGTGGTCATTTTTTAACAACAGGGGGGTTGGTGGGTTTGGGGGGGGAAATTTTAGAGGGACAACAAAATTTTCGGCCCTTCTGAGCAAAAAAGCCCACGCACGACTATAGAATAAAAGGGGGGGGACAGAAAAATTTCAGACCCCTCGGAGGGGGAATGGAAAAATTTTCGCCGCACGCACACGGAATTTCACGAACCCCCTGTTGTTAAAAAATGACCATTCCCTAAAGTACATTTTTATGCAAACTTGGGTACATCTTTCATGTGGGATTTAAATGGGTCCAGACCCCTAACTTCGACATGGTGATGGTGACATGGCCATTTCCTAAAATTGACATGTGACATGGATCTATGTGACAAGGACAAGGACAAGCTTCAAAAAGTTACTGACATGAGACATGGCCAGCCTTAAAATCGACATGTGACACAAAGCTTAGTGACAGAGACAAGAGGAAATAGAAATTTATTGACATGTGACATGGTCTTTTCTCAAAATCAACATGTGACAAAGGGAACCCCCAGACCCCCATCTAAAAATCATCAAATAGGTCTATAATAGGGCCATGTCGATAATAGATGCCTCTACCCTTCACTTAGCCATACTGAGAACTACAGATAAAAGTAAAGATTGCCTTATAGTGTGGCTCTTGAACGAGTAGCAAGCTTGTACTGAAGTTGAAGGTTGCCTTGTAGTCGGGAAGGACCAATCAAAGAAATGGAGGACAGTGGTTAACTTACCTTTTATGTTGAAAAGCTGCATACATGTCATCCCAGAAGGAGCCCTTACAAGGTCAAGGACACCAAAATGTGGAATCCCCTTTCCCTACTCTTTGTGAACTCATTAGGTGAACTCAAAACTTTTGGGTATATTTTCAAATCACAATGTAAAAGTCCTTACACCACATATATGACTTTATTTTATTCGTTATTACACTTGGACATGGGTTATGTTGTTATACATGTTTAGACATTCATTTTAGAGGTATTAAATGGATGATTGCAACTTGAGTTTACTGTTCTATTGAACTCAAAATATTGCTGTTTGAGTTCGAAATATGCACTGAGTTCACTTCAGCAAAAACGAACTCAAATCATTGAGGAACAGGTGAGACCGAACTCAAATTATTCTGGAACAGAAAAATGAACTCAAATGCAAACTCAAACTTTCAGGAACAGCTGTTCCTCAAAAACGAACTCAAACTGAGTTTTGAGTTTGCTACTTTTTCACTCTTTTGAGTTCGCTAGATTTTGTGTGTTCCTCATCAGTGAAATCAAACTCAAAGTTGTGAAGGGAAAAACAAACTCAAACCACTTTGAGTTCACTGAAAGAGCTTGAGTTCAGTGGGCGTGGCTTCAGGTAATTACGTAATGAATCTCATTATTTCGTGACGTCATGAAGGGATATCCCAAATCCTTGTAGCTGGTTCTTGGCATACCCATTCTCATCTGTCAGTATACCCTGGTACAAGCGTAGTCTGTTTGTCCAAGAGATGTGGTGGGCCTAGATCAGGTGGACGAACATCTACAGTTTTTCAATCTACAATCTCTCTGTCTTTGCACGGTTGGTGAGTATCTTTTATATGTTCTTTAAATAGATAAGAGGCCGAAGTTGGGAACAAGTTTGCTTCTGCTGGAGACAGCCCCGATATGAGGAGTACTTGTCTCTTCTTGTGGCAAGTAGAGAACCACATGGTTCTACCTCTGCTATTTCAATGCGTTTGCAAATTTATTGAATTCAAGTAGACCTACGATATCACATGAGCCATCGTTGCAAGTGCTCTCTTGTTCCTTTTGATCATTTCAAAAAAAACAACCTTGGCTGATGTTGAGTGAACGTCTGCTGAGGGAGTGGTCATTTTTTAACAAAAGGGGGGTTGGTCACTTGGTGGGTTGGGGGGGGAGACATCTATTTTCAAACCACTCTTGGTGGGAGGGGGGGGAAAGAAAATTTGCCCCTTTTGAGTGGAAAAGCCAACGCAGCACTTAAGAATAATAGGGGGGACAGAAAACTTTCAGACCCCTCATAGGTGGGAGGGACGGAAATTTGTTTCGCCACACACGCACTGAAGTGGTCATTATTTATCAACAGGGGCTGGTGGTGGGTTTTCACGTTTTCACACCCCCCCTCAACGACAATGGTGAGAATTTCCCCCCTCTTTGATCTATAGTTGCGCACTATTTTTTTTGCTAAAAAGAGGGTAAATATTTTTGTCCCCCCCTAGGAGGGGTATGAAATTTTTACAATTTTTTCCAATATGCCTATTAGAAGAGTTGGAGGGTAAAAACTTCCCAAGGCGCACCATAGATTTAAATTATTTTCAGGGATTTCAAACCAAGCAACGTCTATACGACATAAAAGTACAAGTGGCAACCACATTGTTACAAGGAAAGGGGATGTCACATGTCGATTGTTAAAAATGGCCATGTCCCCATGTCAATTTTAAGAAATGGTCATGTCACCATGTCGATTTTAAGAAATTGTTCATGTCACCATGTCAATTTTAAGAAATTGTTCGTGTCCCATGTCACTAAGCATAAAATAGCCCATGTTGCCATGTCAATTTTAGTGGTCCACACCCATAGGAAAATATTTGTGTTTATGACTGTATCTCAAATTTTCTCAGCAATTTCTTTTTTCTAAGATATTTTGTTGTTATTTGTGGGTCTATAGCATGCATTTCCACATCATGTGTTATCATGTTTTCTTTCTAGATATGGGACGTACAAGGAAGGATGAAATTTATTTCTCTGAAGATGAATTGTCTTCAGAGGAAGAGAGGGAAGATGAGTCAGCCTCTTCTTCAGAGGACGAAGCTGTAAAAGCTTTGATCAAACAAAACAAGGAAATAACACAAAAGTTAGCAGCAATGAAGAAGAGGAAAAAGAAGCCAACGTCTTCTCCTTCTGCTAAACGACCGAAAAAGAGTCCCAAACTGGGTATGTCAAATTGCAGGTATTCAGAAACAGCCATACCTGAAAAGTCCTATTTTTTCTGATTAAGATCCATTTGTGTCAATCCTGTGATGCGTTAAGATCAAATGAGATAATTTCCTTTGCTTTTATTTTATTCTGACTTTCAAATCATCCTTCATGCAAATGTTTGTGTATCAAGCTTTTTTCTCAGTAAGAATCCGCACCCACATCTCCTGACCATAACTCCAACTCCCAAGCTGCCCCTTTAGCAGCTTATGACAGGAACCATATATGGAGCCCAGGATTTGTAGAATAAAAGTTCCCACATATGCATGAAAATATGTCTTTTAATGCTCCTTGAGTGATAATTTTACTGCATGAAATCATCCACATGAAGAAACATGATGAAATAATGATAAGATTATGGTGATTGTCTAATTTTCTTACCAGGGAAGGGACATGCTACTTCTACGCCTGTCAAGAAGCGTAGGACCCCCCAAAAGTCATTCACTAAGAAAGATTTGTTATCAGAGAGTACTCCCAAGAAGGTTACCAAGAGACGTAAAATAAAATGGATAGACGATGACGAAGAAGATGACAGAGAACCTGGCATGAAAGGGCTAAATTATTCCGAAAAGGAGATGATTACTCTTTACAGCGTTGCTATGGAATTTCGGTAAGGGGAAATAATGTTATAATATATCAATATAAGCGCAATGTCTATACGATATTCATCTTCACAACATTGCCAATGTTAACACATCCAGTTCAATATAGCAACATCCCTATGTGACCATGTTTCATGAACTGGACCGGTTAGGTGGGTTTCAAAGATAAGGCTATAAGGCTACTGGGTGGGTAGGTTATGAGATCTAGACAGGACCTAGACTAAGGTTGAAGGTCATGTGTAGGACATTTGCATACCCCTGCTGATCAATGACTGATCTTAATTGCCCCTAATAGAACATGTCCTGGGCATTCAGAATATGGCTTTGAATTTAAAATATCTTCAAAACTAAGGCCAGGAGAGCATTTTTAGTGTGTATGGACTTGGATTGTGTTGGAGCAGCACTTCCGTCACCGAGATCAGCGATGACCAACATTGGGCCAATTTTTACTCCAACTTGCCTTGGTCTCATGAAAAAACCGTTAATAGCCCTAAAAAGGACTAGGTTAGCCAAAGTCAACTATGTACAACCCAGTATTACTGCTCATAGCCATAATTTTCTATTCAGGGGGTCAAAATATACGATTCTGACGTTTTGTTGTTCAGGAAAATTAATCTCAGTTCTCAAATTGTCACTATCAAAATCAGAAATAAATGCCTGGTCTGACTTCTTTTGATTGCTCCTAATAGAACACGTCCTGGGCATTCAGAAGATGTTTTTACATTTAGGATATTTTTTTAAATCAAGGCCAGGAGAGCATTTCTACTGTGTTTTGGAATTGTTGCGCGTCGGGTAGTGCTACAGTCACCGAGCTCAGTGATGACCAATATTGTTGCAATTTTTACTCCAATTTGCCTTGGGTCTCATGATAAAACCCTTCATAGCACCAGTAAGCACTAGGTTAGCTCAAGGCAACTAAAATACAACCTAGAATTACTGCTCATAGCCGTAATTTTCTATTCAGGGGGTCAAAATATAGTATTCTGACGTTTTGTTGCTCAGATAAATTAATCTCAGTCATCTCTATTTTGACCCCAAGAGAAGCAAACTTTGTCTATATGCAGTAATTATTTCATTACCTTGACCTAATCAAGACCTGTCTGAAGCTATAAACAGATTTATCCTAAGACTAGGGGAAGTATGAATAAAAATTGACACTTTGAATGTCACCTCTGGGGTCGGTGAACGAGAAGCTACACTGACTCAGCTGAAGCACTACCACACAAGAAATGCTCTCATATAAATTCATGTCAAAATCAAAAAAAAAAGAAGCCAAATTTGGCTTATAGGAAAGGTGGCCTAGCGCTAACAATATAATCTATAATGAATCCTGAAAAAGTGTGTGAGCTCAGCCACCACTGACAATTGTCATCATAATATATTGAACAAGTAATCAATGGATAATTCATGATGAGTGTGTGTTAGTGAAGGATAATTACACGAGGCCGTAGGCCGAGTGTAATTAGCCTTTGCTAACACACACGAGTCATGAATTATCCATTGACTACTTATTTTATACCACGAAACCAATAGATAATCAATAGAATACCAATAAATTCAAGTTGAAAACAAAAATTATTCCCCCTCCCCAGGACTCGAAGCCAGCTATAGTGTGTGTACACAGGTACATACACCTCGGCGCCCGGCAGCGGACAGCGACAGCCCCCGTCTCGGCTTGCTTTGAATGATTGAATGAATGCGTCTCGCGGTTATAAATGTATGTACATGATCAGTACATACACATCGGCGCCCGGCAGTGGACAGCAACAGCCCCGGCAGACGGCGAAAAATAGTGTTTGTACACCTCGGCGCCCGGCTAGGCTTGGCTTTGCCTTTGTTTGAATGCGTTTGTGTATAATACACCTCGTCGTCCGGCAGCAGACAGCCACAGCGCACACCCCGAAAAAAAGATGTGCCCGGACCGGGACTCGACCCGCGTACCTCTAACGGCTGAGCGCAATGCGCTAACCGCTAGGCCACAGCGTCTCACCCCTCAGCTCCCGTCTTGGCTTGACTATGTTTGAATGCGTCCCGCGGTTATGGTAGCTGACAGCCCGCAGTCGTCGCCTTCCCGGGCTTTGTATCATATCGAGACCTGGTTCTAGCCAGCCACCATCAGTCAGTCCCTGTGGCGCAATGCATAGGGAGTTGGACTAGGGATCTGAGGCTGCAGGTTCAACCCCTACCCTGGCAATGAAAATTATTGTAGGTTTTAACAATGTAACATATGACATGGGGGGACATGAGAGGTGTGCGGGTTATCCATGGATAACCGCACGGGGTGCGGGTTATCCATGGATAACCACACGCCTTACAAAATTGATGTTGCAGTCTACAGGGTGTGCAATATCGACAGGTATGTGCATGGGAATATCCAGCAAAAAGCACTGAGTAACCCAGAAATCGTGGTATAACAATAAGTATAATCACCAGTGCTGTATAGATGCTGCCGTAGATTCTCATGTATGAGCCACACCCTCAGATAAGCAACACCCTGAGTTTATAGAAATTTTATTATAAAAAAAAGGAGAAAGAAATTTGCATAACTTTTTTTCTAATGAATGGATCTTTACAATTCAAAAAGCTGCTGTGTTACCCCCCCCCCCCCGACCGCGATCTAATGTGGGAAACATTGGTGATGTGTCTCTCCCTACCACCCCACCAACCTGGGCCTGGTTCTTGTTCTAGCCTTGGCTTATACGCTAGCATCAACAGCTCATACTGAACCTCAGGGGTAAAACAGTTCCTTAGCTTTCCTATTCTCTGCATATTACAGATCTGACCTCATCATAGACAACTACATGGAAGTGTCTCCAGAGGAAAGGGAAAATAGACAGAAAAGGGCATATCAAACAATGGCAGACCAGGTCTCTATGGTCCGTGGCATTAAAAGGACTCGGACATCAATTCTCGTCAAGATGAGGAACCATAAAAGAAGGGCAACTGAGAGAGTAAGTTCAGATTCGAAGACATTTACACAGAGGCTAGAGCTTGTCTTTGTAATATTTCCTTCGAGATGGTCATTTTCAACAAAACCGAGTTTAGTGTCTAATTGATAAAAGCTATAATCCATAGCTTCTGTAAGAATTCAAAACCCACAATCCTGCCACCCAGCTCCTTTTTGCCCAAACAATATAACACTTTGGGTTCGAAAATTTCTCATTCCAATGTCCATCTTTACAATAACAGCAAAGAGTATGTTCAGTAACCAAACTACTGTTTCATTAGAATCGAAAATTGGAAAGCGAGTACAGTAAGACCGGAGCCGAGGGTGGTAAAATGCCTGAACTCCCATACATCGATAGATTATGTTTGGAGTTCCATGGCCTGGAATATGTAGGGAGTGAGTACCAGGAAGAAATATACCATTTACCAGTTGCAAATCTTTTACATTCACAGAGCTCACAGTGAGGTTCCATGCAACTTTCCTTCCTTGTGATGTTTACTTTTATGGGCTCTCGCAAATAACCTATAAAGATCTCACTCTAAACCATAAGCAGGACAGCTGTAAATATATGATTGAGGTATTTAACTCTTACATGTCCATAACAACAAAAGTGTGATCTTAAGCATACAAGTTCAACAGACCACCATGAGTTTCATATAAACCATATTAAGATAATTAACCCTTTAAGGGCCGCTGATGCATTAATGATGCATTAATGCATCATGCCCTGTGGTCATCATGATGCACCAATGAAGTGCTGGCGATACTACTTCATTGGAACATCATGACGACCCTATGAAGTGCTCTACTATGGAAAGTTTGTTGAATAAATCCAGAAATAATCCTTGGCTTGGAAGGGTTAAGAGATGTGTGGCAAAACTCCAATGTGATATCAAATCAAACATCACAAAGAGAGGAAAATGCATCATACCTGAATGAGAGCTGTGTGAATATGCAATTTTAGGCTTGAGATTTGCAACTGGTAAAGTCTTAACATTATCGTTTATTCTGTTAAAGGTTCATTGTTTCTGCCAGATTTGGAGTCACCTGCAGTCTCTATTCTAATGCTGTAGTGTTAACTACAGTTGAAAATGTTAAGTTCCAGTCTTCTGCTAAGTATTGTTGTGTTGACTAAATGTTCACAGCTTCCTCTCTCAGTTGTGTCTGTGGGACTAGAAATCTAGAGGACAAAGTAAAGTTATCATAGATTCATGCCTATGGAGTTAAGCTAGACGATTAGGGGAAGAAGCAGTTTGCAGGGTCCAGAAGTGTACATCAAATTGATGTGATAATTGGGCACCCCGAGGAAAATATAGATCACTGTGTACTTTAATGTATTCATTATGGAGTGTTCAGACAAGGTTTTGTATCATGGAACATACAGAGAGGTGTACTTAGAGTATACTTTTGGTTGATTTATTGAGCAAGGATCTGTATGAGTTAGATGTTATCGGGTCTCTGGGTGCCTGATAACTGTAATTTTGAAATATGCAATTCATTAAAACAGCATATACATATACATGGATGCTATGGTAAAAGTGTGATCCCCATACTTTCTGATTTCGATAGTCCACTAGGCCTCTGTTGCAGAAATTTATTTAGGAAATGTATGGCTCAATCTTGGGTTTAAATATATTTAGCATCATTACATTATACCTTATTAACCGAATGAACTGCCAAGGTCTCAATCAGCAAGTAATGTCTCATAGCCCATTGACATTAAAGTTACCCTGGCATGGCCCAATATGCTCTTCTGAAGCATCCATAGCTGCAATTTTTTTCTGACAATACTGAACTGAGTTTTCCACAACACTGCCCAGTATCATATCATCTATAACATTACAGAATACCCAGGAGCCCTGGATGACATAATCGACAGTCTTGCGGAAGACAACAACCTCAATGACAGCATGGAGGTCATGAAGAGACTGAAGAAGTCAAGAACATCTGAGAGTGAGGCAAAGCAGTCTTACAAAGAACAGAAGAAGACTGAGAAACATGCTAAACTCAGCAAGTATGGTATGATATCACACAGAAACTTGTCTCAATTATAGATGGAAAACTTTAGTTTTTTTCGATTCTTATTGAGATTCCATTACAAAATAGCACCCCGGCCTGACCTGTTCTATTACTGTTTACTTTCTTATTTAGACTGGCCACTATTAGGATTTCCCATAGACTATAGCATTGTGTAACCATATTAGTCCAGTCAGTCCCATAACACTTTTGCATTCAAACACAGTAGTACCTCGCATATGAGGTGACCCCACGTTTAAGGCGCACCCCTAACTCAGCGTTTTCTATAAGGCACACCTGGGGCAGAATCCATATTTTGCAAAACCCCCCATATAAGGTGCACCCTCAACTCAGCGATTTTGGCTAATGTTTGTGCAAACAAGGAGCATCCACTGTGCTAAACTCTTCCTGGTGTGAATGCCTGGATAGGCATACCTTCCCCCAGCATGTTAAGACGATTTTTGCCACTTTTGGGGTCATTCTGAGACCATCTCTCAACTGAGAAATCATAAAACCCCGCATATAAGGCGCAGTCCAAACTCAGACCAATCATACAAGGTGCACTTAAGGTCATCCCCGTGTATAAGGCGCACCTTATATGTGGGGTATTACAGTAGTGGCAATACTCCCAATAGTCAACTATTTTGTAAAATATCATGAAAAAATGTTCTCACTAACTTATAGGAATAGACGATCGTTCACTCGAAAAAATGTTGCGCAAAGCTGACTTTGATGACGGAGAAGACCTTCCAGATATCAAGAAAGAGAAAGTGGATGACGGGTTTGAGTGCAATGTGCTTGATCTGGATGACTTCCAATACGTTCCTGCCAAGATTATACAAGTTGAAGATCCTATTGTTGTCGATGACCCAGGTGAGTAAAGTAAATGTGCTATTTGATAATTTCCTATCCCCATCTTTTTTAAAGATCGACATTAGACAAAATGTTGTGGATGAAATGTGATTCACTGTATTGTGTTCATATTGATATTCTGAGAAAACTGTTTATGGTATTCATTGTCAAAGTTCCACCTCTAACATGAACCACACCATTTCATACCTCTTTCCCCAGATGTCAATACTGGATAGTGATTTTATTTTCGTATAACCCTTTCAGAAGAGAAGAGTCCTGCTCGGATGCGAAGGTCACCACGCTTAAAGACATACACAGATCTGCCTGGCACATCTGAGCTCGTCCCAAATTCACAAAGAAAGCTGGAATATGATTCCCGTGATTGCAACCTTGAAGGTAAGTGTCACGTCATGCAGTCTACATCTATGACTGACATACTACTATAAAACCTGTGTATAAGCCACTGCATATAGACCATTTCAGATCCTCTGGGTTTGGCTAATATGAAGGGTTTTACTTACAAAGACTACCGTAATTTCTCTCGTATAACCAAAATCCAAATGAAAATAATCATAAATTGTCTCATATAATCTTATAGGATTGGCCCAAAGGCTGGGTGTGGCTTATAAAAGGGTATTTACGGTACTATGGAACAGTACTAAACTAAATTTCAGGCCTCATATTCTGCTTATAGCATTCTCCTAAATTCAGTGTGTGGCTTATATGAGGGTGCAGCTTACATGATGGACTTTACAGTAGTCTTATAGGATCAGCCAAAAGAAGGGGTGCGGCTTAAAGGAGGGTTATTCGCACTATAGAGCAGTATAAAATCTACAATATTCTAACAAAATAAGTGGCTTATAGGCCCCTCTTAAGTCGGGTGTGTGGCTTATACGAGGGTTTGGCTTATGCGAAAGAATTTACGGTACACTATGGAATGGCAACCATTTCAAGCCCCAGCTGTGGCTGATAGAATTCTCCTAGTTTATGGTACTTCTACATGTACCGTGTTCTAGGTGTAGAGGTATGGTATATAGTGTCACAAGTCTAGACTAACAGGACTTTGTTATAACCAAGTTTTCCTCTTAGGCCACACCAAAAAAATAAGTTGGTCTACGGATTTTGGTTTTGAAAAAATGGTGCAAGCGAGCGATTATTATTATTTTTTTTTAAAGAATTTTTTGGCGTCCAATGGATTCTTTGGTGGGAAAGTGAGGCGAGCGAACAAATTTTTTTTTTTAATTTTGCCAAACATCACAAAGAGAAAACTTGTAGAAACTGAAGCGAGCGAAATTTGTATTTCCAAAAATATGGAGAGGGCGATCCGTAGACCAACTTAATTTTTTGGTGTGGCCTTATATAAATGTATAGATATTTGTCATAAACAAAATTCGTTATGTCCAATGCACTTAATAGATCAATAAAAATCAATAAACAATAAACAAGTTTTATTTCTATTTAAAGCAGCCATAGAGGAATCAAAAAGGATGTTCTTGGAGAAAACAACAACAATGGACTCCCAAAGCCCTTCGAGGAAAGAGCAGAGACCAACAAACACCAAATCCAATGCAGATCCTTTAGGTAAGTTTGATCTTGTTTCTCATAGAGACAGAAGGAAGGAGCTCTCAGGCGATTATCATCCATAAATAGAAGCATATGTCCTAGCTAAGCCCTGCCCAACAACTTCCAAATCTGGCATGCATAGTCTTTTTGAATATAAATTTTCGACAGGGCTAGTCTTTTTGAATATATGCAATATTCATGTTAAGAGCCATGAGTAGATTTATACACTTGTCAGGGATATTGTTTTTTTTACTTCACCAATTGAATCCATTTTTTTTGGCGTTGTTCATATCAAGAAAAGTTCTAATTTGCCTTATGTATTTTTCTTTTTTCAGTGTCAAAGATGAGGTCGTTTTTCGCAGAGGCGCGTGAGGATATGAGAGCATCTGTGGTAGTTCTCCAGAAAGCAGTGACAGCTACTGTAAAAAATGAGTCAGCAGGTATGCAGCACCGACTTGGAACCATTGAATCGAAATTGGTACAAATGAAAAATGAAAATGCTGCAAGAGATGAAGGATTTGTTCTACGTCTGAGGGCCTTGGAAGATGCTATATTTAAAATGAAGAAAGATTTCTCTGCTACAACACCAGAAAATGCGAAAACCTCCACTACATCAACAGCAGGAGCAAAAACAGAGGAAAAAACAGAAGCGAATAACAAGGGGCCTGGTAAGTCACTTCACTGACATTTTTTAGTGGAAATTTGGGAGTGATATTTTTTTTAACAGGGGGCACAGTCTTTGCCAATACTTGTCGACAGCGGCTATAGCCGTCTGAATGGATTTTTGAATGTCTGAGTTCCTCGATGGCCCCCGGACGTAAAACTAAACAAACAAACAAACGTCTGAATGGCTCCTGGGCCAACAGATATGATCAGACTGCTGGACCAAATGGCTGGCCGCTATCCCCAGACCTTGGGCTACATGCCATTTTTTACGGCACTCAAATTGGACCATTATTAAGGTTTTGACAGTGAAAATATAATGATTTCTTTTTCTCAGAACTTCATGAATCTATAATGGATTTCATGATAAAAATAGATTGTATGTTTTGGCTTTATGATATTTCTTATTGCCAGAAAATGTCTTTAGATACTTTTTTATGTTTCGGTCCAGTAAAAGTTGAACGAGGCCTGCAGAGTTAGAAATCTGCTTGACCAAATGTCCTGCATGGTGAAAACATTTTCACAAAGACTTGGGGCAGTGGGTTTTTGTGCAGATGAGTAAAAAAATCACCGAAAATAACACATGAACAGGCAATTATTACCTCCAGTAACATGTGCATTTTTTAGGCCGTTTTATTCTAACAAATTGGATTACGGATCCGGCGACATGAATTTTATCAAATTGCAAAAAAAAAAATTTCTTTTTTTTTTTTTTTGCTTATGCCCGACGGGAATTTTGCACTATTTGACACAAAAAAAGTAAAGTTGGAAAAGAGATCGATGTAGTTATTGCACAACCTTCCGTTTTTTTGTATTCCAGTGTTTGAAATTTCTCTATATTCCTTTGTTTGATGTCCAAAAATTGGATTTTCCATGCCACTTTTTTTTTTTTTTTTTGCCTCCCGGTGTTGGATATATTTGGTAGTCAGATATGGGGGGTCACTGAGCTTTTTTTTTCTTTTTTTACCGATGCCTGACCTTACAGACAGGTGAAAAAATCCGTAATCCAAGTTATCATAATTAAATGGCCTTAGCTGAAAGCAAGTAAAATTATTTTAACCCCCTCAAAACCCACTAGCCCCACCTCGTTTTTAAAAAAGATCACTCCCTTATGGAGTACTTTATGTTGGAATGTCATCTTTCATCATTAGATTTATCAATGAACTCTGCCTGCATCATTCCTATAGTTAGGCTGGCAGGTCCCTACTGGACCCCCACACATAAGGCTTGACTCCAGCTGCCATGAATATGACCTTAGCAGTGGAATGGCATTAAACATCTATTACCATAAAACCCTGTGTGTAAGCGACATGTATAAGCCGCACCCTGAGTTTGAGGATAGCTTTGACATTTTTAAGAATGCATAACTTTTTTTCTAATTAAGGTATTTTCAAAATTGAAAAGCCTACGGGATCCTAAGAGGTACCCCAATCCCTCTATCCTGATAGAGGGAGGGACTTGGAAGGTGCTACTGCTACCTTCCCCCTACCCTCCCTCCTATCACTCAAGCTCAATTCAAGCCCCACTGGCGTGCCCTGACTTAAAACCTAGTTTCAGAAGCTATGCCATGAGGGATGCCACTTCAATATGTGAGAAGGCCTAAACAAAGTTGTCTTCAGGTATCCCTTTTTTTTTTGGGGGGGGGGGTTAAGTTGATGTAATAAAGGGACACCCGTAGTCGATCAGCCCTGTAGTATCAACATGATGTGTGGATGCAGATCTGCAGATCATCATACATCATGTCAACCGGGTAACTCATGGTAGGGCCATTTAATTCTGATGGGGCAAATGTTTTGTGTCAGACACTTATTTAGAATTTAAACTAAAGCCGACTTCCTTTTCTCCTACAGACGAGCCACCTCTAGAGGATCTGGTTCTTGATCTATCAGCTCCAACCCAGTCTGTGCAAAATGACCGATTGACACTATCTGATACGAAGGACATTGAAGAGCTACTGGAAGCAGCAAAGGTTGAAGACAGTGATGCTGAAAGCGTGGCCTCTACTAGTTCTAGAAGATCAAACAGGGGAAGGAAACCCAAAATCCATATGTAAGTTCCTTGCAACATTTTCTATCACCCATTTCCCTTATAAGTTAAAATAGAAAACAGCATATCACATATTTTGTCTAAATTTGAAGTTTATCTTTATTGGAAATTTCGTCTAACTATATGTGAATCAGTGAGAGGAATACCTTTGTTAACATAGCACTAACAATACATGTGCTATACAGTTTGCTTGGTCTCTATGACCTGCTCCTTAAGAAAAACTTCATTCAACTTTGTTGTCGACCATAAACAGATAAAGTGAGTTCTTTAAGATGGCAAATATCATACATTGCTATC
Organism: Acholoe squamosa; assembly: GCA_949317995.1. Classification (NCBI taxonomy): domain Eukaryota; kingdom Metazoa; phylum Annelida; class Polychaeta; order Phyllodocida; family Polynoidae; genus Acholoe; species Acholoe squamosa. Next base: position 22,336,938 of record OX439037.1, on the reverse strand, counting down.
TCGTCCCTGTTCATCAAGAAACAGAATAATACTCTGTTCAGTGCCTTCTATTACAATTTCCTTGTCTGTGAGTATGAGTGAATTGGTTCCTGATGACTTCTTGTCGTGCCTCAAGGCCTCTTCTGTATGCAGTGTTGTCTCTTGCTGGCCTTTGCCACGCTGTTCTATCCACCCTATGCACAGCATCACGCACTGCCCGTAGCCTTCTTCGTAGGGCTTGTCTTCTAATTCTCGCCTCCATTTCTCTGTCTGGGTCTTGATTGTTTTACCTGGTGACTTCTGGTATGCCTGCATGTATGCACATGTTGTGCAAAACAATACAACCTACCACCAGACATGCTGTGTTCACAGGCGAACGTTTCACAACGCCAGATCCCTGCTTAGAGAGGCACCTAAAAATGGAGAATGGAAAGAGGGATTCAAAAAGCTCTGAATCAGCGATGTCCACAGTGCAAATGTCTGTAGACATAGGTCCTCGATTCAGTGTACTTTTTTTTAACTACATTTAAAAATTAACCTCTAGACATCTTGACAATTATGTAGTTCATACACTCTCACAAGGTTGGCATGATGCATTAGAACTCTGACTTGCTAGCACTTCATTGGTGCATCATGCCAATCTATGGCATGATGTACTCATGAATGCATAACATCTAGAACATCAGAAAGTCAAAGACCCATAACACCTTATGATTATTATCTTCATGCAAGCATAAAAAACAGTTGTCAAATGTATTGAGGTGGTAAATCAGTAACAAAAAATCCTGATAGTACCTCCATCTGTTCTTAAGCATTCCGATTGTTCTCTCCACACTTGATCGTGCTTTTGTTTGACAGGTTTGGTACCTCCTCTCTGGCTGTGTTGCAGTTCGTAGCTCCGTCAGTGTGAATGGTGTCAAAATGTAGGGGGAGGCTGTATATCTGTTAAAAGATTTCAAGCATAGCTATTTCTATATTTCTTTTGTTTTCCAGTGATGTCTGAAGCAGACGAGGAACCTACACAAATGGAGGCCTAGTGCCACAGAAAAACACATGTATTAAGTATTGTTATGATTTCACAGATTTAATTTTTGAAACCTCAAGATACCCAATTTGAGCAATTAAAGAGTTTTTGGAATTGTAATACTTTATACGGCCAAGCAGTATGAAATCTCCAAGGTCATGTTCTGTGGTTGGACATATTCCATGTTTCTTGACCTCATGATGTAACCATATCTCTCACAGCAGGACATGTGTATATGCATTTTATTATAAATTCACTGTTAGCAGACTTGTTTTCTGAAGCCTCAAGATACCCATCTTGAGTTATTAAATGATACTTTTGTGACTTGAGTGTAATCGTTTATATGGTAAAGGAGTATGAAATCTCCAAGGGTCATTTTCTGTAGTTGCACATATTCCATGTTTCTTGACTCCATGATGTAACCATATCTCTTAAAGCATAATCACAGTAGATCATGTATATATGCATTTTGTTATGAACTCACTGTTAGTTTTGATTTTTGAAACATCAAGATACCCTTTTTTTAGTAATCAAACATGACTTTTTGGACTTTTGAGTGTATACTTGATACTTTATATGGCCAAGAAGAACAGAATCTCCAAGGGCCATTTTCTGTAGTCGCACATATTCTATGTTTCTTGCCCGCATGATGTGGCAATATCTGTGAATGCATAATCACTGGTTTTGCAAATTTTTATTTCATGAGATCAAATCTGTGGTGCAGTTATATTATTTGTGCCAGCGAAAAATTATGCACCACTATCATGTAAAACAGGAAAGACTTAGGTACATATACAGTATCTTTCACTTCACAATTCGCATGTTCTCGTAATAAAAATTGGTATGCCAAGTTTGGCATTTTGATTCACCTGATAAGGCGTTTCATAGTTTTGTCTCCAATGATTTGTATGATGAGGTCTAAACAATTATTGTGACTTTCTGTTGTTCAAGATAATTCAAGAGAAAATGCAAATAAAAAAAGTGCTTAACGGAAACGTACCCCCCATCACCTAGGAGGAAGTAGTCTCGTAAGATGTTTCTGGGGCCCTCAATATCCTTGAACAAAGAACTACACTGTAGGACAGCTGTGTCATGACGTGCTCCTGGGTTATTAGCATCTACATAGATGATCCTGTTTGCATAGTCACTGACTACCTGGTGAAGGCAACAGAGAATAAATTAAGTTGAGTGATGCTCTTTTTTTTCTATCTATAATATATACGCAAAGACGACTATTTATTATACTATATATAAAAATGGGTGACTAGATCGGCGGTTATAAACTACAGATATTTAACTGCTTTAGCCCACAGTGCCCTTGGGGTACCAGAGAAGCAAAATGTTTAGACTGTGAAGCAGGTAGGAAAATGCCAGTTAACTCAACCTGTTATTCAGTAATCATATCAAAAATATTTTCATGAATGTATGATCAAATACCTACCTAATTGGTCTTTATGTCTTGGTATTGAGATTTTATTTAATCTATACTTTGGCAAACATTTTATGACATCAAAATTCATCATTGAAACTGCAATTTCTGCCATCTTGGATTTCACCTCAAAAAGAGCGGAGCTCCCACTGATATTGTTTATAGATAGAACCTCTCGGCAAATGCAGGCCTAAATCATACTCTCCGAGGGCATTAACTTGATAGGTCATATGTTAAGATATGACCATTAGATCTGGAGAAAATCAAAATTCAAACCTCCGAGATTATCTGCTGGGAGGGTATAGAATTGTTTGATGTGGCTGTGATATCGTCGGGGGCTGCACTGAAGGAGTATATGAATAGGCCTAAAGATCTGGGAATATGCCATAGATTTCCATGAACAGGCACATGTTTCCCATGAAAGATTCTATTTTTCAAACTCTAGTGGCAAAGATGACTATGCAGAGATGACTATTTTAGACCGAAATACACCAACAAAAATGCATTCTTCATCTCATTGAAATGCAGCTGCATTGTCTGAATGAATACGCATTCATCTGGATGTAAGGCATACCATCCATAAAATGGGCTTTCTGTCTCAACTATTATAACTTTATATATGACAAACATAATTGGTTGTCACATACCATTACATTCAGAGCATGGTAACGCTTTCTACATATGAAGGCACCTTCATTCCTGAATGGTTTCTGGATTGGGATATATGTCCCGTCTATACAACCTACACACTTCAGCATGGTGTAATCCCTTCCAAAGTTGATAGCTGAATCATGTAGTTCTTGGCCCTATCAAAGAAAAGTTTTACCATAAAACCAGACATATCTATATATAGGCATATACCATAAAACCCTGCGTACAAGCTGCATCCGCGTAAAAGCTGCACCCTGGGTTTGTGGATTGCTCTTAAAAAAATTAAAAAAATTTTTCTTCTCAATGAATTTTCAAAATTCAAAAAGCTGTGGAGTCTGAGTCCCATACCCCTACTTTGAAAAAGAAATTGAGGAAAGCCTTGGTAATGTGGTACAGCTACCTTCCTACCCCCAACCCTCCCTCCACTCCCCTGGTGTCGGAGATGGTGTAAATGCTGTGGCTTATACGCGGGATTTTATGGTAAGCAGGATCTACAAAGAAGCTATAGGCCAATTCCTGGGCCTTGAAATGGTGATTAAGTACTTAACTTGCATACATAACCCATTGTATAAGCAGTTTCGGCTGATCCAAAAGGTTCTAGGCAGGACATGAGTAGGTTTTTGGCATCATGCCCTGATTACTGTTTATACGAAAACTTTTCCCCCTTGCAGGCCATTCGGTCTTGCAGAGTTTATCATTCTGCAGGCCCAGATTGATCTTGGCAAACACCTCAGGATTATCATTATCACAAAAAACAAGAATTGACTATTTACTTAAATCATTCAATTCTTTAAATCCTAACAAACAGTAATGCTTTTTATCTTAGGCTGTATAAACCTATATAATGATCCGATTTGCAAGTCATAAAGACAAACTGTATCCCACAGTCCCAAGATTACAGGTAGAAGTTTGGTCCTGCAGTCTGTCCTCAGGCCCAACAGCGATTTTGCTGGCAAAAGCCTCAGTCCCACGAGTTTTCGTATTGACTGTGATGAGAACAAGCATGTCCCAAGAATATAATGTTATCCAGGGACAGTGTACCCCTCATGACATGTCTTATCTGTGTGTTTTGGCAAACTACCAAGTTTTCTTGTCCATTTCCTTTTCATAGGACCACAATAGAGAGCTGCTGTTGATTCATCTATTAAAGTGAGATAAATACTTTCAAGTTCAATACTGTCTTTTTGATTTTTGTTTAAACATACCTGCGGGAACCGTATCCAGCGACGAGCTCTTGTGACCAAGAAATCAATGAATCCATTTACACAGCGTGACACAGTGCTCTTGGAAACCCCTCCTTGACTGTCCATAATCACACGATAGTTTGCCCCTGTTGCCATGTATCTCAAAGCATAACACACCTGAAAGAAATGGTCAGCAAATGCTCTCTCCAGTGCTATTTAGTCCATCAAATTAAAAACTATAATTGATTTTTTAAAAGATGGTATACAGGGTCCTAGCTTGTTTTGGCTTATAACAAGTATTGTATTTGGAATAAGCGGAAATAAAAACCGTGCCTTCTGGTGTGTCAGGATTCCTGAACCTTGTCCAGTTCCCTTGTCTTGATTTAGACTTGAATCCTGGAAGTCCCTTGACAGGTCCATTACCATCTTCTTACTTAATCTATATCGTGCACGAAACTCTTCCTCTGTGTACCTTTTGATTGGGTCTAATCTCTCTCTGAAGATTTTCTTCTTCTTCCATGTTACCTTTCTTCGTCCAGCACGATTCCATGTGAACCGAACTAGTCTTGTTCTTGCACATACCATTTTCTGAAATAGTGCAGAAACCTTGCAAAACATACTTTTTTTGAGAATCCATCGGACTCCACTTGGCAGAAAAAAAAACTTTTTTTTTCAAAGTTAAAAAAAAATCTTTTTTGGTTCCTAAGTTAACTGAAAATTAACCAAGTCAACTAAATTATTGTGTTCCTGATGTAACTGAAAAACGTTTTTATTTGGTTGAAAATTTGTTAAAAAAACATGTTTCGATTTGGTAGAAAATTGGGTGAAAGACGTTTTTCAACATAACAAAACTTTTTTTAAACATTTTTTACCCAAACCAAATAAAAACGTTTGCAAAGGTTTAAAAAATATTGTTTGCCAAGTGGGGTAGAAGAGAAGTAATGGGATTTCTACTATTTTAGATATTACCATGTGCTCTAACTTTAAACATTTCAATTTTTTCATTAATAAATCAATGTCATACAAGGTCAACCTTATTTATATTAAAGATTTAAACAGCATGTAGATAGAAAACGATTTTCTTTTAGACTATATGACTCTAGCATAAGAAAAACTGCTTTAAGAAATGTCTATTTAAAATATCAAAATCACAGGGGTCTGCTTTGCAGTGTGGGTGACATTACTCTGGTAAGTGTGTGAAATTACCCTGTTGTGAACAATATCACCCTGAGGCATTTTGAAGACCATTTTTGATAAAACCTTTTTTCCACATTATGATCTGAGTATAAAGATTACACCAACAATTTTAAATTTTTTGTCACATGAAGTATGTCATGTTGATTTGGAAAATTGAAGGAAATGTGAGAAAACAATGATTTTTCATGACTTCAGAACATCTTAAGCTACAGCTAAAAAATCATGGGGATGTATTAATCAAAAAGCGATTGGCACTGCCCCCATTTTACCCTACTTTCATTTTCTTCATATAGTTAAAAGGATTTTCTTCTTTTTAGAGAATGCTTTTCAGGTCAGAAACAAACACATTTAAAACGTAGAAACTCAAAGAACTTTTTCATATTAAGGGAGTGGTCATTTTTTAACAACAGGGGGGTTGGTGGGTTTGGGGGGGGAAATTTTAGAGGGACAACAAAATTTTCGGCCCTTCTGAGCAAAAAAGCCCACGCGCGACTATAGAATAAAAGGGGGGGGACAGAAAAATTTCAGACCCCTCGGAGGGGGAATGGAAAAATTTTCGCCGCACGCACACGGAATTTCACGAACCCCCTGTTGTTAAAAAATGACCATTCCCTAAAGTACATTTTTATGCAAACTTGGGTACATCTTTCATGTGGGATTTAAATGGGTCCAGACCCCTAACTTCGACATGGTGATGGTGACATGGCCATTTCCTAAAATTGACATGTGACATGGATCTATGTGACAAGGACAAGGACAAGCTTCAAAAAGTTACTGACATGAGACATGGCCAGCCTTAAAATCGACATGTGACACAAAGCTTAGTGACAGAGACAAGAGGAAATAGAAATTTATTGACATGTGACATGGTCTTTTCTCAAAATCAACATGTGACAAAGGGAACCCCCAGACCCCCATCTAAAAATCATCAAATAGGTCTATAATAGGGCCATGTCGATAATAGATGCCTCTACCCTTCACTTAGCCATACTGAGAACTACAGATAAAAGTAAAGATTGCCTTATAGTGTGGCTCTTGAACGAGTAGCAAGCTTGTACTGAAGTTGAAGGTTGCCTTGTAGTCGGGAAGGACCAATCAAAGAAATGGAGGACAGTGGTTAACTTACCTTTTATGTTGAAAAGCTGCATACATGTCATCCCAGAAGGAGCCCTTACAAGGTCAAGGACACCAAAATGTGGAATCCCCTTTCCCTACTCTTTGTGAACTCATTAGGTGAACTCAAAACTTTTGGGTATATTTTCAAATCACAATGTAAAAGTCCTTACACCACATATATGACTTTATTTTATTCGTTATTACACTTGGACATGGGTTATGTTGTTATACATGTTTAGACATTCATTTTAGAGGTATTAAATGGATGATTGCAACTTGAGTTTACTGTTCTATTGAAAAATATTGCTGTTTGAGTTCGAAATATGCACTGAGTTCACTTCAGCAAAAACGAACTCAAATCATTGAGGAACAGGTGAGACCGAACTCAAATTATTCTGGAACAGAAAAATGAACTCAAATGCAAACTCAAACTTTCAGGAACAGCCCCCAGATATTTATATATATATATATATATATATATATATATATATATATATATATATATATATATATATATATATATATATATAAAAAAGAGTTTTGTGAACTTCCATCAAAATGGAATTTGTCACAGGAAGCTCGATTCTATCCTCAAGGGGGGGGGGGTGATGTTTTGTAAGGATAGCTGGCACTCATCACAGACAGTCAAATGAAAGGTGGAAATTTCAGCTCCCCTTCACCTCTTGTACTCAAATCAGGGTAAATTTTACTAGGGGACATACTGTATACTGCCGCTAGTGTGTAATTCAACCCAGATTTGCTTTAAACGTGGAACTAGGTGCCTATATGTCCATGTGTGCAATACCACCCCACCCCATGCAACTGTTTGTCACCGATACCAAAAGACCCCCCCCCCCCCCGACCCCACTTCTTGGTAGTGACGTAATTGTTGAACGTTGCCAAAAGAGTGCAATACTCTGTAAACTATTTTAACGTATGTTTGAGTAAAAAAGTTAGTAAAAAACGTTTCTATTATGGCCTTTTAATTATAATAACATGGATTACGGATCCGCCGCTGGGATTTTTAAGGAAATAGATTTTTTTTCCCTTAGGCCGCTGGGATTTTTCAAGATTTTTGACAAATAAGTATAAAAAAAAGGACATGGTTTTATGCAAACACCCAACAATTCTCGACCTTACCTACATTTACTTCCCAAAAAGCATTTTTGATTGTCAAAAGGGGACTTTGGTAGCCAGAAAAGTGCACTTTTTTGGGTAATCTAGGTAGATTTTATTTTTGCCTCTGCCCGCTGGAATCTTTTGGTCTCAAAATCAATCTTTCTTTTATTATTATTATTTTTTTTACCTCTGGCCGCCCAAATTTCCCATAATCAAAGTTATTATAATAACATGGCCTATGTTAAAAAAAACAGTTCAAAGAGGTTTGAAAGGCATTTTTAATGTGAGGAAACGTTCGTTTTTTCAATGTTTTTTTAACCAATATAAAGATGTTTGGTAGTTACCTTTGTTTTACATCAAATTCGTTTTTTTAATGTAGAAATATGAACAGGGATAGACACTAACCTATATTTTCAGCCATGGGCCACCCGGGCCCGTACCTTTGGAAATCTATGGGCCCAGCCAAAAACCTGTGGGCCCAGAACAACTAAAATACACCTTTTAAAAAGAAAAACCATAGCTATCGATCATTAATCAAAACTACGGCCATTGTGTACATGTTGTTGTTTTTTTTTTCATTCAAAGCAAACAATGGTAAAACTTTCAAACCTGAAAATAACGTTTTTTTTTACATTAAAAAAGGTCTCTTGCCAAGTGGTATAACATTTAGGTGATGTGAATATAGTTGGTTAGTGCTTATCTTGCAAGGTGCCAGATAAAGCAATGGTGCACCTCGCTCATCCAGGCCCATATTGAGGGCCTGGACCAGTGTTTACTTGTGAATTATGACGATATAAAATGGGCAGCTGAGAACGCCCGTTTTCAGCAGAGGGAAGCCAGGGGCCAAGTGAGGGTGATTGGGTTCTTGGGCACCCCTTAGCAATAAACAACTCCCATGCCACAGTAAAGGATCCAGGATTTGAAAAAGGAGGGGGCACGGCCCAAGTGGAGGAGAGCACCCCATATTCTTGACCAACTTTGGGATGCAAAATATGCAATTACACTCTAAGATAGGCCTACTGCCAATAGGAGGGGGGTGAACCCTGCTCCCCCCCCATATAAATCCGCCACTGATAATAGCCTATCAAAACTTTTAAAGTCTATAATAATGAGTATTCTATCATAGGCCTTGTGTATGTGTCACGTACAAGGTATGGCAGTGACATAATAAATTGTCATTAGTGGTGCAGTTACATAGCCTTTGGTTTGGCTCTTGGAGTATTGTGCACTCAGCTGTGACCAGGCCCTTCACTACAGTGCACACAGGTAGTTAGCAGGGTGGGAGCAGAAGGGGGCATGGTGATCAAATGTACATGACCGACCCAGGCAGTATATTCCAATCCACCTGGGGGTCAGAGGCTGTGGTGCACCCTGCTAAGGAACCTGCAACCTCGGCACAGATATGGGCCGCTTAGCCAACAGCTACTGGTGGATGAAGTATACCCCTATACACCTCACCCACAGACGAGTAGATGAGTGAGCTGCCGAGCTGCTCATCCTGCCCTGGACACCCAGGGTGGTGTGTGGTGAGCAACTCTAGTCGGTCTACAACACTAAGTGACACTCATCAACCATCTGTACACAGCTGTAGGTAGGTGAGACCAAACATGCTTTCTTTACACACAACACTGTAGCAAATCTCCACACCTCCTACATTCGAGTCTACCTGGGACCAACTCATATACGTAACATGTTTTGATAATTTCACAAGCTGCTACCTCTATAAGGGCATTATAGCGTAATTAGCCTGTTATACAACTAGTTTTGCTCTCTTAAATTACAACATTCATAGTTAGACCTATATAATGCTCACATAAGACCATGTCATACACAGCAGTCATAGATAATCACCTATCGCCGTACATTACAAGAGCAGGTGTTGGGCTCTGAGTTTCTTGTGAAATGACATCATGATGCGAGATGATCATAAGGACTAAGCTAAACAGGGATGTTTCCTGCACAGATGCCCAAGTGTTTTGCGATTAGGTCTGTGCCCCTGTACATGATTCTATGCTATTCCAAACCTGGCTCATGAATAAGGCATATCTTGAACAGTTAATGTTATTTGATAAAACGAGAGACATTCTATCTATATCAAGCAGCTGGTATTTATTTATCATTTGAAATGAGAGCCTCCATACAGCTCCTTGTATGGGATATACACGTATTATGAACAAGTAACCAATGGATAACTCATGACGAGTGGGTGTTATCGACGAATAATGACACGAGGCCGTAGGCCGAGTGTCATTATCGTCGATAACACCCATGAGTCATGAGTTATCCATTGTCTACTTATTTTATACCACGAAACCAATAAATAATCAATATTATACCAATAAATTCAAGTTGAAAACAAAAATTATTCCCCCTCCCCGGGACTCGATGCCAGCCATTGTGTGTACACGATCGGTACATACACCTCGTCGCCCGGCAGCGGACAGCGACAGCGCACACGGCGAAAAAAGATGCGCCCGGGCCGGGGCGCGATCCATGTACCTCTGACGGCTTGGCGCAACACGCTAACCGCTAGACCACCGCGTCTCCTCCTGCAGCGGCCGTGTCAGCTTGGCTATGTTTGAATGCGTCCCGCGGTTATGGTAGCAGACAGCCCGCAGTCGTCGCCTTGCCGGGCTTTGTATCATAGCAAGACGTGGTTCGAACCGAGCATTTCTCGTCAGTCCCTGTGGCGCACTGCATAGGGGGTTGGACTAGGGATCTTAGGCTGCAGGTTCGAGCCCTGCCCTGGTCAAGTCTATCATAGGTTTTAACATGTGACATGTGACATGTGACATGGGAGAGGCGTGCTGTTATCCTGGATAACAGCACGCCTTAGATGGATAACAGCACGCCTTCCAAAATCGCTGGTAAAGCCTACAGGGTGTGCAATATCGACAGATATGTGGATGGGAATAGACCCCAAAAAGCACTGTGTAAGCCAGAAATCGTGGTATAATGTAGGCTTAAATACACATACATTTATCAAACATAGAGCTATATTATCTGACAAGTTTGTCCTGACAAGTAATCTCCCTATCAAATCCTCCACCTCCTTGCATGGGCCATGTCAATGACCCAGCATGGTGCAATTAGTGTCTATACATAAAGCCACAATTACTGCCCCAAATCTGTATTGTTTGTATACACACTTGTATGCATATTCTGGCCCACTTTCGGTCAGCAACTGGAGTACTATGTCAGATCCATGTTAACATTGTCCACATGTTGATGATCGAATTGTATTCACAATTTCAAAATGCTTAGACGACTTTCTCAAGAACATGTAGACTGGAGAGAGAGAGAGAGAGAGAGAGAGAGAGAGAGAGAGAGAGAGAGAGAGAGAGAGATGGAGAGGGAGGGTTGCATAACAACTTTGACTTGTTAGGGGGTTAATGGGGGGGGGGGGTGATGTGTTGCTCTAGATGTTTTAGATGGGGAGCTATATATTAGTTCTGGAGGGACTGGATACTGCCTCAAGGTTCACATTCCCTTTTCCATAGGCACGATGCACCAATCCACTCATTAATACTACACCGCTGTATTATGTCGACCCTTCAGGGTATGTACATGGCATAATGCTTATGGCATGATGCTTATATTATTTATAACCGAAGGACTGCATTCATGCATCATGACGACCGCAGGGCATAGTGCATAGTTCAGTGTTCTTAAATAATAATTGTACTAGAGATGGTACTACATGGTTCATGTGCGTACCCATTTTGGGTCAGGTGACATTGTTTATTTTTACAAGTCTATACAACCATAAAAAACAGGTTCTCCACACTCATGTCAGATCAACATTCACATGGCTGAAGTTGCTGGTGGTCCCATGCTGTACCACACAGAGAGAAGAACACTGATCGCTTTGACGCATACTGCACAGGTCACAATTTGTCTCCCACATGACATGTATGAAGGCATGTCAAATAAGGTTGACACTCTCATATTTGGTTCGTCAACTCCACTTGACATGTGTAATGAAGACACGTCACATATTTCTGATCCATTCACCTGAGTGCTAGGTAATAATGTGAGACAATTATGTAAGGGTCAAGAGCAGTCAATAGCTATGTACTGATGGTTCAATCAAGGCAGGCGTATAATAGAAGGCAGGGGATATCATAGTCCCACAGGCCTGCAAAACCAAGGCACTTTTTCCTATCTTCAGAACTTCTACTTGACTGAGGACCTCTATGCAGTCCATAAGACAATGGCATGGAGGTGCATGGAAATGCCATATATCTCCCTGTACTGTACATACTGAGATTATAGATTGTGGGTTGGAATGCAGTCCTTTGGTTTTTTCACTGACCCACACATAAGGTGTCTAACCTCTCCAGTTGAAGTATTCAGGATGATGGGTGTCTATTTTGATATTCAATAACAAATGCAAATTTAAGAATGAAATAGAATTCACTACCATTCATTGACAGTATTTATAGACCTTAGTGATCTACTCTTCATGAAAACAAAATATCACAGATACATCAAATGTCTCAAGTGGTGGTCGTAATTCTTGGTAGTGATTAATCCTGGTACCAAAATGGTTGTTTGCCCCATCTAGTGGAATATCCTAGAACAAATATGTATGTCAAACCATCACATGTCAAGTGCCTTTGACATGGCCGTGACCCTAGTCAACTCACAGTTGACATGGCATTTAAAGGCATGTCAAATCATATGAGGATTACTGTGTGCTACAGTTGTCATGGTGACATATGTGCACATGTCCCAATGACGTGTGCTCTCTGTGTCAAATCAAGTTGACATGGGTATACATGTCACTTTGTCAGGAAGACTTTTTTCAGTGCAGTACGAAGCACTCCCTCCTTAACCCCTCCTCCCCCCCCCCCACCTAAAACAACAACCAAAAAGAAGAGTCACTCGCCCACTAACGTGGACCTGGATGGAGGTAGGGTTCCCGATGTCACATGTCTATGTCATATGTCACTTAACCGTCCATTTCTTCTGTCATCTCTAAGAAATTACCGTGTCCGTGTCGAAATTAACCCTCTTGACATAAAAACGGGGTTTTAACGTTAAAAACCTGTTAGTTAGGTTCCTAAGTATGCCAAACGTTTTTTGATTCACTGACACTCATCAGTTGCCCATCATGTCACATATCAATTTTAAGAAATGGTTATGTTACCATATCGAATCTAGTGGTTTACTACTCCAGATACCCACTAGCTGGCTGGTAACTCACTTATTTCTCAACGGTAGGGAGGGGGGCTTCATCAGCTCCATCTCTTTAACTAAGCTCGCCTGCCTTCACCTTTGACACTGATCTACTGTAAGCATACATTTTCTGATGGTCCAACGTACAATGTCGCACAGAGTGCCTCAGCCCCCACGTTCTAACCACGTGAGGGATATTTTCAGGTGTAGGCTTACAAAGAGCAGGACATCTGTAGCTGTCACCAGAACCAGGTCACACCTGTCTGCTCCCGAAATATACATAGGTTCACCTCCCCCCATGAAAAATATGTTTGTTTATACTCACCTGGTCGAACATGATATACAGACCTTTCCATTTATAAAGCTACCTTGAATCTTTCCCCCTGAAAATTGGGTGTTGCTTTTAGATGAGGCAGATATGATAATGTAGCACATTCCCCTAAAAAGAACATAAGGAAACAAATCCTCCCTCACCACGCTGTCTTGCTTGTGTATTTTTTTTTCTGAAGCAGGCAAAGCAATCCCTGATGAGTAACCCAGAAAACAGTCCACAGCTGTGATGAAAGGGGGGGGGGGGTAAAAATGATGAAGTTGAGGAAGGACTGTGTGGTGTGTTCGTGTGGTGTGCACAACCTGTGTCCGTTTTTAACTTTCTTAAACTTTCCAAAACACCATTGTGGTGCAAAGAATGTCATGGAATTGTTTGGAAAATTGAAGATGTTAATCAAATTCTCTTACCATGTTATTTCATCATTGGTTGGGGGTCCATCAGTAGGTCAATTAATAGGTCAATATGTTTGCAGTGGAAAGAGATATTGCATAAACTTCTGTAAGTGCAGACTGGGACACAACAAACCTCAACGGGCACGGGCCAGAAACTAGACTCCAACGCATTCTCAGTATTGCTATCTCTCTCTATTGGTTTGAACAAGTCATTCCAAATGCCCCAGTCGCCTCTGTGTCAACAAAACCCACATAGCTGCCAGGTAGACATGCACTGAGAATGTGTTGGACTCTAGTTTCTGCCCCATGCCTACAGGATCACAGTGCAGAAGGTACTAGGGTAACTGGCAGTTACCCCATCCAACATGAAGGACCATATAATTATGCAAACCAGTGTGAACACATTTCTTCAATCTATACTTTTACTATGCTATTCTACTTAATAATAGTATCACAGAATCTTAGCTAGGGAGTAAATACTTATGGGAACAAGACCTGAAGTTAATACTGGGATCACATATAGAAATCAGCCAAAACTGAAAGTTGGGTTACCCTGGTACTTGATACTGTAAACAAACTGAGTTGCTCTAGTACTGACAAGTCTAAAACCTCTCTATACTCTACTGTTATAGAAAATGTCAGCCTACAGTTATTAGTTCAGATGATGTTGCATGTTGTATGCCACATCTAAACACTTTGCATTACCCAAAACAGTAAAGATACCGTGTAACCTCCCTTTTTAGTTCTCTACATATATATATATATATATATATATATATATATATATATATATATATATATATATATATATATATATATATATATATATACGATATGCCATATTGGATAGGGTAACTGCCAGTTGTCCTTCTACCTTCTGCACTGTGAGGATGGTATGCTGATAATTTGGCTGTGCAGCTGGTTAACTTGACCCCTGACCTTCTGCTAAATACCAGCTTGATGTGTCTAACCTATGCATAACCTCAACATTATACCCTGCCATGTTCCAATGGAAAAGGGATCAAAATGCTTGATTCTAAATCACAGATTTGTAGGGTAGGTTGGTCGCATCCCTCGGCCTATTGTTTTGGCCTCTTCCTTATCACTAGAGTTATATATGTTTGTTTTTTTTCAGTCCTGGCATCCTCACTCTGAGAAACCAGACGATGACATGACAGATTTCCTTGACAGGACGGCGTTAGATCGTGCATGCAATGTATAATACTGGCCATTTGTGCCATTTGTATCATCATATCTCTAAAATCACCCTAAATCTAAAGAACATGAAATTTCTGGGTGACGCACATTTCTTCTTTCAACTTGGCTTTACATTTGCTGAGCATTTGGGTGTAATAGAACTGACAGAGCGGATGGACAGAGAATACATACTATGCAGTTTAATTCATTCACTGCTTTCGAGCAAAAGAACAACTTCTGGCAGCCCCTCGCTTGGCAGAAGATATGAATGTTTGGAAAGGGGTTCACTGTAAAGAGTTGGGGTTATATAACAGGATCGTTCTATGTAAATCAACATGGGAAATAGCTGTTTTCTCAAATACACTGAGTGTCACTGTTTAGTGACAAGCTTCTGCCTGTAGACACATGTGTACAGTGAGTTGTCCTGTATAATTACTCTGGTATACCCTAGGCCAGCCAGTCACTCTGTACCAGAGTGACCCACAAAGGCTTTACCAAAATAGCCTTACCTGTAGGTTCTGTCACTTGGTATCCACCATTTGTAAAGAATGTATATGCTCATAGTGTCACCTTAATCCAACAATGTCCCCAGAGCTTATCAATTAATTGTAATACAATAATAACTTTTTTTTTTTGGTTTGAATTTACTTTATTGACTAAATAGATATCGAGCATAGTTTATAGCGGTACAGAGATCAAGTTTTACATCGACATCTCAAATAATATTATGATTGGAATATCCTATTTTAACATGAAAAAGTACAATGTTTACTTGGTGAAATGCACAAGATTTCCATGTATTATGTTCGATAGTATAAGTCAAGCAGAAGGTAGAGGACCTCATCCCCACTTAACAGTGTTAGGTTGATAATTCTGGTCCTACCTATCTTCCCAAAATAAGTACGAAAACCTTGGCACATAAATTAATAAAGTAATAATGAAATATACATATAAGGAGTCATAGAGATAATTCAGCAGTCCATGTCACACATTGGAAGCTTCTTTAAAGTAAGGAAGAGAGATTAACAGTGAGATTGGTATAAGTTTCAGAATAGACTATGCATTTACATACGGAATAAGAGACTTTAATGATTTTTTGGATTCATTTTTGAATTGATTCAGGTTAATAGCAAGTCTCCTTTCAGTAGGTAAAGCATTCCATATGAAGGCTCCATAGTATTCTACGCTCTTAGCATATGCCATACCATTTGGGGTTATAATCTTCAACGTAGGCGCATCATGTAATCTAGTAACAATTCTTCGATCATCTTTATAATTATCATCATGTGCTCTATTATACATGTAGTTTAATAAATGGATATGTCTTCTATCTTGTTAATTTTTGTTACATTGTGTATATAATTAGTATTTGTCAGATGGGGCACACCAAGATATATTTTTATACAGCGATTCTGAGCATATTGGAGTGGATCCAAATATTTATCAAATGTGGTGGTAAAACAGATATCAGCATATTCCATATACGGGAGGATAGTACTTTTGTATATTCTTATGGCTAAATTCACATCAAGATATCTTCTTAGTTGACATAATTTATAGGTTTTGTATGCAATAGTTTTTACTTGGTTAGCTAGATGTAGATTATAGTACAGTAAGGGGTCAAGGGTAACCCCAAGGTATTTATAATTTGGTACTACTTGCAGTAGCTGATCGCCTAAATGTATATCAGCTTTTAGTGTATTGAGTTTTTTAGTACTTGAGGAGAAAATCATTATTTTGGTTTTTGCTACATTAATAGATAATTTATTTTGCATACACCATGTTTCGTACATCTCTAGATCATTCTGAAGATCAATTTTAGCTGACATATACGAGTGATGTGCTGAATATATAACAGTATCATCGGCATACAGTTTAATGTTACAATTTTTTACACAATTTATTACATCATTCACATAAATTAGGAATAATAGCGGACCCAAAATTGACCCCTGGGGGACACCACACGTTACATGCTTTTTACCAGACGTTATACCATTAGCTATTGTAATTTGGTGTCTGTTCGTAAGATAATTTTCAAACCAATGATAATTGTCAGATCTTATACCGTAATGATTGAGTTTTATTAGCAATACAGAATGATCGACCGTATCAAAAGCTTTCCTTAGGTCTATAAATGCAGCTATAGTAGAATTACCCACATTTAAATTTCTTTTAATATCGTCTGTGAACTTTGCCAAACTTCAATGGGTTCAATCTAACATTATGCACAATAGATGATATATAAGGTTAGCTGAGAAGAAACTAGGAACATCCAGTAATATAAACCAAAGACACCACACCTGTGTCTAAATTGTACATACAAGTGCCTGGACTCTGAACTTGAAGCTTTCTGGGGTCAGGACAGTAATGGCAAAGGCATCAACGCCTACGGGCATAGCCTTTCTAAATTGTTGGCTGAAAAACTCAGTAACAGACTTTAGGCCCATCTCCCAGAAACCCCAGTGCTGCAAACTGGGTTATCAAAGGCCTGCCGCTACACGCTAAAGTCCCACAGAGCTGCCTTATTCCAAATTACCCAAATTCAAAAAACTCTTATGACCACCATATAAAAATGTAAAACAAACTCCAATCCAAATTCCAAAAATTCCCACATTTTCATCTTACCATATAAATTCTAAACCAACACTCCACTACTTTTCTCCTACTACAGTTTTTTTTAAATTTTTTGTTCTGTGTGACGGTCTACTCCGACTAAAACACCTGTCCCCTTCAACGCTTCCCGCTTGGGGAGCTTCAAATCACCTAAAAAAAACAAAAAAAAACTTGAAGCTAACATAGGCCTACCTGCCTTTAGGTTAGTCCAGTGTTAAAAACTGACTAACCATGAATTGGTTTGGGGGAGATGTTTGTTTACTTCTCTCACTCTCAGTGATGGTACTTCACTGGGATTGGAGACATTCTTGTCTTCATCAGGCATGCATGGTTCCTATTATCAATCCATGCACAGAGTGCATACATAAAAAAATACTATGGGTATTGTATCAAGGACTCACCTCACTGGTAGAGTATTATATAGCAGTGCCTATACATACTATACAATACAGTTCCTGTACATTAACAGCACCTCTTGCTGTAATTCTACACTCCTAGTTTCTGTAAATTTACAGCAACAGTTGATGGAACCTCAGTTGACAGCAAATGTTTCTGTAAATTTACAGTATATTCTGCTGTTCAGTTAGAGCAAAACTTTTAGTAGATCTGAATGACCTTGCTGTATGGTTACAGTGGTTATTACTGTATGGTTACTGTGGAATGTGTTGTAGAATTACAGCAACTCACCTGCTGTAGGTTTACGGCAAAATGCCCAGCAAATTGTCGTTATCTGTCGCCATGATTGGTCATCAATGGTGACTCCTTTCTGAGTGATAACTCACTATGTCATCTTTCGCCACTGTGTGTCAGTCTCACATGGCATGGCGATTTATCACAACAGTCGCCAACATGATCTCACTCACTGCGTGAGTATGTGCCACCCCTTGTCATCCCTCACAAAGCATGGTGACTTATCACCACCATCGCCAACATGGATCTAACTCACTGCGTGAGTATGTGCCACTGCCTGTCAACTCTCAGTCAGAATGGCAACTTTTCAGCTGCATTGCCACATGGCTCTCACTCACTGCGTGAGTGTGTATCACTCCTAGTTAATCTTCTCTCAAAATGGCGACTTATCACCACCATTGCCAACATTGGTCTCACTCAATACGTGAATTTGTGTCACTCCAAGTCAATGCTCTCTGAGGATTGCATCATCTGTCACTCACTCTCACTCACAGTGGCAACTTATCACCACCATTGCCAAAGTTGTTGAGACAGCACCACTGTTCAACATGTAGCCTATCTAGGAAGTGTGGGCATGAAGTATAAGTCCCATACATATCAAATGTGCTTTCTTTCACACTGATTTCCATGTAATACTTCAGAGTTGAATCAAACAAGATTATATAGAGAGAATATCAATTGAATTTAGATAGAGGTATCTCTAAAATGAAAGCAACTATCCATAAACACCTTTTCTCTGGTTACAGGAAAAATACATAGGGAAATATCAATATGAACACCTTATCTGTGGTTACAGGGAAGATACATATGGCAATACCTTCTCTGGCAAAACATACTTTGATCTGGCAGATGTGAGGCTGCATGATTACCAATGTCGATGATCATGAGCTTTTCATCTAACAAGGTGAGTGATCACCAGCGTCGCCATCCATGGTGAACCTGCGCTATGACGTGGTGCGCGTTTCATCTAGCGAGGTGAGTGATCACTCGTGTCGCCATCCCTGGTGAGTGTGGGTGATCAAGATCCTCACCCTCTGTGGTGAACCTGTGCTATCAGGAGGTATGCGTTTTATCTAGCGAGGTGACTGATCACAACCTTTGCCATCCGTGGTGAATGTGTACTATGACGTGGTGTGCGTCTTATCTAGCGAAGTGAGTGATCACTCATGTCGCCATCCCTGGTGAGGATGAGTGATCACTCATGTCGCCATCCCTGGTGAGGATGAGTGATCACGATCCTCGCCATCCCTGGTGAACATGTGCTATGACGAGGTGCGTGTTTCATCTAGCGAGGTGATTGATCACCCGCGTCGCCATCCCTGGTGAGTCTGAGTGATCACCATCCTCGCCATCTGAGGTGAGGCCATGTGATCACCACCATTGCTATTCCTGGTGATCTTGTGCTATAGCGACGTCGTGTTCCATCTAGCGACATGTGTGAGCCACTTCACACAGGTTGATGAGGAGTCACGACAATTTGCTGGGTGTATTGGAACCAACGTTGCCAAGGGTTTTTGCTGTAAAATAACCCTGGCTACTACTAACAGAAACGTTCATAAAATTTTTTATTTCAACATAAAAAACACGTTAGGGAAGAAAATGTTTAGAGAAAAGTTGCGAAGGGTTTGTCTGTTACGTTTCCTTTATGCGTCTTATTATCCAGGATTAAAGGTTGTCAGAAAGGCCTTTGTTTGAATGCCCTCTTTGTCATTTTTTTTTTGCTCACAAACAAGAAAGAAATTAACACGTTTTCAATGTAAAAGAATATCTGATAAGGGGTCCTTCCTTGATCTCCAATATGTGAAAACACACCACAAATAAAGGTACTTCCAAATGAAAATCTCAGAGATTTCACAAGGTCTTGTCCGTACTATATTTAGAATGCATAGATTCTGTGTCAATTGTGATTAAAAGTAGATTTAGTTCTAAGGGGAATTGCTATTTTTTTTTTCAGAAATCGTCCTCCTGTGGACGCTCACCTCTAGCAGGATGTCAATTTCTTTCCTCTTGGTTCTTCATGGTTTAAACAGTCTTGGTATGTATACTTATTTCTATGCAACACTATGCATTGTGGGAAAATGACTGCATGTTTCTCTTGTGGACAGGGTAGAGCATTCCCCTTAATAGTCAGAGAATTACATTCTGTAAACTACATGTTCATAAATTCATTAATTCTAATTAAATCTAACCACGGAGCCCTGACACTCACAGGGAAAGTACAGAAGAGAGAGAGAGAGAGAGAGAGAGAGAGAGAGAGAGAGAGAGAGAGAGAGAGAGAGAGAGAAGTGAGTGAACCATAATTGTGCTCCCCTGTGAAACTCTATTGTCCTGTATGGAGATCTGCATTAATTTGTACTCCACGTACCATTACAACTCTTGTATTTCATTTCAGTAATGGGGGCTGACTGGTATGTTTCTAATGGTGTGCCACATACACAGGGTTGTTCAAGTATGTCCAACCCCTGTCGTGACCTCAGCTATACCATCAAAGAAGCCCAAACTGGTGACATCATCATACTGATGCAGAGTGTAGAGATGTTCATATTGTGTGAAAGAGGGGAAAGTGCTGAAATCACCCAGAAGTCTCTTACAATCAAGTCAGACTCAGCAAGTGGAATCAACAGAATGGGTTGTGAAAGCAACACTGATGGTGGGACCATCTTGGAGTTCAATTCCCTGGGAGACACACTGACCTTGCAGAGTGTCATCATAGTGAATGGAAATATCTTAATGGACAATGGTTCATTGGTTATGGAGGACGTGCTACTGGAGAATGTCGTTCTGAAATACACTGATGACAGCTGCAATGAGATGGAATTGTCAATGTTTAATTCCTCATGGACAAATACAGGACTTTGTGAACACAATGAAGGGTGTAGTGAGATGACCACACTTAAATGTGAGAACCTTGATGTGGAAATAGATACATGTAGGTTTACAGCCACCCCATTGTCTCTTTATGGGACTAACATCGATGTGAAAGTCTCTAATGTGCTCATGGATGGGGGTGGGTTGAGTGCTGATGGACTGAAGGTGACTATAGTCAGGGATGGCAGTGTTTCTGTAAAGGAGTCATACTTTACCAACTTCATCAGCCCATCCCTAACACACTATGTACAGAACCTTTACCAGGCTTCCCTCCAGGTCAGGGCCAGGTACAAGGCAACAGGCAACATGACCCTCAGTGTTAATGGATGCTCATTTTATGCCAATGAAAGAGCCATCTCTGTAATTGGAGACCTCAAGAAGGTGGTCATAGACAACTGTACCTTCAATAAGAATGTGGCAATGCACAGTGGAGCTGCTGTTTTGAGCTTAGTGGAAGAACAGACACAGTTTACTATCAGCAGCAGCACATTCACGGGCAACAAGGGTGGCTACATCAGAAGGATATTCAAGGTGCATGAATCAGAGGAGCAGGCTAGCATAGTCGGTGATACTGTCACCCTGATGTCTGAACATGCAAAAGGTAGCATAGAGGCAGTCGGTCGGGGAGGAGCAATTCGGCTGCAGCGAGGCTTGCTGAAGATCACAGATTGTAGTTTTGATGACAACACTGCTAATATTCAGGGTGGAACCATCATGTCTGATATGAAGACACACTTAATTCTGGATAATGTCCTAATAAATGGTCCATCCTCAGGATACCAACCCATCCTGGGTGATGTCCTCTACTCTAGAGGTGAAACAGAACTGATTAATGTACACTTCATTGCACACCAGGGTAAGAAAGGCTTGTCTGTTTTGGAGCACACTGGTCAACATTGGTCTATGAAGGTTAAGGGAATCAGGGTGGATTGCCCTGTGGGGCACAGTATTCGCCTCCAGGAGGTATCAGCCTTTGGGGTGACAGGTTCAGGGATGAGGAGCAGCACCAACAGCTTTGATGAGTTAGCTTACCACTGTGATGCCTGCCCCAAAGGTCTGTACTCCTTAGATCATGGGTTTGTGAATAACACCTTAGTTCCTGATGCAAGCTGGTACTTCAGCTTTGTGCTAGGCAGTGATGAGTTGCAGCCCCCTAACTACAAAGGAGAGTACACCTACCACCAGATACAGTGTACCTCCTGTACAGGTGAGGATATGCCTGATAAGGGCAGATACAGAGAGACCCTCACACGGGAGGAACTTATTAAGTGGAAGACCCTGTTCCTGGAGCAATGCCCCATCACTGCTGGGGCCGTGAATATCATGCCAAATATTATGCTAGTTTTAATCTCTATTGCAGTAGGAATATATTATTAGTTGCTTGTGGTTGGGGCCAGCAGGATGTTACTGAAGCCAGCTGCAGGTGAATACAGGGGTGCTGCAACGGCATAGAAATAAAGTGGTGCTCTCTAAATTATGCTTGACATCCTATTACATGACTTGTATTCTATTTTGTGTGCAATGTAAAAGCAATCATTGTCGCCATGGAATGGATTGTATTATATTGTCACATTTTATAACTGTCAATAAACGTTTCCAAAAGTACTACAGTAAGGTGTATACAAGACAAAGGCACTGTTGCGTTTTTGGCTCAGGGCCAATCTGAGTCATTATAGCCGGCTTATAGCGATGATTCACAAACAAAAAATATCCGATTTTCAATTGGGAATTGCTATAAAATATTTCATTAGAAACAAGTCAAAATCCATATGTATATCAAGCTATATGAATGCGATCTTCCATCTCTATAAAAATGAATCACAATAATTAAAGAAGTATCTATAATCTGCATTTCAAAATCTGCCATCTATAAAGGCCATTTTCAAACTATCTGATATCCCATAGACTTAAATTACTCCAGACCACCAGCATTGAAACTCCTATTCCTATTCAAGGCACTGCATGGGAGGGGGCCTCGAGGTCACTGAATCTAAGAACAAAATGTACAATACTGGGCTCTGGTTAAAGATAATTCTATGCTGTATTCATTATTTCTTAAGCTTTATCAATCAGTGAGCAATCGAAGTCAGGTGATCAACTGTTTTAATTAGATTTATTTCTAAAAACCAACCACATCGTGCTCTGAAATGTTTTTGCTGTAGAAAATTTTATTTCACTGTTAATTAATACATGCGAAATGATACTATACAGAGTGCACTTTTTCATTCCAGCCAAAGTAGTATATAAAGACAATAGACAACAAATACACAATACAGTTTCACATAAGTGTATGTATACATAAACAAATAATCTGGTAGACCATAAATAATGATAGATGGGTCACACAACATTCATCAGTTTCTTTGGCAGTAGCATTGGGGTATAAGATTTCTATCACTAAGGCAGTAGTGATTATTCATGGCTATTCAGTCGTATGCTTTCTACATTGTACCTAATCACATATCCTAGTAGATACAAACTAATATATGATTGCAGTCATCAAGTCAACCAGCATACCGTGTATAATACATGTACTATCATTAGAATAATATTTTGTAGTTTCTGTATGAAACTCGTCCCAGAGACATATCAATGAATATCTGTATGCATACATTATCCTTTATTTTGGAATTCTCTCTCTCATGATTTTATTAATTTGAACTCTCCCAAACTCAAAGCAAACTGTTGAATGGAATACATGAGTAAAAAATCCGAGTGAAAGACAAGGTGCTGCCACCTCGTAGTCCCATTCTAAACCAACTCAAGTCCATCTTGGTTAAAGAAGTATGCCACCTAGTACAGAGTGTCGCCTAATTAGTGTAAGAAGGTTGGAACTGCATTTTTCAAGTTTTTTGTTTTTCAGCAGAGGCAAAAAGGTGTTCCATTTATTATAGCACAAGGTGGATACGACAATATTGCACTGGGGTCTGTACATGCCCAAATATCACAGTAGGTGGATCTATAATGGTCCATAATAATATTTTTAAATTAAATTTTTCCAAAATGGCAATTACAACCTCCTTGCACTAAGGCGGCGAGATGCTGTTCGCAGTTTCCCCCAATGTAGTCAGCTGTAGAGATCCTCCAACATACAGGTAAAATGATAAGGCTAACATATTTTATTTTCTAGTTATATATTAGTTCTGGTAACCTTTTTTAAAACAATTACATTACATAGCATGTTACATTATATAACAGGTAGCTGCAACTCTCAGTACACTGGGAATGTGGTGAATTATTCTCACCAAACAAGGATATTTTGTTATCTAACATCTTTCATAGAGTTGAATATTAGCCATTGGATCCTCAATTCACAAGAGAAATCTATATACATTTAGACTGATATTCTTATGTTGTGTGATGAGGCCCAAATTAAGTCAGAATAATACCACCATTCCAGCACTGATGGATTCGGTTATATAATACATACAGTTTCTTTAATTCATGCATCAAAGTAAACTATCCCACTAAGGTAAGACATTGGCTTTTTTGTGTACCTGTAGCATATCAAAGAAGGAAGAAGAGCCCACACCTATGACAAGCATCACAGCCCCTAGTACCTCAACCCAGTTGTGGTTCCCAGGCATGATGTCCTTCATGAGTGTATACTGGGACACCAGCACAGCCAGAGTCTCAAGACTGAGAATGGTACCACAAGGGATTCCGCCGAGAACATGTGCAGCATATATGGTACCAAAATTACTCACAACTGCAGCAGTACAGTGTCCAGCAAGCAGACCAAATTGCCTTAAGGTCAGATGTATGGTCACGTGTTCTATATAAAGGGAAATCATCAAAGAAGCTACAAACCCACAGGCTGAACTATATCCTGCCTTGGCAACCGGGTGTACATTTTGCATATCTCCCCTCATTGCTTCAAGAAATAATCCCACTGACACAGCACCGATTGCAGCGAGCACATAGCCCAAGATGACATTGCTTTCACTCATACTGTCACCCTCTCCTGTATGATAAGGTGTTTCAATACTGACATTCTTACTTAAATCAGGTTTAATCAGAAATGTCTTTTTGAAGATCCAAGCTGGCTGAACTATAAGGAATATCCCAATTGCCATGATGCCAACTGCACAGAGTCTTGGGAGTTCTGTCTCTTTGTACAGTATGAACCTAGCATAGCAGATAGTTGTGATAACAGTAATCAGGTTCATCACCCCCACTGCCTCTGTCAGTGGTAAATATACCATGCACCCATACATGCCAACATTCAGAAAGACATACAGGAAACCAGCGTACAACATAGATGGCACTTTCTCTCTCTGTAAACATATGTCCACATTTCCTAACTTTGAGATGATGGTGTAGGTTAGCATCTGTGTCAGGCACCTTGCTGCAGTGAGTTGGAAGTCAGGAACAGCCCCCTGTAATGCCTGGACAGAAGCTGATCCAAGAGCAAATGAAAAGAGAATAGACACCAAAGCTGTATAGCCTGTCACCAACTCCAATTTAGAGGGAGTTATGTCCAACATCTTAATGGTAGTTAACGATACAGATTCCTCAGGATAAGTCGTATGTTGATATGCATCCAAAGATCTGCAGGTGAAAGGAACATGATACTTTAGCCTTCATAAGAATGATTGTATCCAAAATATTACTTACTGCTCGAAATATTATTTAATATCATTGATACATATTGTTGCTAACTTAATCTGGGTAATCAAAGGCTCAACGAGGGGCGCCAAAGAGGTACCTTTTACCTTGTGATTAACTTACAACCTTGTTGCACTGAGGCGACATTGTGTATAAACTGTGCTAGTGGGTTTAGAAAGTGAACTAGATCCCAGAAACTATGGTAAGATTAATTTCAATGCAATGTCAATACTGCTGTACTATGTTGCTCGTTAAATCATACCACTGTATTGTAGGTCGACAGCAACGAAGCAGAAAGTCAGTAGGATTCAGGGTAACACCCTAAATGAGGAGGTCGACCCCGGGGTTCGACCATGACAGGTCATATATAGGACCTTGCAGAAGAGTGTTTTCTGCATTGAAAAAAATTGCAAGGGAGTCCGTTTTTCAAATATGGGGTCTATAGGCCGAATCCCACGTGGCATAAAAAATGCCTGAAATATCTCTGCGATTTTTTGGGTTAGGTTTTATGGCCTTCCTCGTGTCCTAAATCGCAAGTGGTGCAATATCAAAGTCCCACCGCAAACTGTATACCAACATTTTATATCTTTGCGATTATATGATAGGAAACATGTTAGACTTAGATATACCCATTGATCAGGACAATATATGGGAAATGCCTTACAATAAAGCACAACACCCACTTGACAAAAAACATTTTTAAACGTTTTTCTAACCAATTTTCAACCAAATGACCAATAGGGAAACCAATAAACTTTTTTTAATGTAAAAAAATGTATTCATCCTTGTGTTATGTAGCATTTAATCAATGTTATGAGACAGGACGAGTGGGTTTATGGTTCAATATTCTATGACCCGCGCATTGATTAAGGTGTTTATCTAACATATTTCTCCATTTTGTATTAATTTCTTATCTTATTACCCCAGAATTAATCCAGGAGAAGACATTTTGTAAGTGCATGCAATCCGCATGGTTTGCCAAACCACCGTAGCCATTGTTTTTACTCCACCCGTCATACCCTTGTCTTTCCAAACACTTTTCGGGTAGAATCCAAGCATGCCAGCTCCTGTACTTCTGATGCCAGCAAATATACGATCTCTAGTTGATGTTCGCCTACATTTTGTCTCCATTTTCCTCGAAATAAATAAGAATCCAATGATTTTACACAGCGATCCAACACACACGGCCATTTCGTCTTGTTGACCAAGTGGGTAGGTGCCCGGATGTACCTGACCTACTTTCGGCTGAAGAACTGGGTCAGCAAGCTGCAATGGCGGGTGCCGAGATGTATCGCTATGGAAAATCATTGGATTCTTATTTATTTTGAAGAAAATGGAGAAATTAGGCATGGCATATTCATCTAGGATATCTAAGGATGTTTCCCTGTTAATAACTCCACCTTCCACCATTGGATTCTATGCTAATGAGGTGTGTAAACATCAGGTATGTCGGAATACTTTTTCATATCCTTCATGTAAATTGGCTTCTAGCACCAGTCGGCTTGGTATAGTGGACGAGTGGATCGATTCCCCATAGAACCCTGAACGGTTTTAACTGGAAATGTATGGAGAGGTTGACTTTGTATACTCCTCCAATTTATTAACATGTCCAGGTTCAAACTTGCGCCTTCTTTAAGACAAAGAAAAGGTCTCAGAGTGCGGTTATGGCTGGATAATGCACCATGAATTATAGGAAAAAAGCACTGTCCAAGCCCAAATAGTTAGATAAATGTACCCTATTGCAGTCATATCTTTTGCGAATCTGGATTAGACCCAAAAATCGCAACAGATTCAAAATCACAGAGATAATTGAGGTATTTGTCGCCATGTAGGACTCGACCTTATGATTGATTAAGTACAATATTATACACAGGGTATTCAAATAAGTATAGACCTTATATTTAAACCATGATAGGGAAGGGGACATCTACAGGTGAAAGGCAAAAGAGTCGAAACGTTGAATTTTGTGATCATTTTCATTTCATGATACTTTAAAGCCACTCTAGGCCTAAAATTGTTAACCTGCTTTGCAAGAAGTCTCAAATTGATTTGTCAGACAGTACCCATATTCTATTTAGCTTCTGTTGTCGACAGATATGGCTTAGTCAGACAACACAGACCAAGTGAACTATGGGTATAATAAGGGCCCCTCTTATAGAAACCCACCATTTGTCAAACCTAAAATTGTGCCAAAATTCATACGCTGAATCATGTCCTATTTCAATCTGCTAATGGCCCAATCTTGACTTGCTACATGCTATTGCTAAGGTGTCATCGAGAATTCCCAATGCTCTTGTTGCATTAGTATACCTGGATGTCACTGAAGTCTGCCATTTTTCTCACCTTTCCGATGTTCCCAGCTGAATATACACCAATATTCTAGGTGAAAGTGGGGAAATGTCCGCCAAAAGAGAACTTACCTGGGTAAGTCGGGCTGTAGTGTTAGGACGAAACTGCCATCTCTTATAAATAGCCGAGACTGCTATGATACGTACACATCCTATAAATACCAAGAAATACACATCGCCCTGGGGGTGCGGGGGTACTTTACGTTTGCACAGGTGTGCGTCTGGCAATGTGACTAACCTTACCCTAGGTGAGAGGCATTTTCACCAAAATTGACCCTTGGTAAAATGGATTTTCACCAAAAGTGACCCCTTGATAAAAGGGAATTTTGTCAAAAGTTACCGTTAATGGCTTTTTTTTCAGAGAAACTTACAAAAGATTGGCACCAATCTTGAAACATGACTTTGAAATTCAAGAAAAGTGATCCTGAAGAATTTTGACAAAATGTGACCCTCTGCGAGAAGGATTTTGGCAAAAATCAGACCCTTAGTTAAAGGGATTTCAGCCCAAAAGTGGCCATACCAGCAGCACACCCGTGTCTCTGACATATGTATTGGGTGCCCCCCCCCTTGGCCGATACACCAACAGGGCATCAGGCTCAAAGGGTTATTTATATATAGCCTATACCAGATATGGGCCTAGATGTCTTAAACTAGGGTGTATATATAGTGTGCATCCAAGCGATGTAAGTTCCGAAACCCTAGTATACTACAAGATGAACCAACATACTCACAATTTAGACAGTACATCAGTGGACATTCTAGGTCAAGACTAAAGGCATGCATGTATAGCAATCCAAACTAGACATAGCCCTCGAGTACAAGAATAGTAGAGCAAATGGTGGACCATCTATAAACTGGTCCAGTCCAAATGTAACCCTTATTGTTACAATGCTCAGAGTTAGACGAGTACTAAGGTAGTGATCATTTTTTTAACAACAAGGCGGGGGGCTGGTGGGTTTGGGAGGGATCAGAACTTTTTCTACCCCTTCACCAGGGGGGTAAAAATAATTTCACCTGTTTTCAGGGAAAAAACCCACACATTACTATAGGTTAAACAGGCATGTTCACTCGTGATTTTCGGCCCATCGGGGGTAAAAAAAATACTGACCTTTGAGAGGGCGGGGGCCAGAACTTTTTTCATGCGCAAACCCATCAGCCCCCCTTGTTTTAAAAACAAATGATCACTCCCTAAGTTAAATAGAATTTTCAATGGAATGGTCAAATTGGTATGGGTCTGAATTGCACATTTCCATTGCCAAAACTATTTAGTGACCAAGAAATCATTGCAGATCCATTATTCAACATCCTGATGTCACATATATACATACATTCATAGTTGTGAAGTCATCTACTATACATATATGACTAGCGGTTAATCACAGGTTAAATATGCAATCATTGTAGCCATGTTACATAAGTTTTATCTACATTTACAGTACATTTATACATGACAGCATATGTAAGGTTCCAAATGAAAAGAAACTGGTGTTATCATTGCTGTTACTAGAATGTCCTGTATCCAGCTAAACTCAAATACCTAGTGAGATTATCAGTACATCTGTGTCAGAGGACCTGATATGACTCTGCCATCTAGATAGACTCGCAACAACATTCTGTGTCAAATGTCAATATGGGTGTCTGCCTCTTCATGTCCAGAACACACAAGTAGAATCACATGTCCATTTTGCATTTGGAACATTTGTTATCAAGACCAAGGTTGCGCTTGTGCCCTCATAGCACACCTGAATAGATTTAAATTCTGACCTAGAAGGCATTTCACAAGGTGATATGACTAGACCCCTTCAAATCGTAGTGTGATCCCTCACTCTGATACCATTACAGCCATGAAACGTGTGGTCACTAATGATTACATTTGTATTACTGTCCTACTAAACCCTATGTAATTTTAAGTGCTGATCATAAAGAGCAGCCATAGGTCATAACCGATGATCATCCTCTCTAATTTTGAGGGTTTCAAATTGTAGTGGCTGTGTTCGGTCGTACCATTTTGAGAAATGCCTGGCCCTGAGCTTCACCCCACCTGCTCCCCGTACACACTGACAATATTCAAAGCCAGAGAGATGCTTCCTGGAACAAATTCGCAAACTGGTTTAAATACCAGCCAGTGTTCACATCTCTACTGACTCTAGCCCAGATTTCTGGTTACATTTAAAGTACTAAGACAACATGAAATATAATTTCTCACGTTATGCAGTCTACATGGGCTACTAAAGTTCCTAACTCCAGTTATAGGTGGGACACTGGGTCCATACATATCTAAAATGCCGGTTTACAGTTATACAAACTCTAATTGATAACAGGAATCGAAAGTGTATGCTTTTGAAGATACCCCTATGACAATGCGTGCACAGCTGTTATTTCATTGGCCCAGGTTCACCTGGGCTATTGGAGGCGCCTTTTCAGCCAAAAACTGACGATCGGGAATTGGGATTTTAGATGGGAATCGCTCATCAAAATTGGGGGATAATTAAACAAAAAATCATGGAAACATCTTCTCTAGGATCTAGTCTATCATTGCACATGCACAATTCCCGAAAAAGAAATTTTTTTACCTATGAAAAAGGGTAAAGAAAAAACCTTACATTTTTGCCTTAGTTTCTCATGACAACGAGGCTCTATAGGATAGCATTGGGCGGTCGATTTCGGCGGTCGACAGGGGGTCTAAATAACACATTGGCTCCTATGGGAATTGGGCAATTAAGACACTTTTTTTCAGCAGGTAAGATGTTAAGACCATTTCTATATGAGTGTGTGTTATGTTGACCGCCACACTTCCGGTCTGGAGAGTTGACACATGCACGCTGCGCACAGTCAGGTTTTATTTTTTGTTTAATAGTAAATTGAGGAGGTGTATTCGATTCAATTCGATTGATATTGCCAAAGATGCATGGATTATATTAAAAAAATTATTAATTTCATGTGAAATCGATAGAATATATCATTTCTCCATCGAAAATGCTACTTCCGGCAAGGAGCGGGTCACGCATGTGCACAGAACTTCAAAATCCAAAATGGCGGACAGCAAGACGATCAACTTGCGGTGCCATCGAAACTGCTTGATTATAACAAAATGGAGGAGAATTACAGTGTCTCATGCATTTTTATGGTTAATATGGATCCTTATTCAACACCTGCTGATATTGTGCAATGCTTAACTCACCAGGAGAGGAGTTATTCGCCAATGAAAAATGTGAGCGATAATGGGTGTATTGTCCATAGGCTTAACCATTGACAACTGAGAGTTTGCCAGTCACCTACGGTAGGTCATGGACGAACCTGGGCCAATCATGCATTGCACGTGTTCAATCTTCTATTGTATGCTTTGGTACCCATATACCTCCTGATGCTATTTTAGAGACAGTACTTACCAACTTAAGGTCACTCAAAAAGGATCATTCAGCACATTTCCCTTTGGTATAACTGCACTGTACAGCCAAGACGAACAGAAAGGGAACACTTCCCCACACATGATTATAACATTTGGTATTCACACTAAACTATGGAGCATACTAACAACTTTTATACCATTTATATCTGCATTATTTGCCATGGCTGCAATTCAACTGAGCTACAGCCAGGAAGCGTTTCTAAACAGAGCGATATGAGAAGACAACGTTAATCATTCTCCATCCATTTCATCAGCTTTCCATAAATACTTCACAAAGAAGTCTTATCATGGCCAATCAGAATGTCGATGAGATCCAAAAGAACTGTTTTATGGATACTAATCATCTGTTTGATGTATACTTGTCATTTCACACAGTTCAGAAGAGAGACAACTCAAATCTAATGAAGTCATTCTAACATGTGATTAGGGGTACGGTCGGAGATCAGTATGGTAAAAATCTGTCGTTTTTTGATCCAAACAGACACATTTGATATCAATAAGAACAAACACACAGTAATTGAAAACAGGGCCATGGCAGCATATATCTTAGGCAGCAAGAGGTCAATCATTTACATGGAGATAACTTGAAGTGCAGCCTCGTGTGTTTAGGTACCTGATTAGCACAATATGCTCCTCAACTGAGGAATTGGCCTTCTTGCTGTCTCTATACTTAGCACCTAGTCATTTTGATGAACAGAAAGCATTACGGAAGATGCGGGCCAGATCGAACATATTTCCAAAGTTAGTAAGAATTTAATTTCTTTGAAGCAATCTGAAGAGATTCATAGTGTATTAAAGTGGGGTTAATGAATAAATCTCTGTGCATATGACAGTAGTGGGGCAGGTGGGGTTATGGCAGGTGAATGTATACCTAGTATAACAGTGTGACATTCTTACTATCCATGCCAGCAAGTCCCAAACGCGCGTCCCAAACACTGATGAAACTTCTGTGCAAATCGCATGGGTGTCAGGATAACTCCCCTTGTCATGTTCCTCTCCCTGGGCATGCATCTTCTCCTGTGATGCCTCCCCTGGTCATCTCCGCCCATAGGACATTTCCCCCTTAGGACATTTCCCCCAGAGACACCCCCCTCCAAGAACATTTCCCCCCTGACCAACATCCTGTCCTTAGATTCCATAAAGTATGGATAATATGTTAGGGTTAGTGTTGGGGTGAGGGTTAGGGTTAGGGCTGCTCATCCAATTATTCTCTCCGTTTCCAATTATATTTTCTGTCACTCTCTGCACATGATAGGTAACAGCAACAACAAAAACAAATACACAAGGGAATGGAAACAATGATACATGCAAATTAAAGATCCTCATCCTTGTTGAGAATCTGGTCGGAAATTAGAGAGTTTAAGATTTGTCTACTTGTAACGTGTGCGGCAATGTCTAGCCTACCATTTCCTATCGGGCTTCCCTAGCCCACTTAAAAGGGTCTATATCTTCTCTTTGCTATCCCCTCAGGATGTGTGTGGTGCACATATGCGCAGGCACTGACACATTCCTCTACGAATTGTGTAATGTAGTTCTCGCCATGAATATGACCTTAGTTGTCGAAATGGCGTTAAACATCTATTACTCACTCTCACTCACTCACCATTTCCTATCATTCTAGACATACACATTGTGGTACAAGTAGTGATCTTAATGACCCATAGAATAAGCAATCCACTGTAAAACTGGTGCGCTAGGCTGATAGTGCACAAACCACTAACCTTGCAGAATCCAAATTGTAATACATTACCATGTTGAGTTCAATAAGCGGCCATTGTATATAGGTGGGAGCTCACATGGGGATTTAGGGCTGAAATAGCGTTCTTGTGGCCTTCCTGGGCTTCTAGATCGCCAGGATTGTTCAACTTATACCGAATCCAACAATGATTTAAGACCAACTAAGCAGTTATCCTTGTGATATAAGTGGAGGCTCCACTACGCGATTTTTTGGTACATCTTCTTGAAATGTTATCCCTATAATGCCTAAGGTATAGGGTGTTGACATGCCTATATTGTAAACATGCATGAGATTCAAAATTGCAAACATGAGATTTCAGGGGTCATTTCATGGGTGATCTCTCTCCTTGTGTCCCATATTTACAAACTAACCTCACAGTAAGGACACCTATGAGCGTAATTCAAATTATGTATGTAGATCTGAATTGCTATACTAAGGGAAGTGGTCTGAGTATACATACTTAGAGGACATTATATGAGTTGCCATCACATCCACATATGCATAAAAGTTAGACCTATCAATGGGTTTGTGGTTTAAGGTGCCAAATGCTAAGGATTTTATCTGAGAAGGATGAGAAGTTTCTAAAGTATGAGCGTAATTCAGTTTGCACTCAAGTCATGGTACGTGCGTAATTCATGACAGGTACATGCATTATTCTGGACAATTGTATCAGTTCAACTCCAATGTTTTAGCTTTAAATGGCATATTCCTCTTTCAAAGGTGTGAGAATGGTGCCAACTATTAATAGGAAATCCCCTGCCACTATAAATCCAGGCCATTCATCCTCAGGACAGGAAAACAGACACACATGTGATCATGTATGTGCGTAATTCTCACTTACAGATAGAGTATGAGCGTAATTCTCACACAGTCAGGAAGACAATATCTCGAGACGATGTGGTTGATTTTGATTTTATTGATTAAAATCATTCATTAGAATTCAATTAAGATTGATATGATTATTAATGTCTCATTAACATGATATTATATTATTTCTCATATTGTCTAGCGAACCCCATATGTCACATATATAATAGTACACAGAATGCCCACCAGGTGATGGTGCTGTGCGTTAGACCACTTATTATGCAACCAGGGCCTATTGGCCCACGTAATGACCAATCACTGTACTAATATGTTAATTACCTGGATCACGTGGGTGGCCAGCACATGCAAGAGTATGATTTAACATGGTAACAAGCCACGCTGACCACACACTTAGACTCCAGGCGTACTACCATTAATAAACGCCATCTTCAACCAACTGGACATTACAAGACTCAATTATTCAATCAAAGTAGCCATTAAGAGCCTACATTGGTGGTTTTGTTGTAACTGACATTATTTGTGGTCTGAGCAGATAAGAAGTTCCATAATAATGTACAACAGCAGATGTAGCAATATGTTTTTGAGGTCTGTAGATCACCATTTGCTAGTCCAGTGAGAGTAGAAATGAAGTCTTCTTGTCAACCAATATCCTTCATCATATTTAAAACCCTGTGAAAAATTTCAGTTATTTCATCATTTGTAGTATATTCAGTTATGGTCAGTGATGGTGTTGGTGTCATCTTTCTCCATTTCATCATGTGACCATTTCATCCCTTTATTTGCACAGCTCTCTTTCACCCATTTCGGCTTCTTTATTATCAGGTCAACTTGATAACTTCTTTGTTGTCAGGTCAACTTGATAACTAAAACCATCCTTGACTTTTCTGCTCATCCGTGAGAGTTCTTTACAGGGAAATGTACTGCTTGATAAAACATTTTTCCTGTGAACTTATATGTAATAGGAGTTTTTAGAATTTGAAGGTGTGTTAAACATGGCTTGTAATACTGTGATCTTTAATTTCCTCGAGTTGGTTACTGCCAGTATCGCAGTAGTAACACAAAAGAATGTGGTAGATCGGAGGGGGGTGGATAAATCCTAACAAGAATGACAGGTTTCTTTGTGTGAGATTTTACTGAATTATGCTCATACATTTTCATAGAATTACGGACGTAGTTGACAATTTCAATAACAGAATTACGCTTATACCATCAACTGAATTACGCACCTACTCTCCATTTTAACAAAACTGATTCATGCATTAACTATTATATGTAAGACAAATATAGGTAAATACATATCTTCTCTGATATCAATCACATAGCCTTTCCAAATTACAGGCTTTAACTCCCTATGGTTCTCAAGCAATTCAATGAAACAAATATGCACCAATTCCACCTGTTGACAGGATCTACATACATAATTCGAATTACACTTATAGGTGTCCCCACTGTGAACATGCACCTGCATAGACTCTGTGATTGGGTGGGAGTTCAATATATAAACATCAACACAGCAAAATATAAATAACACAGCAGTTACACAGATCGCAGGGTCTTGTACACTGCAAAAAAGGTGTTTAAAGATAGACACCAAATTTTCTCAACACCAACATTTAAACATCTAAACACTTGAAGTATTTAGGTGTTTAGCTTTTAAACACTTATTCTCAAACACCTAAACACTGAATTTAAACACTTGGTTAAACACTTCCTAGTTAAACGCGTTTAAAATTGAACGTGTTTAACACTTAAGAAGCGTTGAGAAAAGTGGGACAAATAAGTGTTTAACCAAGTGTTTAACTTCTAAACACTGGTGTTTAATCCCTAAACACTGTTTTTACAGTGTATTGTAAAAATCAAGCCTATCTGATATTGAGTTGCAAAGA
Organism: Acholoe squamosa; assembly: GCA_949317995.1. Lineage (NCBI taxonomy): Eukaryota > Metazoa > Annelida > Polychaeta > Phyllodocida > Polynoidae > Acholoe > Acholoe squamosa. The sequence goes on along the minus strand of OX439037.1, from coordinate 22,301,147 downwards.
CTCCCCAATGTGAAAGTCTGCAATATCTACATAACACCAGCTTGATTTAGTAAACAAAAACATCTTTTTGACAACACAAGCATGCCTGAGATCACACAAAATAACACCCCCAGATAAATAAATAGCTCCCTCAATGTACAATTTCTACTTTGCAATGATAACAAACCCCACTTTTAGTTTGTGTTTGTGTGCCAGTTTGTGAGAATAGCTGCGATTCTGAGCAACAATCGTGTAGTGGAGCCTCCCCTATAGGGGTTCAGGAAGGCTCCAAGAATGCAAGGGACAAAATCGCACAGATATTTGAGCCCTAATCGCCATGTGGGATTTGACCTTGAAGGATATGTAAAGTCTGGCTGGCTGTAAGGATTAAAGGTGATAGAATTTAGAAGTGTTATAATAATCGATTTCATGCATTTAGATCTTCAGTCCACTTGTAAGGCCAAAAAGAAAAAATGTTGTGTTTCTGGTTGGGGCTCCGAAAAACCTAGGTTGGGAGGGGGGTAAAACTTTTTTTCTATTATTTTATTTTTTTTCAGTAAGGCATTGTCGCATATGAGGCAAAGCGTGACTTTCAAATAAGTCTCTTGGGCAAACCTGGGGGCTGATTGTAAGCTGTCTAATAGAATTTAAATTCAGTTATATCCCACATATAAGTTGCCCCCTGGGTTCAGGGACATCCTAGAGGGCATATATGGGCTTGGGTTTCCAGTTAAAGCTGTGGCTTATGTTTGGCGCCCTGTGTACAATCGACAAGTTGACTATTCTCATGCGAAATGCCAGTGGTAGAGTGGCACTGTGTATATATGAAATATTGACACCTTATAGAGTGTCTTACACTCCATCCTAACAGAGATCTGGTCAAGGAGGAATAATTACCCTAAATTCTTGCTTGAAGGCCACACCTGCATAATTATAATCCACACCATGAGTGGAAGGAACTATAAGCCACGAATTGGGCATACAAATCAAAAGTTTAGAGTGCTGTTCTAATGTGTTAGATACCCATCCTTAAGCCACAGCCTTTGTTTGGAGCGTTCCTATAGGCCATTTACATAGAATTACCGTAAATTCTCTCGTATAAGCACCTTTAGACATTTTTAGGGTCGGAAATGTATGCCTATATTTTCCTGTTTGTTTAATGCATTTTTTTCTTGCAAAATACATCGTAAGCATGATGAGCAATGGAAAAAGTGATGTGGCACCCTTATGGGATCCACAATTCAATACAATCATGCCTAGATAAGATCTCAGATCTTAAAAATTCCATGTTACCGGAAACAAACTTTTATTTTTGGCCCTATGAACTACTGTAGAACAGGGGGGATGACCAGGGAAATTGCAATCTGTCCGAGGGGAGGGGTCAGAAAATTGTCTGCACCTCTCCATGGAAATCTACCCCGACCCTCAGGCCTGTTGATAAATAATGAGCACTCTGTAAGTCACCAATAGGTTTTTGAATTGTAAAATTTATCAATTAGAATAAAGGTTGGGTCATTTGAATCTTTCTACCAAATTCTCAATGTCAGGGTGTTTTTTACTTGCTGGGATCAACCTATATATGGGGTCCTTTGGTAAAACGTGTTCGACTAAAAGGGTATTTTAGAGTGGTGTGGGGCCTGGGTTAGAGGTAGGATAGAGTAGTGGACCAACACTGACATTGATAGCAGTGACACTCATTTAGTAGGATGTTTGAGGAAAACATGCTTGTATAGGTAATACCGGTAATATGTTAAACTTCCTTACCGTTACAAATCTTTTTTTTCCTTGTCAAAACTGAAGCAACTTGCATTTTTTTTATGACATGATGTCATGCAGCCCATGACCCCCCTCCCCCCTTGTCATGCTTGGTCATGGGGAGTGGGACCCCCCTCCCCCTCCAGCATGACTTCATTGCTATACTGTGCTCTAAATTGCCCCTATCAGTTTTATAAGCAATAAAACATGTAGGCTATACTCATAAACTGAATGAAGACAGCGCTACACGGTCTATACTTATGAACTGACTGAATTTACAGTGCAAAATATAGTATAGTATATAACTTAATAACATCTACCATCTACTTAAAATGAAGTATAACCAGCCTGAATATATTATTCACTAAGTAGAATCAAATATGCATTGGCTGTAGATATCTATTTGCAATTTATATATATCGACATAATACTGGTAAAGAAACTCAATAAGTAGCCATGAGGTATTATTACGGCACCATTATTTAAGTTTAGATATATATTAAGCAACATACAGATATCATTCGTTAAGTAAAATTAAATATGCATTGGATGTAGATATGTATTTGCAATTTATGTATATCGACATAACATTGGTAGAGAAACTCTATAAGTAGCTCTGAGATATCATTACTACACCTTTATTTAAGTTTAGGCATTTATTAAGCATCATAGAACCACATACAATTTAGTTTCATGTATATAATCTATGTTTTTTCTTGCAGTTTTCTATATGATGTATATGCATATTCATGACTAATCTCTAACTCTTACTTTTAAGACGGGGATTACTTCCTCACAAGTAGCGCTGGAACTACCACATACCCTTCTGATGAACTGTATTTCCAACAAATAGATGCGCTATCCCCCAACTCTGCTCATCCTGTTAACAAAACCATCTCATTTAACAAGACTACGGTAGGACCTTCTTATCTATTATTTTTTGGTTAAAATCCTAGAATTGTGCATCTCCCTGACAAAACTCACCACAAAATCATGCTCCTCAAGCAGCATAGAATGCCAATGCTTGTGCTGAGTTTATTCGGGAAAACCAAACATCAGATTAAATTATGTAACCGCTCCCACATGAAGTGTGGGGTTGATGATCATGAAATAATATTAACTGTGGAGAATTATTCATTTACATTGTATGCTGTACATCCTCTCACCAGCCAAGCCTTTGATGTCGGATAATTTTGTGTTCTTGTCCAAGGGCCTACACATGGCACATTGGAATGCTCATAGTCTCCCAGCCAATATAAGTGACCTGAGACTAGCTATGGAAGACAATGGTCTTCACTGCTTAACCATCTCAGAGACCTGGCTGAGTGAAAAATTACAATCAAACCAAGTTGCAATTGACCACTATCATCTATTAAGGTTGGATAGACAACGTATTGAAAATGGCAAAATTAAAAAAGGGGGTGGTGTAGCCATTTTTGTGCATGAGAGTGTGACAGTATCAGAGACAAATGTCTCTCACTTGAATACCAGCAATGCTGACATTGAAATTATGTGGGCCACACTTTCAAAACCAAACCTGAAGCCTGTTGTAATTGCTTCAGTATACAGACCTCCCGATGGAAACTTTCATAACTTTAGTGAGACATTATCAAAAGCAATGAGAAACCTGGGCCCTTTAAAGGACAATGAGGTTTTCATTATGGGTGACATGAATACCAACATGCTACATAGAAATGATCCACAAGTCAAGGCACTCACACACCTTTTTAATTTTCTCGGAATAAAACAGATAATCAAAAAACCAACCTATTTTAATCCAAACTACGAATTTTCACTTCTGGACCTAATATCCACCAATTCAGACCACATCAAAAGTTGCGGAAATTGTTTTATTAATATTAGTGATCATGAACCAGTATACATCACGAGAAAATATATTCCCCCCCCTAAAGAAAAGTTATCATTTTATGGTCGCTCATATAAGCATTATGTAAAGGAGAACTTCGTACTTGGTCTTAAAAATAGTGATTGGAATGCCTTCTGGGACTCAGAGGACCCAGAGGAAGCCTGGCAACTTTTTATTAATCAGGTTGAATTTCTACTGAACATTACATGCCCAATTAGACAGTCAAATTTTAAACAATCCAAAAAACCATGGATTACGAGGGAACTATTGGATCTTATAAATGAAAAGAACATTGCCATGAAACATGCCAGGAAAACAAAAAATATTGATGACATGAGGATTGCAGAATTTCTTAAGAGGCGCTCAAAAGCATTAAACCGCACAGCAAAAAATGCATTCCATAAAAACAAAATCAATGCAAGCCTTGAAAACCCCCGACAATATTGGAAAGAAATTAACAATGTTATTAACCCCAAATCCAATGTAGCAAACATTAATATTACTGATTCCGAAGGGGTACAAGTGGATCATAATCAAACGGCAGAATACATAAATCAATATTTTTCAAACATTGGGGCAAATCTAGCAAAAAACATGACTGAACCCTGGGTATATACACAGAATGTACTTCCCCCACATTTTAACTTTCGACTACCCACAGATGAAGAAGTTATCAAGGTCATAAAAAATATAAATATAAATAAACCCTCTGGCATACCATACATATCTACTACAGTGTTAAAAGATGCACTAACTACGCTTCCACTTCACTTTAAGCACATCATTGACAACACTATCAAAAAGTCAAGCTTCCCTGATTTATGGAAAAATGCTACAGTAACTCCTATCCCTAAAGAAGGTGATAAGACTCAAGTCAATAATTATAGACCTATCTCCATCCTTCCACTCCCCTCAAAGCTTACTGAAAAAATATTGCATACTCAATTGTCTACACATCTAAAAGATAATGATATATTAACAGAGGATCAAAATGGTTTTAGAGAAGAGCGTTCCACTGTCCACAGTCTTGCAAAATTCACTGATCACATTTACAAAGCATTAAATAAAAACTCTGTGACATCCTGTATATTTATTGATTTTCGGAAAGCATTTGACACTCTAGATCATAAAATCATGTTAAAAAAACTAGAAAAAATTGGTCTCAGCCAAAACGCAAAAAAACTATTAGAATCCTATCTTACAAACAGAACCCAATGTACTAGAGCCAATAACACCACGTCAGAACCACATAAAATTTCTCATGGGGTACCCCAAGGTTCCACGTTAGGGCCCTTACTTTTTATCATTTATATAAACGATCTTGCTTCCTGTCTAAACCACATGAAGGCACAGCACTATGCGGATGACACTGCTATTTTTATATCCTATAAAGAACAAACTCCTGAGATTATTCAACACATCACAAATGACACATTTAACTTAGTAAGATGGTGTGAGGCAAATAAACTTTCACTGAATATTGGTAAAACTAAACTAATGACATTCGGTACCAAGACAATGCTCAATAAACATCCAAAAATCAATTTGCAGGTTCAAAATCAAGAAATTAAATACGTCCCCACGTACAAATATCTAGGTGTTACGCTGGATAGTCAGTTAACTTTCAATAAACACATGCAAGTCTTGTCTAAAAATGTATCTCACAAGATTTACTTGTTACGTAAAGTAAGAAAGCAACTTACAGAAAAAGCAGCCCTAGACGTTGTAACAAAAATGATAATCCCATACATTGATTATGGTGATATCATCTATAGTGCAGCCCCAAAATGCAAACTTGATGAAATGCAACTACATTTAAACAGATGCCTACGCATCTGCAACAGATCCCCTCCCTTCTTAGACAAATTACAATTACATCAAAAATACAAGGTATTACCACTCTGGTTAAGAAGGGAACAACACTTTCTAAAATTTGCATTTAAAAGAAGTCTGGATAAAAACTATGTGGACAATAGACAACTTTGTACACGAGCACATGATAACAGGCTGTTAAAAACCTTCTTTACCCGCAGAGTCAAAGTTCAAAAAGGAGTAGAATACAAATGTGCTGCATTGTGGAATTCCCTTGGAAATGAATACAGAGAAATTGAAGAATATTCAAGGTTTGGTGATAGGCTGAGAGTGATGTATGATAAGACACTTAGGGAGCTGGATGATATCCAGCCTCCATAAATACTATAATAATTCTCCACATACTTTACACCATCAAAACAAATTCTAAAGTGGAATAGATAATAAACCTACTGAACTCATGATCTTTCGTTTACTAACCACATTTATTTATGGTACAGGCCATCAAACACCATTTAAATTGTGCAAAGAAGTTACTAACAACTAGTGATCTATATTTAACACATGTTATTGTACTTCAACTAAAGAAATATCTGGATTTAGAGACATTTATTGTCCACTGGATGAAAAACAGGCATGACCTAAGGGTGCATAGCCTATCCTATGTACAATCAAAACTGAATAAACATATATATATATGACGTCATTTGTACACAGCCCCATTATAATAGCGTCAAACACAATACTACCCATGTTTTGGTGACTTCCAGGGATCATATAGAGGTCATTACAAGACTAATCTATGGTTACAGTGATCATTATTCCTCCGTCTATTTACAATTCCTCTATTGCCCACCAGCATTGCCAGATGACTTAGTCAGGGAGATAGTACTTCTGTGTTCCTTGATCCTATAATACCCATAGTCCACAGAGCCATTGTTGGTCGATCCTAGGGCAGATAATGCATGATCGGCAGAAAAAGAGGGGAAAAATATGCTGTGGACTTTGAAATTGTGATAGCTGGTTACAGATAATGATTTTTTCGACTAAAAAAATCCGACAAATTTTGCCGATAATGCAAGGAGAATTAATATCAAATTATTTGATATTTTCAGATGTAAACTGCCCGACAATAATTAAGAAAGTCCCGACAAAACATCCCCGACTTTGATTATCTTCCCCCTATGTCGGCCTCCCTCTGTGGACTATGGCTATTAGTAGTATTACGATAATCCCAATAATGGTGACCCTGTCAAACATGAACATTGATGAATACACTGTACCCATGTTGTGCATCCTAACACTTCATGTACATATAGTTCACAAATACACTCTGCCCATATAATGTAATAATGGAAGAATGCAGCCTTGACGAGTCTCCTCACATAGGCTGCATTCATGCAACATACTGACTCATTGGGAATATACATGTCAACCCCTTAATGTATGAATGCAGCCCTGCTGAGTAGACTCCTCACCAGTGTTGTATTCATGCTCATTCATTCATGTATCATGCACTTTGTGGCATCGAGAGGTATAACTGACACTGTCTTATGTATGCCATTTAACGCATGACTTCATTCTGATTAAGAATTGTGGTAATAGCCAAGTGCATAGCCCTCTCGGTATACTTTTTTTTCCCTTAATGATGTCACATTCATATCATTGTAGCTATGTTCCATTGTGGTCTTTCATTCAAACAACTATATTCACAAAAGGAACTTATGACCACAGCAAAGGTCAATACCGAAAACCTTGTCTCTAAATTTAGATTTTCATATATACCAAATATTAAGTCTTGGCAGTTGAATATAAGTGTAGGGGCTCGTGGAGCGTTGTATATAGTGTTTGCTCCCTATTCGAGAGGGCAGGTTGATCGGTGACATCTCTCGAACTAGATCGAAGTTAGATAAGAACACGAACCATTACACTGGTGCCATGACCAGTCTTGGTTTTAGTGCGCGATCCGAACCATGACGGAGCGACCCAAGGAAACTTGGGGTTCGACAGTGGTGACTCCACTGAATCTGACTTCAGCAACTTAGGTTCTGAAGCAAAGGCGCCACCATTCATGGTAGATACAGGCCTCACTATCGAAACCGAGGATGGTTATATGATTTTACTGATTCCTTAACAGAGAAGGTAGTTCAAACTCCCAAGTTGACAACTACCAACGTACTACTGACTTCAAACCCGAAGAAATTAGACTTGACGGAACCAACCACTTCAGATTCAAACACTTGAAGTCCCATCATGATGATGAAAACTTCGCTTTGAAGACATGTAGCTACTACCACTAGTACTGCTACAGCTACACCAATTACAGATAGGAAGTCACTCGAAGGCTTGAGTACATCTATATTTGATGTAGGTGGAAGCCAAAGCCAAGGATTGACTGCAAAAGAATACTTGCGACAGGAAGCAATCAATCGAGATGAGATGATGAGACATGACCAACAAAAGAAGTGGGAAAATTCTGAACGCAAAGTATTGCGTCTACGAAATCTCGAAAAACAATGCGAGAAATACGAAGAAGAACAAAAGATCCTATTCTCGACTCTGAACAATCTTGAACAAAATGTGGAAAACAAGGAAGCTAGAAACAGGTCTCTGGAAAAGGAGCATCTAGTGATCCAAAAGAAGCTTGAACTGACCAAAGCCGAATTGGAAAATGAGAAATTCAAATTTGAGATCGAATATGAACAATCGGAAGTTGATCAAGAAGATAAAAGTAACCAATTGTTAATCGAAGAAGATAAACTCCAAGAAAACATTGATTTCCGGAGAACGGAGAACTAGAAATTAGTGCAGATTCGAAATGCAATGATCGAAGACAACGAACATTTAATGCTGGAAATAAAGGATAACAATGAAGACTTGTTAATTCACCAGCAAGAACTGTGTTTGCAAATAGTCCATCTTACTAAGAAGAAAAAGGCTCTAGACTGTTATGTAACAGGCTTGGAAAATACAGTGCCATCACCGAAGATGACAGCAACATGCCAACTTGCAACTGACGACACTTCTAAGAATGATAATGTCCATATCGATGGTGAAGAAAACTCTTTCCATACAGATACAACCCCAGTTGTGATATCATCGACGATTTAGATTCGGATGAATTCGAAGAACAGAATGTCATACCCTCCGATCAAACATTTGTCAAAGGTATGGCACCAATGACAACTTCGACACCAGCAGAAGCCCTGGTGAGACAGAGATTACCAGATTATGACCCATTCATCAATGATAATGCTTGGGCGAACGTTACCGGCGACGGTATCTATCAACCTGGACATAAATCTGATGGGGGTGGAGATAAGAAATTGAGATTTAGTGTCGGAGATGTCCCCTTGGGAACCTACACTGATGAAAATGGTGGATCCTATCAGGGTTCGGACCAAGTCCGCACCAATGAGGACGGATCTTTCAACATCTCGTATGAAGACGACTCCTCTCCTCGAAATCTGGGAGCGGGTAATGATGGGAGCCAAGGCGCCACGGGAGGTACTTCGAATAATGCCGGAGGAGCCCCAAGGCCCAACAGAGAAGCGACAGGTGCTGCTGGAGGATCTTCTGGGAACAGGAGGCGATCTCGAGCCACCCTTGACAATATGCCGAATTGATCTTCGAACACTTCCGGGTGTGCACACAACAAAGAAACGATTCGGGATTGGAGCGTTAGGCAAGTGGGTAAGCTGGTACCTACCAGCAATGCTGCTCGAAGAGTTCCCATCATTCCCAAGTCTTATGACGGGACTGTGATGTGGAAGGAATGGTTTTCGAACTTTACCGACGACATGTGCTGTAACGCATGGTCTCCCGAGGAAGCACTGCCACACCTGGTCAGATGTTTGAAGGCCGGACCAGGGAAGATAGCAGTGGTCAAATGGAATGAAGTCTACAATGAACGTGGCACATTCACCGATTTAGTTGAATTTGCGAGTGTACTCCTGTACAACTTGGTGACCGAGGACCCCATGATGGTTTTCAAGAAGCGCACCCAAAAGCCTCATGAGACTTTCAGGGCTTTCGGATTCAAACGGCAGACCTTATTACATAAGGCCCGCCCCAATGTTGGTCTAAATGAGGAATACTTCATTAACGACCTACTACCTTTGCCCGACCTCTGGGTTGAAAAAGAAATATCGAGTAGGAGAGAGACGCAGCCCACGACTTGCCATAAGGTCTGCCATTACTTAAGTCCTGGTACACAACGAGTGTATATGTCCTGTACTGTGTAATGTTATTTGTTTTTGAAAGTTGAAATACTTTGAAATTGACTCGGAGTAGGGCCGGATGCACTGAAGTACCCTGTTCATGGTTCCTGTGGGTGACAGACAGCAAAGCTGACATGCACATACGATACTGCATGTTTTTTCTGTTAAACTCCTGATGATATGAACAGCATAGGTACCTACCAACGCAACGACCAAACGGAGAGAAGAACCCTTGAACTACCACGGGCGCTGCCCGATGTAGTACCAGTTTTTGCCATGGCGGGAAAGGTGGCGTGCCGGTTAAAGACCGGAGTGGCGCAGTCCCCACATGCGCATGCGCACTGTGACGTCGAGTGTTGTTGTGCACCCATTTTCGCTCACAGCACGCGTCCCGATCTTTACGAGACGGATGTGCTTTTGGCGATTGGATAGTTCCAAGCGGGTTAACTCCAATTCTTTAGCAAAGCGGTGAATCGAAGACTTATCGAAGTAAGGTAAAGAAGAACTGACTGGCCCGTCATAATGGCCCAGAGCCAGGTGACGGTGACCTTAAACGCCAACCCCGAGGGACACTTTGTCCCAGCTACTGACTCTGAGGAAGCAATGGACACTTCGGAAGTCCTTGCTTTGACATCGACTGCTACTGATAGCTCTACGCCAGCCCCACCGACTCCTGAGGGACCAAGTCACCGTTCCGAAGTTCTCTTGAGCGTAGGAACAGACTCCCGAGTGGAGGTAGTTATGCCCGAACCGGCCGGCGCCATCCTCGAAGTGCCAGTCACTGTCCCCGGACTCGACACAGCACTGAGGGGATTCATAAATGTTACGAAGGGGTACATCCGTACCGCTTCGGGAACGGACCGTTGGATTGCTCCACGGATGCTTGGAGGCAGAGGTTTGCCACCCGACTGCATAGCCATGGACTTACAGATGCGATTGGTTAAAGGAGTGTCCGATAACCAAATCGACGACATCGGTAGGGATACCTACTGGTGCGACTACTTCAGCCTAGCTGAGGCCATGTGCGGCTAGGACGCACTGACCCAAGTAGTCGATGAGATTGCGGAGGACGAGCGGATTCGAATGTCCCTTGATACTCCTCTGCTCTACAGATTGATGCCGATAGACGAGCGACTGCCCAGCATTTACCGCTGGGGACAGAAGCACCCCCCAATCCAAAACCGAGAGCGTACCTACGTGTACCAGATGGCCAGCTCGCCAGTTCGACCATCCGAAGACAAGCTGTTGGAGGATGAGGAACTGGTGAAAGAGGATACCCGAATGGCGAAGGAGTCTTCTCACGAGGACGCCGACGCCAAAGCTGTACCCGATGCCATCCGACCTGACCCTCTCGAGGAAACCCTAGAGGACCTCGAGAAGAAACAGGCCGAGATGGAGAAAGAGAGGAAAGCACTCCTCAAGAAAAAATATTGAAAAACTCAAGAAGGAAAAAGATAAGAAGGAAGGTTTCGAAGAGATCAAACCTTGATGAAATAAGAAGCGACTCTCTAAGAAAGAGGTAAAAGAGGACTCCAACAGCGAGGACCTGGTGCGTCCACCAGGTTTTCCCAAGCTCGGAACAGATCAGGTTCGAAAGCGACCAAATCGACCTCACCCAAACCGGAGAAAGCCAGTGCATCCTCGAAGTCTACGACTCCGAAGAAGGCACAGGCTTTACCACCCTGCCTTTGAAGTCACGGAGGAGGGTGAGATTTCCGATATGGAAGTCAACGGAAATGGAAATGGTGACAAGGACAAGTCCTTGGACGAGATGAACCGACAATTGTTGGAACATATCGATGAAAATGACGAGCCCCTCGAGGATGCTACGACTAGAGAACAGAAGGAGATCTGGTCTAACACCAGGTCTGGCTGTAAGACGTTCACCCCGAGTTCCTTCGGCCATTGTGAACGATACGCTGACTCGTACTCGATCCCGCCTGCCAGGAATCGTCATGACGAAAGTGATGACGAGGACTGGATGAGATCAAGTACAGACGACCCAGTCCCTTCGAAGTTCTACCGCGTATGGGTAGCCAGCTTGAGTGACATCTCGAAAACCACAAGGACTTACTACTGCTATGAACATAGGACGAAGCTTGAATACGCTGCTTCGAACTATAGTAGCCAATGGAGAACGTACCCATTCGAGGTATGTGTCAACCTGCATGAGAGTGAGAAGAAGTGGTCCACTAAGGATCGCTTCTATCGACATCTCATGGAGGCGCACATGCATCATGCGCCGATCTACGAAAAACGAAAATAAGAAATACAATGGCTATGTCACTCGCCGGCGCGGATGCCTGACAGAGCACATTGTCAAGAAGCACGGACTGAAAGCCGAGGAAGCTATGTCTCGGGTTCAGAAGTTGCATACCAAGCTCATGTCAGCTTGGTATGATTTGAAGCAGAAAGAGCGAAATGAACTCCTCATGACCACGGAGTACTTCTGCCATGTCACTGAGGGCAAACAAGATGCCTATTTTATGACGAACGTAAAGTCCCATAGGTTCGACATGACTCCTGAAACCCACCGGGAAGTAAAGGTCATGAGGAAAGACCAGGATACCCTGGACAAACATGGCAAGGTGAAGCCCCACCCCGGGGTTGACCCTCGCCAAAAGGACAAGAAGCGGTCGAGATCCGAATCGCAGTCACCTGCGCCACCAGAGACATCAGAGAGGAAGCATTCCCCCACCCTCGAAGAGATCATGTCCCAGACTGGTCCTCGAGGTATGGAACAAGTTTCCCCATTGATGCGACAATCGAATGCTGGGGACTTTTTGACTTGGCTTCGATCAGGATCTGAATATTGGAAAGGACGAATATAGTTCATGATAAATACAATGTCATATCAACCAGAAATAACATCTAATGTAGTAAATGGCCCCCTCTAATTCGGGAGAAGCTCTAGAAAGTAGTAGCTGACTTGAGGTGAAATCAAGGGCGTTAGTAGACTGATGTTTCATGTTGATAACTGCATTACCAAAGCATAATTATTATTGAGGTACTTCCGGAGGTTATTTCAAAATGGCCTACCATAACACCCTCTGTGAAATATATGGGCCCTGTTTGTATGTGGCTGTACCTATCGAAATAGTCTGCACGATTCATTGGGTCATGACAGTGACAGAAGTGGCTACCCTAGCAGTGCTAACATTAGGTATACACCGATCGCACTAAACATCTGTCCTTATCAATTCCACCAATTTGTCCAACACTAACACTGCAGGAATGGAGGGGGGGGGGTGATGTTGGGCCGTTTTGAAAATGGTCCTGTGATTATTCCCTAGCCATCGTACAGCAGTGGAACATGTTTGTGCCTAGAAACAGTACATGTATTTGTCATACAGGGCCACTCTTTATACACACAACCTGCAACGAAAGATGTGGATTTCTGATGAAATTGGTAATGGTGGAAACAAGCCATGAAAAGACTTAGGCATACAGCTGGGTATGTTATTCTCACAGCTTTATTCACACCTACAATTAGGGGTATGGGGGTGTATACCGCATTGCACCAACCATACAAGACCCATTGCAAGTCGAGGATAGTTTATTCCGAAACTGCGCAAATTCCCACATTGCTCATAACATATACACTGTATGGGACATGGGGGGGGGGGGCATTTGGGGGGTCCCCTGGAGGGGGGGGGGTTAAAATGAACAGAGGACATGTAAGGAGGGTCTACCTTGCCTAAACCAATCTCGTCCTGATGTGTTATGGCAGCAGAGGCACTGGACTGTGTATGAGCAAATGACTGCCAAATAGCTGATTTATCGTTATTTTAGCAAGTCCGACCCCCTCCCCAGGATAGTTTATACCCTTATATTCACAACAAAATGGCTTCTAAGGATCTCTTTTGGTCCTAGATGAATGTTTCTGACCACTTTCATGAATCCATGATGAGGTTTTATGAGGAAGCTGAAAGTCTGAATTTTGGCTATATTTTCACTATATGGGTGAACTTCGGATCCCCATACAGGGGGGTCAGAGGGGTTCAAAAAAATTGTTTTGTAATTTCCCGTCTTTTTGGACCCAAATGCATAGATTGAGCTGGTATCCCAAACCGTTTGACAAAAAAAGGCGAATTAACACCCCCCTACTTATACTTAGGGAATAATTATCCTCCTTATCCTATATTGACCTATATTAAAGGAGACAAAATACAAGAGGTTTATCATTTACCTGGAACACAGTTCTGACAGAAGAAATGGCCATAAATCCTATTGTTCCATATACGAAAGGGAAATCCCAATAAAAAGGGAAAGGATTTATAAAAAAAAATCACCCTCCATACACCCCGGCACTTATATCTGATGGATGGAAACAACTACACTGTCAGAATGCCGCAAGCTTTTTAACAGTAGATTGCTTTTATTTTTTGGAAAACAGTGGTAGTTACTGTCAGTACAAATGCGTACAAATCCAATGACCCAACAGTGGGTTCTACTATACGACTACAGTGGTCTTTATAGCTCATTTACAATTGAGGCTGAGAACGTATCTATACTCAGGCCACCCTTAAAAATATGTTCGTTTCCTGTCCAGAGGCCTGGTGGATATTTTTGTGAGAATGGGAAAATTTTTTCCTGAGTTCTGAAAAAGATTTTTTTTTCATCTATTAGCACAAGAATCTAGGCTTCCAATCACTAAATCTTAGAATGTGATGGCAAATTCATGCCGTCCGTGCTTACAATGTTCATGACAAATAAAAATATTTGCCTAAAAAAAGATTTTCCCCTCCCTCCCTCATGGGCCTGAAAAATCCCACCCTCTGGACAGGAAACGAACATATTTTTAAGGGTGGCCTCACCACTCGGTAAATACCGTTGTACAACAGTAGAGCTCTTTAGTGCAGTAGTATGTACATTATAGATGGCAACTAATGTAGACCATGTGAAAATGGAAGTGTATTACTGCCCATGCCATGGTGATGATATCATATTCATTCACCCTTCTAATCTATGTTCCCAATGATGGCCATTCCCCTACCTATCTCCAGGTTCTCTTTTGCCTCTAATTATTTCCCCCATTTTTCTTCTTCATATGATAATAATCATACAACGAGTGGTAACCCTCTCATGCACGCATATAGTCACAAATCATAGAAAGTGTGCATATGGGGCCTTACATGTCATTTGCCCAGACATGCACTGAAAACATGGAAGATCCGAAACTAGTCAGTGTTGACCACTTTAGGTCCTCAAGTTGACAATACCTAAAACTACAGCTTTAGGTAGTCAAAATGATGACTTTAGGTCGTCATCCTGACGACCTGAGTCATCAATATGACGGCTCTGTACTGTCCGTATTGTCATCCTGATGACTCAAGTGGTCAGCATGATGACCTAAAGTCGTCATTTTAACTACCTAAAGTTGTAGTTTTAGGTATCGTCAACTTGAGGGCCTAAAGTGATCACTGCTGACTAGTTTCGGATCTTCCATGTTTTCAGTGTGTGCCCAGAAAAAGAATTCTTATAAGTATGCTTCTTTTACAATAGCAAGGACACATTTGACGTAAATGATAATGTGATTTTCTTAATCTACAGGTCAAAATAGTCTGGACCTGAGATTTTCATGGAGGTATGAAGACTGTTTCTGTAGGAAATTAAGCCCTCAACATGGCTTGTAACTCAAATGTCATTCTCCCAGACACAATTTTGCCCAGACAATTTTGGTCATTTTGGGCACATTTTACCCCCCTGGAGCCCAAAATATGCATATATGCATATATGCGACCATCAAATCCCATATGTAACATGAATATCTCATCCAGCCTGACACTTTGAGCCAAAGAAATAGATGGGGAAACTAAAATTCGAAGAGTAGGGGCTGGAATACCTCCAAATTCTTCATATGCAAACCTTCTATAATTTTTGACCATATACTGGTGTAGACAGTAATAGACATGTACCCTTGTTCTGCACCCTAACTGGCATCGCATGGGGCATATCATTTGGCACATGACTTGATTCTAATATAATACTGTGGTGATAACTACTATTACTGACTATGTGAGTAAATCTAGTGTAAAGATTATTTATTAATGATGTGGAGAGTGTGGAGAGTATATAAAGAGATGTTGAATGCATCAAGTATGACGTGTGGATTCTGCAGCTATCAAGGACACATCCCTATCGGTATGTTAATCTTATTCTTAATGAGCATGTTTATTTTCATTCAGAGTTTCTCACTGAGTACTTCACATGCACTTCAAACCAGAAATCCACGCCAGCAAGACGAAAGTTTTCAACAAGTTACCATCACGATTTCCTTAAGTGCTACTCACAAAAATGAGCTTCTAAGCAAACAAGATACTGCAGATGAGGGACATTTATAAAGTTATGTGGACTAAGTGAGTACCTAGTTATAAATGAGTAGCCCACATATTCATATGCGGTGTGGATGAAGTGGGGAGTAATGCATAGGTATGAGTGGTGAAATTGAAAGAAATAGCTTCAGGCTATTTCTATTAGTCAGAAGGTCACTCTTGTGATTCATTGACTTGTACATGTGGAGCAGCATCGTGGAGTGGCTCATGCTTTTTATTTCTTCAGACTGTCCAGGCTGTGGCAGTCCTGAGCCTCTTGGTCAAGTTGATTCCATTCGACATTACCTCTCGACATCACCATTGGGGACCAACTGTACATTGTTATTTTTCGGAAGTCTTTCTATGAATCAGAATTTATATTTCGATCCCATCTTCTGCAGGTGTTCTTAGCCTTCATTGCCTTGCCCGGGGGGGGCACTTCAATTTTTTTTGACACGGGTGTGTGGCTGAACCCCCGACTAACCTTACCCTTGCTAGGGCCCTCAATCGCGGGTTTTTTCTTCAAAACCCTACCCTTGCTAGGGAACTTTTGACATAACAGTCTTAGATTTTGCTCAAAATATCTTAAATTGACCTTGTTTGGGAGAAGATTTGTATTTTGTTCATGCTATTTCCATGAAAAAATGGGAAAATATTCATGAAAATTTCTGAATTTTCCGCTTGAAACGGGGTATTTTGCTGAAAGTTGACCCTTGCTAGGGACATTTTGCTCAAAAGTAGACCCTTGCTAGGGACATTTTGGTCTGAAACCAGAGGCTTGGTAGGGACATTTGGCTGAAAAAGAACCCTTGCCAGCCGCACATATGTGTATGTCCAACATAGGGAGTGCCCCCCCCCGGGTTGCCTTGCCTTTCTTTGCCACTTTGTATATCTTTAGGGGAGGAAGTAACTCTTCATTATCTCTCATTATTTTATATTTCATGTATGAGTCAGCTATGTGACTGCTTAGCATATGCTTAGGATATGCCATTGCAGACCTGTATATCCAACGGCCCATGATCTTTTGGGTGCAGCAGGCTAGCTTGGTTATGTTCGCTTGCAATAATATGCACAAAACTACAACACTTTAGATGAAAACTGTTTCCTACTAGATTTCGCAATTTGATTTAATTCAGTTCCCATTGCACCTGGGGTAATTAATGTGATGAGAATCCGAGTTTCAATCAGTTCAATAAAAGTATTATAGGGCCTATGTACACCTTTACCCCTTTGTCCGAAGAAAATTTCTTTTTTCTTTTAGCAAGATTTATTTCTGTCAAGTGGATATTCTTATGATATTTATGTGCACATTTAAAAAAGAAAGTAGGGCTACATTATTTTAGCTGGGTTCCTGTCCAGTTAATGAATGTTGGTAATTGATTTACCATTGTGTCATTTTATCTTTTAGTTTTTGCAGTTTAAGGCCGTCGTACAGCCATGAACATGAGGTGTATCTGTGTATTGTTGGTGTTGGCTGTTGCTGCAGACTTGGTGAGTACACCTCTCATTTCATTGTTCTTCCTTTCTTCTGTATCCACTTCTAATCTACTCACAGTTCATTCTTAAGAGGCCTTTTTAAACCGTTGCTATCACAGAAAGCATGCCGCCGCCTAAAACTCGTCAATAGAGACGAGTTTAGGGTAGTCAAGGTCAAATGACCAACTAAACTCGTCATACTGACAATAGAAAGTCGTCATACTGACGACTTAGGTGGTCAGGATGACGACCTTAAGTCGTCACTTTGACAACCTAAAGCTGTAGTTTTAGGTATTGTCAACCTGAGGACTTTAAGTCGTCTACACTGACGAGTTTCGTGCCTCTCAGTTTTTCACTATATAGTGATCCACAAAATAATTTAGATTTATTCAGTTCCAATCTACTTATACATATTCTGAATACATCTGTGGTAACTGATTGAAATGATAATTATGCAACTTGAATCAAATGAAATTTCCAGTAGGGCCACGCATTAATAATTGTTTTTTTTATATACCAGAGTTGGAATAATCCAAATGTGTATACATATAGTCCATGCCATCCTAATTTATTGCTCCCCAGAAGTTCTATTTGAACTCTTTCCTGTCCTTGGTTCTGAATTTTTAATATCTGTATCATTAAATGAATTACCATCAAACTTGAGGAATGAATATTTCTTTGTAGGCCATGCCATGTGATCACATGGGGATATTGAAGTGCCTAGATGGCGTCCGCACTCAAGACGACGCATGCGAGTATGTTTATATCTATAATTATGCTAAACATCCTTTTACCCATATTCATTATTAAATCATCGCAAAATGAAAACAAGGCATATCAGATGTTTCACATTTTTACCGCCAGAGTGGGCTGTTGAGCAACTGGCGCTTAGAGAGAACCATATCCCCAGTGCCTATGTTAGATGCAGTTTTAAGCGTTACATGTATTCAAAATCCTCGATCCCTATCGAGCTCATTAAAGGTCCCGTCCTTTAGACGGGCCCTTTCAACAGCTACAAGTATCACAGGGGTAGACACTAACGCCGGCCCGGGGGCTAATGGCCAGTAATTCTGGTTCCCGGCCAAAGTCTTCTCAACAATTGCCTTCCTATGGGCCCGGATGGCCCACAGGAATTGATGAGAAAATTTCTAGGAAATTTGGCTAAGTCCCTATATCCACATTGTATATCATTGGAAAGAGAAAAGCACAAGGAATATAGACATTTTATTAGCGTCTTAATGTGATTCAATCAGGAAGAGTAATAATCTTCTTATTGATAAAGGTAAAATATTCATTCTGGGCACATAGATGTTGGTGTGGGCCAGTAGGAATTCGTAGCTACGGGCCTGGGTGGCCCATGACTGAAAAAAATAAGTGTGTATCCCTGTTAATCTAAAGAGTAATACACTTTCTTTCCCCTATTCAGCTCAATGGAATGCCTTGAAAAAAAGGATTGGCGAACATGTGAACCAGAGATCACGAGAGCAATAGAAGACTTACTATCACTTAAGTCATACTGCACTTCAAGTAATGGCATTTGATGGACAGATAAACAGCAGCCATAAAATGATGTGATCAAGACCAAGTTCAGCACTGGCGAGTTCTTTTACATCACTTAAAATTGCAATTGAAGAGGGACTATCGTGTCAATAAAATAGATATTTTATCACCTTTGTCTCTTCAATTTTCATCTTTGTGTTACATGTATTATAATAGAAAAATCAAAGACTTCAAATCTTGGATCTTAATCTCAATATGTATGATGAAAATGATGCAGGGTGTGAAAGTTTCAGAAATGTGTGCAAGGATATTGGATGGAAAATACTAATTAATGAGGTGACGAGACCATTTAGTGGTACTTGTATTGATAACATTATTACAAATAGCTTAGATGTAACTAATGCAAGTACGGTCTCTGCCCTAATTTCTAATCACCTCCCAGTTTTTGGTTGTAGAGGACATGAGAATATCAGTTATGTTAGTATAGCTGTGGTAGAGGAAGGAACACAGAGATGTTGCCTCTGCTGTGGTCTTCAAAGTTGTGAGACAGATTTATTGTTGGACAAAAGGCACATTGACTTCTGAGCATGCTCAGACTGTAACCAACAGGTTCTGATGTAGTAAAAGTATTTAGCTACATAACACTAGGGGGAGACACCTATAGTGAAGTAATAGTTCATAGTGTGACCACTAGGGGACACCACTGTTTAGACAGTCTCTTAGAGTTTGGCATATATATAGGAAACGTTATATTCAACAATCCTTCTCGGTTCTTATATATAAATATAATGTTCTCATATGAATTGTCTTTCACATCATACATGAAAAATAATAATGATAATAATTACAAGATATGAAAGTAAAAACTTCATAGACTAAGCTTGAGCTTTTAATTTTAGTAGCAGAAATGTCTTGTAAATTTGAGAGGAGCGGTTACTAGCATGTGCACTCTCTCACCCAACTTTACCTTGGGTGCAACTAATCTGATACTCTAAGAAGCTTTGTAAGCTTCTGATGCTTTTCTTTGGATAAGCCTTTAGTCAGCACATCAGCTGGCATTTCTGTAGTTGGCAGATATTGCAGCTTCACAGTTCCCTTCAGTATTTCACCACGTATGTAGTGATACTTGATTTCAATATGCTTGGTACTTCCGTGAAACTGTGGATTCTTTGCCATTGCTATGGCTGACTGACTGTCATCGAAGATGGAGGTTGCTTCTGTAATAGGGCCATCCAGTTCCTTCAAGAGCTGTCGTAGCCAAACTGCTTCTTGTGCTGCAGATGCCAATGCTACATACTCAGCTTCTGCTGTTGATAGAGCTACACAAGACTGTTTCTTACTCCTCCAGCTTATGGGAGCTTCAGCCAGTGTGAAGGCATATCCAGATGTAGATTTCCGATCACTTTGATCACCTGCCCAATCTGCGTCACAATAGCCTATCATTCCTTCTTCAGAATTTCTACAGTACTGAATACCATGACTACTGGTTCCTTTAAGGTATTGCATAATGCGTTTCACAGCTTTCCAGTGTTGTTCTGAAGGGTGACTGTTGTATTTAGCCACTTGATTGACGGCAAATGTAATGTCAGGTCTTGTCCAATTGGACAAATACAGCAGGCTTCCAACTGCTGACTGATACAGTACCTGATCAACAGAGCTGTCATCATCACCTACAGAGCTTGTCAGTCTAACAGACGGATCAACTGGGGTTGACACTGGTTTAGCTTCCTGCATGCCAAACTTCTCAAGGATCCTGGACGTGTATCCAGGCTGACTTATCCATATGCTCTCAGGTGTCTGTCTGATCTGAACTCCTAGGAAGGTGTTCAGTTCACCCAAGTCTTTGACATCAAACTTCTTTGAGATATTCTTCTTGACTTTCACCATCGTAGCTGGATTCTCTGTTGCTATGATAATATCATCCACATAGACAGCTACGATTACTGTTTCATCTTCTTTACCTGTGTAGATGCATGGATCTGCTGTTGACTTGAGACCAATACTTTTAAGATGGTTGTCAAGTGTTATATTCCAGCACCTTGGTGACTGTTTAAGTCCATACAGGCTTTTCTTGAGCTTGCAGACTAAATGTTCTTCATCTTTCTTAACAAAACCCTTAGGTTGTTTTACAAACACCTCTTCCTCAAGTGTTCCATTTAGGAATGCTGTAGTGACGTCCATTTGGTGAAGTAGAAGGTTCTTCTTTGCAGCTACAGCAAGCAGTGCACGAACTGACTCTGTTCTTACAACAGGGCAAAACGTCTCATCATAATCTAGACCATATTTTTGATTGTACCCTTGTGCCACAAGTCTAGCCTTGTACCGCTCTATGGTTCCATCAGGACTAAGCTTGGTTTTGAACACCCACTTGCTGCCCACAGTTTTTCTACCTTCAGGGAGTTTGACTAAGTCCCAAACATCATGCTTCTGCAATGATTCAATTTCTTTTTCCATGGCTGCTTGCCACTTTTCCTTGTCCATTGCCATAGCTTCCTTGTAGCTAGCTGGGTCCTTCACATCTGAAATCATGACCCACTCGCCATAGTAGTCTGGTTGCTTTTTCGGATGGCTCGACCTCCTGGGCTGAAAGTTATCATGAAGGTCAGGATTCTCAATGGGAGACTCCTGCGGCACTTCAAATTGAGCTTCCACTGGAGCTTGAGCTTGAACCTCATCTGCTTCTTCCTTGACTTCCGGTGATTCTATGATGACATGGTGACTTCCTTCTACAGTCTCATCTAGACTATCTTCATCAAATATAACATCCCGACTATATAAAGCTTTCTTGTGGTTCATGTCATAAAGACGATATCCCTTGACATTGTCTCCATAACCAAGGAAGATGCACCTTCTGGATTTTGAGTCAAGCTTACTACGCTCATCTTTTGGGATGTGTGCATAGCATGTCACTCCAAAAGGTCTCAGGTTAGCAACATCAGGCTTCTTTTCTTTGAAAGCCTCAAATAGTGTCATATCCGGAACAGCTGAAGTTGGACTACGATTTCTCAAATAAACTGCTGTTGACATCGCTTCTGCCCAAAAGGACCTGGACATATCTTCTAACATAGCTCGCCCCATCTCTACCAAGGTACGATTCATTTGTTCCGCTACTCCATTTTGTTCAGGATTCTTTGGGACGGTTAGCTCATGTCGTATTCCCTCCTTCTTGAGGTATTTCTTGAACTTGTTAGAAGTATATTCACCACCATTGTCCGTTCTTAACGTCTTTACCTTCTGACCAGTCTCCTTCTCAACCAAAGCCTTCCATTCAAGGAATTTGTCGAACACCTGATCTTTGGTTTTCAGGAAGTACATCCAAGTATATCTGGTCTTGTCGTCAATAAAGGTCAAGAAGTAGTTAGCACCACCAAGTGACGAGGTCTTCATCTTACCACAAATATCACTATGTACAAGACCTAAGCGTTCATTGCTTCTTGTACCCCCATCTTTTGGGAACGGAGTTCTGTGGTTCTTTGCTTCAGCACAAGGCTCACAAAAACTCAACTTCTTGGATGAATCATACTTGAAACCTTTCACCATACCATCCCGTGCCAACTTTTTCAGGGAGTCCTCATTTAAATGGCCATAACGTCTATGCCATGTGTCCTCATGCTGGGTTGTCGCAACAGAATGAGACAAACAATCAACATAGTACAACGATCCTGTTCTAATGGCAGCTAACACAACGTGGCCATCGGGCTTCTCTATACCACACTGATTGTCCACAAAAACAGTCTGTAACCCAGCTTCACTTGCCCTCGAGACACTAACCAAGTTGTAAGCTAGGTCTGGAACATACAATACATCTTTAAGCACACACTCTTTCATAATACCGGATAAGTTCAACTTCACAATCCCAACACCAATAGCCTGCAACCCATGACCATCGCCGAGAGTGACGTCAGATGCTCTGGTGTTGTTCACTAAAGAGCTCCTTATCATTGCACATATGAGCTGTTGCTCCTGAATCTACTATCCAATTATGTCCACCTCCTACAGAGGTCGAGAGTGCATGCTGTGCAATGAAACAAGAGGAGTCGTTATCATCAATGGAACTTGCTTGGTTATTGATTGATTGATTTGTGTTTTACAGCACTTTAGCGGCACTAAGTGGCTATCCCATGCTTCACAGGTTGATAATTTAACAGATGAATGTGTCAGTGCCCACGCATATGTGCACCACACACATCCTGAGGGGATAGGAAAGAGGAGACAAAGACCCTTTTAAGTGGGCTAGGGAAGCCCGACTTGCTTGGTTAGCCTTCTGTCTACCATGAGTATATCTTCCTCCTCCTGGCTCCTTCTGAGCCTTCTGAAGAAGCTTTGGACAGTTCTTCTTATAATGACCAGGCTTTTTACAGTAGTAGCATATACCACTTTTGCTCTTACCACTGCTGCTATCACCACTGTTGGTTTTACCACCACTGCCATTACCACTGCTCTTACCACTATTTCTCTTACCTACACTGCGTGATGCTAAAGCAAAACCTTCCTCTGACCTATCCTTTATCTTACGTTCCTCATGTCTGAGTCGCTCTGTAACTATCTCCATGGATGGCACTCTATCAAGGGATTCAAATGCAGTTGTTAACATGTCAAAATCTTCTGGCAAACTTGCTAACGAATGGATCACACGGTCCTCTTCATCGAGCTTATCCCCAACTATTGAAAGTTCGTTGAAAATTTCTGTCATTACTCTAATGTGCTCATCAACCGACTGTCCTTCTGCTAATTGCATCCAGTAAAGTTTGCGATGCAGCACAAGTTTGTTCGCCCATGACTTTTTCTGGAACTGATTCCCCAAACAGTCCCAGACGACTTTGGGATCTTCTGGGTCCTCCCCAAGAATATACAATAGGGTTGGGTCAACTGATAAAACCAAGTGTGCACAGGCCTGGTCTTTACGTTGCATAAACTTACGAAGGTTATCTGGTTGATCTGCTGGTGGTGCTGTCTCTGTGCCAGCAACTATACCCCATAAAGCATCTCGTTTCAACAACATTTTCGCTTGGACCTTCCATGTGGCATAATTAGGCCCTTTCAATGGCACTATTTCAAACTTCTTGGTAGCCATTTTGAAACTTGAATTTACCAAAACAATTTCAAAAAGCAAGGGCAAAAGTCTCAAAACTGTCACTATGTAGTACGGAAGGCCAAACATAAATGCTAAATGTCTAGACAACCAGTGTGTGGTAGAGCAATGTCATGTTGAAGGTCACTGAGTGGTAGAGCCAAAAAGACCAAAGTGTCAAAAATGCAGTGTGGTAAACCAATAAATGTTACAATGTCCAAATGTCACTAAGTGGTAAAGCAAAATATCTCAAAACTAGCACTGTGTGCTAGGCTCACAACTAAACAGGCAAATGTCACTGAAAGTACTGTCACTGTGCAATGTCACTGTGCACTGACCATGTGCTGTCAACATAAAGTTTGTCAAACAATGTTACTGAACTGACAGATAGTGTTCCTCCATGTGGTAAAGTCAGTATGAAGAACCATGTACTGTCAACATAAAGTTTGTCAAACAATGTTACTGAACTGACAGATAGTGTTCCTCCATGTGGTGAAGTCAGTATGAAGAACCATGTGCTGTCAAACAATAAAGTTTGTCAAATATTTCTACTTAGCTGACAGAAATACTGTGTTCCTCCATGTGGTGAAGTCAGTGTGCAGTGTGAAGAACTATAAATGTAGACTGGGCCCATAACCTATAGCTGTGGTAGAGGAAGGAACACAGAGATGTTGCCTCTGCTGTGGTCTTCAAAGTTGTGAGACAGATTTATTGTTGGACAAAAGGCACATTGACTTCTGAGCATGCTCAGACTGTAACCAACAGGTTCTGATGTAGTAAAAGTATTTAGCTACATAACACTAGGGGGAGACACTATAGTGAAGTAATAGTTCATAGTGTGACCACTAGGGGACACCACTGTTTAGACAGTCTCTTAGAGTTTTGCATATATATAGGAAACGTTATATTCAACAGTTAGCACTAAGTATAGAGGAAGAGATTATAGAAACTTTAATGAAGACAGATTTAGAGATTTTTTAGAATCATGTGACTGGAAACCCTATTATAATATTACTGATGATCCTGATATATTATGGGATATGTTATTGACTCCGTTAATTGAGTATTTGGACACTTGTCACCCTTATGTTGAACGATACATTAAAAAAAGTAGGAGATCATGGATTGATGATGAAGTTATGGATTTAGTATTTGAAAGAGAAGGATGGTTACGTCTCTATAGTGCCAATAAAAGTGTTCAGGAAAAGCAAGCCATAAAGGATTGTCGAAGAAAAATTAGAAAGAAAATTAAAGCAAATCAAATTGGTGGTGTCATGCAAGAGTAGCAAGTAAGTTATGGTAATCCCAAAAAATTCTGGAAACACATAAATAACATAAATTTAAAAATTCGAATTCTATTGTGTATCCAGACATGAGACATAATATAACTGGTGCTGATGTAACTTCTGATGATGTTTGTGAATATGTAAATGACTATTTTTGTAATATTGGTAAGGATCTGCATATTGCTGCTGTTGGAACTGATCAATATCTTGTGGATAATAATCTAGATATAGATGAACTATTGGCAAATGAAAACTTCTTAGATCAGAATATTAAGGTTAATAAGTGGGATGTCCATTTTGCTCTAAAAGAAATTGATAAAAATAAGTCATCAGGCATAGACGGAATAAGGGGAGATATACTACATTGTGCATTATTGTTGTTGATAAATCAATTCACTCATCTGATATAAATTAGTTTGGACAGGGGTATTTTTCTAAAATGTTGGGCAATGGCAGTTGTAAGACCATTACCTAAGGATGGGGATTTAGCAATGGTAAAAAATTGGCAACCCATATCAATACTACCAATTCCGTCTAAAGTCATTGAGAAAATTATGTATTATTACTTATGTGAAAGTATGAAGAAAAATGGTACTTTTTGTGAAAACCAATATGGTTACAAAAAAGGGACAGGTACTGGTGATGCCACTTTTGACTTTGTTAATGAGCTTTATGAATGTAGAAACAATGGTCTGATAACAGGGGCTCTATTTATAGACTTCACTAAAGCATTTGACAGTGTATTACATTCAAAATTGCTAATTAAACTCAGTAAACTTGGTTTGAGTAAATCTAATTTTCTATGGTTTAAAAGTTACCTGGAAAATAGAAAACAACCAACTAGCTATGGTAATAAATTGTCCTCAAACCAAGATATTGATTACGGTGTCCCTCAAGGATCAGTTTTAGGTCCCCTGTTGTTTGTCTTATATATTGATGATGTTGTTAAGGTCTTAAAAAAATGCAATATTAAACTGTATGCTGATGGCATTGTGATTTATAGTTCTAACAAAGATGTAGACTTGGTTAATGAGAATTTGAATGAAGATTAATTAACTTTAAGCGTTGGGTTATCGAAAACAGACTAACAGTAAATCCAACTAAAACAAAATTTATGTGGTTTTGTAGTGCTCATATATTAAAAAGATGTCCGGATTCTACTATAGACTTCAATGGCAGCACTGTCACCTTCTTTCCATATCTAGGTGTACATATTGACAGTAAACTTAGTTTTGATAAACAGATTAAAATTATTAAAGGAAATGTATGCAATAAACTTTTTAGGTTTGCTAAGTTAAGAACGTTTTTAACACAAGAGCAAAGTGTAAAGATATACTGTTGTACAATCAGACCAATTATAGAATATTGTTCATTTATAAGTACTAGTTGTAATGAGGATGGTCTTGCGGCATTACAACGACTGCAAAATAGAGCTCTTAGAGTTTGTCTGAAATGCAATATTAGACAGTATAGTGTGAAGGAGTTGCATGAAATTTGTAAGGTTCCAGTGTTAGAGAAAAGATTTGACATGCTATTATTATGCTTAATAGTAGCCTCTGAAACCCCACTCAAAGAACCCTGGGAGCGCAAGAAGACTAACCCAACTATCATCACCTCCAACAAACGTCTGGAGACTGAAAAACCGATCTTGGACATCACCATGTCTCCCAAAACAACAAAACCCAATGAAGTGTCGTCAAAACAAACTACAAAACAAGAACTATTTGGATCAGACTCTTCATCCTCCACCTCCTCACCCTCTTCATCATCTGAGTCTGACAACGACGGTGAGTGCAGTACATCTTCCAGTTCTGAGAGCGCCCCCTCACCACCAAAAAAGAAAAAGAGGTTCAACAAAACGGAAAACTCCAACAACAAAAAAATGCCCAAAACCAAAAACACAAAAAAACCCTTGGAGGAACTAGAAAAGGAGATGTTGAAGGAAGTTGAGAAGAAACCAACACCTGCCAAAACTTCAACACCGACTGATTGTGTTCATATTGACATTTGTCAAGATCCATGAAGTTATTGTACTGTTTCATTTGTGACTTTCCTTTGAAAAATCAATAAAACTTGGTCTGATCTATAGCATTATTTAAATGAACATAGCAGTTCATTAATGCAATGAGCAAGTCCAAAAAAAAAAAAGATAATGAACAAACTGGAAATCTTTTCAATAGACTAGCCCGAGACATTCTACATAATCCTTCTTTTTATAGAAATGAATGTATTGTCATTCCTTCTCCTCTAAACTGAATATAGATCTGTTCAATCTCACCCCATTGCCAACTTGATATCCATATCCAATTATTGTTGTCAGTTCTCGCATTGCCAAATCTATCATCTTGTGATTGAGAGTCAATGCCTGAGAGTGGCAATATCCATGTACAAAAGATGCTTGGACCCGTTCTCCATTGGCAAAACTAATTACCTTAGCAATGGAGGTGGTAACTGCTTCGCACCCATATTTCACATTCCTGCTGCCAATATCTATGGAAAATGATCACATAATGGACCCCTAGATCGCTTATGGTCTTATATACAGTAGTGATTATGTGAATGATCATGAGTTAATTGTGGACTATTTACCTAACAATTGGGGCATATATAAACCTCAGGTGGACCTGCAGTTTTGCGAACTGTATTACTGTCGAGAGCCCGTCACTATAAGGCCACCCTTAAAATTATGCTCGTTTCATGTCCAGAGGGTGGGATTTTTCAGGCCCATGAGGGAGGTAGGGAAATATATTTTTGTTAGGAAAATATTTTTATTTGCCATGAACATCGTAAGCTGGGATAGCATGAATTAGCCATTACGTTCTACGATTTAGTTATTGGAAGCCCAGATTCTTGTTCTGATGGATGAAAAAATAATTTTTGTTCAGAACTCAGGAAATTTTTTTTCCCATTCTCAAAGAATGTTAGACTGACTCTAGATTCCATTCATCTTGCTTCCTAGTGTGGACATTATTCTAATAACCACCGAATGCCATGATGTTGCTACCACTGAAAGTAAGAACGTGTACTGATATTGGCAAGTTAAAACATTTTGTAGACATGGCCGTTTTGAGATTGAGGGACATTCTGTGAACTCGGAAAATGACACCTGGAGATCGGGAGAAAGTTGTGACTAAGGGACCTCAGGTATAGACCCTATATCATTGCAATGGGTTTGAATGACCCTTTGAGAATTAGGGTCCTATAGGGACATCTGAAAATAGTTGTGTTTGATAGCATTTCAGATTGTGAATAATTACCTACAGGGGTTTTTTCAACATCTGATCATCCTATACTAACTGCCATATATTGTGCACTTGAACTCACTGATGCCTTCTACAGTGGGGATTTAGGTATAACCAAAAGAACTCTTCAGCAAAGTATTATCTATCTGGAACGTATTTCAGCATCTATTATGCAGCAGGAATATGCTTTACAGTATGATACCCTTTGTGTTACACGTGCCTTTTTTCAACAGGTAAATGGAAAGGATCACTAATGCACCCTGCTCCTTTCATCATGGCATACTTTTCCAACTTTTCAGTCGACAGGTCGCGAGATATCCCAGTGTAAAATTGCTCAGAATCCAGAAGAGGATTCAGCAGGATATATATATATATATATATATATATATATATATATATATATATATATATATATATATATATATAATGGACGATCTTACATACACTAACAGACTGTGGAAAATGTGTTGTTTGTGGACACATTAGGAATAGGCATATAGGTTGTCCACAAAGTCCACCCTAGGTCACACATGTTGAGACCCTTCCCACAGTGGACAGTCGGGTTGGCTGATGCAGTGGGGCTCTGAACCTATATGGGCAATAAAAAACATGTCCGAAAATTATCTAAAAATTTCGAAACTCTTGAAAATCAAGAATTGCTGACAAAAAATAAAAATAAAAGAAATAAATCACGAAATAGTTAGGGGTCCCAATTGGACCATTATCATTCTCTTATCAGCGATCTTCTCGAAACACTTCATGTGTGTCCATATACTGAAGTTCATGACGGTATAGTGACTGATTGATAGATTCACATGACATTGTGACTCTCATGTGAAGGGTATATGTGAACACATTACGACTGTTGGTTGTAGGTCTACAGTCTGTGTTTTTGGGCACTTTGTGAAAATAGGCTATGGATGCTGTACACTTCGCGGGTGTTTCCTTTTTATTCTTTTGGGCATTTTGTGATAGATCGTTGGGGACAAAATGTGATGTGGACATCTTTCATCCTCCCGCTTATATGATGGGGAGCTAAACAGGACAAAATCTAATGTAATGTCTGTCGAGCCCACAATCAACCCTTAGGACTCAAACGCTCAAACGGTCGGCCTATACATCTGTCTGAGAACTAAGGGCAACTGTGGGCCTTCATACCACGAATATGGCACGAAAACACAAAAGGCTTTATACCACAAACGCCCTCGTGTCACCAACCCCCTATTGTCAGATAATGACCGCTCATGTATATATTCCAATAGTAGATTGAAGAATATTTAAGATAGTTAGAGTAAGACCTTTCTATGTTAGACCTTTGGCTTTGAGGGGCAGTCTGAAAACTACATCAATGTATGGATTCGGGGATGAGTGGATTTATAAACATGTCATTATCTTCAAAGTATACAAGGAATTCTAGAGAGGCCTTCATACTATTAAATTGTTTATGGATCATACCATATAGGTGTCCTTATTTATTATAGCCCGGGGGACTCTTTACACATTTTACTTTATTTCATACATTGATCCAGTAAATAAGTTAGATTAACTCTTCTTCTACCAAATTGTTTTTGGCTTAAAATCGGCCTATAGGGGCTGTCATTGTCTTTCAAATACTGTTTGAATCATCTTGATATTCCTACTAGAAGCTGAGTAATGAGTGTCCAAGGTAAGGATATTGACAACAATTGATGGAATCCTGATTGTCTGTATCTGTCCGGATAAGGCAGATATGAAGGCTATAACGCAGCATGCATCTCTTGTCAAATGGTGATTTCGTCAAACTTCAAATGATGATATTTTAGGACCCCCTTTATCAATTGACATGAAATAAAAAGCACATGGTAGATATTATTGAGGATTTTCAGAATTTCCAAGTTGCATGGTCACATGGTACATGGTCTATTTGGTTACCATGGCAACCAAAGCTATATAAAATCACTATTTTCAGGGTATCAGTTGCTATGGCAACCAATATTCTTGTCAATAATCCATCGAAATACACTAAAAATGTTGGTACCATCGTTTTCTTCATGGAAAATTACTAAAAGTAGGTTTTCATTAAAAAAAATTAAATTATTTCATATTTTTTATGATTTTTTATTATAAATAATCATTAGAATCAGCCCAAACTTTTTTTAATTCTGAACCATGTCTAGAAGCTCACCATATCTTGGCAATGCATAGTAGAGACTAGTGGTTTAAAATACACAGAGATCACATACCATAGAGCAATTTCTGAGAAAATCCCAAAATTTCATTAATTTTTGAAGGAGTGAGGGGCTACCAAAAATCGGCGATTTACTCGCAAAAATGCGCGTCTGGTAAAGGAAGAGTTAAACCAGTTCATATCTCCACAGCCCCATTTACGAAGGGTTTATCAAACATTAATGTTAATTTCCGTAATATCCAAGACACAAAGTGATACTTTTGACAAAATGCATGTATAAAGATAACAACGCTGTAAAGATAACAAGGTCAATAAGCAGATTGGCCAAGATAGAAGTGGGTAACTACTCTGCACCTGGGTTGGACAAGACTCCTGGCAGTCTCACTGCCTATATATGCTACATGTCATATTATGTATAGCGATCACTTAATGGGGGATCGGCACTTCATGTAGGAAAAGGGTGGCCGCAATTATGTGCATTATCCACCCTAGACCTTGGAGGCTATATAAATGGGGCAAAGCTTACTGAGGGGTGAAGTGTGAATACGTGACTGTCAGGAGGAGATCAACAACGGTATGTATGCTAAATCCTTATTTAATGCTCTCTGTATAATCTTTAGATCGATTTCCCTGGATATTTTATGTCCATGGTATAAATTGTTGTGTTGAACTTGAACTTTCAGGCATTCATCAACCTAAAACCTATCATAACAGGTATAACTGATTTCTCATCATCCAACTTTATTTACTATCTTTCTTTTCAGATACACAAGAGTTACAGACATGTACTTGAAAAGTATCTGTTTAGCCATGGTGCTGGCTGTTACGGCTGTTACTGCTAACGCGGTTGGTACATCCCCATTAACGATATGCCTTATGATTGTTGAATAACAGAGAACATCATATAAGAAAGATAACAATCCCTAATCTTAAACATGGATAGTAACTTTATGTTGCTGAAAAGTAATACGTAGTTCATCTATGAACCGCCCCCCCCCCCAAGAAAATAATATGAAACTGATTTCTGGTTTTGAAAAGTGGGGCAGGGTCATGGTAACTTGATTCGGAATCTTCAAGAGAAAATGTCCATTTTGAAAGCTGACTTTTGAAACAGCAACCTAAAACCGAAGTACTGAGATGGCATTTAAACTTTTCCTTGGTTATTTGCAGGGAGTGGATAAGAATTGTGATATGAATGCAATAGCGGACTGTGTAAACTCAGGCACGAGCTGCCAGTGAGTCTTTGTCTCTCGATTCCGTCTATCACTAGCTATAGTAACATGCTGACAGAGCACAATCCTTCTTTTTCTTTCTATGTAAAAGTGGCCAGGTGAGGGAAACATGCCTCCTGGGGGGAAATGGCTTTTTAAGGTTAAAGTCATGGGCTTTAAAATGGTGGTTGGTGTGTACAACTGAAAATGGGAAATAAGCTCTAAATGCATTATATTCTATTGTAAACACTAATAATGCAAAAAATACAGTTTTGTGGAAAATTACCAAAGAAATGTGATGTTTTTGTCATCAAATTGGTTCTAGAGGGAATTTTCGAGCTCTGTTTTCTGTTCTGGGTTCCTAAAGGAATTTCAAAAAAACATTTGTGGCAAACATTCCCAATTGGAATAGGGGAGTGGTTTCCATGACAACCAGAAATTGCCATATCTACCAATTTTCTATGTTTCTATGGCAACCAACATTCCAAAAATGAAACATTTTCAGTGGAGATGGAATAATTTTAAGCATACCACTAGATTACTTATCTAAAGTTGGTCTCAAGTTTTTTTTTAGCATATTTGTCAGTGTTTTACGCATATCTTGCCCCCTGGTGGCCAAAACCAGTACTAAAAATCCCCCTCAGAGGCACGTTCTCCCCCGTTGGGATATATATATATATATATATAATATATATATATATATATATATATATATATATATACATCATTATTACAAATATATACATTTCATGTCTATATCATGTACATACATGAATACATTACAACATGTATTACATATATGAAAAGAGAAATTGGCATGGCGATAACAAACTATCCTTAGAAATGACTAAAAGCAATTCGTTGGTGTTACATGTTGTCTGGAGTATATGTCAAAGACCATCTTATCGTTTTTAATTCAGGGTAGTCAGCTGTCTAAAGCCCATGGGAGCCATGGTCAGCAAATGTCCCAAGGATGTTAGAGAAGCTTACAATATCCTCCTGAAAACGTGTGAATGAGGTGACGTTTGCACATACAAGGCAGCGATGATGCAGTCAAATCTAAATATCATCAAAGTAGATTACGAAGAAGATCGTCTTAATAAACGCTCTATCTT
This sequence comes from Acholoe squamosa, assembly GCA_949317995.1. Taxonomy (NCBI): domain Eukaryota; kingdom Metazoa; phylum Annelida; class Polychaeta; order Phyllodocida; family Polynoidae; genus Acholoe; species Acholoe squamosa. Next base: position 22,268,132 of record OX439037.1, on the reverse strand, counting down.
TTGATTTATTGATATCATTTGTTATTTTATTATTTTCACTTAGATAAACACAGTCATTACACCCCCTCTCCGATACAGTCTGTATTATCATCACTATAAAATTGCACCATAATTAGAGATAGTTACGTCCCATTTGTCAGAAAACATTGTGTCACTCCGAGAAAACATTTTTGCATCAATAGGTTTCGCTAACGTTCGTTTTAAAGAAGCTCCATTGTCGTCCTACAAAAAAATGTTATATATAATTTCTAAGTAAGAAAATGTAATACAAATGTAACCACCCCGCTAACAGTTTTTTAACCCTTATCGTCGTCAGTGAACGTCTTTTCCAAATGTTTTAAACCCTAACCTGTCCCTTATTTTCTAAAATTAGTGGGGTGTTATATTGGATCTAGTTTAGACCAAAAGCCAGCAGTCAACAATTAATACATCATTCGGCAGTCACGATGAGTCACACTCCACAATGTAAATGAAAAGTTGGACTTTAAAAGAAACAAACAGAAAATATATATAGCCATAAAATAAATGCACTTGGCAATGGGAAATTGGTAAAATGGACATATGCAACCCGGTCCTTTCACCTACAGTGTGTATACTTGGCCATACTTAATTATAATATACATATATCGCTACTTTACTCTTCTCACTCAATAATATGAAGTGAAGGACACATCAGCGCCGAGCCAAATATTCCCTTGCATACAATTTCTTTTTCTTGTCTCTTTTACAACAGAATCGGGGGATAACGAACAGTGAATAACTGTTCAAAAAGGTCCTTATATCTATAGATGCATTTAAGATTTACCATCGGTTATTTTTCCTTTTTTTTGTACTGGACCTATTACTGCCAAGCATGTCAACTTGGCGGTTGTTTGCTTGTCTGCAGGAGGACACAGAGAGAGAGATAATAGTGACAATATGATATATTAAACCTCCATATGATTAATAAATGTATGCTGAACAACAATGTCAAACCTATGCAATTACGGCTGCCTACTGAGTGATGAGGCTGTAATATCAGATTCTCCACCCAGCTATGTCTGTGAACTATATAATGACTGTACTATTGCAAACTGATGTGGATTTATATGAGTGTTAGGGAGTGGTCATCATTTAACACCAAAGGAGGGGGTGTGAATTTGAGTGGGGGGGGGGGGTATGTAGAGCAGTGGGCATACACATCACCTGTGCATGGACCTATAGATATTTAAGTTTACCTAGAAGGGCTGAAGCGTTTATTGCTATAAAAGGAACATACACGATGTGGTGCACTAGCAAAAAATCCAAACTGTCAGTCTTACATCTCATTATCAAATAATGGTCACTCCCTTATTAATACTCCTTTGCATATTATATAAAAGGGAGTGGAATTCTGTGCTGGGGAAGGAATATGGATATTGTTACATTGAGGATCTAATATAGAATTGGTAGGTAGTCCCTTACTATTTCCTACTTATGTCCACCGCCTACTGGGCGCTATTCAGTCATATATGATTATATTGGAAATGTATGTCACAATTGGCCATATAGATAGATAGGTCTGTGGGTGGTAGATACATAGATATCGCCGATTATCATGTATCAAGGCCCATTTCTGACATGTGCAACAGATCCGGCTGTACAGTGTGGTACTGAAACTTGCCAACTGGGAAGGGAGAGGGGTAATCATGTAGGTTCGCTATCCTTCCATATACTGTACAAATAGCGTTTAGATACTAAAAACGTATATAAATACTTTATTGCCCATTGTTCTAGGCACTTACTGGATAAGTTAATTATAAAGTAAAAAGAGTGTTAAACGCTAACATTTTCCGAAATAGCGTCTAGATATAGGTACTTAGAATCTTTACACTTTGCTGATAATTATGTGTTTAGAATCTCAAGACATAAATGGGTCAGGTTGTCAGAAAGTGTAAGATTTTGCCCTTGAAGGGTCTGAAAAAATTATTTTTCTAATTACTTTATATAACCCTAACAAATTTATGAAGGGACATCCCCTCATCTCAGAAAACCAAAAAATACCAACTTGGGACGTCAGGTTCCATTTTTATTACTTATTTTGTGTCATGTAACGTCCGGTACCAAAATGATGAAATATGGAGGTAATTGAAGTTGCTCTCAGAATATGGGAATGTCCCATTATGCATAACAAACACATGAAATAACAAGGTCAATATGTCTATTATTGACTTCAATTACAAAATGGAACATAATTTGAGTTATGCATGCACAGTAGACTGCCTCTTACATGATGCCTCTTACATGATGATAAATGTACCGCATCCGGTACTTTTATCAGAATTATTTCACATAAGCTGCTCTCACACAGAGACAAATGCTGATAGACACACAATTTTTTCACCAAAGTAGGGGATAATAGGGCCCTTCATATGGGTAAAGACTAAGATTTTGAAGCTTCATTTTTGTCCATGTTTTATAACTGATTTAGATCTAGGTACCGGACGTTACGAATTACAGATTTCTATTTTCAAAGACACATGATGAAAATTTTTCACTCAGTAACATGTCCAAACCTCATGGAAATGATACATATGATCATATATAATACAAAAAATAACTTTGGGATGCCCTAGATGTTCTTTATTCAATATAGGACACTTGTAAAAAATACAAAAAGTCAAAAGAGAACAAATTTGGCCGTTTTTTTTTTTCACTTCGCCAGGCTATAAGTCTATGAGTTTTTGATGGATCACCACAAATTTACACCTTTCTGATAGCCCTAAGTGTTATCTATCAAATGAGTCTATGTAAGGCAAGATTGATTCACAACTTCTTTCTCTAGAGCCACAAGAGTCCAAAATGACCCCAAAACACAAAATCTACTGCTTTCTGGCAACCTGACCCAAATACATGTACTGTGTTTAGAAAAGACAATGCTTGTGTAACCAACATAGTAACTAATAAGACCTTGAATAATCTTGAGGAGAAGCCAAAGGTCACCAAATATATAGGCTAAATAGATTTAGGCAACGCAAATACCATTTTTATATTCTAGGCATAATCAGAGCTACCAAAAGCTAGGGAAAAATATAGTCATAATTGATATTCACTTTAGCACATGTATACGAGTGGTGGAAGGGGCTCAGGCCTACGTCTCCTTCAGCTCCTTCTCTCTCCTATTAGGCTACACCCCCATCTCTCTAGAAGAAACCAGTCACAGGGTAGACATTCCACTGTTTTAGATCAAAATAAAAGTCTCTTTGTGGTGAAATGTCTGATGGACAAATGCAAAATTGAGATGTATCTATTTTGTTTTCTCAGGTTAAGGACGAAATTTCAAACATGTATGTGAAGTTTGTTTGTGTAGTATTGGCGTTATGTCTAACTGCATCAATGGTAAGTCCGATGGATCTATAGCATATCAGAGTGTAATCAGCATGGAAGTCCAATGGATAAAGCCAGAATTTGCATACATTTCGCTGTCCCAAATGTATAGCAATAACATGAACCTACCTCATAATGGTATCAGAAGTGTATTTAATGTCATGTCCGAGACATAACAATCTGCAATAATTTTCAGGCAGAGGCATGTGATCTAAATGGCATAGAACATTGTATAGACACCAAAGAAAGGATGTGTGAGTAAGTTCAGTTTCATACTAGGATTTAGAAATTCAGTGATCAATACTTAAACAAATGAATGATTAGAAGGTAAAGTTTTTAGAATACTCACCTAGACAAGGAACATCTTTGATACTTTTGAAATTACCTTTCATTCATTGTTCACATTAATTGGCGTACATGTTTCCTGGGCTAGGGACTGGGCGAACAGGTTGATCAGTGTTCGTAGGCCTGATAACAGAGGGAAATTGCATGGTTTCTTTGCTTCTTTGCTGAGTGACAAGCATTAATGTGTCTTTTGTGTTTTAACTTCAGGCTGATAAAGTGTGTTAAAGGGAAGGACACAAAAGGATGTAAAGCAGAGCTGGACACAGCAATAAAGGAGTTACAGGCCTATGATGAATACATGTGCCCGGACACTAAAGTGTGAAACCAGACTTACTGAGATACGAGTCATTCAGGACCGTCTACCTGCTATAGTACCTTTCTTCTTACAGAAGCATTATTTCTCAAGTTGCTGTGAGTGCAAAAAGGTCCCTGTGCCGAGGTTGCAGGTTCCTTTACAGGGGGACGAATGCTTGATCTGGTACTTGAGAGATAAGAACTGATAAGAAGCAGCATGATGGGTTGGATCATCACTCATTGAGATACCTAGGTTTGGCGTTTAGAAGCAACTAAAAAAATCTTAACCATATGCATTTTCAATATCAATGAAAAGTAAAATGGAATAACGACAACTAAGCTCTGCCACCGATGTCTTTTTATTCTCTGATCACATTAGAATCCAGTTTTAGACTTGATCCAGTCTCTGTAGTAGGGGACGTTTGTGAAGACGGATGGTTTGGATCCGTCACAGTTGTTGGCTCCAAACGAAGCCACTCCAACTAGTTCCCAGCCATTATCTCCCTGACATATTAGTGGGCTGCCTGAATCACCCTATTTGAGATAAGAATAATGTGTTGTCATCATTAAACTCATTTATACAAAGGTAGATCAAATAACTATCTTGACATATCTTTGATTGGAGTGAGGAAATAACAAGGGCCTCATAGTATTTGAATGCAAATTATTGTTGTTAGAAGAATAATGTTCAACACATTCAAATCCATGAATTAACACTTTGCCGAGTGGTTAATATTTTCTGAACTTAGCAATAGAGTTTTTTGAAAATAAGTATGGCTGAAATTGGGCAATCATCACCCAGGTTAATATTAATTGTTTTTATTAATGGTTTTCCATTCACCATCGATTCATCATAATTCCTTACAAATATAAATATTGTGAAATCACATTACCTTGCAAGTTCCTGCATTGCCTAGGCCCTCTACACAAATCATACCGTCTGTGATGACATCCCCCCACAGGGCCTTGCAGTCATCATGTGTCATCACCACAACGTCAGCCTGCTGGAGGGGTCCGGAAATCTCCACTGAGCCAGCTAGTAAATGACGGATAAAATATAAGACAAAATTGTAGAAACCATTTAAGAATCGCGTATTGCCTGCATGGTTATGTATGTTTGTTGTCATAACACAATAAGTAGGGGCATATCTATTCATCTCCTTAGAGATTGATACTCATAGTTATTAATTAATGCACCTTGGTTGCAAATGTACATGGATCACTGCTGTATGAAGTGGTGCTTCTAGTGTTGATGAAAATATCCAAAACATGCAACAATGAAAAACATGTATACAATCATGGTCTTCATGACCTGGATCTTATGCTGACAAACATATCTTAACAACTGCATTTGTTTTCTTGGGGTTGAAACATAAATGATTAATACTGTCTATATGATAGCAATAACTGTTAAAGTTAAAGGGAAACATGCCATATCAATTATTCAGAAAATTTTCACATTGGACACGAGGCACATTGACTGGTGAAAATATCACTTTTATATCCAATCTTCATGAAGAATTATTGATAATGGTAATTAGTACTCACGGGTGGTGGCTCCCCATCCCGTTACAACACACTGCTTACCATCGTAGTTGGCACCCTTGGATGCAAGGGCTATGGTGCCCACATACGGGTTTGACATATTGAGGTAAGGTGTATGAAGCTCTATCACAGCTATATCATTGTTGAAACCTTCATGGTCATTATGCTGACAAAGGGAAATGAATAAGTTAATACATTTTAGTAAATGGTTCAGTGGGTGCCTCCTGGTATAACTTTCCATCAGTGAAAATTTCATGTAATGAAATGTTATAACAATGCAGTTCATATTTTAATCACAATCGTGATGAAACACATATCATCACTGCTTCAGTAAATCAATTGTACAAATTACATTGACCAATCCTATAATGTAAAATCAGAATTCATTAAAACATGCACAGCTGTGTAAGATGTAGAGGAATGTACCCAGTAAATGCCGTAGAAGTGCTTCTCTGGAGTTGGGTTTCCTATACTCCAATCCTTAGTGTTATACAAGCCAGCAATCAGATGACGAGTGAATCTATATCAATACAAAGTTAGAAAAAAGTTTTGTCAAGCTTATGATATTTTATACACTGTGCACAAATGTGCACTGTAATTGACAGAAAACATTCTCAGCACCCTATAAGTTATTTTTTTATTTATATCAACATTAGTGTAATGTAGCTCTGACATCATGTGGGGGATTGTTGGTATAGACTAGTATCTGGTTATATCTACATGTAGTGCTGTACAATTGAGTCTAAGCTTTATTGGATTTATTTTGCTTATACAATCATGACATGCAGCCTTACAACGAAACATGGCAATAAAGTATAAACGAGAGCCACAATAACATGGATCCTATAATCAATCTTGTATGAAACAGATTGAATAGATAGATAAATGTGGTCCATATACACCATTGTAAATGTTGTTTGTTAATTCGATTCTTAAATATACAACTAAGTGAATGAACCCTTAAAAGATCGCAGGGTTGTGTCTCATTACCTATCAATCATTCATATGTTAAGTTAAAGATCCTACTCACGGTGAGCTACGAATACAATGTGCAGCAGTGAGGATGAATTTATCAGACAGGATGGTGGCCCCACACTCATGTTCCTTACCAAACATGAACTGTATGGACCCCATCATTGGCCATGCCCCAGGCCTAGCATCACTCCCTCCTGGTGGAAAATTATCAATGAAGTTATCATTAGCTGTGTGTCCACATGATGATAGAATTTATAATGAAGGAATATTTCTATCAGTAACCACTTCCATCATTCATTTCCAAGGATAAAAATACTTCCGATGATATAAGTACTTCCATTGTTCATTTCCACTTACAATAGCTAACATGATTTTTGTCATCGGAAATGGACAATAAAATTAGTCTGTTGTTACAAATATTACCGCCCTGTGGACACATGTCCCAATAATCATGGATATACATGGTGAGAATAAATGGGTCAGCTTAAATCCAAAGAACTTTATCACTATATTATAAGCTTGCACATTGGCCCAAATTTCACTTTCCTTTGGCGTCTTGACACAGCAATGCTGCATTGGTCAGATGAGAACCCCACCAACTCTGCATTGCCACATCATTCCGACCTTTTGGGCGTGTTTCTATCCCATGTGGCCATTATGAATGCATGACAGGTCTTAATTCATATAGCTATTGTCACTACCGAAAAAGAAGACAGTAATGTCATCCTTACCATTGATATATGTGCTCTTAGACAAGGCACATCCTACAGATAGTGCCAATACAAGCAGGGATCCAATACGAGCCATTCTTGGCATTAAGCAGGAGGGATAAAGACCACTCTAATGACTATGGTGGCCTTATATAGTGTACCTTGTGCTAAGTTCTGCACTGGAAAAGATTGGATCGTCTAACCGAGTATCGTAAAAGAAAATATAATGTGTTCAATTGACTGTCAGCCCTGGTATAGTGTATACATATAGACAACTTTGCCAGGGCTGACGAGTCAGTTTGATAAGTTTTCATTTATAATTATTGTGTTTTTCGATGTTTACTTAGAAGATCCTTACAATCACAATCCTATGTTTTTTTGAGTGTGGGTTGACTATTGACTGTTTGGCAGGGGATTGAGTTGGGAAGTTGCAGATGTTTTTGATATCGTGCTATCACTGTTTTTTTTAGAATGTCAATGCCCCTCCCAATCCATTAAGCCCCCCCCCCCCACATGGCAAGGAATATAGATCTATATATTCGATATGCAAACCAGAGGGTTTAAGCAATGAGAAGGATTTAAGCTGAGACTGGTTTAAGCAGAGACAGTGCGCAATAATGATAATATCTCTACCCAGTTGGCAAAAAAACGTATTCTCAACGTTTGCAAGCGTGCTTTTTTTTTTGGTTTGGGTAAAAAACGTTTTTATTTCAAAATTCTACAGCATAGGGACAGTATAATTAGGGTTGTCGTTTCTTCAAATTCTATGAGAAGAGAGGGGTGTTATCATGGATAAATCTTGAAGATATAATTTATTTTTAAGGGGTGTCAGGCACAAATACAATGTATCCCTGCTTCAGCCAACCTCAGCTTAAACAATCCCTTAAACAATGCGTCATGTCCCCCCCCCCCTACACCCCTACATGATTATGAATTACAGTATTTAACTCTGCTTGCAGTAAGGTACTATAATGTTCTTTGATATTACAACGAACCTCTGTAAACTGGTAATTATGGTTATTTTTTTCCCAATAACAGTTAATTTTCATCGTATGGGAAGTTCCATATTCTTTTACCATGAGGCATAATTGATCATGGGGAGAGTTTCCTGGGTGTTCTGAGGCAGAAGTGATCTAAATGTGTTCAAGTTTAAAAGTATCACATTGTTTTCTTCATCATATTATCAATTTGGATATCCTAATTAATTTGTTTCTGTGGCACAGACGGGAGTGGCAGGGACTATTGCACTATCCATATGAATTACAAATTGAATTAAACTCGACCTATGCAGTGACTGCTAAAAAATGGTGATCACAAAATTAATGGAGATCCACTGTTGCCAGCTAGTCCCCATTTTTCTATCGGATTTTTCTAATAGTGTAGATAGTATGACATTTACCTAACCTATCAGATCTCTGCAGTTGTTTGTCACAGTTCAGCTACGGACCTGATTATAGATAAAATGTATTGGTGCCTGTGACCAGGTATAACTTTCCCCACATATAATCAGAGATAAGGACAGCAGTGTGACAGGTGTTATTCTCTCAACGTAGACTGTGCCACTGGTAAAAATACTCAAACTTGTGCCAAAAACAAGATTTCTCTATGCATATAGGGGGCAGTATGCAAGATGGCTTAATTCAAGATATAGTTATTGTTCAGCTGTGATCCTCCCTCACTTTCGTATCTAAACACTTAGTCACCTGAGATTCTGGTTCTAAATGACTGACTAAATAAAGGGTTATACCAATGACATCTTAATCTAGATGTTTTGCACATGGTAGAGCTCCATAATTCCAATGGTGAAACTAACTAAAAGTTATAGCGCTAGTCAGTTACATGAACAACCCTTTTATAAAATGTCTATTCTTTTAAAACCTTAATAACTGTACAAATTGCAAATAATCAAAGACTGTTGTGTAGCCCATCATCTCTACTTTCTATATCTAGCACTATAGAACTAGTCTGCTCCATCATCAACCTAAACACATTCAAGCAGATTTCGACTTTTTTTTTTTTTTTTTTTTTAATATTTTATTTTCATTATTTAACAGGTGAATAGAATCTGAGACAGGAGTGACAGTATCTGATCCCTTTATATTGGATGAGGCCATGGGCTGAAACATTACTCATCGAACTACCTATATATATGTTTTAAGTTTATAAGCAATAAAAATAGCTAAATGCATTTTGAATTTCGTTTAGAAGTAAAATGAAAAAGAAAATATCCATAAAAAAACAACAACAAACAGTCTCTGCCACCAATGTCTCTTTAATTTCTGAACACATTAGAATCCAGTCTTGGACTTGATCCAGTCTCTGTAGTAGGGGATGCTAGTGAAGACAGATGGTTTTGTTCCATCACAGTTGTTGGGTCCAAAGGAGCTCCCAGCCATTATCTCCCTGACACATTATAATGGGTTGAAACACCCTAATAGAGATAAGAATATATTCACATGTCTTTTATTCATATCATTCTATTTACAATAATCATCATATAGCATACATGTGACCAGGCAAGCAAAAACACCCCTCTGCAGGGAAATTTATTATCAAAATTCATCTTAAGATCTTTAAAATGAGACATCATTGGGTTAAATATTCCTAGTAGTTATGTCAGAACCCCGCCTTGAACATAGCTCGTTATTCATATCTGAAATCGATGTTTAAGCTCTAAAAAGATATTTTAAACCATAATAATGTCTAAAAACACAATAAATCAGCCGGTTTCATCAAAAATACATAATAATATGCTGATTTTTATCATAGTTTTGATCTAGAGGGAATTTTCCATTTCTGTTTTCAGTTTTGGGTTTTTGGTGAGAATCCCCAAAAATTGGCATAAAACCTGCAAATTTTGATTATTGGAACAGTTGCCATGGCAACGACTAACCGGCATATAGGTTGATTTCTCATGAAAAATGTTCATTTTACCATCCAAATATGGGCCATTTCTAATGAAAATGGTGCATTTTAAATGAAACGATTGAATTCTGCATAAAAAATTAGCTTAATGTTTTTTATAATGGTTTTAGAGTAATTTGGCCCTCCAATGCCCCCTGGTGGCCAAATGGGGAATTAAAAAATCCCCCGCTGAGGGGTGTTCTCCCTTGATGGGTCACACATCTTTGATTAGAGTGTACTCTTTGCTGACAAAATAAGCTAATAAGCCATCACCACAGCAAACAACAACAGGACTAACAAGGGCCTCAAAATATATGAAATCAAATTAGATAAGCATTATTCTTCCTAAATGAACAATGTTTAAATCATTGAAATCCATGAATAACACTTCAATGAGTGGTTAGTAATTCTTAAATTGGCAAATGTCTGAAAAAAAAGAAAAGAACAGCTGCAAATGGGCTGGCATCACACAAGTTTAGTATCAATGTTTATCCCTTCACTACAGTTTTATCATGATTCAAGGAAACTCTAAATAAAATAATGTAATGTAGAATTGCATGCATGTACCTTGCAAGCTCCTACAGTGCCTCCACCCCCAGCACAAATCATACCATCTGTGATGACATCCCCCCCCTGGGTCTTGCACTCCTCATGTGTCAGCACCATGATGTTAGCCTGCTGGAGGGGCCGGACACCTCCACTGAGCCAGCTAAATGAGAAATAGAATAAATGTGAGCATGCAACAGAAAGGGCAGCATAATGCATGAACACAGCACTGATTCAATGTCCTCATCAGGGCTGGCTGCATTTATGCACCATAGCGGAAAAAGGACTCCAAGCATTACTGTACATTGAGAGGCCCTTGAAGTGCCAATGGATATGATCAATACATGTGCAAATGGTGTTCAATCGTGGTACATCTATCTATATTGCCATCATATGAATCTTATACTGATAGATATATCTTGATCACTGCATTTGCTTTCTTGTAGTTGGAAAATGTTCATATTAGAGAAAACACATTAACACTGGTTATAGTATTACACTGCTTACCATCGTAGTTGGCACCCTTGGGTGCAAGGGCTATGGTGCCCACATACGGGTTTGACATATTGAGGTAAGGTGTATGGAGCTCTATCACAGCTATATCATTGTTGAAACCGTCATGGTCATCATGCTGAGAAAGGAATATAAATAGGTTATCAATATCAGTTCTTTGTTGCAAATGTTTCAGTGGGTTTCTTCTTGACTATTTTTCCATCAGTAAAACGTTCATGTGAAAAGGCTCATTTGAGTGTTTGTCTAATTTAAGGTAAATGCAATGTAGTCAACACTTCCAAGTAAACTCATTTCTATGACAACCCATAATGAAAACATCTTATTGCTGCCTGAATAAATCAAATATGCAGGTAATGATAATCCTATAATGTATAAGATAAAGATTCATTTAGATAACCACTTAATTGTGTAAGATATAGGAGAATACCCAGTAGACGCCACAGAAGTGCTTCTTTGAGGTTGGATTGCCTATACTCCAATCCTTAGTGTTATATAGACCAGCAATAAGATGACGGGCAAACCTATGTCAAAACAAAATGGTTATGGCTAGGGCACAGCCCTAAGATACCTATGGTCAACTGTGTTCTATGTGCTATGCTAAACTATGCTATAACTAAATGCTGACAAATAGTGAGTAATTACTGACATATATTGACTAATTGCTGAGAAATGTTGACTAGATACTGACAAGATGGAGCAGGTTAGGTCTAAGACCTAAAAGACCTGAGTTTTTAATGCAATTTTCAATGCTATTTTCAATTCAATTTTCAATATTCAATCAGATATTGACAAATAGTGAGTGATTACTGACATATGTTGATGAACTGCTGACCAATAATGAGCAATTACTAACATAAATTGACTAATTGCTGACAAATAGTGCATTATTACTGACATATTTGCTGACAATGCATCATGACATCCATAAAAGGGTTAACTGCACATCAATGCCTTGTCTATCAATAAAGGGTTGACTGTGCATCAATGCATTATGCTATCCCTAAGGGGTTAACTGTGTATCAATGCATCATGCCATCCATAAAGGGTTAAGTGCATCAATGCATCAGGTTATCCATGAAGGGTTAAATGTGCATCAATGCATCATGCCATTCATAAAGGGTTAACTGTGTATCAATGCATCATGCCACCCATAAAAGGTTAAAGTGCATCAATGCATCATGCCATTCATAAAGGGTTAAAGTGCATCGATGCATCATGTTATCCATGAAGGGTTAAATGTGCATCAATGCTTTGTAACATCCAGAAAAGGTTAACTGTGCATCAATGCATCATGCTATCCATAAAGGGTTAACTGTGCATCAATGCTACATGCCATTCATAAAGGCTTAAAGTGAATCAATGCATCATGCCATTCATAAAGGGTTAAATGTGCATCAATGCATCATGCTATCCATAAAGGGTTAACTGTGCATCAATGCATCATGCTATCCATAAAGGGTTAACTGTGCATCAATGCTACATGCTATTCATAAAGGCTTAAAGTGAATCAATGCATCATGCCATTCATAAAGGGTTAAATGTGCATCAATGCATCATGCCATTCATAAAGGGTTAACTGTGTATCAATGCATCATGCCATTTTTAAAGGGTTAAATGTGCATCAATGCATCATGCCATTCATAAAGGGTTAAATGTGCATCAATGCATCATGCCATTCATAAAGGGTTAACTGTGTATCAATGCATCATGCCATTTTTAAAGGGTTAAATGTGCATCAATGCGTCATGCCATTCATAAAGGGTTAAATGTGCATCAATGCATCATGCCATTCATAAAGGGTTAAATGTGTATCAATGCATCATGCCATTCATAAAGGGTTAAATGTGCATCAATGCATCATGACATTCATAAAGGGTTAAATGTGCATCAATGCATCATGCTATCCATAAAGGGTTAACTGTGCATCAATGCATCATGCTATCCATAAAGGGTTAACTGTGCATCAATGCTACATGCCATTCATAAAGGCTTAAAATGAATCAATGCTACATGCCATTCATAAAGGCTTAAAGTGAATCAATGCATCATGCCATTCATAAAGGGTTTAATGTGCATCAATGCATCACGCTATCCATAAAGGGTTAACTGTGCATCAATGCATCATGCTATCCATAAAGGGTTAATTGTGCATCAATGCATCATGCTATCCATAAAGGGTTAACTGTACATCAATGCTACATGCCATTCATAAAGGCTTAAAGTGAATCATTGCATCATGCCATTCATAAAGGGTTAAATGTGCATCAATGCATCATGCCATTCATAAAGGGTTAAATGTGCATCAATGCATCATGCCATCCATAAAGGGTTAAAGTGCATCAATGCATCATAGGGAAGTATGTGCGGCCCCTGGACAGCCTGCTAATCCTGTAAGGATCACAGTGTGAATCAATGCATCATAAACCCTATGCACTGCCCTATGTATACCCCTATAGAAACAGACACCAGTGCATTAAAGGGTTAAAATTGGTTTTCACGGCTAAATCCAGGGTGAGTAGATTGGCTATGGGACTGCATATAACATTCTCTTTTCTTTATTGACTGGCCCCTCTATAATCCTATCATTACAAAAGTGGTGTATGTGCCCATAACAAAGGCTGTGGTGGTGGCAAGACTACAGTAGAACGTTTACTTTACACCAGGGAACTTGGTATCCTATGCCCATAGGATAATAATTATCTTGTTAGAGAAAAATAAAACAAAGACATTACAAATCTGATTAATTGCTCGAACAAGAAATGTATCCTACCCAGGCATTGAAAAAGTGAATTATCAGCATCGAAGTCTAAAATATGTACATACATTGTATCAGAATTGAAATTCAATTTGGCAATGCCAGAATAACAGTTTAGTAGACTGTACAAGGGTTACCCTAGTGCAAAGGAGTGTACAAACACTATGTGTGTAAATGACTGTCATCTGTAGCACTACACATAGAGATCTTTGTTAAAAAGAAACACTATCTGTAGAAACTAATGCTATCTGTAGCAGCTTTTCTTGTACCATTTCCAGTAGCACAACTTTCTCCCTATTACATTCAAAGATGCATTTAAGCAATATTGATACAATTAGCTATAAAAGGGGAACCCACTGTAAAGGTGTTTGTTTAAAACCTTAAGGGTATTAATTATAAGGGACCCACAATAACAATAATGTGCTGCCCTTTAAGGTTTACTGACTAATGCTAATAGGGTACCTGGCAGTTTAAATCCTACTCACGGTGAGTTGTGAACACAATGTGCAGCAGTGAGGATGAATTTGTTAGACAGGATAGCAGCGCCACATTCATGGAGCTGACCAAACATGTACTGTATGGAGCCCATCATTGGCCATGCACCAGGTCTAGCATCTATCCCTCCTGGGTGATAATTAGCAATAAAATCTTTATAGGAAAATATCAAAATTAATCAAAATTATCATAGGATAGTGATAAGAACCACCCAAGGGTAGGAATGATGCATCAATGCATTAATGCTGTCCTTCAAAATGTTTATCTAGCGGTAATATCAGATATGGATGATGAGAATAAATGGATCAATTTAGATCTAAAGAACTTAACCACTAAGTTTGCACATTGCTCTACAGTTCACTTTCCTTTGGCGTCATGATGCACCAATGCTGCATTGGTCAGGTGAGTCCCCTCCTAACTCATTGGTGCAGCATTCTGACCTTTCGGTTGTGTTTCTATCAAATATGGTTGTTAATGTTATGATAGCTAATTATCGCATGACGGGGTCTGAAATTGCTGAATATATTCGGTAGTGACAATACCTATAGGAATTGTCACTACTGAAGATAAAAAAATGAATGTTGCCCTTAGGCCACCCTTTTTTTAATGTTTGGGTTACGGGCCCGCCCGCACTGCAAAAGTCAAAAACCAAAATAAAAATTGAAAAATCTTTTTTTTATTTCCTCCTGTGTACCCATTGACCAAATGTGGCCATGTTTGGTATCAAATTAAAGGTAATGATGTCAGAAATGCTGTAAACATGGTAACTTTTGTACTGGCGGATGAATGAAAGCACCATTGGTATCTTTCAAAGTTATATGCATGATTTTATGGTATTTGGAATCCGAGCATTGTAACTTTTATTTCATTTTCTTTTTCTTTTATTTCGTCCTCCATCCTGGAGTTTTTGTTTTGGGTGCCCGTAACCCAAAGAATAAAAAAGGTGTGGCCTTACCGTTGATATATATGTGCTCTTTGACAAGGCACATCCTACAGATATTGCCAATACAAGCAGGGTCACAATACAAGCCATTGTTGGTGTTAAACAAGGGAGATAAAGACCATTCTGATGGCTGTGGTGCCCTTATATAGTGTACCTGATGGTGTGCTAGCTTACAGGTTCTGCACTGGAAAAATAACAGGACATCTAAATGGGTCTTCTAAATGAGTGAGTGAGTAATAGATGTTTAACGCCATTTCGACAGCTAAGGTCATATTCATGGCGAGAACGACATTACACAATTTCGCATTTATGTGCACCACACACATCTGAGGGGATAGGAAAGAGGAGATATAGACCCTTTTAAGTGGGCTAGGGAAGCCCTCTTCTAAATGATTATCGTAAAGAAAATGATAAAAAAAAAAAAAACAAAAAAAAACAAACTTGATCGTCGGCCTTGGGATCATCCATTGATAACGCCATGTCCCTTTTGACTAATTTTGACCCCCTTCTCCCTGTCACACTTTTACAATAGATATGCACAGGACCCGCCCCCTCCCGTCGTATCACGTCATTTAGAAAATGCCCCCCCCCCCCGTACAGCAACTTCATATAAAACATTGGCAGTGCCAACAAGTCAGTTTGATATGCTTTTAGTTTTTATCAACAAGTTTCAATTTCCAAGATTTCAATGATATTCACTTAGAAGATCTTAACAATCCTATGGTTTTAGAGTGTGTGATGTGGGATAAACATGGCCTCTTCGACATAGATGTGGACCCTGTAGGGGAAGGACAATTAAAGGTTATGATAGTATATTGTGTCTTTCCATTCTCCCATGCCCAATGCATGGTCCCTAATGGGGGGGGGGGGGGTTCAGCCCGTTTCTACAAGTAGCTAACACTACCCCCTTGCCCTGCAGTGGTGTGGTGGGTATAGGGGTCAGGTAGAAAAGGATGTACGCAGGTGAGGGAGCGGGGGTCCCAATATGCATACAGTGCAACAAGGGGGGGTCTATTTTTCTTCTTCTTTTTTTCTTAAAAGAAAATGTGCACAAATAATTCATGTATGCCCCCTTATCAGAAATGATCTACACCCCTTATAGCAAAATGCTTTGTAATATCCAAATGATAAAAAAAGAAATCGCATCACATATTATTACCTAATCGAAAACAGCACAGAGGATGACTTTTTATGCCCCCCTCCCTAATTTCCTTCACCCCCCCCCATCCCCATGGCAATAAGTAACTTGGCCCTGGACACTATGACATTGGCCTATCCCATCAGTGAAGTTGATGGACTTGGCTATAGAAAATGTATTGATGCCTGTTATCAGGTATAACTTTCCCCATAGCATTATAATCAGAGATAAAGACAGATGTTATTCTCTCAATGTAGACTGTGTCAACCGTCCAGATCAGTCATAGATGCCACACACTGGCTGACAAAAACCAGGAAAACTGGACTTTGGACACATTTTCCCAGGAATTCAACATAATTTGAAACAGAAATCTTGGATTCAAACCAGGAATTCCTGGTAAACTCTGAGATCTAATGGAATGTTTTGGATATGGAAGAAATTAATAATTCCAATTAGTAAACCAAGCGAACACTGACTTATTTTGTGCTCAAAACTACAGAGCCAGAGCAAGTCCGTTATATAATCAATCCTTTTACAAAATGTCTGCTCTTCACAGACATTAACCCTTTAAGGGTTGTTAATACAGGTGTCAATCATGCCATTGGTGCATCAGTCCCATAGCATCGGCATGATGAATGAATGTAGCCCTGGTAAGTTACTCACCAGGACAGCATTCATGCATAATGCATTAGCGGCCCTTCAAGGGTTAATAATTGTACAATTTATAAATCATAAAGACTGAGTGATATGTAGCTCATTACCTCTACTTTCTATAACCTAAAGTAGAACTACCGTAATATCTCGCATATAAGACGCGTCTTTTACGCCAAACAAATTCCTGGTGTGTCTTATAAGATTTTCTCAAGTTGGGGGTGCGTCTTATACGCGAGGTTTTTTATTATAGAAATTTACTAATCTTACAAAATACAGCCTTAAGAGGTGTGTCTTATATGCGAAACAGCCATTGGCAAGTTAGGGGTGCGTCTTATACGCGGGAGATTATGGTAGTTTTCCCCACCAGGACCTGCATGCATTCAAGTCATGTAACATAACATTGCCATTTGTTAAATTTGAAAATATTTTATTTCCATTATTTAACAGGTGAATGGAGACTGAGATAGGAGCAGCCGTATCTGACCCGGTCATATATGGATGAGGTCATGAAAACCTACACACATGGTTATTATCTGCACTATTGTACACACTTACAGACCAATTTACATGATAGGTGACTGGTGCCGAGGTACAAATTTGACAAACTGATAGAAACCGAGTATGAAGTAAAGTTTACTGTCAAATTTTAAATTGGAGAATTTTCAAGATGATTTAGGCTGAATAAATCTTGACAAGATAGGTTCCTGTAAGTAAAACATGACTTTACCGAAACTTTTTTTCTTTAGTTTCCTTGATCCCATTTTAACTTCACTATCTAATCATTATATTAAGGAAGATTCTTAGACTTCCACATTCAGTTCTTTGAAAATTGATTTTTCATTGTTGAAACATTATCTCTACCCATCAAAATGGTTACAGAATTTCGAAATGATCCGGAAATTGTAGTTGTTTTTTTGTTTCTTTTTTATTTTTCAGTTTTTTTTTCTATACATGTTTTGCATTCCATTAGTCTCATCAACGAATGCAACCCTGGTATTAATTCATCATTTCATCGGTGATTAAAATATCCGCAATTGGCAATGTGTATCGGTCAGGAAAAGTCTGCTAGAATTCTCTTATGTTTAATCTTACGGTCAGTCCTGAGTAATGGGAACTGGGGCGTTCATGACTGAGAGGGTTAAGGGCAGCATGATACTCATCATCTTGATGCATCAATACAGCGTGTAATTGATGCATCGTGCCAACACTGGGTGTATCAGCCCGGTAGTGTCAACATGATGCATAAATGAAGCAACGGGCAGTTTCCCATCAGGGCTGCATCCAGGTATCATGACACATAGGTCTTGTGCATTGAAGCATCATGCTGCCCTTACAGTGTTAACCCTCAGAGCCCCTATACTGGGGCACATCAGTAATAATGCTGTGGTGGGTTTCCCTTTCTATGCGTCCATCACAGTTATTGCGCTGGAAATTAGTTTTATATATACTAATTTTTCAATTCATTTTCTTCCTGGAAACTTTGCATTAAATCATTGACAGAATCGCCAATTTAATGGGGAAAAAAGCACAACATACAGGTATGCAGTGTTTCTTAAATTAAGCCATTATAGTGAAACCAAGAGAACTTCACCTGGTATTTCACAGTTCATTGGCAGCTTTATACATACATTCCCTTTCTTTTTAAATATAGTTCTTTTGCCCTTTAAGGACACATGATTCTCATTTGCCCTCACCTCACCAACACGCTGCTGGTGAGTACCTCGTTGACATTGCATCGGGTATCTAAAGGGTCGAAGAGAAGACTCAAAATTTGCCCATTTATTTGGCAATGCAATTATAAAGTAGCTGGAAGTGATGTATCGGGCACTATCTTTATGCATAAAGTCTTAGAAGCTTGGAGATAATTCCAAAGGCATCACGCTTTGGTTTCCTTAGAGTTGGCACTCTTGTTTAAGCCACCACGATCTTAGTTATATCAACATAACATTATCTTTAAATGCAGCAATTGTCGAACACGTTCACATGGCATTTACTGTAGCAAAGCTATATCACAATCATCATTTTGATATCACAATGGCATTCTGTACATAATCATGACATAGAGTATATATACCCTCAATTCTAAAAACTTCCTTTCTTTATGTATGTGATGACGTTGGGAGTCCGGAGAGTGTTTGACTAAGGCAAATCTACACTAGCACCAGTACCATTATTTTAGCTACAGGCTACTACAAATGTGTACCTTTCCTGGTCTGGGACAAAAAAAATAAGATATCGTTGTGAATTATTGTGCAGATGCTTATCGATTCGGAGCACTGATTATTACCAATGTTTATTCAAGACAAGTGTTTATTCAAGCTCCATTTCTATATTTAAGCGTTATATGAATTTCAGATATCTCCTTATCCCGCAACTTTTAAAAGACCAGCGCTTGTTTAAAACAGCGAGACTACACGGAGGTTTAAACTCTCTCTGCTTAAAGCATCTCGTGCATACTTTAACACTTACAAACAGGTACACGTGGTAAAAGGGCTTTCCAAATGAGGTTGACATTTTCCCTTTTAACAAGTGAACTTGGTTCATTCATACACCCATTCATTCAATAAATTATAACAACTGTCATCACGTTATGCTAAAAATATGCCTTTTTTCCATTTCGAAAAACTTTAGGTCTTGCTCAATACACAACATATCTATGAATATGGATATATTATGGTTCGCCGAAAGATAACTTGAAGATAAAATATACAATTGTTTGATTTGTTATGAGCGTCACAGTAAAACAGTCACTTTTCGTGGGTATTTGTAGTGGTACATCAAAAAAGACTTCGGCACAGCGGACATGTTGAGTTATTGCTGGTGTTGAACCATTTGTACTGAAAGGACAAGAGAAGAAATTACATTAAAAATAAAACTTTGCAAGCAGTTCATAGCTATGTTTGGACTGTCTATTTAACACTAAATGTTAGAGGCAAAATAAGCCTCGCACTACCCCCATACCACAGGCAATAGTGAGAGGTGTCCTTTCTAAGCTTATGGAAGTAAAATCCCATTGAGCCCCAAGAACGACATCCTAACCCTCCCGCAAAATAGTTCTTTTGTGTCTACAGTACACCCATTAACTACTGTTATCTATAAGATGATTCCATTGGCTTGGTGATATCGCCCCCTAGTCATGATCAAAATGGTAAACTAAAATATGTCTTTGGTTTTGGTTAATCTAATAGGTGCCCACAAAATCCCCAGACTCGAATTCCATAATATTTCCATGACAAAAATCTAATTTTTCCATGACATTTTAATCTATATTTGGGCATTATCGGGGATGACATCCCGGAAAATTCCTGCAATCAAGGTGGAAGAAAAAGTCCACTCAAATGGATTTTTGCACAAATATCAGTTTTCCCATTTTCCATGATTTTCTATGACTCAAAAGGAAATTTTCAGAAATCCCATGACATTCCATGACTTTCCCTGACAACTTTTAATTCCATGACATTCCATGACGCGTGGGGGCCCTGAACTGTATAGGTCTACTTACCAGACAGGCAGAGTGGAACTTCTTCTTGCACGTTTTACATACAAGGCGGGGTAACTGGTAGTTAGAGCCGTGTATCACAGAGAAGCAGATGAGGCAGTCGTCCAGACCTTCGAAGCGCTTGTCAACATTACGCTTCCACAGCATCAGCGCCTCCACCATAGAGCCATTCTATAGGGATAGAAATATGATTGTATCAGTTTTAAAACTATAATGTATCTTAGACACATGACATGGTTATTATCATATATTATACTTCAAAATAATTATTATTTATCTACAAATCCAAGCTGGGAGTAGTATTTCATGTTATCTACGTAAGGAACTGTTTAACACTTTATCGTCAAGATGCACAAATGCTATGTTGGTGAGTCTACTCACAAAATTGCAAATCACAAGAATCACCCATTTAGCCGTCAAATATTAAAAACAAATATATTTAGAAAAATCCCAACCCTGAAAGTTCAAAAGATTTGTGCCAGGTATTGACAAATGACCACGTACCTGATGGTTAAGGAAGGTAACCATCTGCAGCATCCAGTTCCTCCACTGTGTGTTGGCCACACCGATACGTTTCCCCGTCTCCACCGAGATGACTCCGAGTGGGTGGTTCACAGGCAATGTTATCACCAGCTCTATCGACATTTCATCCAGTACATAGGTAGCAGCCACTTCGCGGGCTGCTGGACGCACAATGATGTTCATGTTGTCCTTTTCTAATTCCTGCTGTTTGGTGGCAGTTAACTCTGCTGCTATTTGTATTGGCGAGACAAACCTATGGGCAAAGGAAACATTTTTTTGGTAGGGTATCATAATAATGCATTGGCACTTGTTTCGATATGGGGGTCTTTTTTAAGTCCTTTTTATAGTCCTGTGTCATCATCAAACTTTAGGCATGTCTAGAATTATACAGGGTTCATGACTAAGCCCTTCTACTGAGTATTTATTCCAAATACAGCTGCTTACTTGGTAGTGAAGCGGTCTACAATCTCTGCTGTACGTCGGTCTTGGCTGGTCCACCATGTGCGCACCATGGCGGGTACATCCTGCAGGGCCTGCGCATACACTGAGCATGCAGCGTGCTGCACCTCCTCCGACACTGCTGACACTAAATATACAACATATACCAATCATTATATCAAGGTGATCTCTCTCAGAAAGGAATAAATGTGCCACATAGACTTGTCTGCATTATTTATCAAGTAAGGGGATAAAGGGGATGTGGTTATAAATCAGGGAGGGCTGCTAATTATGAGTGGAACTGGATCTTAAAGACAAATTCATAAAAGAAATGTGAAATTCTCTTGTATAAGCCACAATCCTGGTACAAGCCGCACCCTGCGTTAGAGAGGAAGTTATAGGCTACAAGTAAGGACTGAAAATTGATGTTTTACCGTAATCTCCCGTGTATAAGGCGCACCTATAGTTTTGGAAAATTCTCAAAAAAAAAAAAAAAATCATAACTTTGGTTCTACTGAATGAATTTTCAAAATTCAAAAACCTATGTGTAGCTTGGGCCACCCCGGGCCCTCCTGGGCCCCCTTATGTCCTATTTTGACCAAGGGGGCATGTAAAATATCAAAAGAAAGGTCTTGGTGTCCCCCTTGTGGATCCCATGAGTATAAGCCGCGGCTTATACGAGAGAATTTACGGTAATCTTGTTAATACCATCCCAATATTGACATACAAATCCATGAAAAAGAGTGCACATATTTTCGAGCAAGTGCAAAGGCCAGTCTTATTACCTGTTGGGTCTAGTCTGGGTGTTTCAGAGAACATATTGCTGGTGCTGCCCAGTTTCTGTGATGGTGAGGCTGAGCTGAGGGAATCTTTGAGGTTAATGACCGGGTTCTCCGGCATTAGGTGGAACAAGTGTGTGAGGAGCGCGTCCACCGCACCCAGGTCCCGTAAGCACAATGAGTACTGCGCTCTTAACTACAGGAGGAAAAAAGTATATTTTAAGTATTAAACCTATAACTGCCACACAGTACCGGTATTTTAATGCATCATGACCACTGGTCACTGCCGCATCATGCAAATACAGTGTTGGTACACTTACGAAGGGTAAGCATGGAGCACCGATGCAATGCTGGAGACTCAGCAGCACTACATTCGGAGAATCATGAGAACACCTTGAAGCGTTATACGGCCCTTAGAGGGTTCAATACCGTATGGTTATAGGCAGTATTTGACAGAGAAATCCCCCCTCCATTATTACCGGGGGTACTTGACATATCAAACATTCCAGATATATCAATGAGATAAGAGACAATAATGATCTTTAAAAAAGGTGAGAAGAGTACCTCAGAGGGTGCAGATCTGAAGAAGGCCAACATAAGTTTCCATGAGAGGAGGTAAGCCATTGCTGCCGTGTATTCATGTGTATGGGGCGGGGTGGTGACACGGTCACCCGGCCGTAGATCATGTACCAGTAGTTTTACCAATGATCCACTTGTCTCTAATACTGACACCAATGCTACTGGGGGAGACCTGCAATTCAATAGATTTAATTGTAAGATTCAGAAAACAACATAACAGAACAAGGTCCAAAATCATAAATTTTTTCCTGTTAGGTGGGGTTTGATTACATTGATTACATAACAGTATAAAACTGGTTAAAATCAGGTCTGAGGTGTGTCTTACATCAGTCCCCTCAATCACGGTGCACCTTGTATGCAAGGTGTGCCTTATATGCGAGGTTTCTTTATTGGGTCTTAAGTTTAATACCAGAATTCGGTCTGGCCGTTCTGCCATCTGGGCCCACATTTCAGCCTCCTATATTGTAACGGAAAAAGAGTGCTACAGTAGACAGAATCTATGACCACCACTTTTATTTTTCCACTATGACCACCTACCTGGAAACTTCCTCCTTTTGGTCGTCCTCTTCTTGTGGCACATTCAGATCAAAGCCTGCGAGTTGTCCAATGACAGCATGCAGTAAGCGGTAGGCAGCCACTTGTACTGGGCGGGCGGGGGACCCCAGCAGTGGGCACAGCGTGTTTAACGCTGTCTGCAGCTCGTCTGGTAAAGCACTCTCCTGATCAGCTACTAGCCGAGGGCTTAACTTGTTGTTTCTAAAACAAGTGAATTTATTGTCTTTTTTTATATTACGATTTTAGACATGGTTATACGTTGATTCTGAGAATTTTAAGCAGATCATCGTGGTCTTATAGGGTAACAACAAAGGGCTTTGCAACTATCTGTAGGTATATTTTTAACAGTTCCTGGATATACACAAAGTTGAATATTCTATTGCCATACATGTTTCTTTTCTCTGTTTTTCCTTTTCTGTCTTATTTGTCTTAATAACATGGTAATTGACTCAATTATCTTGACTCAAGATCCAACGATGGATTGAGTAATAAAAGTATGATAGCTGCATAATGTATTAGTGGCCAGCACCGCAAATTGCATTGTAACGTGAAAGAAGAGTACCGTAATCTCCCACGTAGAAGATGCGGTGCGCGTATAAGACGCACCCCAAACTTAGCACATGCATTTTCGCGTATAAGACGCACATTTTAATGCTGAAATTTGTAAGATTAGTACATTTCTATAGAAAAATTACCCCTCGTATAAGACGCACCCCCAACTTGAGAGAAAGCTATAAGACTCCCCAGCATTTTGTTTGGCGTAGAGGACGCGTCTTATACGCGGGAGTTTACGGTACCTTTAATAGTGGCTTTTAAATGGTCAATGGTAAATCTCATAGATTAACTACCTGAGTTGTTCGGCAGGACAGAGACTGACGGCAGCACAGATCTGAGTGAGCAGCTCAGCCTCAGCAGGAGTTGGTACTGATAGATCCATCTTCTCTGTAACAGAGACAGTGCTATTATAGCATGAAATGGGTGGATAATATAAATCTATCCATTGTGGAAAATGGTTTAGGCATAATGAGTTATAGGGTAAAAGCTCTCTGCTTGCCATCAATTTCCTTAATATTATTTCTCATAGGGGGTATACTACTAAACTGTATGAGTTCTATATCTTTCCACTAAAAGTAAGGCATACCCAGTTCGTAGAAATTGTATGTAAACTTGAGTTACCAACCTGTGAGCTCTATAAATATTGGCAGCATTAGACTGAAGGTTCCAGGACTAAAGAAGTCGACCCACTCAGTGGGTAGGTCTGTGGGGAAGGCATCAGGCTGAGCAGGTAGGACATGACGTAGACAGGTAGCGACACCCGCAATGAGACGAGATAGCACAGCCCCAAATGCCTGCACTTGCATGTCCTTCAATATCCGTGACCGCATATCATCAAAGGCCTATTGGAGGAATTAATGAAAATTTTCGTTAGTTTATTGGTGAATGGAGATGTTCCCCTAAATTAATACAGGTACCGTATTCGACCTAATAAGCGTTAATTGGTATATGCTGACTTCACCGGCACAGGAATAAATTTTCATCTATCTTTTTTAAATCTGAAAATTAAAGCTGAACTGATGCATCATGGGATGCCGGATCGTGGCACCCTCTCAGTTGTGATAACTTTGTCAGGATTAGCAACAAGACATAAACTTAAACACTGCTTATAGAAATAGATCAGTTGATTATATGTTATCTTTTAAACTGGGTATCAAAACTCAATAGGGTCTCATGAACTATTTTATGCAGAGTAAGCCTAATGTACTTACCTGTACCCAGGCCACCATGGAGCAGAGTACAAAGTCCCAGTGTGCGTGCGACATAAGGGACGGACCCACAGCCACCACATGCCGCATTAACTGTATGGCCGCCATGTTAAAGGTGATCTGTGTCTCCATGGAACTATCCCTTGAAGAGTACAAAATAACGATTAGAGGTTGTAGCACAATTAATTATTGTTACAAGAGGATTCGTCTGTTCCATCTGCAACCCATGTCAGTCATACAGGTACTTGAATAGGTTAGTACATGAAATATGGGTCCTCATGCAATGGTTAGAACTTTATTAATACATTCTATTGAAATTAAATGAGACTTACGATAAGTTGAAGTATAATTTTATGACGGCAACATGTAATGTTGCAGGGTGTACAACCCAATACGCCATAAGGAGGTGGGGATGGAAAAGTGCACCTCCACGATTGAATGAAAATCTTATCAAAATTTGACATATGCTACTGCAGTGGCGAGAGACCAAGATGAGTTATTTTCCACTTACTCTTCAAATGCAAAAAGACCGTCTGCTTGATCGTGCCATAGTTTAACCTCATCGAGAACAGATATCATGATATCTGTGGGCCTTGACTGTTCCTGTCCCTCGATTCCTCCAAACGGCTCTGTCATCGTCTCCAGGAGGTGAACAAGCAGCGACAGGAGGCCTAACCCACCTGGAGAGGAAAATAAACAAAAGTTCATTTTAGCATCAACATTACAAGTGAAATGCAAAACCTATGGACTAAACCAGCATAAAAGATATGTAAATTGGGTCAGAATATCTCAAAATGAGAGTTGAGCAATCTATCAACTTTAATATATCAACTCTATCTTGAGAGCCATAAAACTGAAAAATTATCAGAAAACAATCATTCTCTCATCAAACCAGGATGTGCTTACCATCGACCTTCATGAGTGTCTCCTGGGGGCAGGTTATGACCTGTGCCGCCACCATGTCCACCAGGGGGCGCACCTCGTCCCGCGACATGTACGGTGCTGCCACCTGCAGAGTCTGTAGTGAAGCTTCTGTCAGAGCATTCAGGCTGAAATAGATAGGATAGATATTAGAAAATATTTTTTTTGAACTCCAATAAAGAATTACTTGAAAGTAAAGGTTGGAATAACAACATGAAGGTTCATTTATCATCAAAATGCACACCACCAGCACTGCCTAGTTGCATCACATGGGCCCTTCAAAATGGGGCGAGATGTACTCACGAGTCACTCACAAAGGCTGAATTGGTGTATCCCTATGCCTGTCTCTTTCCGAAATCCTCAGAGAAAGGTTGATTAATGAGCTGTGGTCTTCATAGGGTTTAACCAAAGACTATGCTACTGGGAACTACTCTACTTGAGCATCATTTGTCAAAAACAACTTACCGTTCATTAGGTTGTAAGACGTCAGTGAGTTTGGAAGTCCAGCGTAGGTCCGGTACTACCTCAAACAGGCTCCTAAGTGTGGTGGCCCACAGCTGACCCTCTTTCACTGACCTGGGGTGGATAGAATTACTTCAATAAAACATCCCTACACCAAGGAAATATCTGACTCATTAAAGCGCCATTAGACATTATGGCCCTCCTGTTGTTATGATGCAGGAAAGAAGCCATGGCGAGTAACTTACCACAGATACATTCTTGCATCATGTGGAGCCTATGGGTTGATACTATCTACAAGAGTTGATATGATGCACCAATGCAGCAGTCACAGCGAGAAGGCTCACCAGTGTTGAACTGGTGCATCAGAAGGGCAACGGAACATTAAGGTGGATGTATCATGTTTCCCTTATATGGTTATATACGTTATCTATTGAGACTGAGTGAGATAACACTCTGATTGAACAGAATTCTTATTATTTTTATCAGGTTATTGCAGTCATCTATTCAATCAATACATTCTTAGCGAGTAACCAGCAGCAATTCCTGCAATAAAAGCAGGAGAAGTGGCACCCCAGATTCCAAAGGGCTAAAACACTGGCAGACAAAGAAGACTACGCCTACCTTTTTACTAATGGTACCGTGAAGTCTTCCTCGAAATTAGCTGGTACTGGATGGAGGAGAGTCATGAGCGCAGACTCGAGCTGACTCAAACCTTGTCCGAGCTCAGTATTTGCCAGCTCCTGTATGAGGTAAAACATATTTGTATTAAAACATATTAATATAAAGTGTGATGTTACCTGTTGTGAAAGGGAAGAAAAGGGAAAAAGACTCTTCACTTTCTAGACATTCATCAGCCACCCTCCTGTTTGAGTGCAGTGATAGTATCCCTTGTGAATATGAAACTTGATTAAACAACTTACATTCAATCAAGCAGATATCTAAGCATAAAATACTGTAAATGATTAGTCCAGTGCAAACCATCAATAGATCATAGCCTAAAACAAGGAGACAAATGACGTGATATAGCCTCTTTCAAGTTATGAGTATAAGTGCAAAAGAACTTCAATATCATTTTCATCACATACCTGTCTCCTGCCTCCCAATATACATCTACAATAGCTTGTCATGTAGACAATGTCGCGTACAAGGTCATATTCCTCCATACGCCTTGTGTCTATGTCACCCTCTGGTGGTACATCGGGGTCCGGTGTTGTAGGAGGAGAACTGTTCAGACCTTGAGACTCCAGAATGAAGGAGGAGAAAACCACAGAGGCTACATTCTTAGGAATGACCTTGTCCTTTGGAGGTTGATGATCACGTGGAAAGCTGGTGAAAGTCAATTGACCAGAAACCAGCTGATGTGCCCACCACTGAAATAGAGAATATTAAGAAATCAAGATAAGTCATGTCAGAATTTTTAAATTAATTTTTATAGAAGGATTACCCTAGCGTACAGTTCGAATTCGACTGAGAAGAACGATCTTTATTTCGGTTAACATGGTGTTAGATAGGTAAAACCACTGGGATTATTGAGGAGGAAATACAAAAAAAAACATCCATTGTGTTCTAAATGTAATACTAAACATTTATATTGACATTGCAGAGGCCTTCTGAAATATGGACATACCTTGGTATTAACGTTATAGTCACATGGAATGTGGAGCATTTTCCTGAAGTTGTAAAGATTTTTCTCGGATGAATCTCCATCATCGCTGTCATTGACTCCAGTCTCTTCCGCCATCGTTGTGCACAGACTAACGGCCAGATTCCCAAGACGCTTTAGTCTGAAAAATAAAATCAATTAACTCAATGGGAATGTCTGTGAAACTAATGGATTATTTCATGAGAGATACTGGTCGGGGGGGGGGAGGGAGAGGTGCTAAACCTTTTCAGTCATAAGCCACCAGGGCCAATAGCCTCAGGCAAACGATGGATCCTCACCTAGATCTCTGGACCCAGAGGAATTATTGGTTTGTCACATACACGATCATGTATTTAAGAGAAAACATATGGGTATCCCTGATTGACATAATAGTATATCAAGGCGTTAGTGTTTTCCCCTACTACTGGTATAATGAATTGCTCTTCTTGGCCGTGTGTTTTGCATCAAAATGGCAGATGGATAGAGCTTTCATGAATTATTTCATGCATTCCTTAGGGTGGTATTAACATAATACACAATGAAGAGTTCGAAATTACATCATATTAATGAAGCATGAAGCTACTCACGTCATGATGACACTCAGTGATTGATATACTCACAAAGGTTATTAAAGCAATATTCATAATAATTATCTAATTCATTGTTACCATACCAAAATCAATATTCATAATCATCTTTTAATTTATTGTCACCACACAAATCATTTGACTTCACTGAGGAGTTAGGTAATAAGGATACAGTGTCCTTTGTAACGTGGTATGAGCACAATATGATGACTACAAATGACCTAAAATTTTCAGGGAATCCTACACGGTATGTAATTTATCATAACTACACAAATTACCGGTAAATAACCCAGCAGGTGATACAGATTGAGGGACTTTGAAACATGGTCTCACCACAGATGACGTCAACGGCGTCACCAGGCGGCAAGGTACTCATTTATGACCCCCTCCCCCACCATACCTTTCCATGCAATATACCGGTAACCAGTTTTGTCAATGCTAGAAATTATCACCAAGCAATGGCCTTATCAAAAGATGTTCACCGAATTCATTGGTTATCGGCCACACATCACCAATGCAATTCCGACCTAGCGGGATAGAGGTGGCGCCATAGTGTCTAGCTGAAGCTGGTCACCAGCATGTACCTTACGCTGGTTGTAGGGGTCAGTTTTGTAATATGTGGTGGAATCGACTCTGTCTCACCCCACATACAAGAGTACTACTAGGACTCATAAAGTAGCTCATGGTGGGTTAAAAATATATAATTGCAACTTCAAAGGTATTGTCAGTGTAGGGCCCCAGATGGGGGGTCCCATGTCTCTTGTAAGAAATGGATATGTCACTTGTCACTATGACAAAAGGCTTGTCCATTTGTCACTTTGTTCAAATATTGGCCCAGAGTTAGAGGCATTCCCTATAATTGTTGCTTCATTGTATGAAATATTGCAATGTGATATTAAATATGGGATTTATGATTAGGGAGGGATCATTTTTTATCAACAAGGGGGTGGTGGATTTTGTGTAGACCAGTGAAAATAATTCATGCCTCCCCTGGATTACTTTCAAATTATTCAGAGAAATTTTGCGTCCCTCTATACGTAATAGTGTGCAGGCTTTTTGGCAAATAAAAAGAGGGTAAAATTTTATGCCCCCCCCAGGAAGGGGTCTGTAATTTTTGCACTCCCCCCCTCAAACCCACCACCCCCTTTTGATAAAATGAATGTGCCAATTGGCTGCCTGTGCCTACCATATTATTTTGATAACCCTGGTGCCAGTGTAGCATTAAATAAGTTCCTGGTAGAAATAAGTTCCAGGGTAGTGTTTTGCACCTATCAGCAGTGCTATGGTAATTCTAACACTAGACCCCATTTATATATGTATATAGCATGTGTGACATAAGGAAAGATTAAAATTCAATGATGTTGTATGACACAACTAGTTTCCATCCCCCCACCTCAGGGATCCATCTCAATCTAAAAGGACTGAACTTGGTGTACAGTCGGCCCTTGCTTCCTCAGGTTTGGAGAATGCAAGGAAAATGTCTGAGGAAGCAAATTAAAAGGTATACATTTTTCGTATAGGGGAGAGTGCTGTCAGATTTGGCCCCTCGGGGATCCATCTGCAGTCCCTTTGGTATCATGAACTAGTTGTATCAAAAGATTTTATTTAATTCTATTTATTTTTGTCTAACATATGCTATATGCATGTATAGAGGGAATCTAATATTAAAATTGCCATAGCATTGCTGTTGAGTGCAGAACACAACCTGCCGGTCTTACAGTATCAGTGGGTTGGAGGTCCAACTTCTGAGAAGAATTTCAAAGTTTTCAATGTCCAAATGCATATTCTGATGGTTTCTGTGAATAACTTCTTAACTTTGGTTCTAATTGGAATATTTGAGAAATTCTTCAGTTTTAGAAAGCCCAGATTGCATGATAACAGGGTCTACTAAGCCATGATTCTTGTCACTAAGGCTCTATGTCCCTTGTCGAATCTAAGGAATGCCATTTGTCTCTTGTCCTTTTATCCCCATGTCCCTTGTCGATTCTAAGAAGTTGCCTTGTCCCCTTGTCGATCCTAAGAAATGGCATTGTCCCCTTGTCGATTTTACCTGTCTGGGGCCCTTAGTGTAGCCTATCACCCATCATACCTCCAGGTGTGGAGTCTTCACACCTACAGGTGTGGACACCCAGCCCATGTACAGAGTGGATTCTGACCCCTGAAGCTGCAGATCTCGTGAGAATGCATGTTACCGGTAATTAGGCTTGAGCTGGTGGTTCAGTGCAATCACACCTGCATGGCCTGCATGTATGGTACCGGCGCACACGGAGACACTTGCAACCTCGGTATAGAAATGAGCCACAAATCACACAGTGTCCACAAATTTAATGTTACAAATTATTCACAAAATGGGATGCAGAGACATTGTAACCTGGAGATAAAGTGGTTTTCACAAGGGGGTTAGACTTAATGCATTGGACAATGAAAGTTATTCTGAGATGTGAACCTTTAGACACTACTGTTATTTTACGGTAGTAAGGCCATTTTTACAACCTAGATTACGGAATGTTTGAGTCCCTATCTTGGCTGGCCAGAATGCCCAGAGGCAAAACAAAAGTTCCAAAATTGACCCCAAAAATCCCAGCGACCAGAGGGGGAAAAAAAAGAAGAATAATAAAAAAAAGATATGTAAAGTCACAATTTGGGCAACAAATGTACCTTTCAGCCAACAAAAAGTATATTTTTGATAATTACATCTCGGCTCTATGGGTCAATGCTTGGTAGTTGTTCATCTCCATGTACATTTTTTTTTATTTTTGACCCCTATTAAAATGTTGAAAAATCCCGTCGGCCAGAGGTAAGAAAAAACTCTTTCTTTTTTTTATTTTGCCAAATATCTCGCCGGCGGCCTAAGTTTGCTAAGTTTGATGTCTTCATTTGCGTCATTTTCCGGGGATGGTAATTCAGACAATTTCTACCTAAATGCTAGTAGAAGTAACCATCAATGCAGCAAATCTTCGAGTGGGCTCCCTGATACTCCCACCTGCTTGAGCCTAAAAGTCTCCTGGAAGAGCCCACTGTCACCAGGTGAGTAGCCCATATATAAGGTGAGAGAAGTGAGGAGCAGGTGACACGTGCTGTGTCCCGCCGCTGGTGAGTGGGTGTCCTTCCCTCAGCAGCTCACTCACATCACACTCTACTACTCAAGACACACTAAAATCTACACCCATCAGCAATCACTCACTTTGACTCTGAGCAACTCACACCCTGACTACAGAAGCACCTTATACACACCTACAAGTCCAAGAGCCGCAACTCTACCACCAGGGAACAAACAACAAACTTTAAGGAACCAAGTGTTAGCAACTACCAAATGTACAGAACAGCAAAATGCCTTATTTTGGGATGTGCAAGCCAATAAGTTGTCTCTTGGCAATCTTTAGGTAAGTTTGATGTCTTTATTTTTTTTCATTATATTTTTAGCAACTACCGCTCTTCTTCTTGTTTGATTTCCTAAAAATATAGTTGGTCTCAGATACCAAACTGTTATCAAATATTAACAACCAATACTCTGTTCTAACGCCAGAAAGAGTAAACATTGGTGTCATAAAATTAGTGATCTTGATATTTTGACCAGTGCTGTTGCAGATAGAAAATCGTCGGATGTCCAAACTCTGTTCTTTGAACTTTGGACGATAACTTTGGACATATTTATGATCCCATGGAAAGGGCATGTGAGTTTGATTTGATGATAAAAATGGGGAGGGGGAGGGCTTAGGGATACCTCCTCGAGGAAATTCTGAATATCTAGAAGTGAAATGGTACATATTGGTGCATTTTGACAATGGATGATGCCCCAAGATCAAAGTGTTACCAATACCTCCCTCCATATAAATTTATGATACATGTAAAATGATATTCAATTAGTCCGTGCCAAATCCAAAAGATTTATCATATCAGATCTTAGGGGGAAAAATATATATATATATAAAGAAGTTTGCATTTATTTCAAATATCATAAGCCCTTACCTCAAAAACACAATATACCGTATTCTCCCGCGTAGAAGACGCGCTGCGCGTATAGGACGCACCCCAAACTCAGCAGAGGCATTTTTGCGTATAATTTTAAGGCTGAAATTTGTAAGATTAGTACATTTCTATAGTAAAAGTACCCCTCGTATAAGACGCACACCCAACTTGAAAAAATCCTATAAGACTCACCAGGCATTTGTTTGGCATAGAGGACGCGTCTTATACGTGGGAGATTACGGTATTTGCATTCTAATTTGGACCAGTTTAGCACCTCTAATGTATGACAGTATAAAGTGTACCTCTAGCTTTGGATATATTTAAAGGTGTATCAGGGGTCCAACCTCACATAACATGGCGCACCTTATACACGAGGTATTAAGCTAGTTCAGGAACTTGACAAATGGCATGCTACCCTTAGTGTCAACGTACACTGCTATTGTATACAAGCTGACAGCGGTTCACAAACACTATACAGTATATAACATCCCAAAGGCTATTTGAAGCATAAAAATATTTGTGACCATTTGTGGTAAACCTTTCCTTGGTGCCAGACTAAATATATGGCGCTGATCAATAGGCTTTGGTCCACATATCAATCTTTAAGTCTTGTAAATTGCACATTTATTAAGGGGTTTACGGTGTAAAATATAGAGTATTGGCATTTACTGAGATCTCCCTCATAATTCCTAGTTATAACCTAAGGGAGTAAAATAGAGGGCAAACTCATCTTTAATCTCTATACCTAAGAATTTCGTGCCGCCACCTGCTGGTATGTCATCTCCCTTGATAGGTGTTATGCCATGACGAGTACCCCCCTCTGTGACTGTTACATACTGTGTACAGGCATTCATGACTCCCTGCTGCTATATCAACTTTCCCTTAAGTGACTTCGCCACATTCTCGGGTATACACTTTAACAATATTTCTGTTCTACATAAACAATGCCTTCTGTATTCAGAAACACCCCGCAGAAAAAAAACAACAAGAAAAAACAACCCAGGACTGTACGTCCTGCAAGTTATCAAACATTTTGTATCCACTGATTTTCCCTCATTCTGTCCATGCTTATTAGGTAGCAAGTCTATCATCATCATTCGGAGAGTGCCTTGTTGAAAACATACATGATACCTATTATGGACTGCCTAGTTCTATAGGGTTTGATAATGGGAAACAGGCTGTGCAGTTTTGTAATTGTCAGTTACTGATGACACCCACGCTACCAAAGATGGCTTATTACTGTTATTTACTTCATGACGAGCAGTGACCATTGTAATAATAAAACCATAGTGTTGTAGATTTTAATACAATAGTAGAGAATAGTCCTGTGAGACATGGCGCGGCGACTTGTAATCTTGTGTCTAGTTTCAGTTGGTGAAACAGATAGGGCATACTATCATCTGGGCTTTTGGTAGTATGTAGCACAAATTGAACCTAAACTACCCACTGCAGCTAAGTACTAATAGTCTGTAGACTGTCCATTCTGCATGCACCTCACTCAGCTGCCACAGGGACCTGTCTTATTCAATGTTCAATGCCATAGTCAACAGGTGTGTCATTATGAGTGTACACTGTCTCAGATTGCCAGGAGCCTGCTCTGCCCCCCCTGCCCCCCCCCACACACACACATCCAACTGCCAATCACTTGTAATAGTCTGTACCTCGTCACAGGCCAGTGGTCAGCAAGCCGGATCACTCCACCTCTCTTTACAGGGGGAGCACAGTGTAAGTACCCTGGTGTACATACATATTTTCAGTGTTCCACAAAATCGTTTATATAATGAAAGGAGTAATCAAATTAATCTTTCATCACCAATAGTAGATACATATTCTGAGATAGCATTATTTCAATGTAAACTAAAAATTTTACATAGAAAAGAATGTAGCAGTTCCACAAGGTGGCCTTACACTTCAACCTCCTCTTATTTACAAAAATGCACATATGGCAACATACTTTAGCACTGATTTCTCCATAGAGATCTTTGACAGTGAATACTTTGTTCAAATACAGAAAATATGATCCAATTGTACCATAAACCACTGAGATAAAACCTGTACTACATATATATAGTAGTTTCAAAACGAACAATTCTAAAACAAAGGCTACATTTCTGAATCTTAAAATGCTCTAATGCTAATCTGCCATAGGGCTCCAAATGATGAAATGTCTTATCTGCGAATAAAATCAAAAGTATGAGGTATATTCTGAAAATTCCTTTACTGATAAGTAAAGTACACACACTGTTGTTATTACATTAGAATAGTGAGCAGGAATAGTCCATAGCAGAGGAGCCACAAACAAAAATAGATTGCAAAGCCTCCCTATCCCTTACACCGTGGCGACTGTGAACCATACACTAGTCTACTCATCTCACGAGTAGTACTCACTAGTCGCCGCGCTAATAATTATGTGGAAAAAAACAACAAGTAATTCAAAACTTTGATTACAAAGGAGACTCAGGAATATAGCTAATTGACATGGTTTGCCTGCCATTGTTGTGACACCAGGTGTGTGAACACCAGGTGAGAACAATAACGACATTCATGCAAGATTTACTTTTCTTTTCCCTTGCATTGTTCTCTAAACTGCCTAATTTGCTTAAAATACATTATTTTGTCTCTAATGACCATTTTACTGGATATCTGGTTATTTTCTGGCAGTAGGGATGCCGGCTGTCTGACCAGAACAAATACTGCTGTTTTACCAGACCTGCCCACACAAGTGGAAGCCTCTAGACTTGAACTTTTACCTTAGATGAGATCTATGGGCTACATTTTCTTTTTATCTTGCTTTTAAATTTATCAATATTCTCAGCTTTCTGAGTGTCTACTTGGAGGGCATCTCATGCCCAGATACCCCTATTTTTTAGGGAGTAAACTCATACACGATTCTGCTGGTCTTAAACTTCACCTTATTGTCTGCCCTGGTTCGTTGATTCTCAACCGGCTTTACATAACCCTTGAATTTAGAGACTTTATACATTTGACAAAGTAGTTGTTGTAGGCACCCAGCCCCAGCTAGTGTACATTAAAACAGCTATGTATCTCTGTGGCTGAAAAACGCTGGTACGGATGACCATATCTGCATACACGCATTCCTCTGTTCTGCATGTGCTGTATTTTCTCACATCCACTACGTAGCGCGCACTCAGGTAATATACTTGCCTTATCTATGTATGGTATAATCATGGTTTTATAAAAAGATAATGTATTGGGCTTATCCAGGTACTTTCTAATGCATGCAAGTAGCAGTGGATCAACACGGTAAAAGGTATGCCCGCGAGGGGGTGCGCGGACATACCTTTTACCGTGTTGATCCACTGCTTATGGTTAAGTAAGTTTTTTTATGAGCTTACTCGTATTTTCATTGAAACTCGTAGTGCTATCAAATATAGTTCCCAAGTGCCCCGGTACTTAGAAATACTCATTTACTACCTCAATTGGATGCATCTCTACATGAACAGCTACGGGGGGGGGGGGGGGTCTGTGGGTTATTTTGATGTAGATATCCTAATACTTTGTGTTTTTTCCCCTTATTAATTGTAATACAGTTGCTGGTTTGATTTGTGATATTTTAATATAAATTTACAAAGATTTGAAAAATATCTTTATTTCCCGCAGGTTGGTAATTCTGCTCCATCTCCAAAGTCCAGTAACAGGCCTGACCCCTGCCCCTGGTGTCATCAAAAAGTCTGATGTTGAAGTTCAATATCGCGTCATGACAAGTGAGGTCAATCCACAACACGCGATTGATCCACAGTGGACATCCATGACCACAGATGCCATCGAAACAACAATGAATCCTAAGGTAAAAAAGATAATGGCCCCAAAAACAAATTTAGCTCTCAACCTAGGCTCAAATACTCGAAACCTAAAAAGGGCGTTTCCAAGGCAATATCAACGTATGGAACAAAAAAAGCTGACCCAACTACCATGGGACTTTGCAAGCACTGCAAAGTCAGGAACACAAGATTGAGGAAGACAACCAGAAGGGGAAAAAGACTCAGGCAGTGGGGCTGATATCACAAGAGGGCGTGATGCCAGCAGAGATTGCGACATCGCCACAGAATTGGATAACATTACACAAGCATTTGACAACATTTCAGGCATCCTGGTTACAGTACATGGTACAAGTAGAGTCCAGTCCCATTGAGGTATCACGGCGAGAGTCGTGGACACCGAGTCATGAACAGCTATGTAGCCGTGTATGTGACTTTTGTGGAAGAGTTGCCCCTCTGCGGGTGTCAGCACTCTGAGAGTTGGACTATGACTGGAAAGGGCGCATGTATGCTTAACTCTATGGACAATGCATGCACCCTCCCCGCATTAGAACTTTGAGTATTTTTTTTTTATTGTAAGACCATTTTCCATCTAATGGCATCTTTTTCATGTTAAGAATATTTTCTCTCTCATGACCCATTTTCTGACATTAAGGTAGTTAAACTATATTTTTTACCAAATGTTTTCGGTAAAACTTTATGCAATCACATTGGTTAGGCACAAAGAACAAACAAAGAAGAGAGGGCAAGATAGGGGTTAATATTCTATGTCTCACATTATGACTCACCTTTTGAATGTTATCCCGTCGGTGAGTACCTGCGCCTTGAGTTGTGCTGCGACCTGTGCAAAGAAGCTGTTATCAGATAAGAGCCCACCACGTTGACACAGGAGGGCGCGCACTCCCAGCTGCCACGCTGCATATACCTTATCATGCACAGCATCTGGTGAAGAACAAAACAAGGGTGCTTCATTAGGTTATTGTACAATGCATAGGAACATCTCATCAATGCCAAGACAGTATTACATGTATATGGGTTGGAGTATTTATCTGTGCTTTGCACAACATATCACAAGGATGTAAGGCCTACTCATTTGCATTAGTATTTTGGCCGATGAAAATCACTGAGGACAAAAATCCCTGAAACACTCATAGATTTTATATACTAATGTATAGGATTTTGGAAGGGGAAAACCCCTGAAATCAGGGAAAACCCTGAGGACTTTCATGCCTGTTTATATGTCATCCTAGGCAAGATAGGAGTGCTGGTAGTTCATAACTCAAGTATGCACATGTCTGTACTTACCAGTGATAACAGGGTTGTGCTGACAACTCAGGGTGAAAAGTGAAGCCAAGAGTGCCTCAGCTGAAGCCACCAACAGACAACCCTGAAAGTGAAACAAAAAGCATGTGAATTCATCATTGATTCAAAACATTTTCCAAATGGGTTTGGCATCTCATACTGCTGAGGTCATAAGGCCGGGTAGCATCTCACTCTGCCTACACTCTTGTGGAATGCCGCCTGGCAACCACCATTTATATCATAATCCTAAAGAATATCACTGCAAATGATATCGGCATACCTGCTGTTGCTATTGTAAAATCATAATGGCCATGTACAAATGTATATAAAATCGCCTCTATGAAATGTAGATGTGCTGTTATCTAATATCAATAATATATATATATGTATCATTAGCTTAATACATTGAGCTATTGCTTTAACCTTAAAGGGTTAAGATGTACACACCTTGATGTTGGAGTAGAAGTTGGTTGCCACATCACACACAAAACTGACACAGCGTGTAACTTGTTCCGGTGTCAGCGACTTTTGTTCGGATGTCGCTGGCAGGGAGTGTCGCATCTCTGTTAGCATCTGGTCCACATAATCCTCACCAAGTACAGACTCTGTGAGAACAAATCGTAAATAGTGATCATATTTTGTGTTGTCAGGAGAATCTAATGACAGAAATGGGGCGTGAACAATACAAGCATGTGTGGATAAGCTGACATTCTCCAAGCTGGCTTTTGAAATAGGGAACGATAATGAGTGATATAAAATGTTTGATACAAAAGTAATAAAAAAAAAGTAATTTTTTAAACAACACGTGTAGAAAAAATTGTTCATTTAATTTAGTCTTTTTTATTTCTTGAATTTCATGGGTGACGTAGTCACGCAAGACCATCCCATAATGCATCAGTATTTAAAGCTAGCTGGGTTCTTCCACAACTTGGTCAGTAATTTCTCTATTACACTAGATAGGGCCTAGGAGCAGTCTCTTGCATAGGGGTTTCTTGCAAGTCAACCTTCACCCCTTGAACAGATTCAATGATGAAGGGATCATGTGTTAATTTTAACCATTGGTTTACATGATTTCTAGTGCCGTCCGGTACAAATGTACCAAACCCTAACTTTTTATTTGCTGCCGGTACAGGAGCAATTGGCACTGTGGGGTGTATTCTGTTTTCATGCAAAGCAGCTTAGCAAAGTCTGTTTATGCCAAAAGGAAGCCAACAGTAACTAGACCGTTGGGACCTAACCGACGGTCGTTGAAAGTTTGAAGATATTGTAGATTTCTGGAAGAAATTGATGTGAATAATCCTACATTTGGATGTGCGTGTAGCTGCTGTGGGATTGTGTGCTGAACTGATGCATTATGGGATGGTCTCGCGTGACTATGTCTCCGTTGTGAGAACTTCAACGGCATAGTAACCAGACATAAACTTACTCACCTAGACTGTCCATGCTGCTGAGTGCAAAGGTGAGCAGGTCCCAGCGAGCAGCAGTGAGCTGCTCGTCTGTCTCTGTGGCCTGTAGACTCTGTTCACACAGTGCCCGTGCCACACCCACCACCCGCTCACCAAATACTGGCCCACGGAACCATCGAGCCACCGCCCCATCCTCAGCTGTCAGCAGTAGTACACGACGACTCACCATACCCAATAGACGCTCATCCAGCTACAACATTGGGAGTATTTTTCTCATTAGAAAACCAATGCAGAACTGCACCAGAGTTTTCAGCGGTTTAAACAGATCACAATCTTGAGACAGTCAATTATTCTAAAGTGAGGAATTAGGATTGATTGCCTGTAAGAAAGCATGAACTGATGTACAGGACACACAAAAAAATTTCAATTTGATTATTTTCGACATACCCAGTATATTATCTATGTTATTTGTGGTTTCCCTTTCCTTAGTTCTTAAGGTCGAAAGACAATGTAGAATACTAAAGAACCCAATGGAATGAAGGCGTATGTAGCTTCAACATAACTCACCTGTGTCATGACTTCCAACATGGCCAGATTTTCTGGGACAGGAGAATCCCTCACAAGTGTCACCGACATCTCAATCAAACTATCACGTTCGCTTTCTGTATCCTTCCCAGGCCCTAATTCCAGATTTGTCAACCATGGGGCTAGAACCGTTTGGAAGAACTCGAGGCGGGTTTGGTTATCACCGAGAGTTGCTCCCTCGCCCTGAGTGAGTGTGAATAGCTCGCAGAGCAGGTGGTCGCTTAGGAAGGAGCAGAACATTTGAGACAAGTAATGGAGGTACATAGGTGACTTGTTGTGGTGGTACTTGTCATGTGCTATCCGGCACGTGCAGCACACTAACTTAATCAGCGGGCTATCCTCCTCCATGAAAGACAGCGCCCCGCCTGATAAGTCCTTAGATGGTGTTGTCACACTTGGTATCTTCTTCAACAATGATGATTTTGCCTTACCAAGTGTCAAGGGCTGAGTTGAACGCTCCATCTTTTCACCAGCATCAGAGAAACGTACGCGAGACTTCTTCCTTTCTAGCTTTGTGGGATTTCTAAACGCCATAAGTAAGGCGGCTACACGATCTAGTACTTCTTTGTTTCCAATTTCTACTGTCTCAATATGATTTCGCAGTGTCTCTGAAAGTGACTTCCATATTGTTTCCTGAATGTGACCAGCTTCTTTTGATTTGGTCTTGTCCTCAGAGTCTTCTCCAGTTTCAGGTGTGTTGGCAAGTTTATTGAGGAATGTGAGAAGTTCAACAAGTCCAGCATACAGTGGGGAGGTTGACAGAGCTGGACTTTTATCAACTATGGACGCTTCAATGAGGGGCAGTAACTGAAATTGAATAAAAAAAAACTTTTTGACATTGAGGAACAAGGTCGGGGAAAGATGCCCAGCCTCTTACACAAATTGGATCAAAATTAGCTGTACTATCTATTCTTAACTAAGACCACCCATCCGTCTATGGTATAAAAATTCAAAATTGCCACTTATAGATACGCAAAAACCGTTCTTGTATAAATTAATCCTGTGTTTACACCATTTAATACCATGAAAATAAACCTCACTTACCTGTTCATTTACTAAGAATTCTTGAACTTTTCTACTCTCATCGTTGCTTGTTAAATGGCATACCAGACTGTAGCGGAGACATTCTAGGAAGGCGACAACTACAGCTGACATTTCAGAGTGGCTGACTTGGGTTTTTTCCAGTGTTAACCTGTGGATACCAAACAATATATTTTTGATTAAGTTAGTGTTTAATCCTTTATGACAATGTCAATTTAGCCCTTATCTTGTATTTCGGGGTTTTCACCTCCTTCCACCACTGCCGTGCCAAAGTCAGGATAGTCCGATACCAATAATTCATGAGGCATTAAACATTATTCTAAGGAATGACATACAGGTAATTCAAAACCATGGCGAGGTTTATAATCTTTCTGCAGTCAAGGTGGGGCATAGGGAAGATGCTGCCTATAAGATGATATTCTAAAGCTTACCCTAGTTTCATGTTGGTAAAGAATTCACTGTAGAACTTGATGGGTGTGCCCATAACTTCTGGTGTAACCTTACTCAGTAGTGGCAGCATGTTGGGGTAGATAGCGCTGGCTGAGCCGGACCCCGCGTTACGAAGCATCGCCCACAGCTTGGGCCATACTGCTTTACGTACGTTAACACGACTCCAGCAGTCCTGTATATGATACATAAATGGTAAAGATGCAAGAATACTGAAATACTGTTAGTTTTCATATCTTACTACCGATATCTATAATATAGACTGATCAAAGTAGAAATGAATCTTTGAACAGTCTATGACTTCGAATTATATATATAAAAAAAGTATATTGATCTGTCTATAGATATAAATAACTTTTTAAAGGATGAAATGACTTAAGACACCACAAAAAAAATTTCAGTTTAATCTTTAAGTGCCAGATAATGCATTCGTGGATTATGCCCA
Source organism: Acholoe squamosa (assembly GCA_949317995.1). NCBI lineage: Eukaryota > Metazoa > Annelida > Polychaeta > Phyllodocida > Polynoidae > Acholoe > Acholoe squamosa. Next base: position 22,226,249 of record OX439037.1, on the reverse strand, counting down.
TCCCCCCTCTCTCATAATCTACAAGGGCCTCTACTCATCATTCATGCCGCCCCTACAGAGGTCCATACACTACCAAAGAATCGGCATGATGCACCAATGCAGTGCCGGCAAGTCGTGGTGACAGGGAAACATAACATAGAGACATCATCAATACTACTCACAGGTATAGCAGTGATGGTGGAGAGTACGGCCTCCCATAGATGTGGACACACGGTGGGCTCCGTCTCTTCAAGGCGTCCCAGCACGGTGGGACATATCTTGTCAGCCACCTGCTGGGCCATGTCGGCATTATACTGACACAACCCGGCCAGTAGTGAGTAAAATGCACCTTGAATCTAGAAAGGGACAAACGTAAAATTAAATCACGTTCTGTGTGTGATTGTATCTAACAGTCACTGCATTCTAAAGGTTTATTCAGCTGATATTGTTACCATGATTATCCACTGACATTATACCACATGCATCCCACATATTTTCTACTGATTAAGCTTTTGTGACCACTGGTAATAAAATGTCAACTTCAATAACTGACGTCGCCTGTTTTTAAAGTTCATTCCTCAACTCATAATATTGTTATCGGGTACTATAATCTTTTTTTTTTTACAGAGAGACGATACATTTTATGATTGTTGCTGATAGGGGGGGGGGGGCGATTACAAAGAGCTATCATATGACTTATCTTATATACTTGTATAAGGCTAAATTCAAGACATGAAAAAATAATAATCTCACAGATCCCGATAATTACCATAGGGTTAGAGGACTTGGCGTGCTTCCACAGTTTGTTGTCTGTGAGAACGGTCTGTACACGGTCATTAAGACTGGGTAATTGGTCGGGGCGCAACGCAGACATCAACATTCGCCATGCTAACAAAGATGCTGATATCATCTTCTGATACTTGTTCTCCATGTCCTCTGGATCAGTTGTCCTGAAAATAAGATCCAAGGTTTAGAGGATCTTCGTTTACAATGTGCTTTATTTCAACAAATATTTCAAATAATCTCATTTCTTAGCATGTGCTTATCAAACCTATCAGGACACCCTGGGAACTTAAGAAACAAGTTTTGGTTATTTGATGTAACCGTGGGTTAAATTAGTTAAACCACACTTCAGATGGGTGATTTGGGAAAACCAGTGCCTCACATGGTCAAGGTATGAAACACCTTGGATTGAGAGATGGGCACTAATGCTTAATGCTATCAACTTAGTTGAAATGTTTTATACTTACTTGGGATCACTGAGGGAAGCAGGTGTCTGATTCAAAAGGTTGTCTTGGATGTGCTGTTGGAAAGGGAGAGAAATGTTTATATTTTACAATGAAGCGGAGGCTCCTTCTAGGGCAACAACTCGATTATTGAAAATACCAAACAACCTACTAATATTCCCATTTATATCGCAAAATTTTACAAATCTACTCATTCAACTTGGATACAAGAGGAAACCATGTATATTTCATAAAATTGTTCCATAGGTTTATTCTGACATAAGTTTACTAATGATATGTAGATTTATCAAAAAGAATGTGCCAGGCATTAAGTCACATACTGAAATCACTTACAGCCATGATTTCGTCTTTGCAAAAGTTGATCGCTTCAGCCTGTTTGACAGGTGGGAAGGCTGCTTGGAAGGCTGATTTAGCGGACGATGCGGCTGGTGCGTACACATCATTCTGTGCCACCATCCAACTACCCATCAGCAGCTTCAGGTGTGGTGCGAGGCTTCGGCGAACCTTCCGGACCAACACCTCAAATGTTTCTTGCAGGCTCTCGCGCACTCGCCGGTCATTGTCCTGCAGACGTTAGCAAAAGATAATCATGGAAATATTGCAACCAACACCAAACACATTAAAAGGCCACTCCATTTTATGGCATCGATTTTACCAAATATCATCCAAATACATGGAACTTTGTCTGAATTAATTTCAGATTTGCGAAAAAAAATTCTACAAATGAAATACTTTTTCACATGCAAAGTGTATTCCACAACTTTAAACAGTACACAATTATTTACTGTGTTTATGGCAAAGACTAAATACCCATATCCTTACCACTGATACCTTGTTGTACACACGAGGCCAAAAGGGGAGCATTGTCTTCACTTCTTCCTCCTCCTTGTCCTTGATCAAGGCGACCAGCTCTTGCAAAGCCTGGCACACATTAAAAAAATGGAAAATGTTAAAAATTATCGCATGCAGTTTTGAAAATGTTCTTCACAGATATGTAAGAATAATTGTGGGATTCAATCAATGGTACTTGTATGATCCATACCTGCAAACTCATTGGATCTGGATGAATTACAAGAATGACCCTGGTTAAAATTTTAAAAAAGAAAAAAACTGAGGAGTTTGCAGGTATGTGTATAAAAAAATATCCTGTCCGTAGATATAATACATACATGTAAATCTCCATGATTCAAAAATTGCAATGGGATCTCATTCAAGATAATAAACGTTTACCAATCAATCTGATAGATTCCCTCCAATTCATTGATGCAATACAAAAGGACATTTCTAACCTTCAGCTTGGTTGTTGCATCACGTTTAGACAGCTTTCTGAGGATCATGCGAAAGTCTCCATCTATGCTGGAGTCAGCCTCCTCGTTGCCTTGGGTGGTAGGTACATAGCCAAGATCACCGGAGAGTGCGCCAAATCCGATAAAACCTGTTGTTGTAGCACCACTTGCGTTTAACTGCTCTGCAGCGCGGGCACTGCTGGAGGGCTATAAAGAAAGAAAATACTCTCCAACTCAGATAAATCATAGACCTACACAATAATTTACTTTTGTGTTGGTTATGGATAAGTCATGTGATTGTGTTTCTCTTTTTCCTATACAACTTAGATCACTCAAAAAAGTGAGAAGTTACTAACATTAATTTGAGTGGTCTTAATTTTTTTTTTAAACTGTTTTATTTTTACCTGGTTACAGGAAAACTCGGCCTACTCTGGTCTACCGCTTTCAAACCAGGGGGGAACAAGAGGGCTGGGATTGCATCACCAGATTTTGTAAAGTTCCTTTAGTTCATTGATTAGCTCCTCTATTCCTCACCCTCTATCTGATTAATATGTGGTTTTTCCTTCAGAACGGAAATAATATAGTTTCAAGGCAACCACAGACGGGCCCGACTGGGTCGGCTGATCCTGACGATTGGGAAGGTCTGCGTGGACATCTGATCCAGTCGGTTAATATCAAACAAGTTTGATTCTCCCGATCGGATCGGATCGGTACTCCCTGGGAACTGATCAAATTTGACCTGTCTGCGGTCGCCTTTACAGGACTTATACAGGACTCTACAGACAATACATGTGGTTAATATAGAGTGCACTATTCAATCCTATCTAACTCGGTAGCTGGTTACAATCTGTGGAGCGGGCACTGACACATTCCCCTGTGAAATTGTGTAATGTAGTTCTCGCCATGAATATGACCTTAGCTGTCGAAAAGGCGTTAAACATCTATTTCTCACTCACAATCTGTGTATAGCGTAATGATTTTACAATATGTAAGTTATTGTTCCAGATATTTAATAAGGGACAAGAGATATGCACTTGCTAAGGAAGTGAAATGCTTTGTGCATTTCCATCCAGAGGCAAAGTGGCGGGCAAGGGGAAAAAAACTTTAGGTTGAGTTTATTTGTGCTCCATATCCTTAGGAGCTTTAATAAGTTCATTCAGTCCTACATTACAAGTTAGGCCAGGATGGAGGCACCATCAAAAAGGAATGTGGGACTGATGGCCCCGTGGACCGATGGCCCCAAGTGGGACTGACGGCCCTAGAAAATGAGACTGGGCCCCAACTTTTAAACCAGGGTCCATCCCACATCTATCACCTATCTTCATTAATCATGCATATCTATGACACTTTCCATGTTACACTTGATTGAAAATTATATGAAAAAAAAAGATAATTATTGAGAAAAAATGTTGAAAAAAAAAAAAAAAATTTCAGATGTGCTTTCTATATTGAATCCATACATAAACACAATAAAATCTATTTAATTTCCTTTATTTTGTATTTATTTTTTTCAAATTCTTGTGAATTCAAGGCAGGTGTGAAAGTAGTAGCTTCCTAGTTGTGAAGAATGTGATTTTTTTTTTGTGTGTATTCCATTTTTTTTTCAATTTCTATTTAATTTCCTTTTTTTTTAATTTTTTTTTTCAATTTCATTTTTTAATAATCCATTTCTCTTTGATTTCTCTTAGTCACTATGTAGTCACTACAGTGTGCCCAGTCAGTGCTGCAAGCTGAAAGGTGTCATAGCTAATCCCCAGGCACCCACACCACAGGGCTACGCACACTGCCTCAGTGGGTAGGCATTGGTTATTGTGGCTCTAACACCTCCAAACTTGTGCTAAAATACACCAAACATGCTTCATAAGCAGTCAACATCATGTAAATATCCATTCTATAACAAATATATGTGAATTACACAGGGGCATCAAAATTGAAAGTGGGGCCATCAGTCCCAAAAGTGGGGCCATCAGTCTCATTTTCTGGGGCCATCAGTCCCGGTGTTGCATGCGTTTTCTGGTCCGTGAGAAATATGGTCGCTCATTCTCCAAACATATCCCTTACCCTATAATCCAATGCAAACAGATAGAGTTATCTGCTTGAAGAGTAATACTTTTTTGATAGCCTCAAAACAAATCATTTTAACTTTTGAAAGTAAAGAACCATGATAACATCCTCCAAGATCTAATAGAATTTGATTAATACCTAACCCTAATGATACTGTCCCTACGCCTTAGAATTATAATTTGGACAAAGTGGGATTTTAGAAATAATGAAACTTTGGCGACCAGACTTTGCATGGACCAGATTTAGCTGCAATTAGCATACGACACCGGGCCAACTGTCCCTGGCCTAGGGCCATGGTACACCGAAACCCTCTGGCGCTCTCAGTGCCTAGTGACCGCTAGCGCTATATATTGCACTGATATCACACTATTTGGATCCGCCAAAAGTGGTTGGAAGTGGCTTGAGCCTCAAACCACCCATTTTTCTATATTTTTCAAAAGATTTCTCACTGTAACTACTGTTGAGTTGTATTTATAAGTTTTGACAAGAATAAATATTTTAGATACCCAGTAGACTGAGTAATAGAAATTTCTGTCATATCCCAATATTTATCAGTTTTTATACACAAAGGTTTGAGACTACAGGTGCTCAAATCAAAACAACCCAAAAGCAAGATGGTGGCCAACAGTTTCTCAAGGCCATTCTTGACTGACTTCAAGCAACTGTTACTCTTTTAGATCTTAAAATCAAACAACCATTTCTTGGCTAGGGCTAGATAACTATCATGAAAGTAGCCTCATAAGATTAAAATATTGTCTGGACATCTTTAGGTAGGCACTGAAATACCCCCAGTGTGTGATTCTGCTGCAGTGGAGGTGTGAAACTGTGATAAAGCTGAAACTGGGGAGTGTTTAACTCTCCTTTCTTTGGAAGCTCATTCTGAATCTATTTATTGGAGGAGCTTAACAATCATGGGCTCATTTTAATGGGCTTAGATAGCCCTTCAAAATGAACATTTTTTATATAAGATTGAATGCAGGGAAGTTAGGCTTTGACCCCATTGAATTTTAACCAAAAATTTAGAACCATTTTATGATAAGAAGATCACAGAGCACATAAAAATAAATGGTTCCCACCTGTTCTATGGTTAAAAATGATTTAGAAAAAGTATAGCTTGTATTTTTCTAATGGCCTGCAGGATGTTTGACAGACCCTGCAAACTTTTTGGACGAGATTACTTTGTACACTTTTCCCCACCTCCCCCATGTTGAGCACTTAAACATCAATTAAGACTTCAGACTATACATTTTATATACTGGGAAATTGGTAGATGAAGAAAAGTGATTTTGCTTTTTAAATGAAGTTATGACAATTTAAATCATTTAAATATCCTAAGTCAAAGACAATATTCTGCCATGATTCTGTCAGAGAGTGCACTTCGTGGGATAAGATGACACTGAAAATTTCCTTTTAGATTGTTTGATTATAATGAAATGTATCATTATTTACATTCTTGGGGGTAAATCTTGCTTTATATCAAAGGAAACTTGTACAAAATAATCATTTCAGTGATGTAGTCTCCATTTCATTCATCTTGCTTGATCACAGAATTGGATCCAAATTAAACTCTTAACTATGGCAGAATTTTGGGTCTGATTTGATACCTTTGACTGGTCATAATTCCACTTTAAATTGGCATAAAGACTTCATTAAAAAAGCAAATCCACTTCTTTTCTCAAGATCTATCCATTGCTCATTAGATAGGTTTCATGGAATAAAGTCTTGAAAAATTAGGTAAGTGCCTAACGTAGTCGTAGGGCCATGGGACCCATGCCATGGGCATGGGTCCTGGTACGGCGGTAGCATCAAGAAGTGTCCATCTCTCCAGGTTGTTCCACTTTTCGTGAAAAAAATCACCACGTGAAGTTAATCTGTTATAACTCAATTAAAACCAAGTTGTATTACACGCAGTGATTCACTAAATTGCAAGGGTATACAAAAAGACATTCATTTGCAAACTGCTGGTTTAAGTTTATAGGAAGTATTTCGCAACAACTTGAAGTTGAACAAGACAAGTGACAGTGTCGGTGTGGGTTCGGTCAAATTTCAAAACAGCTGGCAAAACTTACCCGAACATTTCCCTTTGTCCTGTTCGCTTGCTTTTGTTTTCCACCCATTGTGTTGTTCAAAGGGGAAGGCGTGTATTGGAATCTGTATTTCACGCGTGCCACCACCGAGCTCTTTTGTGACACTTATATAGTAGATTTTCCCGATTTTTTTCAGAAATCTCACTGTACAATGTTACTTTCCAAGGAGGCTGACATATTGGAAGTAGTCCGTCATGCACCGTATTTTCCACTTCCGGACTTTTGCCGTGTTCGACTGCTAGTCATAGTTTTTCTCCGCCAAGTTCAGTTTGCATCATACATTTCAATATTTTTTTCTAGGACACCTACGCAATCAATGATCTTGCCTATATCAATAAATATGTGTTTATAAATTTTCCTTTGTTTTTTTTTTCTGTTTAACCTTCAAGAGGCACAGCACATAAAACTTGTTTGAAATCTATAGTTTAATCGAACGCTCCCGTCGTCTGCTATTCTGCTGGTACTGTTCGTGTCCATCAGCGTAGACTTGGCTTGCTTTGCTTGCTTCCGTCTCCCATCTGTCAGAAGAATTTTGGTCACAAGACTCGCTAGAAGTGCTACAATCACTCACATAGACAGCTCGAACACGATGAAGTGCGGCGGTCTTTCAGAACCAAATCCTGCTGATGCAGAAATCCAGGGGATTTGTGATCAGGTGAGTGCAAGTTGGCATGCAAGTGTAATTTCTAAGCTCTATAGCTCGATGCAGCAAGTTGGGAACCTGAGTGTAGGGATGGGCGCCAGCAGCTACTGCTGAACGCTGCCTCTCTGTCACTATAGTAAATCGAGCAACTTCAAAACCTGAATTTTGTTACTTCTGATTCATGGAAAAATACCATCTTTTGGTATGTTATGTAAAAAGACCCATAGAATAGGAATACCATAGGCATTTTCTTGTGGGATGTGTAGTTTTTTTATAGATGAAGTTTTCAAATGACAATGTTTGCTCTGACCGGAGTACCTCTGACCCTGCCATTAGTTACTAAATTTGTTGTAATTCCTACAATTCTTTGTCAAATGACACACTTTAAAGAGTAATTTATACTTAAAATATCAAGCTTCCAGTCTAATGAAGAAAAACAGAAATTGACAAAATCTAAAATTGAATGAAAATATTTCGAATTTTTAACCATTTTTTTGAAATTACAAAGTTTTAGGATACCTTTGAGAACCACCACCAAAATGTGCGTAATTTTGTTTCCTACAAGAATCTAAAACTGGTTCCTAAATATATGTGTGCTCAAAAGTGCTCGAAGAAAAAGAGTAACAGCATATTTTGCTCAAAATTGCACAAATCTGACCTGAGTGAATTTACTCCACCACACAGAATTTTGAGTTTCCATCAAAATATGATACATTTTTCTATGTCAAATCACAAAATAATTTATACCCCTAGAACCACCAAACTGTTTTCTCTCTTCTGGTGTGACTGGTTTCTCTGTAACCTTGACTGTTAGAAAGTTATAAGCATTTATATGGGATAATGTCAAAAAGGGACCACTCAGTGAGTGTGGTCAGTGAGGCATGACTTGACCTAATTTTCCCTCACAGAGCTGATAATGACCAGAAAAAGGTGACAGGAAATAATCCTAACTTTCTTATATTAAAAAATTCACTCCTTCTCTTCTAATCAGTCTATTTCATTCATTCAAGAAGCATTATGTTGGCAAAGATTTCTTCTTTCTAGGGTATAATTTTTGATTGGATTATACTAAATCTAATTTTTGGGTGCCCATCGCTACTGAGTGTTTTCCAGTTTTGGAGGCAGCTGTGCATGTAAAATGCCTTCATTCAAGGGAAATGTTTGCAATTGCTGCAGAAGACAAGTCTTGTGTATGATTCTATCTAAAAAATCATAACAAAATATGACAATAGAATCATAATACATGTCAGACTAGACAAAATGCCCTCTGTAGGTCCTGTACGGGCTGGAAAAGCACCATGCTTGTAAATATCTTCATCATTTTCAAGATAAGAATATCTGAAGACCTGAACAATGTGAACAGGTCCATGGTGCAAAACCCTTTTGTTTCTATTAAATTCCATCATCAATTGTTGTTTTGACCTAATGATTCATTGAAAACCATATTGAAATGCTATTAGAACCCCATATTAGGCTTGTGAGGCCTATTATGATGCACTATTGAGCTATTTAGCTGTAAATAGCAACAAAGGCGTTGTCGGCACCAAAGACTAGAATAAAAAAATGTGCCTAATTCTTCTCACAATTATTTTATCACTTAGATATTTCACATGCCTTTAAAGATGACCAAGTAGAACATAAAAATGGATAATTCTGGTATCAGTGGGTGATCATGTGTCCATATATGGTGATCTATGTGGTCCCACATAAAAAACCAAGCAGAAATTTTGCTGAAAATCACAGCTTTTGCAAACTAACAAAAATCACATGTCTCCAATAGTGTAATGAGCCACCATAGAGGTAGAGAAAAAAAGCATACTCATTTATAAACTTGATGGGTCAGTATTATGCACTATCTATGAAAAACTGATGACTAGAATATTTTTTCACAAAATATATAGGGCCAAACCTTGAAAAACAGCAATTTTTTTAAACTAATGATTTTTAAATTTATAATTTGTACTTCAGTGGTAAACTGTGCACTATATTAATGTAATACCATCCACCCTGGCCTAAAAGCAATGAGTCTCATCTTTCATTTGCTGCAAATATTGTGTAAATCGGATAATTTTTGGCTAAACTACAGCATTTCTTAGCGAAAATTCAGGAAAAACTAAGTTTTAGGTTCCCAACTTGCTGCATTGAGCTATAGGTAAGAATTCACTACCACTTAACAGTGGCAGTAGTACCAGTAGGGGCCTACTGTAGGCACTTACCTAGTTTTCAAGACTTAATCATTTACCTGATCACAATTTGTGATCAGGTGAGTGCAAGTTGGCATGCAAGTGTAATTTCTAAGCTCTAGGTAAGAATTCACTACCACCTACCAGTGGCAGTAGTACCAGTAGGTGCCTACTGTAGGCACTTACCTAGTTTTCAAGACTTTGTCTCATGCATTCTATCCATTGATAGATCTCATCAAAAGAAGTGGATTTGCTCTTTAAATGAAGTCTTTATGCCAAGTATAAGGGAAGTTATGACTGATCAAAGACCCCAAATCGAACCCAAAATTCTGCCAGTGTTAAGAGTTTAAATAGGCAGAGCTCTCAACACTCACGCATTTGGCGTGAGTCTCACGCATTTGAGGCTTATCTCACGCACTCATGCAGAGGAGCCCTTTTCTCATGCATTTTAGGCTTCAAAAAATCAGTATGTGCTTGTAGAGTGAACTTGGCCCTTTCCTCACTGTTTGGAGTAGGAAGGTCAGCCAAATTGTCTTTATTTTTTCAGTTTTACCTGAATTGTGACAATTCCCCTAATGTTTGGAAATTTCTGAGCGCCCCAGAAAAGTCTCACTCTTTGGCTTCATCAAAACTTGAGAGCTCTGAATAGGGTCCAGATTTGTGATCAAACATATTGGATACAGGAGTGGCTACATCTCTTAAATCATTATTTTGGACTATGTTCTTTTCATGTATGGAAGAATTCCCCATAAAAGGTTGAAAATCAATGTATCATATCAAATTTTAACAATCTAAACGCATTTTATCTTGACTTAGTATCATCTACGATTTAGCAATCTGATAGAATTGGTGCAAAATTATGGAGTTGGTATGAGATCTTTAATTGGTCAGAATTTCCCTTTAAATTGACATAAAGACTTCATTCGAAAAGGAAATCCACTTCTTTTTATCAGCTCTATCCATTGCTTTATAAATAATATACATAGAATTGAATTCTGGCAAACAGACAAGGATCTAACATGGAGAAGCTGTTGGAAGACGGGTGATAGTGTAACAATAAACGGACTGGGGAATTAATCTACATGTTCTCTAAAGTTAGGATGGCTAGAATTTGGAAGAATTAAGACTTTGGGGAATGATGGGAGCTAGTGGATCTAAAATGACAATCTGAATAAATGTGGAATCAAGACAAACAATTTCAATTACAGTTCAGTAGATAAAAAGATATCACTATATTGCCCAAAACGGTACAGATAAAACACTAGTCACAGGTCAGCACTAGATATATATATTTCTAAGCTAAATCTAACTAGGCACACTTACCAAAATGGCTTAGATTTGGAGCAAGCTCTACAAACGGTCTGGTTCTGTTGGTGCTAAAGTTAAATCTGCCCCAAAAACACCAGAGGCCAATCAAATGTTCCGATTTGGTCACATGATGACACCGGTTTGGAACTAGTGTCAACAGCAACCAAACTAAATTGTAAAATACATAATTATACGGGACTGACATTGGCTTTATTATACACCACTGGGTAGCTATAACTTGGATTGATATTGTGGACGAAGATCATTGAGATTTAAGGGCTAAAACTGGGGAAAACTAAGGCAGATCAATGACGGACGCTGTCTGCGGTTCTGGGCATGGCGACCAGGGCGCCACCCGCGGCCGTCGCCGGAACTATGCGTTTCCCGCCACACTAGCGAATGGCACACTAAAATTTTTGTGGGGTCTGAGAATCCAAGAAAACGAAAAATTAATCCCACAGCTATCTGTTACCAGTTATAAGGAAGCCTAACATTTTCTCTCTATGAATAAGCTGGATTTATCAAGCTAGTGTCAATAGTTTTTGTGCAAGAGGTGATCATGTACAGGCTGTCAGAGGGAGTTTTCACAGAAAATGATAAAAAGAAAAGCACACTTGACATCTGCAATATAAATGATCATAAATCATTGAATTCCCAATGGATTTTAAAGCTGTTAGGTTTTCCTTGTAGGAAAAATATTATATTATCGCACCATTGATTCATTTTAGATATTCTGTGATGTTTTCATAATTTTGAAGATCAGGAAAGTGGACATAGCCAAAATGTCAACCTTGTTCTAAAATTACTTTCCCACAAACACTGCCATGCACAAATCACTGAATGTTAGACTGATTTATATAGAAAAATAATGACTTTCCATAACCTATATATAGTGGTTAGGGAGTATCATTTATTTTTGTAAATTTTTCAGCATAACTTATTTTTGAACCTCTGAAATATATCATTGATAATTTGTTTGTACTAAAATTATAGCCTGATACTAAAACTACAGGTGTTGTATGCAATCATAGTATTTGGATTCATGTAAATATCTTTGTAGGTTCTCCTCCAGGGTGGGGGCAAAGTTGACATTACCCAGATGGAAAATTCGGGCAGGAATGTCTGCTTCAGAAGGCAGAGTGTTGGTCATGCCACCTGGCGAGTACTGCCATGCCTACCAGTAGATCTACAATTCAGTATGATTCATTCCGGGGATTCACTCATTACTTAGTGACATACATAGTGCCCTAGTCTTTAAAATAGCTCGTGAAACTGAAATGACATAGCCTAGGGCGGTAAGGGAATGGTCATTTTTTAACAACAGGGGAGGGGTGGTAGTTTTGGGGGGAGGGGCAAAAAGATTCAGACTCCTCTTGGGGGAGGGGGGCGGCCAGGGAAACAATTTTCACCCTTTCTTAGTGAAATAGCCCGTGCATTGCTATATATGTAGCACAAAGGGGAGGCGTGGAAAATGTCTGACCCCTCCGAGTGGTTGAAAAATTACCACTCCATAAGGGGGTGGTCATTTTTTATTTAACATCAAGGGAAGGCACATCAATTTTTTTTGCCCTCCTCCTCAGGCACAGAGGGGTCGGAAATCCCCCCCCCCCTTATTCTCTTGTAATGTACAGGCCATTTCACTAAGAACGGGTAAAACTTCGGAAAGTTTTTTTCTCCCTCCCCCAAGAGGGGTCTGAAATGGTTTGCTCCTGCCCCCAACCCCCCCCCCCGCCCAACGCCCATTAGGAAGTGGTCATTATTTATCAACCCCTTTTTGATCTATAGTAGCACACACACTTTTTTGCTAAAAAAAAATAGGGTAAATTTTTACACCCCATCAAGAGTGGTCAAAAAGTTCTGCATACATACACATGATGCATGGGCTTCACATCAATACTTTCCAGTGTTCCAATGCCATGTATCAGTGTTGCCGAACATCTGACAGCAATGCAAGCCAAAGGGGTCTGCACCTTGGCATCTAAAGCAGGCCATTTTCCTTTCACATACGTCTTATGAACCATATAAACTTTAGATAATTGTAAGAAAAAATGTTTGAATGTAAAACAAATTCACAAAAATTGCCCTATCCTCGTTTCTAAACACAGGGTAGGCAGATTCACAATTAGAAACTTGAGATCATGGCAGGCCGTTGTAGCCTTTGTCCAAGATTCTACCAGAAAGCTATTAACATATCTTTCCGAATCTACGTTGGCGTGCTGGCGTCATCTCGGCATCATTTCTGCTGTACGCCCACTCATTTCATTTCCAGCCTTGGAATTGTCATGTCACTTTATTTATTTCATCTTTTCAGTTATGTAGTTGGAAAAGTGTACTCCACCTCAACAGGCTCAAGTAAGAATGTAATGAGATGTAGTTTCAACAGTAGCATATAATTCTCATCTTCCAGGTGAAGGGACAGCATGAAGAGAAAGCTGGCAAAAAGTTTGACGAGTACGTCGCCGTAACCTACAGCAGCCAGGTTGTGGCTGGCATCAACTACTTTGTAAAGGTATGGTAGTTGTACTCTTGTATGTAGTACATAAAGAATAGCCGGAAGTAGATCTAGAAATACATTTTGTACCTGTGTTATGATGGCATATAGATTTATATACTTCGTCTTGTATTTTCCCTTATTTCCTAATGATATATTGCCCCTTGACGGTTGTATATTTTTTGTCAAAGCATGTATAAAAGAGTAAGTTTATACATTTTAAGTCCATTTTCTGATGCATAACAGTACTCAATCAGTGTGTGTTATTGTGCTACATTTTAGGTGCATGTCGGGGATGGGGTGCATCACCACGTTAGGATCTACAAGCCACTGCCCCACACCGGCCAGGGTCCAGAGTTTAGTGCACACCAGGCCGACAAAACAAAGGAGGATAACATAGAATACTTTTAATGGCATTCTCTGAAGTCATGACACAGTCGACCAGAGAGGGTTTGGGCCACAATAATTGCTGCTTTGTTAATCAATTTTATATCTCGTTACAGTTATCGCTCCAGGGGCAACATAATACGCCCTATTTCTTTAATGAGTGATACATATACATGTATATGGCAAATAATTTACTAGTGATGCACCCATGTATTATGCGATTGAGATGAAACTCGCCCAAATAAGTACAAGGATCGACCAGTGTAACACTGATGAGTTACTTGTCAGCTCTGCATTGATATCTCACCGAAAAGAAGTTGAACAAACTTGAGACACTGTGCCTCATTGAAAGAAATATTTATCATTTTCAATCCAGCTGTACTTGTTATTACATACTTGCACAGTAAACCCCCTTGTTTCTTTCTATGCCTGTTCTACACTGTGAAATGAGTGGGCATACCAAGTGTTCATTTCACCCTTTAACTTGCCAATTACTTATCAGCGCTATATGGTGGCAACCAAAGTATGAAATACGTTGAAATAAGATATGGTGAGTGGAATACACTGTTCCAATTTACAACTGCCCTTTGTACAAACGTCACATGCTCATATAAAGATTATAAACGTGTATAATGGTAACTGCTCTTAGTCACTATATATTTTTTTATATTCAATAAGTATGTTCATTGAATATGAATCTCCTGGGGTCTTACTATGATAACCAGTACTTTAACATTCTGGTACGCATATTCACAAAGCAAACGTTCAGGATTCAGGTCTAGCTGTAGTGTTATTTCATGTAATGCCTACTCATTTGTTATACTTTACAAACATATCTACTTATCGAAGGTAGTGTATTTCTATGATGTTTTGAATATTGTAGACTCGAAATTAGTCATCAGTCGTCTATTTCTATTGTGTGACCGAGGATGGGAATCCTCAGTGTTTTCCCTGGTTTCAGAGAATTTTAAGTTCCAAAGACGTATATTTCCCAGCAAAATCTATCAGCATATTTAGGTGTTTGAATTGAGCAAATCAGGGAATTTGTACTTGGCCACTTCCATCCTGTGTTACATACCTTGAATGGCGTCCAACAAACATGTTAATGGGTGATAATTAGAACAATACAATTAAGGGTTTAAATGGTGCATATCTTGTTGAACACAAAATGTGATAATTTTTCTTTAATGTTATTTTTGCACCGACAGAAATCTAGTTCTATTAACTCAAGGTTACAAACAACATATTAAAGCTTCGAAAAAATTCCAGACAGAGACTTCGTCTTCTTTTCCATCAAATTATCAAGGTGCCCTATAGGCTCTACGCCATAGTATAATACCTTGCGTGTTTATATATATATATATATATATATATATATATATATATATATATATATATATATATATATATATATATATATATATATTGTAATAACCAGAGTCGACACCGTATATAAAGAATGGAGTATAAAATTACAGCCGTTGTTGTTTTATTTCTTAGGAGCCTTAAGGACTAACAGTCACTGGTCATCAGTTACTTGCTTATACTGATACTTGTACTTGGACTTATTCTTGCTTAGAGACGCCACTCTGTTCGTGGACTAGAAACCAGCCACCGAACTCCCTTAAGATAGCTTACATGTAGGCCACCTGAGTGTCTCATCGCGTCTGCCATAAAACCACCGAACACCGCGTTTTATAGCCCCCGGCCGCCGACGGTGACGTCACAAGGCTGTGACGTCACCGCTGACGCGCCACCTAGCGGCCACAGCGGGAACCCGCCACCAAGCTTCGGTGGCCGCCGCCGAGCCGCCAGCCAATGTTTATTACATCCCTCCCACCTTACTTTATTCTATGGGTATAACTTTTATAATAAACATTACTCGAGTGTCCAACAATGGCACCCGTGCCGTACAGCCTAAAGACTAGAATTACTTATTCAAACCTAGATTCTCTTTAATCCTATAATTACCGTAGTATGTCCCAGGTGAGTATCCCCCCCCCCCTTATTATCATGATTAGTTACAATACCGATGGGCTCCAACAGTGGACCGCCCGTATTTACCTCCCTAACTGTATAATATGTCCAGGCTTAATTCAATCTATCGGCACCTACAGTGGGCCGTCCTTAAGATAATATTACTTAATCCCGACTAGAGCGTGAACGACTTAAAATGGCCTATAAAAACGAACGACTAAATCCGGACTGCCAGCACCAACAGTGGGCTGTTCCTAATAGACTAATTGACTAAGCACCTAACGAAATATATACACCCGATCGCCAGAAATCCACGGTCTAGAAGGGCGCGGTAAAACGATGCAGGAATTGGGGCTGTCTCTTCCTTGTCCTGGCCACGGGGATCCTCCCGACTCTCTGGGCCGCCAGCCCTTATCTTATGCTGCTTGTCTTATGCCCTGGGGGCTTCCAGGGATGTTCAGGGCCTGGGTTTCCTGGCAGGTACTCAATCCCCCATCAGTACTCCCCCTACCCCTACTAACCCCATTCGCACCCCCCTTCCCGGCTGTCTTTCAGCTTCCCGGCTGCGCCCTCCGACGTCCCTGCCATCCCTTCTCACCGGCCACTGCCCGTCCCCTCTTCCCTCACGCGTCTCCCGCTCGCCCTTCTGGCGACCGCTCTCCCCGGCTTCCCCTTTCTTCTTCTCCTCCCGCCTACTGGCTCCCCCTCTGTTGTTCCTCCCTCACCATCCGGCGGATCCGCTCCTCCAGGTCGCGGCTCAAGGGTGCCTCGGTCGGTCGCGGTGGCGGCGGCTGCGGGGCGGCCCTGGAGGGCCCTGGGGGCGGCGGGACGAAGGGTGTGAGGGTCTGGTGGCCATATCTCCCCTGTCCCTGTCCCTGTGATGACGGCGGCGGCAGACTTAAGCCCGAACCCTGGGGCCCGGCTGTCCCCACTGCTCCTGACGTCTGGGTGGGCGGTCTACCCGCTGCGGCCGACGGTGGGGGTCGCCCCACTCCCGGAGGGGGAGGTGGAGGTGGTGGCGGGGGCACGCCTCCCTGCCCCATCCCTGGGTCGTACCTCTGGACTGTGGTCGCGTAGTAGTGTGTACGCCACAGGGATGGGCCCACCAGCTCCACCCAACCGTGCGCCCGCCCGCCTACTGGGGTGTATTCTTCGCCCAGGTCCGGGGATGGAGCCAGCCCCACCGCCCACTTTTGCAGCTTGTCGGGGTTGTCCACCCGACGCCAGGGGATCCGCTGGTAGGTGTCTCCAATCCACAGCGGCCTCCCCGCCAGCGGGTCCATCTCCTCCGCCCGCGGCAGCCCCGGAACCTCCGCCCCAGGGATCCTCTCTCCCCACTCTTCCCTCCACTCCTCTCTCCTGGGCCCCGGCCCCCGGCGGCCCCTCTCCTCCTCATACCTCTCCTCGAACTCTTGGCGCCTCCGGTACTCCCCGTAAGTTTCACTCCTGTGGGGGCCAGCCTCCCACCGCTGACTCCCACGGCCCTCTCGCCTCCCCTCCTCGTCCACTCTCCTCTCCTCCCGTCTCCTCCTCTCCCTTTCCTCCGCCTGTCTCTCCTCCCTCTCTCTCCTATCACGGTCCTCTCTTTCCCTCTGCATGGGCCGCTCTCTCCTCTCTCTCTTTCCGATCCTTTTTGAGGTTTGAAAATGTTTTATTGTCAAGTCACTATTCATACAGAAAGTGGTAAAATTAGACAATAATGTGAATCCTCGTTCAGTTATTACATTTAGTGGTTGTTTGCACATAGATCAATGAATAAATATGGGAATTTATACAATGAAGAATGAGAACAATAATATAAACAGAAAAAATAAAATCTATATAACAAACAGTATATACTATGTACACAAATAGCAACCTCTATAATCTTACAATAAAATTTCAAAAAGAAGGGCAGCAGGCATGGTACACCAGTTTGTTACTATCAACAAGTTTTATACTAACATGTATTACACTATACCAATAGGATATATATGGACAGATCAGTAGGTACAAAACATATCTTAAACAGATGATCAGCAGATATACAGTATGAGAGTATAGTCACTGTGAGCTCATGGATGAAATTCATGCGGTGTAGTCTTTCAACAGCTCCACATGAATAAATTCTAGTAGAGGGTGTAGTCAGCAAACAACAGCTCCCTCTACTCAATCAGGATAAGGTGTAGTCTTTCAACAGCTCCCTAACCTGTATCTTTTTTCATATTACTCATCCAGCTCATTCAGCTCATCACCCATTAACATCATCTTGGACAAGTCTTGTATCTGCCTAATTCTTGCTTTAAATTTAAGTTTACTTTCACTGTGTTGGACATCAGCTCGGAGATTGTTCCATAACTCAACTCCTCTATATAGCGGCAAGTTGTTGAATCCCATGTTACGTGCTCTGGGAATGACTATCTTGATCTTTGATTCTGACCTCATACCTGGCCTTCTGATTTCCTCATCGACCCAATCTGGATTTCTTGATAATTTGTACATGAAGCTAAGCAATAATTCTTGTCGTCTCCTCATCAGGAGTGGGATATTAGCCCGTTCATGGAGCTCTTCTTCATTAAGATCCAAACCTCTGAAACAAATTTTCAAGCCTCTCTTCTGCATTCTGTCTAACTTTTTTAACAGGCCTTCATTAGCCCCCTCGTAGGCAAAAC
Source organism: Acholoe squamosa (assembly GCA_949317995.1). NCBI lineage: Eukaryota > Metazoa > Annelida > Polychaeta > Phyllodocida > Polynoidae > Acholoe > Acholoe squamosa. The sequence goes on along the minus strand of OX439037.1, from coordinate 22,207,946 downwards.
AAGCGTAATCAAAAACAGACATTATGGTGGTTTTATAGACTGTTACAGCAACTTTTTCAGATAACATGTTTCTGAATTTACTGAATCTAAAAAGATGGTGGTTAATTTTACTATTTAAATCCTTTAGCGCAGGTTCAAAACTCAATAGACTGTCTAACTTTAGTCCTAAGTAGCAGTAGTTATTCAGAGTTTCAAGTTCTTTGTTATACAAATATAGTTTTTGGCCCCTGGACTTTGGTAACTTTTTGCATGAACCATACCACACAACTTTGGATTTATCCATGTTAGCAGTAAGCCTCTTGGTTACAAACCAGGATTGTAATCGATTTAATGCCGTTTGTAACCTATTGGTTATAGTTTCAATTTTGTTGTTTGAGCTGTATATTACCAAGTCATCTGCATAAAGATAATGTTTACAATCAGCAAGAACATCACTGACATCATTTATATATAGTATGAACAAGAGCGGTCCCAATACAGACCCTTGCGGGACACCAAATCGTACCGGGGCTTCATTAGAAACAAAGGAACCAATTTTAGTATACTGGCTTCTCCCAGTTAAGTAACTCATTAGCCAATTGAGTGTTGTGTCATGTAAACCAAGTTGTCCTAAAATTTCAACAAGATAGGCGTGATTAACACAATCGAACGCCTTACGTAGGTCAAGATAACAAACTCCAGTCAAATGGCCTCTATCTCTATTTTCATAGATATCACTCAGGAGTCTGAAGACTGCATCTGCAGTCCCCAGTCCTGATCGATAACCAAATTGTTTTGCAGAAATAACATTTTTCTTATTTAGAATTTCATTTAGATGGCAATACATTATTTTTTCCGCAATTTTGGAAGGTACAGGTAATAGTGATATCGGCCGCCAATTGGTGATTAACTTTATATTACCGGGCTTGGGTATTGGATTCACCCTTGCCCTTTTCCATTTTTCAGGAAATATGCCACTGGTGAAGCTCAGTTCGTACAACCTAGTAACAGGATCTAACAAAAATAACAGTGCTGTTTTCAAAATATCACATCTAATACCATCAATTCCGGAAGTTTTGTTGACATTTATTTCTTTTATGAGCATCTCAACAAAGCCTTTTTCAACTCGCACAGGAATTTCAGCTGGATCAACAGGTTCAGTCATTAATACACGCTCAGGATAACCATTATCTGTGAAAACTGAAGATAGTTTAGCACCAATATTTGAGAAATAATCATTTAAATAATTTACAGATTCATGCTCTGACTTGATAAAACCATCATCACCTATCAATTCTGGAGGGGCAATTTGCACCTCTGGTTTCAAAACTCCATTTAAAACTCTCCAGAATCGCTTTGGGTCAGACTTAGCCTCCTCCAGTGCAGACTTGACCTGGTTGGCTTTTGAGTACCTGGTTGGCTTTTGGGATCCTCTCCCTCTCATCCTTCTCCTTCCTCTCCTTGGCCCATCGTTCCTCCCTTTCCTTCTTTTCCCTAGCAGCCTTCTCCTCCCTCTCTCTTTTCTCGGCCATCTCTTTCTTCTCCCTCGCCACTCTCTCCTCCCTCTCTTTTCTCTCCTTCTCCTCCCTTTCTTTCTTATCTTTGTCCCTCCTCCCTTTCCTTCCTTTCCTTCTCTCTCCTCTCCTTTTCTCTAGCCGCCCTCTCCTCGTCCCTCTCCTTCCTCTCCCTCTCTTTCTTATCCTTGGCCGCTCTCTCTTCATCTCTCTCCCTCCTCTCCCTTTCTTTACTGTCCTTCCTCGCCTTCTCTTCCTCTCTCCCTTTCTTGCCTCTCTCCTTCCTGTCCTTGGTGGCCTTCTCCCCCTCTCTCTCTCTCTTATCCCTGGGCGCCTTTGCTTCCTCTCCTTCCTCCCTTTCTCCTTCTCCTGCTCCCTGACTAGCGGCCCCGGGTAGCGGCGCACCCCCCATCGTGACCGTGCGGGTCTCGCCCTCGGCCTCAGGCGCTGGGCTGTCCTCATGGTCAAGCCCAGTAAGGGTGATCACCCGCCTGTCGGCTGCCTCCCCCAGAGTCCGTGCTCAGGGGCACGCGACGGTAGGCCACCGCCTCTAGACTGGGCTCCTCCTCCTCCCAATCGAGCTCCTCCTCCTCCTGGCCATCGTCCGCTACTCGGGCGGCGATGAGGCCCTCCAATTGGGCCCCCGGCGCCGGGGTGTTGTTGTCGGAGGTGTGAGGGTCTCCGCTAGCAGCCTCCGCTAGCAGCTGTCGCTGGTACCGCCTCACCATCTCCTGAGCCAGTTGGCCTGTATGTTGGAGGAGATCCTCTCCGACCCCGGCCGGGGCTGGGTCGCCCCCCTCGCTCCGCAGCAGCGACCGCAGCAGGAGCGGGTCGCCCTCTCCCCCGGCGGAGGGGGCCTCCAGGACCCGGTCCAATATGGCCTCCGTCTCTGTGCCCAAGGTCAACTGGGCTGGCGCGAGCCGCCCCATCTCCTCCACCAGGACCCTGGCGGCCTCCCGGTCCTCTGCAGAGTGGTGGCGGGACCAACACTGCTCCGCCGCGCCCTGGGCCTGGGCGCCCCCGGTCCCCGTCCGGGCCACCTTGCTGGGGGTGGCCACCTCGTCGTCCTCCTCCCCCAACTCTATCCGGGGTGGATGGGCGTCCCACGCCTCCGCGGTCCCCCTCAGTTCTGACTTCCGCTTCCTATCCCTCTGCGGCGAGCGGCTGTGCTCTCCCGGTTGCGGGGCCGGGCAGACCACACTGCGCAACCGCCGGGGCGATCGACGCGGGCTTGCGGGCGCGGGGGTCCTTTCTGTGGCCAGGTGGGCCGCCCGTCGGGTGCCACTGCGGGAGCGAGGCCGTGGGGAGTCCTGAGCGCTGGCAGGGCTGGCCGCCGGGCTGTCGCCACCACTCTCGGTGGCCCTGTCTTCGGTGGCTGCCTCCTCGGTGGTCTCCCCCCCTTGGTCGGTGGCCTCCTCCACGCGGACCGTGGCCGTCTCCGAGGCGTGGCCCTCCTCTCCTTCGGGGTCTGCGCTAGCACCCTCCTCAGATGGCGGTGGCTCCTCCCCAGTGGAGGTGGTCGCCGCTCCGGTGGTGGCCCCCCTATACTGTATGGTATACAGCGGTGGCCGCTCGGCCTTCGACAGGCTCAACCATGGGTGGCCCGGGTGCTGGGCCGCCATGTGGGCCATCAGGTCGTCCCACCGACCCTCCTTCGCCTGTGCCTGGCACTTGCGACCCGGGCAGTTCCATCCAGGCCCCTTCTCTGCGTGGACAGCCTTGATGTGGCACGTGAGGCTGTCCTTCCGCATAAATTTTCGGCCACAAACCGAGCAGGGGAGAGGCACCGACAACTTCTTCATGATGTCGGCTTCAGTGTCGGTGTCCCTGTGGGGCCACGCCGCGCCTCGTTCTCGCCTTTCTAGGTCGGCAGTTCTAACTAGGTCACGGTGTAGTTCCCGCTCATTACACCAGGCGGCCTCCGCATCGGCCGTCGGTGTCCGGCGGTCGGTGGATGTGGCCGTAGCCACCTCCATTTCCCGCCTCTGCTTCTCCTCCCACCACCGGTTCTCAGCCGTGAAAATTGCGACCACCTTCTCACTCATTTCTCGCGCCGGATTCGCCCTTCCCTGACCAATCGCAGGTAAGTCCCTTTTCTGTTGGATCGATTTCACCCGCCCCACTACTCTCTCGGTGCTAATCTCTCTTTCTTCTTTTTCAGGGCGCCAACCCCCTCCGTGGCCAGCCGGTGGCCGAAGGATGAATTCCGCTGTCCCAGGCCTGGGGACCCTCACACCACACCTCCTAGCTCCTCTCTGGATTCCCTCCCTCTCAGGTGAGTCCCCCCCACCTTCTTCCTCTCCTCTCACTAGGTACCAATGCCAATATGACGCGCACAAGCGCCCACCTCTATTAGTCACCGCACCCATGGAAGCCGCCGAGTCGCCGGTGTCCCTGTGGTCGGCGGGAGTCGCCTTGGTTACCGCCGTAACACCCGGATGTGGCCCGCCTTCCACCGACCACACTAGGTCTTCCGGCCCATTTTGATCTCCCAGACCGGGCCCCCCAAACTTCGGGTGATCTTCCATGGGCCCGACCATGGCCGCATGAACTTGGAACACTTGCCTACCTCTTTCTTAGGCAGTAGGTAATATACCGTGTCCCCGACGGCCAGGTCCTCCCCCCTCACTCGGGTGGAATAATTTCTCTCCTGCCGGCGGACCGCTTCCCCCATGTGCTTCAAAGCGTAAGCGTGGCCTTTGGCCATCCGGACTTGCAGTTCGGCGGCGAACCCCTCCCCGTCCCTGGCCCCCTCCAGGTGGCCACCTTCCGGTTGGGGGTAGATGAGGCTCCCCGGTAACAGCGTCTCCCTCCCCATCATCATGAAATTGGGGGTCTGATTGGTCGACGCCTGAACCGACGACCGATAAGCGGCCATGACGAACGGTAGTTGCAAGTCCCAGTCCGTCTGGTTCTCGTCTACTGTCATGGCGAGCATGGTCTCCACGGTGCGGTTACAGCTCTCCACCAACCCATCCGACTTTGGATTGTAGGGACAGGTACGGGTCTGCGCCACCCCCAAGAGACGGTGCACCTCCCTGAACATCTGGGCCTGAAAATTCCTCCCCTGATCAGTATGAATCATCCCAGGTGGCCCCAGCCGGCAGACCAACTCCGTCACGAAGGCCCGAGCGACCGTTTCTGCTTCCTGGTCTGGCAAGGGGATAGCCTCTGCCCACTTCGTGAAGTAGTCCATTACAAGCAGGATATGCCGATTCTTTCTCCCCGTCCTCGGCAACGGCCCCATCAGGTCCATGGCCATTCTTTCCAGCGTCGACGCTACCGGCACATGTCTCATCATGGCCCGGGGGGGGCCCCCCTTTCTGCTGAGGCATTGCGGCAGGTCTCCAACCAATGTCTAAGGTTCCTTCTGTAGCTGGGCCAGTAGTAGGTTTGCTGTAACCGACGTAGGCTGCGGGCCCTCCCGAAGTGACTGCTCAGGGGAGCCCCATGCACCTCCGCCAGCACCTCTGGCACCCTGCCCTCCGGGACCACTATCTGGCCGAAGGTTCGGCCCCCCGGTTCCGCCCGCACCGCGTAGGGTTCCCCGGCCAATTCGGCCGATGTGGGGCCTGTGTTCTCTGCTACCCACCGCCGGACCCTCTCCAGGATGGCGTCCTGGTCTTGTGCTGCCGCCCAATGTTCCGCGGAGGACAACGTGGGACCCTCCTCCTCCTCGTCCCCCTCCGCCGCCCGGGGCCTCCCGCTGGCCCCTTCAGCCTCCGCCCCCGCGGCCGCCTCCCTCCGCGTTACTGCCCTACATTCACCCGGTTGGTCGAAGAGGGGAGAGCCACCCTCCCCCTCCATACCACACTGCGTGCATGGCCGCCTGGACAACCCATCCACGATACCATGATCCCGGCCGGGGCGGTGCTCGATCACATGATCGAACATCTCCAGGAGTTGCAACCACCGGGCCACCTGCCCTTCTGGTTCCCGGAAGCTCGCTAGCCACTTGGATATGCCAACACCGGAGCCTCACTCAGCTTCTCCTTCAGAGAGTGGAAGGCCTCTGCACAGGATCGGTCCCAGCGGAACCTCTTGTTCTTTTCGGTCAATTCCAACAGGGGCCGTGCGATGGCTGCGAACCCGGGCACAAAGCTGCGATAGTAGCCACACAACCCCAGAAAGGACCGTACATCTGTCACCGAGACCGGGGTAGGCCACTCCCGGACAGCTGCCACCTTCTCGGGATCGGTCCCGATCCCCGTCTTATCGATACGGTGGCCCAGGAAGTTGACCTGCTCCCTCACGAACTGGCATTTACTCGCCTTGACCTTGAGCCCGGCGTCCTGTAGCCGCTTCAGTACCGTCTCCAGTCGGGCAGCATGCTCGGCGAGGGTGGACGAAAACACGATAATATCGTCCAGGTACACGAGGCAAGTGGACCACTGCAGCCCTCGCATCACCACTTCCATCAGGCGTTCGAATGTCCCGGGCGCATTACAGAGCCCGAAAGGCATCACTCCTCCCCCCGGAGCTCCTCCTCTCTCACAGCCTCGGCCACGGCCACGTGCATCCCCTTGTAAAGGACCACCGGGTTAGGACCCGGATTACAGACCAGGACCGGCACCTCCCCCTTGTCAGGCGTCACCAATGACCTGCCTATTCGAATCCCCCTCGCCATCTCCACCTTCTCCACACCTTCCACCAGCATGTCCGTCTGCCCGGCCGATTCCGGCATCCGAGCCCGTATGACCTTCTCCGTGCGGCCCCTCACCCATTCCATCCGCGAGCTCACCAGTCGGTAGGGCTGAGTCCCCTGCTCCTCCTCCGGCCACAACGTGAAGCCCAACCAATGTGCCAAGAATGCAAGACTGAACTCACAGTTAAGCATATCTTGCTCAACTGTCGAAGGACTGCAAGCAACAGAAGAAAATATCTTAAAAATGCAACAACACTGAAAGCTGTCTTCAACACAATAGAAACAAAAGAACTCCTGAACTTCCTCAAAGAATCAAACTTATATAAGTACATATAGATCATACATACATATAATTTAATAAAAAAAAAAAAAAAAAAAAATCGAAAAATGGCTGGTCCGTCGGTGTCAGGATAATGTGACCGACCGGGTGATGTGTCTACAGTTTGCGACATGTTACCTGCGTGAGGCAGCACGATAAAGAGGGGCCTTGAGCCACGAGTGGTATTTCACCGCTACGAGCCGTGTCCCACTGCTACAAGCAGACTCATAAATATATGCACGCGCGCACACACACCCACCCACTCATATGCGCAAACCCGAGGTAGGCCTGCAGCCTACCATTACTATTGAATAGTTTAAAATTCTTGAATGTCTGAGTTCCTCGATGGCCCCCGGACGTAAAACTAAACAAACAAACAAACAAACAATCCTCCGGCCACACCAGCCTCTCCCCAGCCATATCGATTGTCGCCCGCGTCTGCCTCAAGAAATCCGCACCCAGCAGGCCCGGGGCAGATATATCGGCCACGACGAACGATGTAGTTTCCACACGGCCCGCGCACTGCAGCTCCGTCGTCACCTGACCCTCCACTGGCAGCGGCTTCCCGTCCGCCGTATGGAACGCCGTTATCACCGGTCTCAAATCCCCAGGGGACCCCTCCGCCTTCCACCACGCTGTGGAGAGCAGGTTGCTGGTGGCCCCCGTGTTCACCACTAAGTGGATGTCCTTACCCCATAACTTCCCTCCGACCTCCAGGCCATTCCCCTTCTTTTCTTTCCGACCCAGCCATTCTCTTCTCTTTTCCACTCCATGGGTCTCCTCCCGGCTGGAAGAGGGGACCCGGTCTAGTTTTCCGAAGCCGATCTCCTCCGCCATCGACTTCGTGGTGGACCTGACCTTCACTGCCTTCGCCCGTTCTTCCTTAAGGTAGGTTTCCGCCCGTATTCCCCTTTCCACCGCCCGTAGAAGGGTCGGGATCTCGCCCTGGTATATCCACTGTCGGAGCTCCGTATCCTCCAGACATTCGATAAATCTATCCTTGGCCATGCCATCTACCATCTGGACGTCCGCATTAGGGTAGGACAGCCGCACCAGTCGCAGGATCTCCTCAGAGAGGGTTTGTAACTCCTCCCCAGGCTTCCGCACCCGGGTGCGGAGCAGAGCCTTATACGATTCTACCTGACTCTTCGGCTGGAATCTATTAACTAGCGCGTCCCGCAACTTCTTATATCCCCCAGGGGCAGCCGGACGCTCCGACGCCAACAGCCGCCGGGCGACCCCCGACAGGCTAATTCCTAGAAACGTCCCTGCCTCCCTCTCCGTCCATCCGTTGGCCATGACGCAGAGATCGAAGTGTGACAAGAACTCCTCCAGGTCGCTCGACCCGTCATACAATTGGCTTCCGGGTGGCCCCTTCACCCCCGGGCCCCGGCCTACCCGGGTGTATCCCGCAACCTGCCGCCATCGTTCCCTATGTCTGATCCATCCCCAGGGGCGTGGAGCTCCTGGCCCTCTCCACCCTCCCCATGGGCTCTGTCGTGGCCCCAGTCTCTTGCAAGCTCCTCTCTCCGGTGACCCTCCCCGCTCTCCGCTCCACTGAACACCGAGCCACCGAACTGCGCGCCCACTGACCCGTCGCCCGGTCCACCGAACCGGCCACCGAACTCAGTCGGGCCCATCTCGCTTTCCACCTTAGCCGCCGCAACAAGGGGTGCCCGGTGACTAGCCACTCCCCTTTTTACTCCCACTTCCTCTCCGGGTGTTGCGTCTTTTGCCCTCACGTCCGACCGCTCCTCCACCACCCACTTCTTGTCGTCTGCTGCGGCGGCGTCGGTGGCGCCGGCCGCCGCTGCCCCCGCCCCTCTTACTTTAACTGAGATCTCCTCATCCACAACCTGGATCAGCTCCCCTCGCCTGCCCGCCCCTAACTGCTCCTCCAGGGCTTTCCTCTCCCCCTCCATCCTTAATTCGCTATCTGCCATGCCTTACTTTCTACTCTGGTATGCCTGGGTTCGTTAATGTAAACAACCACCGCTGTCACCAATGTAATAACCAGAGTCGACACCGTATATAAAGAATGGAGTATAAAATTACAGCCGTTGTTGTTGTTTTATTTCTTAGGAGCCTTAAGGACTAACAGTCACTGGTCATCAGTTACTTGCTTATACTGATACTTGTACTTGGACTTATTCTTGCTTAGAGACGCCACTCTGTTCATGGACTAGAAACCAGCCACCGAACTCCCTTAAGATAGCTTACATGTAGGCCACCTGAGTGTCTCATCGCGTCTGCCATAAAACCACCGAACACCGCGTTTTATAGCCCCCGGCCGCCGACGGTGACGTCACAAGGCTGTGACGTCACCGCTGACGCGCCACCTAGCGGCCACAGCGGGAACCCGCCACCGAGCTTCGGTGGCCGCCACCGAGCCGCCGGCCAATGTTTATTACAATATATATATATATATATATATATATATATATATGGTATAAATGCGGCTTATAGGATCTCCCAAAGTGCAAGGTGGGCATTATAGGCGACAATACAGTACTAATATCAAACATGACATGACATGAACTCAGAGTGAGCCTTACATGTATGGAATTACAGCAGTACTCATATTAGAAAAAAAAAAACATGTTTGCACAGCTATGTAGAAAGAATTCTCGGTATGACTACTGTAATGACCCGTTTAAGCGCCGGGGTCTCAAATAAGTGCCGGTCTCGAATAAGCACGGGGGGTCTAAAGGTACTGAAATTGTTCTTAAGCATTAAAAACAGTATTCAAATAAGCGCCTGTCTCATATAAGCACCGGGGGTAGAGTGGGGTTGAAATCAATGAGCACCAGGTGCTTATAATTATATGGGCCACTACGGTACTCTATATTACACGGAATCCTCCTCCCCTTGTGGCAGAAAAAATCACATGGGTGCTTTCTTTAAAATAAATTGACAAGGGACATGGTATCGCAGGTTGTTAGAAGTGACATGGGACATTGAGATTTAAGTGGCATGTGTCATAACTTCACATAAGTATTTCTTAAAATCGACTTGTGACATTAGGAGCCCCGCTCCCACCCCTATCCAGTGCCCTGCACTGGTATGTCATAAAAAGACCAAGGAACAGAAACATGGGTGCATCGTGTCCTTTAACAAAGGGTTAACGTCTATCAGGATTGCTTACAGTGGATTCAGCTGGAAATCTTCAAGACCCAACATGTGGCTGACACAAACACCACTTTCCAGCTCTACATTGAGCTCTGATTGCAGCTTTTTGTGGTGTTCCCTGCTACCAAAATATATACACCATGCACATTTCCCAACTTGTAGTCAATAGGTTTAGTCACACTAAAAAGCTAATGTCAGACCCGCCCTGTCTAGCTCTCATTTAATACAGTAATGCCTCATGCTAACCCTATGGCATCGATGCACTCCCATGGTACACCAATGAATGCAGTACTGTTTTCAGGTGGACTCAACAACATTGCATTGGTGCATCTTGATAAATCGACATCTGGCATGAGTTTGTTGTGTTTTTCTTTGCTCCTAATAAATAACAAGACAATGCTGGGAGATATATCATTTAAACAGCAAGCACTAAAGGAAGCCACACAAAATGAAATAGATTTCAGAATAATAAATTACTATTTCCACTAGCTACTTTCATTTACTCGGGCCCTGAGGCACATTTCCCTAGTCTTTGACATAGAAAATTAACCAGGGCCTATTTTAATTGCGAAGATGCTGTCCGTTAAATCCTTGTGAAAGTCGCCCAGCTGGGATGTTAACTGCAGAACCCATCAGACATACAAAATGTACTATTTTCATAATATTTTCTCCCTACATGGACCACTCCACCTGAACATATTTTTTTCAGCTCATTCCCGAACACTATTTAGAGAATAGACAACGACTTTCTTCACATCAAGACTGTTGTCCTATAATGCACGAATCAGGGGTGTGAAATCTCAGCCTAGAGGCGGATTTCAGCCTTTTTCATGCTCACCAGAAAAATAACATCATCCAAATCCCAACGGTAATTTTTGGCCTCCCTGTAGATCAGAAAGTGATATACTGTTACTATTTGACCATTTGAATAACTTTTATTTAATGTAAAGATGTTATTTACAAATCTTTACAAGGCTGTTCAATGCACTTCAGCCTAAATGGATTTTGGTATTTCACACCCCCTGCGAATGCATCTGAGTCTATTATCTTTATAAAACGTAGATTTCCTTCCAAACAATCAAGTACCCAATCAAGGTATGTCTAGACCAATACATGTAAATGGTACTTGACTTGTTTACTGCTATGCTGACCTTGCTCAGGTGTGTACTACACTCCTATAATGCACTCAAGGTCACTTCTACCATGCAGCAGAGTACTGCCAACTGTTTTATAAAGATGCATTGAAGATGTTAATGTGCCGTTTCAATTCCCATAGAACGTCATAGTTAAGGGGAAATTAATATTTTGGAAAATTCATAACTTTTTCAAACGTGACCCCCCATTTTTCATTTTTCAAAATGTTTGTATAGATGCTCTTTATAATATTCAGAGTCTCATAGATGAATCAATAGAAGATCATTAACTAGGACACAAAGCATAAAGAATTGTTTTTCCCATTCGTTTCTATAAATAAGGTATTTTCATGTAAATGGTCATAGAATGAAAATTAGCACCTTTGCATTTTCCTATTCCTAGTATATCAAACTAAAATCATCCAGAGTTATTTGAGTTGTCAATAGATGACCATCTACCAGTCAGCCTGTAGCGTTTGTCTTTAGGGAGTGATCATTTGTTAATGACTGGGGGGCTTGTGGGTTTGTGCACAGACGCGCAAAAAAATTTTGACCCCCCCCATAAGGGGCGAAAATCGCACGCGAACGTGCCCTTTTAACCTATAGTAACGCGCAGGGTTTTCCACTAAAAACAGGTGTAATTATTTTGACCCCCCCCCACATCTGAGGGATTGAATAAATTCTGAGCCCCCAGTCAAGGGGTTGAAAAGATGCTGATCCCCCCCCTCAAACCCACCAGCCCCCCCCCCCGTTGTTAAAAATTGATCACTCCCTTAATAGTGTGATTCTACAGTGACCCAAACCAGTCACTCCTTCCACAGAAAACACCTTCCCTTTTTACAAACACTTGGCGACAGCAGACACTCAGACGTGTGTACATACAGGTACCACATACAGCGTGCTGTTATCCAGGTCAGAGACAGGAGCAGCTCACTTACATAGGCATAAATAGTGTCTGAAAGAAGTACAGTATAATATCCTCCCAGCGAATAGCCTACCTGCGAAAACATGGAACTACCAGGAATAACTCCATCTATAATGTTTTCTCCCAATCCCTTTAATTTACCTTGCTCTTTGATATTTTTACCCCTCGAGAAAGGGGTATGACGAATCTAACATCCCATTCTGTTAGTACATACCGTCAACATGTTACTACGATGAACTGGGTGTTAATGGGGCACAGTAATAAATCTGAGAGCCCCTCTTTAGGAGACATGGGAAAAGGAATCATCCTTTTTAACGAAAGTCGTGGGTGTTGATCACTTTACAAAGTAGGGCTAGTGAGCAGAGGTTTGACCATCTTGCTGAGTCAGGAAAAGACACTATCCGTAACCGTCATTTGATATATATGGACCACTCCTTTCCAGGGATAGGCCTTAGACCAGGAAGGTGTGTCACAGGATATGAGTGTGTAATAGTTGGACAGGAGTAGACTCAGTGGCTTAGTAGATGACCACAGGGGCTATCAGAGTAGGGTGGTGGGTGTGGGTGGGAGGGAGAGGGTCTCATCCAGTACCAATCTCAGATTTCAGTAAGAGTATAATTATATACCTGTGGTGGTCCCGAGTCATCCTCAAGGTACCTTCATGGTCCTCGTGGGCGACGTCGAGAACACCTCTCTTACCCAACGCCTGGGGGCGCTGGAGTCCAGCGCCACGTCACCACATGGTCACATGGCCCTCGACTCTGGTGTATATAAGGCCATTGTAGGGCCTTCCTCCAGTCGTGATGAACCATTGTGAGCGATGGTTGGCGGCTGCCCGACTACCATGTTGTAATACTTCTCTGTGCTGTTGCACAGAGAAGGTATATGTGGCTTGATAAATATAGACACTAGAAGGCTGGGCTAGTCGTCTAGTGTCGAAAGTGCTTAGTAGTTCAAACACTACTACCTGTAAACTGTCATCGAGAACGGCTGATGCCTATGCGTTATTGACAATAAAGTTTTAACTGGAACCTGAATAGTTGTTCTTCGTTGTCTATCGAAAGATTCGATTAGCATCGAGGGGTAAAACAATACATACCTGTATCATACTACAGCTAGGTGTAGCTTGATGTTAACATATCAGTAAGGCTCTCCATAACTATAGGGTTGGACTGATGCAATCCTGATTTTCCCCCACTTTCTCTGCTCTCATGTTCCACGGCCCCCCATACTGGTAAGTGGTTACCATTTGAACTGCTCTCACTTAAAATTGCTGTCTAGTTTCCCTCTACTTCCTAATATTGTGTGATACCAGTACTTTGCCACACTGAAAAAAGTCTTCCTGACAAAGTGACATGTATACCCATGTCAACTTGATTTGACACAGAGAGCACACGTCATTGGGACATGTGCACATATGTCACCATGACAACTGTAGCACACAGTAATCCTCATATGATTTGACATGCCTTTAAATGCCATGTCAACTGTGAGTTGACTAGGGTCATGGCCATGTCAAAGGCACTTGACATGTGATGGTTTGACATACATATTTGTTCTAGGATATTCCACTAGATGGGGCAAACAACCATTTTGGTACCAGGATTAATCACTACCAAGAATTACGACCACCACTTGAGACATTTGATGTATCTGTGTCATTTTGTTTTCATGAAGAGTAGATCACTAAGGTCTATAAATGGTCAATTCTCATGAAAATGGAGCACAGTGCTTGGGAAGGGGAAAATCGTGAACTTCTTGTATCATTCCAATTTTCTTTTGGCTGAAAGCTATTGGGCAATACAGATTCCTGACAAAATTGGGAACACTAATCATGTAAATTGAACTTTCTATGCCATTTCTTATTGTGTTTGAAAGTGGACCTACGTACGGTGATGCATCCTAGGCATGAGCAGACTACATAATTAGCCTAAGTGTCAAATAATTAGCATGATATTGAATATTATTAGTCAATATAGCCTAAATAATAGTTGACATATGATATCATTGATTTCTATTGATCATGATTGGTGATATGTTCACTTTGATCATACCCACTCTAGTAAGGGACCTACCCATGACCATGTACCTACGTACGGTGATGGACCATGGTTTCTGCTTGCCATGAGTAGAATGCTTTAGGAAAGTAATATTTTTTTCTGCACAAATTGAATGACTGGTCATCTGGCTATATTGAAAAAACATTGCACCTTCACCATTTTTATTATTACATCCATTTTTAGCCTGAAATCAATCCATGGTGATGTACCTACGTACGGTGATGTTTCCATAGATTTGCTGTATCAAATGAAGGGAAAGCAGGCTTCATCTATAATAATTTGCACATATATTCACAAGACAAGCTAAACTTTTGTACTAGAAAATGTTTCATTAAATATCAACAGACTTTCTCTTATAACAGTTTTAGTGGACCTACGTACGGTGATGCCAGTAGGTACACCACATGCTTGTCATTGCTATAGATTATTTTTGTGCATGTGTTGGGGAATTTTATGTTTGACTCTATGTTCCCCTTATTAAAACCTACGGAATGAGGTATTCATTTATTCCAAAGGAGTATTCTCCCTGATGTTATATTTAATTTAATGTACCTACGTACGGTGATGCAAAAGTTACACAACTACTTATTTCTTTCCAAACCCCCAAGAAGTTATTGAAAAATGAATTTGAAGTCATCAAATTTTTACTTTTGTGATTCTACAAATGTGCATACAAATGATTTTATTCTCTACCTTGTATTTATCTTAGATATGACATCTTATGTATTTCATCTTTTTTTTCTCACCTTGAAACATTCAAAATTCACACATCTCACCCTATATTGGCATAGATACTGATGGTAGACATGCAAAAGTATGTGCCCACAGCAAGATATTACTGACAGTAATGCAAAAGTATGCACAATAAAGCCATCCCCCCCTTATTAAGTGTTTGTGAAACAAGAACGTTATGGTGACCCTGTGCTCCATTTTCGTGAGAATTGACCAAATACTGTCAATGAATGGTAGTGAATTCTATTTCATTCTTAAATTTGCATTTGTTATTGAATATCAAAATAGACACCCATCATCCTGAATACTTCAACTGGAGAGGTTAGACACCTTATGTGTGGGTCAGTGAAAAAACCAAAGGACTGCATTCCAACCCACAATCTATAATCTCAGTATGTACAGTACAGGGAGATATATGGCATTTCCATGCACCTCCATGCCATTGTCTTATGGACTGCATAGAGGTCCTCAGTCAAGTAGAAGTTCTGAAGATAGGAAAAAGTGCCTTGGTTTTGCAGGCCTGTGGGACTATGATATCCCCTGCCTTCTATTATACGCCTGCCTTGATTGAACCATCAGTACATAGCTATTGACTGCTCTTGACCCTTACATAATTGTCTCACATTATTACCTAGCACTCAGGTGAATGGATCAGAAATATGTGACGTGTCTTCATTACACATGTCAAGTGGAGTTGACGAACCAAATATGAGAGTGTCAACCTTATTTGACATGCCTTCATACATGTCATGTGGGAGACAAATTGTGACCTGTGCAGTATGCGTCAAAGCGATCAGTGTTCTTCTCTCTGTGATACTCACGACTGGGGAGTTGTGAATATGGCTCAGAGAGAGAGAGAGAGAGAGAGAGAGAGAGAGAGAGAGAGACAGACAGACAGACAGACAGACAGACAGACAGACCGAGACAGACAGACAGAGACCGAGACAGACAGACAGACCGAGAGTGTGTGACTGACAGACATATAGACAGACAGAGAGACAGAGAGTGTGTGTTTGTGTATGTGAGTGAATGAGTGAGTGAGAGAGGGAGAGATTCTAAGAGAGACACCTAGAAAACTCCTTTATATCAAATCGATAAGCTCCTACAGGTAAGCCCTCATGGCTACAGAAGGGACTTCTGACTCAAAACTACAGTTTCGTCTATTGGACAGAGATACTATTATGAGGGCAGCTGAGTAGATGGGGCATTCGAATTGGGATAACAAATGGAATATTTCACGTATAAGGCCACCTCACCTATATGACACACTCTGAGTTCAGGAATAATCTATATAGGCGCATACTGTACTAACCTATAGTATATTAGGAACCTTGTGTGTAATGTGCATCCAACTAGTTTTGGCTGCTTCCTCAATGCACAAGGGGCCCATCCTCGCATTTAAGCCGCGCTGTGTACATGGATTATTATGGTAGTCATTTCTGCTGTCTTAGGCCTTTGTTCACACAAATTATTCTAATGAGAATGTTGTTACAAAGAAATGTGAGCAATCAAACTTTATTATATGCAGCCAATATCAAAGATAGGGGAAATCTTTTAACAATACAGAGTGCCTACTCCCGGTGCCAAACTTTGTATACTACTTATAGCGTCAACTCCGCACACCGCGGTACTAAACGGGTCAATTACATTAGTTGTATTTGGAGTATTGAATAATTGACCAATGGATTCCATGCCAACTTCCATACTGGTATTTCATTTTTAGTCCATTTGACCCTCTGTAATTTATATTTTTTTTTACTATGGTATAGTATCCATACATATCAACAAAGTGTGTGTTCCATAGTCAACATTAGACAATTATGTATTGATCACGTTCCCTGTTTTTGTCAGACTCCCCTACATTAGAGACTAGCATAGCTGGCTATGATAATAAGGCATGGCACTGAAATACATGAATACTGTATCAAGAAACTCTTTTAGGCAACCATAGTACAATAGGCTAGATGCTGCAATATACACATTTGTCTTTAATATGATGCAACAATTAATGATTGTGTGACAAGATCCATGCATCATGCATCATGGATGATGGCATATACATGAAGGATTGGTTTGATGCTCCAAAGAAGTGAATCCATCAGCACTGAATTTTGCGCATCATGGTAACAAAAACGGGGACATTAGTTTTGAGGCATCATGCGACCTTTACAGGGCTAAAGTGTATAACAATGGTGTTCATGGTTGGGTGGTGATGATATTCTGACACTCACCAATTCACTGATCGATAACAAGAGGTTGACTTGTTTCTGTCCTTAGTAGTGATATACTTTATTTCATGGTTACTATGCGAAGGCCCATAGATTTAAGCTTTCTATACATAAATTATTTTAGGGGATCAACATCTCGCAACCCTTGTCAAAGAGCCTACTCAAATGATTATTCACTCAGCGCCACTTTAGAAAATGACTCTCAATTATTGACTTTTCTCGAGAATTTCTGTCTAAGATCATGTAAAACTGGGCTCTAGAGATATCAGAGGTAGCGCTTGGCGACATGAAACTGGCACAGAATGTCTTTAAAAATGACGAATAGCAGAATGAAAATTATGTAACCAACAACTATTAGTAGAGGCCTATCATAAAATCCTCTCGAGGTCTCAACAGCAGTAACAAATCTATACATAATGTTCTCCTACGGGCATTTGCAATAGAAAATGGGCTCTTTATGAGAACGTTCCTTAGTAGTCCCTTATTGGGTATACTTGTAATAAAATAATCACTACCTTTGTACATGCATGAGGAAGGGATGCATGGCTGACGGTGCGTGGAAACTGGTACTATGGGAGTATGGATTATCGGAAAATCAGTAAAACAGGAGGACTGCATGGCAAGTCCCATTTGACTGCTGTTCAGGGAACGGTGTCCCCCAGCCCCCAGCCCCCACCCCTCTACACTCACACAGTCCGCCCTGGAGGCGGCTCCTAGCTAGCAGACTAACTGCGCTCTGGCCTTGTCGACGGCAAGGCTTTTCTTCATCTATCGACTACAGCTTCATGATACTTTATTTTCTACCTGGAATTTCTAATAACAGGTAAGTAAATATCCTATTGCCTCTAGGCTATTTTTTCTTACTTCTTGTGGTATTGTTCCGTTAGTGAAAGTTAGCTTCAATGTTTGTTTTTTTCAATTAATACTATATAAAAAAAAAGGGAAAATAAGTAAGTACGGGGACTGTTACTGCCCGACACCATCGATACTGTATTTTTGCAGGGGGACAGACAACCAAAGAAAAAGAAGAGGATGGATGAGTATTTTTTCAGGTAACCATTGTTATCCGACACTGTGCTTGGCACACCGTGACAGACCATAGGAATGTGTACATTCAATTTGAAATGAATTCTAGAGTTACATACTTTAGGGTCCATCTAGAAGTATCCGAGGCGATAAAACGTAAGGATTGGCGGGTCAATTTTGGGGTGTTCTTGGGGTTATTTATTAAAGAAAATGTCTTTTTTATATTCAATGAAGTAATGCCATAATCATGAGTGAACGGTGTGGTTCAAAAGTCAATCAAAGCCTAAACTCTTGACCCTTCAGTGGAATTTGCGACCTATATTTAGCCTTAGCTATGATATTTGGATCTTTCAGTATGGTGCGATCAGAAACACACGATTCTTTTGGAGGAAAATCCATTTGCCTTGGAATAAATCGGCATTTTATATCATGTACCTTATTGTATTGTATTTCTTTTTTCCATTGTTAAGCTCACCCTGACACTATGGCCAGTGACGTCATATCTGACCGTCAGGTCAGGGGTGGTAATGACGTAACAAAAACTCTACCGGCGGTGGTGGTGAGTGACGTACCCGTCAATACGGCAAAGTACTCAGTCAAGTTGTGGTATCTGACTGGAGATGATGACACCCCTCCAGGTAAGCCGCCAAAGATATACATAATACAAAAGAGCTACTACACTTTGAAGTTATAAAAAAAAATCCCCTTTGAAGTTACTTATAATGCTTAAACAAAGAAAAACATGTATACCCGTCCTTCGTCCCTGGCTGCAGTAGGAATGCTTTAATTTAAATCTAGTTAGCCTATATAGAAATAGGATTATTTTATGTTCAAATAAACTAGTTTCTCTCAGTATTGACCCATGCATATATATGAACAGTAAACTATAGGTGTTTTCCACAGTTTATTTTACTGTCTAGCTAGGGTTTTGGAATTGAGAGGACACGCGATTTATCTATATAGCCGAAGACTGTTTTCTATAGGCTATACAATACAATACTATGTATGCCACCATTTTCCTAGAAAAGAATCAATAAAATACTGAAATCGGCATACAAGAAAGGCAGACGACAGGAGATCAAGATGGGGGAGATAAACAAAGACAGTGGAAGAGGGGGCTATAGGGATGGATTATGCATGTATATATCAATTATTTCTTAAAGCCAATGCCTCTACATTTCTCTATACTTCACTTGTAAGCTCACTACTTCTTGTGGGTTTTTTTTATAGAAAGCAATGGCAACTTTTTCGGTGCTGACTTCTTTCGCAGCACAGAAAGCTTAAAGACGTTGACCGGAAGTACGACGTCCTATGCGTCTAGTGATGACGAGACGGACCTTGACGATGTCCCGGACCTAGAGGAGGCTGGTAGGTGGAGCAACAAGTCATTAAATATGGTCCTAGACTTTGGTTTTCCTTTACTTAGAAGCAATCTAAACAAGAAGGAAATTTTGGCCAATGCCACAACCCCTCCCTCCCAGCAATGTTAAAGATATGATAAGATTTTCAGAGATAAATGAATACAATGCATTTATAAGAACACACAAGCCATTAGACTGAACGATATCTATGGGTCTAGACCCCTAAAATCGACAGTGTGACATGGCCTTTTCTTAAAATCAACAAAGGACATGGAGCTTCAAGGGACAAGGACATGGGTCAAAAAAGATAGTGACAGGGGACATGGACTTTTCTTAAAATCGACATGTGACATGGAGCTTAGTGACAAGGACAGAGGAAAATACAAATTTAGTGACATTTGACATGGGCTTTTCTTAAAATTGACAAGGGACATGGGGACCCCCCATCTAGACCCCTATATCTAGGTCATAACCAGACACCCGATGATGACCACTAAAATACGGCCGATGCTATCCGCCCGAGCCCCTCAGGCGTATAGTGGCCTTATTATACCCGAGGAGGGTACATGGGACTGATCCGAGGAATCCTATACACGGGACTCCACCTGAGGGAATCCTATACACGGGATCTACTCACTTCTATCCTATACATGGGACTCTACCGGGGAAAACCTATACACGGGACCTGCTCCATTCTATCCTATAAACAGGGACTCCACCCGAGGGAATCCTATACATGGGATCTACTCACTTCTATCCTATACACAGCCAATAGCTATCCTATACACAGGACATACCAATATGGAACCATCATCATCATCTCATGGGGTGAAATGAAAAAGAAAAGGCAACAACCGGACACAGTGAGGAGGAGTCGAACCCACGATCTTCAGATGTCCTACCTCTGAGGATCGCGGGTTCGACTCCTCCTCACTGCATCCAGTTTTGGCTTTTTCTTCCTTCTTTGAGCTTTAAACTACAATAGATCGATTGTGCAAAGACAGAATAAAAAAAATACTCAAAGTATAGTCCATACACAGAAGCATACACAGGACAAACCATTTATTCCAAATCATACTGGACCTTACTCTGTCCCGTGTATGTGATTGAAAGTGGCGCGGCGGTGGACTCCCGAAACTCAGTTAACCGGACGGTGACCTAATTAGAAAAGGCGGCAGCACCGGGGTCACGTGGTAAGCTGTTCAGAGAGCACGAGCAACATGAGAGCAAATTGGTGTAATTCTTCAATTTTGACTGGAGGAAAAAGTCAATGTCAAGGTAAGCAAGGGTAGGAAGACTTTTTAAACACTTTTGAGAAGGATTGAATGTTTCTTTTATATAGACTTTCTTTCCTGTATGATGCACTCCATACTCAGGACAGACCAGTCGCAATGTAAACAATGCACTGTTAGATATCTAGGTCAACATTTGAGCGAAGTGTGCAAACTTTTAAGTGGGCAAAATAGTACAAAATTGTATGGGGCTCAAAGTTCGACTTTGTAGTTTTCTTTAAGTGTACCACCTCCCGAGTCCAGTGTATGAAATTATTATCCATAAGCATAATTGGCAGTGGGCCGGTATGACATGGTTGCATACATGGCTCTATGTCCCATGTATGTGTATGTATGCGTAGGACTAGTGTGTACTGTCCCGTGTATGCAACCATGTCAGGGATATTGGCATGAATTATGTTTTATATATATATATATATATATATATATATATATATATATATATTGTAGCGCACTTCAAGCTCCTCCGGATAAGAGAATGACGACCAGTAACACGGACAAGTATAATTAACGTGAATTCTTTATTGCCTGGCTTGCTCTGCCACACCAGCTAAGTATATCTCTATCTATATGCCGCTGCTCCTCCTCTCTGGTGCAAGTGCCGGTGCGTCCTATAGCCACCCCAAGCTCAGACCCCCTGTCCGGTGGGACACCTCCAGTATTTATACACTTGCAAGTCCACCGGCGCTGGTGTATGTACAACATACACCGCCGCCGAAGACGCTACTCCGAATAACACAATGCTGACATGACTCCGCCTCCGCCGGCTTCCCCCCGCCCCCATGCCAGGATGGTTTCGGGATCCACCGACGTCGGCTCGGTCTACGCCACACTCTCCCCAACTAATTAACAGTCGTACTGGGAAAGAATGTCAGAGTACCCTCCTGCAGATGGGTATCCAATTTTGAATAAACAATTATACACCATGGCCCCTGGGTGTTTGTGATTATTACTTTTAAACAAATACATTGAGCAATATAGATAATCATACAGTATACACAGTATCAATACTTATAGCATGCTCCACCGGATAGCTTCATAATTTACAAATGGTTTAACTATTATACAACCGCTGCCTTCAAGGCCAATACAACATCACTGCCACCGCCGAGATGCCCCCGACTCATCCACCGAGCCGTCCACCGGTCCTCCAAACCGTCCACCGACGGCCACCTCCCTCCGGTTGTTGCCGTTTCTCCTCCGCCTGCCTCCGGATGCCGCCCCCCGCGGCTCGACCAGGTCTGCAACACAAGGTAAGGCACTTGTACTGCTTACCCCACCGGAACTGATGCATTTTGTCCTTCATTTAAGGTGCTACTGCTCCCCCAGCCTGTACTGGCTTACACCCATAGATTACTCGGGTGCATTCCACGTCGTCCCAGCTTATCCCGCAGTCACCCTCCGACCCGGCTGCATCACCGCCCTCCCTCCTTTTCCTCCCACCGACCTCCGCCGGCGCCCTCCTGTACTGGAGTTTCCGTTTCCCCCGCCGTAGATACACCGGAAGAGACACTTACCCTTTTTACTGGGTGCTCGTAGAGGCTTCCTCCTCCTGTCTCTCCTCCTTCTCCGGGGCCTTCGGGGTAATAGGCCATGGCTGCCCGCATCTGGAGCACAGTCCCTCCCTGGAAGCCTTGGCGTACCTGGTTCGGGTCACCTGAACCAGTTCCACATCACCGTCAGCCAAGCTTTGCACTGCCGAGCTGCACACACCCCCCGGCACCACTCTCATCTCGGGCCCCAAGTTCCCCGGGTTCCGCAAGCGCCTCGTATACTCCTGCAGCTCAAGGGGGCCTGTGAAGTCCTCATTCCAGGGCATCAAGTTCTCCTCCACCTCTACCCTTTTTCCAGAGTCGGGAGCCGGGGAAGGGGCAACCACCACGTGGCTTACAGACACTACTCCTTGTGTGGGAGCCACGCCCCCGTCAGGTATGGGTACCACCTGGGCGTCTGTCACTATTATAACACGTTCGGAGGTCGGTGGGCCTAAAGGGTCCTCATCCTCCACACTCCCCTGCACCGTCTCCACCCCCTCCGGCACCAACACCATAGTCTCCATGTGTCCCGCCTCCTCCCCAGCCTCAATTTGTAAGAGAAAGTCCCCCTTGGGAGACTGCACCACCAGCCCTTCCAATCCAACAGTAACCGTCCTGGGGTAATGCACTAAGTCAGGCCTCCCTTTTGCTCTCCCGGCCATCTTGCCTTTTTGTTGGGGGGTTACTCCAACGGGTTCCCCCTCATTGTCCATGGGTTTGCTGCCGGAGCTCGTCTTTGCCGGGGTCTTGGGGCGCTGGCCCGTGGGAGTTAATGTACTCAGTAATATTTCCTCAAGGCTGCGCCGCGTTCCGGGGGTGGGAGTCTGGGGCACCACTGGTGGACTAGCCTTTTCCGGGGTCTCCCCCGTGCGCACGGTAACCTGCTCCATCAGTGTTTCTAATCCTGTTTTCTGGCTACTCTTTCCCGGGCCTTTCCCTTTTCCTCCTCTTGTCTTTTTAGATTTCTGTTCTTTCAAAGCTCTTTCCTCCTCCGCCACCCTGGCTTCTGCTTCTTTCTTTTCCTCTATAGCCTTCTGTCTTTCCATTTCTCTCTCCTTCTCTAACCTCTTTTGTTCCTCTAACTCCTTCTGCCTGGCCCTCTCTCTACCAGCTTTGATCATCGCTGCATACTGCTCCTCGAGGTCAGGGTAGCCAGCCACGCCGGGGGGGTATTCAAAGATCTCTTCATCGACTTTAGCTGGAGCGGAGACCATCTCCGTGGCTACGTCTTCGGGGTCTGGTTTACCTGGTCCCCTGTCCTCCTCCGCCTCCGGGGAGTCGGGGGTGGAGGTGGCCCCTTCCTCAGCAGGTGTGCATAATTCCGGTTCAATGTGGGGCTTGGGGCGGTCCTCCTTTAAGGTGTACTCCGGCAGTTTTTCAGGGCTGGAATCGAGTCCCCCGGAAATTTCGAATGCCTTTCCTTTTTCAGGGCTGGACTCCTGAGCTGACTGTGAACCGTCGTCTGTGACGTCATCGTAAGTCCCAACCTTTAGCTGGGTTCTCCGTGTTGGTATACCCGTCCTAGCCGCCTCATATTCCTTTTCTACTTCATCTACGTCTAGTGTGCCCACCGGCAACTCCTTCTGGAGTCTAGTTAAGGTTTTGGTCGGGGTCTCCCCCTCCCTACTGTACCTGTCCATTAGTAATTTAAGAACAAAGAGAACCTTTCCCTCCTCCTCTGGCTCCAATTGATATTTACCGGTAACGGGGTCCGTTATCATTTCTGTAACCCGGCGGACAGCTCCCTCCTTACCGGGGGACCGGCGCACCTTTTTGTCAGGGGGCTCCTCCACTGCCTCCTCGGACACCCGTTTCCGCCCCTTGCCAGTACTACTCCGGGTGGCCACCCCTTGTGCAGGTAGTCCCTGATTGGGTGGAGTTTTCAGTCCCACCAGTTCCTCTAGATATTTGGCCGCTGCGGCCACCTCCTCCATTTCCTCATCCCCTATGCTTATCCCGGGGGACACCAGTGACGATATGATAGAGGCGCTGCCCGGTGTTTGGCTGGAGGGCACCACCGCCTCCGTGGGCTCCTCTGCCTTCCCAGCCCCTCCTTTTGACGTGTGGACCTTAACCTTCCGGGGTTTGCCTTTAGACTTGGGTTTTGTAGACGTGGAGGTGCCTGGAGTTTGTGCTGGAACGGCCCCCGCCTCCTCTTCACTAGCCAGCCGCAGTTGCTTGGTCTCTTTCGGGGGCACCCATCCTTTTATGTCCGGGTGCTGTCTCTCCACGTGGCGCACCAGGTCATTCTTGTAATCTTTGGCGACCTGGTATTCACAGCCGGTGGAGGGGCACTCGTATCCTTCCTGCACGGCCTCATGCTTCCTCTGATGGCGTTTTAAAGCATCGCTGCGTCCAAAGGCATACGGTTTGCCCTCCTCCCTGCAGATCTCACACCTGTGCTTTGGTATCTGCACTCCCCCTACCCATACCATGGGCACGGACTTCTCGTCTTCGTGTGTCTTAGGCATATTACCGAGTTCTAACTGCTTCCAATCGATGGTCGATATTGCCGAATCCCGGGGATGAGTCCTTCCTTTATACACCCCCGGCCCGGCCACACCCCTCCCCCTTGAGTTGTCTTGGCCAATTAGCAGCCAGGAACCTTCCCCGCACGCCTGTGCCACCGGGGTTTCCCCTGTCACGAGGCCGTCACCCGACCGTGAGAACGTCCGCTCTGCTCCTTCCTCCGAACGTTCCGGTGGGTAGTGGACGTGGGAATGGGTTCTTGACCAGCTGTCTTTCGCACGGTCCTTCTTCCTGTAGGGTTTGTTGTTTACTTTTCGGTGGACTGTCTCCTCGGTGGGCCGTTGGCGGTGTTTATTTCTATCATTCTCCCTTCCCCCATGCCTAGGGCGGCTGTGGGACCGTGAGGACGAGGATTTGGGTGGAGATCGGCCCCCTCTCTCCCTCCGGCGGCCCTCCCGGTGAACCCCGTCTTTCTTTACGCGCTCCCTTGGCCCTTTTTTTTCTCCTCCCGCCCGGCTTGTGTGTCCCCTGTTACACCATTTCTACAGCTCTCCTCCACCTTCCTCATTACAACACGTCTGTCCTCCGCCATTTCTATCGGGAAAGTGACTGTTATCTTCAAATAGTGGTCGTCTCCCTCCTCATTGACGTCACTCGCATTCTGGTTTCGTAGCAACACCGGTTTTGGCGGGGCTATAACTCCGGCAGAGGGCGCGCTCGACGCTTTAGGCGGAGTTTTAGGCCCGTCCCCCGAGCTAGGCGGCGTAGCAGGCCTGAAGGCGCCCGGCGGTGCCGTGACCCCAGCCTGTACTAAGTGTAGACACGTAGGCGCAACCTTAGGCGTCTCCTCCGCCTTAGGCGGTGTTTTAGGCCTCCGGGGTAAGCGACCCGGGGCTACTAGACGGCTCTCCCTCTCCTCGTTCCGTTCGTTATCGTGCTCTGCCTCCTCTAGCATTTCATAGACCCGCCACCTCTCTGCATGCCTGCCTAAGATACGACATCTCTCTGGGTCCTTCCTCCGTCTGGCCCACTCTGCCCTCTTGAACTCGTTTCTTTCCCTAGTTTCTTCTGTCTCCTCCTCCAGAGGGGATAAATATTCTTCATCCAGGGGGGGTTCGTCATCTGGGGGTTCACCCCTCCAGTGGGCCATTGCAGCTTCTGCTCTCACCCGAGTCTCCTCCTCCCGCCACCATTTCCACCAGCTGTCCCCACCCTCAGCCATCTTAACAGGTAAGTATGCTTGGTCACGCGGCCCGGGGTTAGGGTCCCTTATTATCGCCCGTATCGCCTTAGCCCCCGGCGATCCATCCCCCGCTCCATGGTCGGGGTTGGCTACCTCTTCCTCCGCCGGGTCTATCTCCTTGCATTCATCCCCCAGATCCTCTTCCTCTGGCAGGCAGACCTCCTTTATAGAATCAAAATGTACCACCTTGGTTACACGGCCTCTCTTTATCTTGTACACTGCATCCCCTATTCTC
Organism: Acholoe squamosa; assembly: GCA_949317995.1. Lineage (NCBI taxonomy): Eukaryota > Metazoa > Annelida > Polychaeta > Phyllodocida > Polynoidae > Acholoe > Acholoe squamosa. Next base: position 22,182,121 of record OX439037.1, on the reverse strand, counting down.
TCCTGCACAGTCTACGGGCCGGTCCAATAACATTGCAACTTGGGTGACAGTCCTCTCTTCTTTAGGGGGTGATAGTAGAAGACCTGGGATCCCGTTGGCAGATGGCCCTCCTCCGCCCTCGCATCATAGTTACGTCGTTGGCGGGCCACCGACCTCCCTATGTTACTCCTAGCTGCCTCATACGCCCGTGCCATCTTCTCCTGGACCTCAGCCACGTATCCAGCCTTATTCCTCGGGGGTGGGTCCAATGGGTAGATCAGATGCAGGGGGACGGTTGTTTCCCTTCCCAACATCATCATGTTAGGCGATACTCCGGTGGAGCTATGCACCGATGACCTATAGGCGGCCATCACAAAGGGGAGCTGCAGGTCCCAATCCTGCTGGTCGGTGGCCACCACCGTAGCCAGTAATGCCTCAATGGTCCGGTTAGCTCTTTCCACCATTCCATCACTTTGAGGCCTAAAAGCGCAAGTCCTTGTTTGTTTGACCCCCAGCAAGGCTACTATCTCCTTGAACAACCCCGACTGGAAATTCTTGCCCTGATCGGTGTGAATCTCCACCGGCGCCCCTAGCCGACATATGAGCTCCTCCACCAACTTCCTTGCCACGGTGGGCGCTTCCTGATTGGGAATGGCATAGGCCTCCGTCCACTTAGTGAAATAGTCGGCCGCTACCAGAATGTGTTGATTACCCCGTGAGGTCGGGGGCAGAGGTCCCATCACATCCAGGGCTACCCTTTGGAGTGGTAGACCAGCCCCAACATGTCCCATTGGAGCTCGGTGGGGGGCGGGGGCTGCCTTCCGCCGCAGGCACGGCTCACACTGCTCGCACCACCGGGTGACATCCCTCCGGAATTCAGGCCAGTAATATCCTCCCTGTACCCGCCTGATGGTCTTGTTACGCCCTAGGTGTCCGGCCAGTGGTTCTCCGTGTACCTCCTGCAGCACATCTTTCCTGTTAGGCTTGGGAACTGCTATCTGGAAGTGGGCCGACCCCGCCTCCCCTATCCACCTCCGGCCCAACACGCCCTTGTGTATTGTCAGCCTCTCTCTCTGGGCATACCAGGCCTTCTTCTCATAGCTCCAGTCCCGTCTTACCGCTTCAGTGGGGACCTCTCCTCCTTCCACCCACCCCAGTACCTCCCTGAGAAGGGGGTCATCCTTCTGCAGCTTTTCCCATGCCGGCCCCACCGGAGGGTCCGGTCCCTCCGCGGGGGATCGGTTCCCTCCTTCTAGCACTTGACTCTGAGCTCTTGTGAAGACACGATACCACCGCCTGTCTTCTTCAGGGTCTCTGCCGCATTGTTTACAGGGTGTCCTGGATAGGCCATCCGCATTACCATGGGCCTTTCCTGGTCGGTGTTGTATCACTATGTCATAAGTGCCTATGATCTGAAGCCACCGCGCCAGCTGGCCCTCTGGTTCTTTGAACTCCAATAGCCACCGAAGGGATGCATGGTCGGTGCGCACTACCACCGGCCGACCCACTAAATAGTGTCTGAATTTCCGGAGGCCAAAAACGATGGCTAACAACTCCCGCCGCGTAACACAATAGTTTCTCTCAGGTTTGCTAAGGGTGCGACTGCCATAAGCCAATACTCTCTCTTCCCCATCCTGTTCTTGTGCCAGCACCGTGCCCAACCCCGTATCACTGGCGTCCGTGTCCATAATAAGCTGGCCTTCTGGTCGGGGGAACCCCAGGATAGGAGCTTCTATCAATTTCTGCTTCAGTATCTCGAAGGCATTTTCACACTCCGGCGTCCACTTGAAAGGCCGTCCCTTTTGCGCCAGAGAACTGAGGGGTTTAGCCTTAGTTGAGAAGTCGGGGATGAAGGCTCTATAATACCCCGCCAGACCGAGAAAACTCCTCACTTCTGTGATATTCTGTGGTGGGGGCCACCCCCGAACAGCCTCCACCTTGCCTGGGTCGGTCCCTACCCCAGCCTCACTGATCTGGTGCCCCAGAAACAGTATCCTCCGGCGGGCCAGTTGGCATTTGGAGGGTTTTATCTTAAGGCCGGCCTCCGCCAGTCTTTGTAGTACCTCGCCCAACCTCTCCATATGCTGTTCAAAGGACTCGGCAAACACGACAATGTCGTCTAAATATACCAAACAGGTACGCCACTGAAGCCCCCGCATGGCAACCTCCATCACTCGCTCAAACGTCCCTGGGGCATTACATAACCCAAACGGCATTCTGATGAATTGGTAGAGCCCCCGGTGGGTGGTGAACGCTGTCTTCTCTCTGTCCTCCGCCCTTACATCTAGTTGCCAATACCCACTGGCAAGATCCATTGATGAGAACCAGGTGGCCCCCGCCATAGTATCCAAGCAGTCCTCCACCCGGGGCAGAGGGTAGGCATCTTTCACTGTAGCTTTGTTTAACCGCCTATAGTCCACACAGAAACGGGTTGTCCCGTCTTTCTTCTTCACTAGCACCACCGGAGATGCCCATGGGCTTACTGAAGGCTCGATTACCCCTGCCTCCAACATTTTCTCAACCTCCTCTTCCACCGTGGCCCTTCGGTGGGGGGCTAAGCGTCTTGGGGGCTGCTTTATAGGGGGTTGATCCCCCGTATCTATTCGGTGTTGGGCCATAGTGGTGTGTCCCTTATCACCCTTATGACACTGGAAGGCTGCCAGGTGTTGATTAAGTAACCCCGCAAGCTCCTTTCTTCTGTCTGGCTCTGTTCCCTCCACCAGCTCTCTTATAAGCCCTCTCTTCTCCTCCGGCGACATAGCCTCCACCCGACGGCACCAGCTTCCGGGGTTCACCCCCGGATCCTCTCCCGGCGTTTCCACCCGTTGGATGCCACCCAGAGTCATATCCTTGTAGACGATGATCGGTTCCAGCCCAGGGTTCAGCACCCTGACCCAGGTTTCTCTGTTTATTGGCTGGACCAGGCCTCTGCCCACCAGGAAGTGGGGTTCACCCTTGTGCCCGGCCATACTTTCTATCAGGCCATTCCCACCGTCCAACCACCGACCCATCACCGCGCCTTCCAGGAATGCTTCCTCCCCCGCTCCGACCACTGCTGAGCGGGTGCTCACCACTCGACACAACGATTCTGGTTGGGTCCAGATTAATCTTCCCCTGGCCACGTCCACCACAAGCTGGTTTTCTCGTAGAAAGGCGGCGCCCAATATTCCTTCCGTCCCTGTGTCCCCCACGATAAACATCGCGTTCGTGCTCCTGGTCCCCAATTGTAATGAAGCCTGCACCTCCCCTTTAAGTTTCAGGGGTCTTCCATCCACCGAAAAGACAACTTCCCCCGTTTCTTGGAGCGGCCGATCACCCCCATGTCGTTCCCACCACCCGTGGGAGATAAGGTTTAGTGAGGCGCCAGTATCTACCAGCATCTGTATAACGGCTCCCTCCAACTTGCCTTCCACTATTAGTCCTCCGCCGCCCCTCTCTCGCCTTCCTTGCACAATATTCATAGGCCCAATCCCCCCCGACCTGTACCTGGCCTTGGGTAGAGGTCGGTTCTAGTTTCCCGATGGAATAACATCCTTTCCCGTCTCGGGGGCCCCCCCAGGTTTGTCAGTTCTCCTGTTGGGGCACTCCCGCTTGAAATGCCCTTCCTGACCGCACCCATAGCAGGCAGTACTCCGCCTCTTCTTTTCGGTGGAGAGAGGCTCCTCCATCTTCTTAGCCATACGGTCCATTAGCTCCACCATTTTATCCATCCTGTCGGTGTTGGTTTTGAGATGCTCATTTACCGACGCATCAGCGGTCCTAACCCTCTGCGATGTTTCCTGCTCCACCTTCAGGTAGGCTTCTGCCCCCACGGCTGTCATGACGGCAGCTTGTAGGTCCTTTGGCTGTGACTGATAGACCCATTGTCTTAGAGGATTATCCAAACATAGCAGGAATCTGTCCAAAACCAGGGTGTCTGTAGTTCGGGCGTCGGCCTCGGGGTAAGCTAGTCGGGTGTACTTCATCAGATCCTCCCTCAATTCTTGCAACGCCTCCCCCTTCCTCCGTACCCTGGTGCGGAGGACAGCTTTATAGGTCTCTTCTTGATTGGTGGGCTCGAACCTTTCGACCAGCGCCTTCCGGAGTTCGGTGTACCCTTCCGGCGTAGCAGGTTTTCTGCCGTTCAACAGCCTCCGAGCGGCCCCCGCCAAACTCAGCCCTAGGAACATGCCGGCCTCAGCCTCGTCCCATCCATTCACCTTCACACACAGGTCGAAGTGGTTGAGGTAATCGCCTAGATCCCCCGTCCCGTCGTATTTTGTGGGTTTAACCACCGGCTTTCCTTTTGCACTCACTTCGCCGTCAGCTCCGCCAGATAGGGACGGCAACGCAGGTAACCGGGTTTCATCCACTGATGGCTGCTCTCCCCCGATCACCTCTTTTTTTACCGTCATCCCCTCTCCCTTGTTGTCAGGGCCCTCCGTCCCTCTTCCTTCCTCCCGTCCCTCCGCTGCCGGTTTCATCTTCCTATGCTTTGAGAGAGTCTCTAGGAGCTGGTCCCACTCCTCCTCCGTCCAATCCTCTGACCCTTCCTCCAGTCTCCTCCGAGTCATGCTTGAAGTATTTTCAGTCTTGCCTCTGGGTTGGCGCCTCCCCCGGCTAGGCCTCCGGGGTATCTCCCTCTCCACCTCCTCCTTCTCCCATGGCCATCTGAAGTCGTTTACGGGACTTGCACGCCCTCCTCCCACCTCTACCTGGTTGCCTTCCCCCGTCTAATTCCGATCCATAGGCTCCTCCTGCCTTTCGGGGTATGGTTCCCCAGGTCTGCTTTCTGTGGGTCTTCTGATTGTCACCTCCTCGTCCACTACTTCCAAGAGGGTCCCCCGACCAACTCCTTCTCCTTCCAATTTCAATGAGTCTGTTCCCGTTATCCTTGCCTCCGCCATCTCTAGTCCTGCGTGGATCCGTTGAAAACACCGCTGTCACCAATGTAGCGCACTTCAAGCTCCTCCGGATAAGAGAATGACGACCAGTAACACGGACAAGTATAATTAACGTGAATTCTTTATTGCCTGGCTTGCTCTGCCACACCAGCTAAGTATATCTCTATCTATATGCCGCTGCTCCTCCTCTCTGGTGCAAGTGCCAGTGCGTCCTATAGCCACCCCAAGCTCAGACCCCCTGTCCGGTGGGACACCTCCAGTATTTATACACTTGCAAGTCCACCGGCGCTGGTGTATGTACAACATACACCGCCGCCGAAGACGCTACTCCGAATAACACAATGCTGACGTGACTCCGCCTCCGCCGGCTTCCCCCCGCCCCCATGCCAGGATGGTTTCGGGATCCACCGACGTCGGCTCGGTCTACGCCACAATATATATATATATATATATATTTACTTATTTATTTATTTTGCAGTCAGAGACCATGCCTAAGGCCAAAGACAAGAGGGTGCCAGATGATCTGCCTTACAAGCTCGTTTTACCTCCCAACGGACAGCCGTATGACGAGCTGGAGACTTGGGTCCAACGGCATAGGCCGTTTATTAAACTGATGTCCAAGGAAGATAAAAAAGTGTACACTAAAATGATGGCAAGGTTGTCGGGGAGGAAGAGACATGCCATAAAAAAAACAAGACCAATTGTACCTTGATATGAAGAAGGCCAGCAGTGCTGTGAGTCTAAGTCTTATTCATGTCTTTTTTGCTGTGTCTCTATTCTGCATCCTTTCTATTAGAAAAAGAAATTGGCCTTTGAACTTATCATAAATATCTATTTCATTTTGTTTTTCATATACAGAAATCACAACCAGTCAAGGGCACCAAAAAAGCAGAAGCGACAAGGAAACGCAACACTTTGCTGAAGAGAATACATAGGCTTGGTAAGTAACAAGCTGAAACTGCTTCATCATTTTGGTATTATTTTCGTTTGAGATTAAAGTATTTAATTCATTCTTTTCACGAGGCGTTAGGAAGAAATAGTGTCTTACCTTTTATCTTTTAAACAGCACAGAAGGAAGGCAAGTATGCAGATTGGGTAAAGTACCCTAGCACTCGGGCAGGGGGAGGTGACCCCCATGACAGTACCCGTCTGGAGCGTGCTGGTCTGTCCCTGCTAGTCCCCTATGAAAGCGATGAAACCAGCAGTAGTGATGATGAAAGAGATGAGGAGAGCGACACAGTGGATAGCAATCAAGGAGAGGAGCAGACGGATGGCAGCAGCAAAGGAAGTAGCGAGAGCGGTAATGACAGCAATGACACGGTTCAAACCCAGAGGGAGGATAGCTGTGCTTCGTTACATTTGGAGAGCGATGAGGGTGAAGAGAAGGATATGGAAGGGGAGGGTACAGGCGAGAAGAGTCAGGATCAGGAAGTTAAGGGTAAAGGTGATGAGAGTCAGGATCAGGAAGTTGAGGGTAAAGGTGATGAGAGTCAGGAAAAGGAAGTTGAGGGTAAAGGTGATGAAAGTCAGGATCAGGAAGTTGAGGGTAAAGGTGATGAGAGTCAGGATCAGGAAGTTGAGGGTAAAGGTGAGGAGAGTCAGGATCAGGAAGTTGAGGGTAAAGGTGATGAGAGTCACGAGAGGCAGTTTGAGGGTAAAGGTGAGGATAGTCAGGATCAGGAAGTTGAGGGTAAAGGTAATGAGAGTCAGGATCAGGAAGTTAAGGGTAAAGGTGATGAGAGTCAGGAGGAGGAAGTTGAGGGTAAAGGTGAGGAGAGTCAGGATCAGGAAGTTGAGGGTAAAGGTGATGAGAGTCACGAGAGGCAGTTTGAGGGTAAAGGTGAGGATAGTCAGGATCAGGAAGTTGAGGGTAAAGGTAATGAGAGTCAGGATCAGGAAGTTAAGGGTAAAGGTGATGAGAGTCAGGAGGAGGAAGTTGAGGGTAAAGGTGATGAGAGTCAGGATCAGGAAGTTGAGGGTAAAGGTCATGAGAGTCAGGAGAACGAAGTTGAGGGTATAGGTGAGGAGAGTCAGGATAAGGAAGGGGAGTTTAAATGTGAGGACAGTCAGGAGAATCAGATGGAAGGGGAGATTAAAAGTAAGGGTTGTGATGAGAATGAGATGGGAGAGAAGGCTGGGGAAGAACAAAAGGAGAATGGAGGGAAGGAGAACGAGGAGACTGTCGATGAGGACTATGAAGATGTCATTGGTGTCATTGGTGTCCTTATTTATCTTGGGGACACAGTTGTAGACGTTAACTTTGTTGAGCTGGAAGAGAAAAACCAAAGTCAAGAGGGGGAAGAGGAAGGGGAGAGGAAAAAGCAGGAGAAAAGGGAGAACAAGATGAAGGGAGGGCAAAAACCACATGAGGCGAAGAGTAAAGGTAAAGGTAAAAAAAAGGAAGTTGCAAGAGGAGCAGCCTACCTGAGTATCCAAAAGAATAAGGAAAAAAACGAATGTGTTCACTTACTAGACTGACATATATTTTGAGACTTCCAGTTTACTGGGCAGTTAACTTTGACATGTACTGTAGGTGCTCGAGGACATAGATATGATTGAAAGGAAAGAAATATAACCTGAATTTCCCATTTGTTTTCTTTCATGAGAATATACGAATAAAGGAAATAAACTTATACAACGCATTCAATAAAAGTGAAAGTGTTGGCTTCTTAATTTTGAAAGAGGAAAGAATCAATCCACCTCAGGAATCCTATATACAGGATGTACTCAATTCCTGGAAACGGGACATTTAACCTGAAGAAAATTTTGATTTTGATCCTGCTATTCTGGTCAAATTCTGGGTATATAGTTTTCAAAATTTTGATTTTGATCCTGCTATTCTGGTCAAATTCTGGGTATATAGTTTTCAAAATTTTTGGGGGCCCAAAATATAGTCTGGGCCCCCCTCATCTGGCCCCTGGCCACCCATATTCCAACATCCCTGGCCTGTGGAATCCTATACACCTGATCCACTCTATTCTGGGAAACGGGACATTTTACCTCAAGCTGTACTACATACCTTATCCATTTTACATTTTGTTAAATGATACACAAGACACTGGATACCGTGTATGGTATATTTGTCTTGGATGCCTTTGGATGTGTAGTTAGTGGCGGGAAACTGGAAGGACACTGCCCGGTGCTGCCCCCTGGGTAGGGCCTGGCTTACTACTATTGCCGTAGCTTGTTCCCGGCGCCTACAGCTATTGCGGAAAGACCAGAGAAAGACGAAACTACACTGGCTTAATAGTGAGTATAAATCCTTATTATACCCCCCATACGATACTGTATAGCAAATGTACAGGATCGCCGTATGCCTACCATGGGGGCATACGGGTGAAATATGCAGAGCAGGGGGCATACGGATAGAGGAGGGGGCATACGGAAAAGACCATGGGGCATACGGAAAAGTAGTGCCAAAACACAACCCTACTCCTGATGTAAGTTAGCACTACAAAATATAGTTCCCCTTTATTTAGATCCGAAGCCGTAGAATCTGAAACAGTGGGCGGATGGGAAGGTCAATGTCATATGCAATCTTGTCGAGAGCCATAGATTAAATGTAGTCTCTGACCTTTCATGAAGACAGGCTGGAGACCAAATGTAGATTAAAAATAAAAAGGGGGTTCAGGGGTAGATTCTAGTAGCTCCATCTAGAACAGCGGGTGGATGGCCATGAGATTTTGACAATCTGTCATGAGTATAACGATGGCGAATTTTTTGTAAGAGTGACAAGTGTACCTACAGAGGCTATCTTACAAAAAATTCGCCATCGTTATATCTACTCGATCGTGACAGATTGTCAAAATCTCACAGCCATCTGCCCGCTGTTCTAGATTCTAGCGGCTCCAAGCCATAGATTAAATGAAGTGTCATGAAGACAGGCTGGAGACCAAATGTAGATTAAAAATAAAAAGGGGTTTCGGGAGCAGAGCCCTCGATTTAATGAAAATTGTCCTATCTCCAGAGGCTATCTTACAAAAAATTCGCCATCGTTATACTCGTGACAGATTGTCAAAATCTCACGGCCATCCACCTGCTGTTCTAGATGGAGCTACTAGAATCTACCCCCGAACCCCCTTTTTATTTTTAATCTACATTTGGTCTCCAGCCTGTCTTCATGAAAGGTCAGAGACTACATTTAATCTATGGCTCTCGACAAGATTGCATACAACCTTGACCTTCCCATCCGCCCGCTGTTTCAGATTCTACGGTACCGGGGGTACCTATCTACGGCTTCAGTTCTTAGATTCTACCCAGCTGTTTACATTAAATTCTTAGTTGGGGGGGGGTATAATAAAGCCCAAACACAACTTTTGAATTGTCAGGGTACTAGCATGCTTCACTCACATATGCGTCGGAGGCGGCGTAGGAACTCGTCCTACGGACTCGTTCCTACTGGTACCTCGACGCTTCAACGGTTGTGTTTGGGTTTAATATCTTGCCTTTATTAAATGTTGTCATGCCGCCGTTTAGCACAGGTTTTGTCTCTTCCTCTCTTGAACCTCACAGGTTCACTTTAATACCTTATTTGTGACTAAAATGAAGTCATCAGCCGACCGGCACATACACGGGACAATCACTCCCGGGCGTTTTCGAATCATACACACGGCGCTGGTTAGGGAGTAATCCTGTACATGGGACTACACTCAATGAAACCATAGAGTAGAGGCTCATGTTATAAAAGATGCCACTTTTCCTAACTTTTTAGGAATTCTGAATTTTTGATTTTCATTCCTACAGGTATTTCCTATTGTAAATTGACAAAATTAGGACAATTTCTGGATTTTTGGGGATCAGTGAGTGGCTCCCTGTGTTATTGGCAGGGTCCTGTTATCGGCATATTCGAAATGTATGAGACCCTAATTAATGGGACAATGGAGAGGGAAAGTCATTCGAATCTTAGATGGTGCCTTACTAAGCAGGCAGATAAAAATGACTTTAATTTTAAGCCACCTTGGCCCCCCCCCCTAGATGTAAAAATTAAAATCAGACACGGGTCTTTTAGTCCAAGATAATGAATTCATACACCTGATGTAAAAATTAAAATCATACACGGGGCCTTTAGTTGAAGATATGGAGATATTCACTTTTCACTCCCAAAATTACATTTTCAATTTTCTCTTAACAGATGTCCAACCTTCTACTGTACAATCCGCCCCTGAGACCACCAAAGAAATTTGACAACATAACCTCCCACGACGAGTTCCTTGAAAGGCTGACCGCCTTTCTTGACATCATGCCCGCAGAGGACATAAAGGAGTACCGCCGAATAGACAAAAACCTCAAAGCAAAATACTACCACAGAGACCTAAGACATCTCAAGTGGTACCAGGATATGAAGAAGCTAAACTCTGCTGTGAGTATTTTCTAATCTTCCTTAAAAGTTAGCTTTGATATGGACCCCCCCATGTGGTTTATTGGGTTTTGCCCCCCCCCACCAAGGGGCTCTTTTTCAAAATGCCCCCCCCTATATCGAACAAGCTTCCCCCCATCTAGCAATAAATAATTAAGATTCTTCGCTTTTAAAATATATGATCTTTTTAGAACACGTAATCTTACAAAAATCTTAACACAATTGTTTAATACCCATATTGAATTTCTTTCATATTTATTCATTTTTAAGTCTTTATCTTCTTTAAATGTTTTAGATGTGCCACGCAGTCCCAGGGTCGGAGAGGAATAAAAGAGAACGACAAAAATGACGACAAAATGAGAAAGAGAATTTCATGCGGAGGTGTGTTTTTTGGTCTTCTGCAAAGTTGTTCAAATAATTTGTATAATGATCTACGGAGTCTATTTTAACATTTTAACAGTTTATACAAATACAACAAAATATTGTTTTCTTTATTCATGTTATTGTCTTATCTTTGTCTTATATTTCTCATCCCCAATATTTTCCAGGGTACCTTCCTCCACTTGATGACAGAGAGACATCAGCCCCCATGCACCTTCTCTGAATTAGCTGCCCCCCAAGTTATACCCTCCTTTCCGTCCAGCGTCATCTAGTAGCAGATGGCAGGCCATTCTAAGAAAAAGCGGAAGGCTGGGGGTGGGGGTGCGCCGGAAGAGTCAGACACAGCTGGTGAGACCTCCTATTCATGCAGTAACTACTCAAGAACAAGGAATGGGTCCTCCAAAAGAAGCGTAGATGCACGCAGTAAGCATTTTTTTTCATGTTGATATGCGCAAGATACTGACAGGCCATAGCTCTAACATTGCAGCTCCGTATCTCACACCCCCCTGGGAGATAACCCCCCCATATCTCACTTGCTCACTTCCTTGTCATGTGTCTCCTTATGAAGCAGCTTAACAGTTTTTAGCGTATTACAACCACAATTTTTTTATTTTTGGTGTTTATATGGTATCAAATAATGGGATTCATCATCCAGATGGGTGGACCATACTTAAACAGATAAAAACCACTATCTAAATGATATTATATCATGTGGCCTTGGACATAGAGTAGAGGCTCCTGTATTAATTGTATCTTATCACCAACTTTTCAGGCCGCACTTTGTCAAAGGTAGTGTCATCCGATAGTGAGAGTTCGTCCAAAGTCAGTGCAGCAGCCTTATATTATAGTACTACAGCTTTTCATCTCAAGAAGAAGTACACACCATCCCATCCAAACAAGAAGCAGAAGGCTGGGGGTGGGTGTCCGCCGGAAGTGTCAGACACAGTTGGTGAGACCTCCTATTCATGCAGTAACCACTCGAGAACAAGGAAGGGGTCCTCCAAAAGCAGCGAAGAAGCAGGCAGTACACATTATATATATATATATATATATATATATATATATATATATATATCTCATACTAGACTAAATCTAATTCAAAAGTACAGTAAATCTAATTGATGTTGTCAGGGAAATCGATCACCATGTCAGGAAAACAAAGTGGGATATTGGTGCCAACCATGGTCCTTGTACATGTATCAATTGTATCTTATTACCAACTTTTCTGGCCGCACTTCTTCGAAGGTCGTGTCATCTGATAGTGACAGTTCATCCAAAGTCAGTGCAGTCAAGAAGAAATACATGCCATCCCAAGCAAAGAATAAGCGGAAGGCTGGTGAGATACCTTATAGTACTACCTAACATCCTTAAAATATAGAAGGCAAGAAAATGATTTCATACAAATGCTTATAATAAAATACATATACCTTTTTTCATAAATTGGACACATAGCCTTGCAGTCTAACTTTTATCTAGTTTCAATGTTCTTTCAACTGATAATATTATTCTGAAGTACATAATTCTTTGTACTACACCCAACATTTAGGCAAACCTTAATGACCCTTTCCTTTTATGACAATTTTATTCACATATATAAGAGATAGCAAAATGAATACATATAGGGGACAAATGGCATATACCAGACGTCAAGTCAATGGTTCAACAACTTAATCATTTCCAGTAGACCACATTTTTCAGGATGTTTTTTTCCTTCATGACATTTGCAGGTTTTCACACCATGGGGGGACATAAATAGTGGGCATATGAGGACGAAAGCTCATCCTCCAAATCCTGTGACTGGGATGCGAAAGATCTCTGGGCCATAGGAAACACCACAGAGGAGTACTCTAGTCCGTCAAACTCTGACTTCTTCCCCACTCCTTCTTCATCCGAAGAAGAGCAAGATGATTGAGGCTATATACGACACATTATAATGACATTTTGGATATACAGTCACGTTTATGGTGCAGTATAGATAAGTCCCGTGTACGGTGCAAAGTAGCAATAATATGCCAAAAGTTATTTTGGTTCCTAAGTCAGTGTACATTCCCTTAATGTATGGTGCAAACTGGCAATAATCTGCCAAAAGTGATTTCGTTTACTAAGTCGTTCTACTGTCAACGAACGGTTACATGTGGGTGAAGTGATAAACACTGAATCCAGAGAAGTTCATTTGATCCTCCTTATCAGGTTGAAGACTGCACTCCTTACGGCCCCAGTTACAGATATAGGGCTGTGGCCATTTCTAGCCCTGAATACAGCATGGTAGTGGCGCTGTAGACAGATCTAAGGATGATTTGAAAGTGACATAAAAAAGTGCATTTTCATCATTTTCTGATACCTTTATGACTTTGGTAATAGCACTATATGAAAGAGCAACATTAATTTACCAAGGAACAGACTCAGCATCATAAATTACAGTAGAAGTGTTAAGTAGATAATGGATTTTGTCACCACATGACCACAGAATCTACCTGTATGCACCACTAAAACTAATTTCCGATTTTTGTGTTAAATTTCCTAAGGAAAATCTCAAGCCCATGTAAAACTTCTAAGCTTTTTCTACAAGAAAATACCAAAATATTTAAGATATGAACCCTCATTGTCAAGAAATTAACCATTTTCTTACATAAAACATAATTAAATGTTGCTTCCCGTAGAATACAGTAGGTAAGAACAGGTGGATGGGGGTTGCACTCACACCTAAGTCCCACCCACACAGTAATATCAGCTCACGTTCTGCTTGGCTGCAGTGATCACAGGGGAGCAGGGTCAGAAATGGCCCTGGCTATACTTCTAATGCTGTAGACAGATATTTCCATGTACAGGGTATGTTTGAAGTCTGGGGTTTCTTCCCAGCCTCGTCTGAGACCTGTTTATTGCACAGCTGACATGAGTGTTCATACAGGTGGTAACAATGATATGCTCGCCAGTGTCCAAGCTCTGCCCCTGAGCCTATAGCTCAACCTGTCATAGGTTCTGATATAAGGTATAGGTACAGGTGTGAAGAGATGTAAGATAGAGATACTGGGAGCTGCTCATGCAGCGTATTGTATACCCAGCTGAGCAGCTCGCGGTATGATGAAATCTGCTCTCTGTCTGGTGCAACATTGGATGTTGCAATATCAGGCAGAGAGCAGCTCGACAGGTGGACCAATGAGGGACGAGGGCATATTGTGAAATATGCCCTGGTCCCAAAATAGCATCCACTGGTATGTCGCAATACCTCCAGTGGGGTCATGGCCGGGGTAACCGGTTTGGCTGTTGTAACATCCGTGTTGGGATGGTGCAAGAGGAGCTCACTGGATCCACTGGAGGAGGCGGGGTTTGGTGTTGTGCTGTTTTCAAGTAGGATTGAGAACAGAGCTTGGTCCTGTATGATGAAGAAATTGATAAAGGTGTAAAATAATGATAATAGCCAGAATAGTCCATTGACAAATCCCCACATTCCTACTCGTCTCTGCACGAGGTTAAAGGGAGAAAAATAATGTATAAATATAGGGCTTTGCCGCGTCCATTGACAATTTTGGGTATTATGGATCCTATACAACAATGGTAGGATATGGTTCAATTGGATACATCGTATAAGATGGGTACAGAAATGTTTTCTTTTATGGAGACTGTGAATAGAACAGGAAACATGTAAATACCTCATAGGATCAAAGGAAATATAAGTTACTATTTCTACAAAAATATGCTAATCTACTGAGGCACTTTGGGTGCCAGTAATCCCTGAGTATTTGGCAAGATAAATAATATATACACGATACATGTAAATGGTTACCTAAGCTAAGGTCAGGGTATTTTTTAAGGGTTGAAGGTTTTTATTGTCAAGTCACAAATTAAAATGAGTGATGAAATCTGACAATATGGTGATTCCTTTTAGTCATACAACAGTTTCGTTTGTCCAGCACATTCTAATGAGTATAATGATACGATGTATATAGGTGAAGATGAAGCATACAATATGTATATAAAGCTTAATAACTAAATTGGAGTGTATTTACAAAAGTAAAGCTTAATAAAAAGCTGATAGACAAATTTGTATAACAGAATTATGATCAATAAGGAGACTTAATTATATTCTACATATCTGAAGCAATATGTTTCACTAGAAACATGACATAAGAGACCAAGAATTAGTATTGTCGGCCCTAAAATTATGAAATTATGAGATCATGGCACCTAAGGATAGTGATATCACTTGGATGAGAGCCCATGTAGCTGGCCGGATGGTCACCATTAGGATTCAATTATGAATAGAAGCCCAGTTAAGTCATTACAACCCATCCAGAGCTTCATTCACAATACAATAAATAATAATGGTCATGCATGGCTAGATGGAGTCATTACAACCCCTCCCAGCAGCGCAGGACCATCATCCCATAAGAGAGAGGATGAGACTCCGAAAATGAGGTGAAGTCATTACAACCCATCCCCTAGGACTCATACATCTCTCTTTACCTAATCGCCATCCGCCTGTGCAGGGTTGTTACTCTGTTTAGTTAGATCCAGTATAGCATTTATTCTTTTCTTGAAGGTGAATTTATCAGCACTCAATTGGTACCACAAGCCCAAGTTGTCCCATAGGCTTTTACCCCTGAATAGCGGTCAATTATGATAACCATTGTTCCTTGCCCTGAAAGTCTTGATCTTTATACTGGCCCCGGAGCGCAGTCCTTCTCACCTTTCACTGTGATCAATCCACTCATCTTTTTTTGGACAATTTATACATGTAGCTCAACAAAAGTCTCTGGTGTCGTACTGCCAATGTGGTAATGCCAGTCGCGACATACATATAATTACAGGCATAAATTAAAGATATAGCAATTTAAACATGAGGTTGCAATCTTGGCACCAGAAATACAGTAAGGTTTGGTGGTGTATCAAATCTAGGAGCGATTAAAAGAATGAATTGAATTTCAGTTGCTAGGATTGCAAAATACCAGCAGATTGTATCTAGAAAGAGGAGGGGGGCAGGAAAGTCAAGGTAGTATTCTCTGGGACTGTTGACTTTTTGGGCCGTGAGCAAAGTTTTTAGAATTTTGAAAAAAGGCTTGGTCAAGGTAGTAATCTTTGGGACTGTTGACCTTTGCTGGTGGCTTCAACAATTTTCAAATATTTATGTGCAAAAGGGTTGGTCGAGGTAGTATTCTCTGAGACTGTTGACATTTGTTGTAGTTAAAGTGTGCCAAAAATTACTGAAATGAGAGGGGGGGTTGTTTCTACTGACTAAAAACTACTGACTAAAACTCATAAATATAATACATAGTTGAGCTTGAAAAGGTACAATGTGTTATGGACAGGACAAAGGTCACGTTGTGTTGTCACTCATAAGATCCTTTTAAAGGAAAGAAAGTTGGCCATAACTTTTACAGGCTTATTGATGAGAGGTGTTTGCAAAAAATAGATTGTCTGACTTTCATGGAAATGTAAATGCAATTTTATCTATGCCTATTGTGGGGTTTGTAAATTTTGTCTCTACAATCTTGAGTTATAAAAAGGGGTCCAAAGGTCTATTGTTGCATAAAGAGTTCACTGGCAGCGCCTGAACTGCCACCCAGGATAAAAGCTGTTTGGGGGCAGGTCTGAATGCTGTCTGGGTCCTCTGCATGAATCGACCCTCAGTTCTCCTTTTAGGTTTGTGTCTAATTGGGCGGAAGGCTGAGAGTGTCAGATCATTGAAGTCCAGATCGACAGAGGCTAGGTCACCGGCCTCTGATGTTATTGAGTCCCTACTATCTGAGTCACTTGGTGATCTGGTGGGGGATGGTCAGCGTATTGGCATGGGCCTCCATGCCGACCTCGGGGTGACCTCTAGGGGCTGTTGTTCATCGGAGGGTTGACTAGTCTATTGAAGGCACAAGGGCATAGGGAACCCTCGGACCTGTGGTAGCAGGGGATGCACAGTGCTGCTGCCGAGGTCTGTCCCCTTATTGTGGAGCAGAAGTTTTTATTATAGTTCCTGTAGGTTGTTGGCATTGGGGTGTCTGGCCTGCAGGCTGCTGATATGTTGGTGCTTGAGGTTGGCCTGTGATGTTGTGGCCTGTGGTGAGGAGGGACTATTGGCCTTGCACAACCTCCTTCTCTGGTGGGGCTGGAGTCGCGACTCCATGGCCTAGGGCTGCTTCCACGTCTGAAGATTGGCCTGTAGGTAATAAGAAACAGAGAACAGGGACCAATCCATTAGCAATGGGACAGCTGATATGTTTCACAAGGCGGCCTAAGTCAATGCAGATATGACAATTAGGTTAAAATAGCGTTTAGTTGAATTATGAACACAAGATATAGAGTTCAAATCAATCACTGGTCGAAATGCGGGTCTTGGTAACCAAGAATGCATAGATTAGTTCATAGGTAATGCACTAGGTGGCTGCACCGAGCTGGCGCTGTGCCGTGCTGGCGAGATTCGTGTATCAAATTATGGGCCTGTTCAGATCCGCTCCCTCTGGTGGTCTTGGTCGGCCAAGGAAACTTTTTATGTCTTCTCTATTATTATGGTGCTAGTGGTGGACACGCTGCCTGGTCGGGGCGCTATAAAAGCGGCCTGACAGCGTTTATTATTACGTCATAGGTTATGTAATCGTTATCATGGAGGTATACGAGTTTGAGCCATACAGGCCCAAACTCCATCTTGTGGTCGTCATGTCGGCCGGAAGGTAGGTGTAAATTTTGGAATTTGTAAATTCCGGGATGAGTATGGTTCTAAAGTGGGGTTTTTCAGCATTGAATTTCAGCATTGTGCAGATACAGTGATCTAGTGATTTGTGAGTGATTGGTTAGGTAGGGGGCCGATGTTTGATACGTTTGGCGGGTGTTGTGGTGGTGGGGTTCATAGTGGGGGCTGGAGGTACTATGGGGAACAGTAGATGGGAGGTTCCCACATCAGCGTCTCACCGATTTATCCGGTGCTTTATCTGGCGCTGCTGTGTAGGGCTAGCTGTGTCATCCCCACATAAGGCAGTGTATTCCGGGAAACGATGATACCTCTCCAGGTAGACTGTTCTTAGCCTACCAGCAATGATCATTGTGACTTCGTTCCTCCAAGAGGCATCAAGATGGCGGCCTAGGGGCTTGGTTAGCCTTGGTGGTGTCAGCTTGGGGGCCACGATGGAAGTCGGCTAAAGGTTTCTGCCGTAGATCATCTTTGCTAGTGGAAAACTGAAGATCCTCCCTCCAGAGTGTATCTTGAGTATGAACCTCACAGTGTTGCCTGATGGGTCTTGGCGGCCATACGGCCAGTGTCTGAGGCATCTCTTGCAGATGGCTCTAATGATGTAAAGAGCTGCCAAGACGACTGCCATGGACATTATTGTGTCATACCGTCCAGGTAGTTGGATCCACTGGTGTGATTCTACAGTCATGGTGGTTGTTAAACGTGATGGCCACTCCTAGTTTGAGTCCCTGATTAATTCCTTGAGTTTGGTCCAGGATGCTGGGTCTGCCATAGTTGGAGTGCTGTGAATAGTGATGAGCTGCGCCGGGTGTGTCATGCGCATATGCACACGGCACATGAGGACGCAGCAGAGGATGGCTATGGCTGGTGACAACAGGTGTAACCATGGTGAAAACTCGAGGTGGTACCTGAGGTGTGCTATAGACTCTATAGAGAGTATTGCACATTTATCCTGGATGCCTACTGCAGCTTCCCTTAGGGTGAGTACATCTCTTCACACAGGTACCTATACCTTATATCAGAACCTAAGACAGGTTGAGCTATAGGCGGAGGGTAGAGCTTGGACACTGGTGAGTGTATCATTGTTACCACCTGTATGAACACTCATGTCAGCTGTGCAATAAAGAGGATTAAATGAATTTCTCTGGATTCAGTGTTTATCACTTCACCCACTTGTAACGGTAAGTTACTGGCCATGTTGGACTGTTAATGGCCCCATTGTCCACATATGCTACAGCGTTCCTGTATTTGCATTTCATCAGCAACTGTTCCATTACATTCATTAAGGATAGGCCTGAAGTTTTGAGGCCCATTGGAGGAACTTTGGCCATATATCTAGTACCATTGGCTGAGAAGGTTGTGAGAGGCCTAGATTCGTCCGCTAGGGGAATCTGGTGATAGGCACTGTAGTCCAATTTTGAAAAATATTTGGCGCCTGTTCTGTCTATTTGTTGCATTAGGTCATCTGCTCTGGGGAACGAATATGAGAAGGACTTAGGTTTTCATTAACCCATCTGTAGTTTACTACAATTCTCCAGTCACTGACTGTTGCACCCAATTGTCTGGGATGGTGAAGTCTGCAGGTACCATGAAGGAGACGTTACGGCTGTTGTTCGGTTGACCATTAACAGGGATGAAGACGAAACTCTTGCTGCTTTCTGATGACCTGGATCTTTGGTCAGATCTGTCACTTGATCTGTTTCTTCCTGGGGATTGATAACCAAATCTATTTCTAGAGTTGGATCTGTTATCCCTGGAGGCAGATCTGTTAGTCGACCTTGATTTCCTGTTGAAACTATTTTTGAATTTGTTTTCATACTGTATGTTGTAATTTCTACTGGGCAGCCTATTTGCCTTCTTGTGGTCATTTTGATACTTCTCTTTTCTTGACCTGTTGTCCTTGGAATTGTTGTTGCAGCCTACTGCACATAATTCAGCTGGACTGCTCTGGGCCTGGGCAATTTTTATTGCTTCAATGTTCAGTTCCTGGTCAAGAGCAAATTCTTCAGCTTTTATAAGAGTTTTTGGTGACTTGGCAAGGAAAACATTTTTTAGTTCAGGTCTGAGGCCATTGATTGGATAATCAATCTGTGAAGCCTCATCCAGGCTGCTGTTCGACAGTAGCAGGGTCATATTGGCCAAGTAGTCCTCTGTGGACTCATTGGGTTGCTGTTTTCTGCTCCTGTATCCCTTGAGCATTGTAGTTGGCTCAGGGGTGCCGAATCTTGCTAGAAAGGCCTCGTATACAGCGGCCTTATCTTGCATCATTGGTTTGTCCATTATATTTGCAAAAAAACCATTGTGCTGCTGTCCCCTTAGGGAAGGTGTACATGCACGGGGCATGTAGGTCAGGTCTTTTAGGGTGGACGTTTCTGATGAAAAATTTGAATTCAGTCAGGAACCTCCCTGCAGACCTGTAAGGTGAGGATTTATCAAAAGGTTCTGGCTTGGTAAATGAACCTAATTGAGCAGATGTGAGCTTTTCACCATCTGCCACACCCAGTGATCTTGTATTTTGGTTTAGGACAGAATGTCCTAGGTTGGGTATCACTGGTGTGAAGTGTGCTAATTGAGGATACCCTAGGGGTAAGGTAATCACACTTAGGTGGGCTGATTTGCTACGTATCCTGGAAGGGTGTAAACACAGTTAATTATCTGACCCGAGGTGGGATTGTTTGGGTTTAGCGCTAGGGTGCTTGTTGCTGCTGCCACCTGGTGTGTATTTGCTACACTAGCACTGTTTGTTTGGTACAGCAAGGCTTGTGGGGTTACATATTGTCAACAGGATGCCAGAGACTCATACTGGGGAGAGGTAGACTGAGGGATTTCACTCCCTGTAAGGTGCTGCCCCCTGTCTATACCTCTTCTGAGGACTATAGGTCCTCAATCTGACGAGTTTAAAGATCTGCAGGGTTTTCAGTGTACTAGTGTTGACTGACTGGCCCTGCATGGCTTTAAAAAGCTCTGACTTCATGGAATTCATGTTTCTGCTGAGCTGCTCAGTCCTCTGGTATGTGAAGTCTTCATACCTTCTTAGAACATCCATGTTAGCCTCTGCTGTCCTTCTGAGATTGTGGGCAGCTTCACTCTCCATGTGCTCTCTCCAACAGTCCATGTCATCTAGTCTCTGGTGCAACCTGGTCAGTTGGTTGGTATTTTCCTGTCCACTTCTTTTAATTTCAGTAGACAAGACACTCACTTGTTTGGCAAGGAACTCAGAGAGGGAGTCGCTGATTGCTTGATAATACCCAGAATAGTCCATTGACAATACATTGCATTAATGTAAGGTGCTAACGGGCAATAATATGCCAAAAGTGATTTCGGTTTATAAGTGGTTCTACATTGCATTAATGTATGGTCCAAACTTGCAATAATTGGCCAAAAGTGATTCTACAAAAAAGTGTTTAAGCTGGGCTCAACTGATAATTGTACCTAATTTTCCTGGAGAGGCCATTTCTTTCTTGAATTATGTACAGTTTAGTATAGTTTGTACATTGTCTGGTACAATGTACATGTTATCGCTTATTTGCTGTCATTTTAGTAGTTCTTCTTTTAGATCCTATTATTGTAATCAGAATAGGTCATAAATACGGGATGGTCACAAAGACTTTAAGACAAGAATTCAATTAGCGTTCTCGGTTTTCTTTTACTTCAGACATACAACAAGTAACATATTTGCCTTTATTTTAAATTATATATAGAGTGAGAGTGGGTAGTATCTCACTCAAACTCAATGAACAGTCAAATTCAATTAGTACTTTGTAATTTGTAGTCGGTTAGAATTATTCAGATACATCACAACATATATGTGAAGTCAGAATGTATGGTATATCATTCAAAGTCCATGCGTAGTCAAAATCCTTTACTACATCTAGTATTTTAAATTTAAAAAAAACACATATCAAGACATGTAGTTCTGTTCTGTTCATCACAGTCTTTTCCTCACTTCCTGCATGCTCTACACATGTAGGGTGATGAAGTTCCCCCAGTGTTTCTTCCTCTGACTAGGTGCAATTCACACTAGGGCCCCACCTCTTCCACTTTGGCATAATCCATGCTGGGGTCAGTTCTTCGCCCTTCTCCATTAAATAAAAAAAAATCCATGTCTGCAGACCAGCTGCTCCTCACAGGAAAACATCTGTGTACAACTTGCCCCTAGTTCTCACTCTTGTCCCTTACTTGTCTTCGAGCAGCTCCATGCTGTTGGCATACTTAAGGGCCGTCCTTTTCTGCAGCAGAATCTTATCAGCGCATGAGGAAGAAATAGCCTCATACACCATGTCAGCCAGAGGGGAATTTTCGCGGAGATTATACTGGACTGTCAACTCATCCATCTACATCCGGTCAGCATCCTCCTGGGCAGTATGTGATGCTATCTCGCACAGGACCCTGAGGCACTTGGGGAGGGAGGTCTTCTTGTTCATTTGCCTCTTCATCTTCTGATGGTAAGATTCTAACGTGTTTGTTATGGTGTGGCCGTAGTTAGGCATTTGTTGGCGATTGTAGAGAGCCCACTTCTCCTTGCAGTAGTTTATCCAGCGAAGTTGGAAGTACTTGCTGAAAGCTGGACAGAAAGAGGGGAGCACAGACAACTTTACAACTTCTCAGTTGAAGTGGTCTTCACTTCTCGAATAGACTCTCTTGACCTGATCCATAAGGTTTTCAAGGTCGTCATCCCGGATTTGTTCTGATGCCTTGTTTCTGATGGCACAAAGAACATGCCACAGACACAGCTGGATGTCTATTCTAGGGAGTTGGTCTTTTAGGGCACCAATTTCTTTGAGATCCTTGTCGACCATCACTGCCCTCAACTTTTCTCTCATCCCGTCATGGCAGTCTTAGAGAAATCGCAAAAACTCACCATACTTCACCTTGTTTTCTACCGATAAAGCCTCATGGCCCACCACTCGTCCATGCTCGTCTCCTTCTATTATCATGGCAGTGGTGACATGCATATTCTTACAGTTAATAGTGTATGTTGTATCCATCACCAAGAACTCTGGATACCTCTGGTAATACTGCCGCATCTCAGATGTGAGAAAGAATATCGATTCTATAATGTTATCATTAGTTAGCTTAATCTCAACCTTAGCTCCGTGATCCTTGTCTAGGAGGGAGTTAAGCTCGTCGATTAGCTGTTCATCTGAAGGTGGAGCTGGAGCCTTCAAGTTCCAGATGTCCTTAGACATTAGGTACTTTCCGGTTAGCTGAGAAAAGTACTGGCTGACCTTGAATGGTGGCATTCCAAGGTCAAACATCTTCTCGACTTCTTCGAGAGGTGCAACCTTCCTATTGTCAATGAACCATTACATGTGGGTGAAGTCCATTGACACTATTCTGGAATATGGAATGTGAATTTTTAAAAATTTTTTATGTAGACTTTTAGCATAGAATATATTAGAAATAATAATCATTTTGCTTCCAGTGTAGGTAGTATAAGTCCTGTATATGCTACATTGTCAACACATATATTGTCAACCATAATCAAAAAGGATAGGGATAGCTTCAAAGAGCCATTTTATTGAATTTTTTGAAATACTATAACCTATGGTTACCTTTAAACTTATATCAAACTACATTAAAGAGGGAAAGAATAGTAACAATGTTATGGTGATCTGTTTCATCTAAAGGGCATTTACCTCAGAATATTTCCGGAACGTACTCTTGCTCAACTTGTGGTCATGTATTGGTTGATACTCAACTACCTCCAGGACATCAAGGTGCCTGTTTGCCTTCACATCGAGGAAAACAGGGCACCCTATCTTGCAAGATCTGTTGTACAAAAATGAAAAAAACTTAATACAAAAAGCAGTGAAAATAAGGAGCAGTAAATAAGAAAGGAATCATGAATCCTTTTTAATCACTACAAATATGCCACAGGTGTGAAGAAATTGGAAATGTATTATATTGTAATATTTTGTTTTGCTATTTATTCATATATGGTTTAAATTGGTAAAGGGAAAAAAATGAAAAAGAAAATCAACCTACTTTTGTTTAGGTCTTAATCTGTTTGTTTGCCGTCCTGACAGTCCTGCATTTGTCTGAAGAAGATAGTATTTTATTGTAGGCACATGTATATGAACAAAGGGAACAGATGCAAAGATTGCAAATGCACAAATTAATTTATAAACCCATGGTAGTGAGTAAGGGGGACGTGATTTGTATTCCCCTTTAACTTACCAATAACACAGAGGCAGTAGTGTTTTATTCATAGCCCTGGATAGCATGCTTCAACTCTTCAAAGTCTTGAAAACGAGCGTCTTTGAAAAGCCGCTAGAAAGTGAAAAGAAATAACCATTGGTCACTGGCAAAGGTATAAGATGCTACCGCACATTTTACAATTCACAATTGAAGAGTATTTTCTTGCTTATACCATACACGGGACACTAGGGAAACTGCATACATGGGACACTAGGGAAACTGCATACACAGGACACTAGGGAAACTGCATACAGTTCTTTTTTTTATTAGACTACGTCTTTTATTCATGTGAGTGATTTTCTTTGACTGATTAGGTTCAGTTGTTACATTAAACCCCAGGCTTAGCTCTAGGTATACATGATATCATCATGAGTGGTATTTCATACAGATTATAAAAATTGTACAGAAAAAAAATGTTGTCATAAAATATTTTAAGGAGTGGGTTATTGGTGCTATCCATTGATTGCCAGTCAGTGGTAGTGGTTTGATGAGTCAAATGGGTAACATTGAGATGAGAATAATGAGGACAATATAGTAGGGCCTGTTTGTAATTACTGGGAGAGGTAAGATAGAAAGATATAGGATGTTCCTTGGTTATGTTAACCAAAAAAAAATACACACATTTATAGACAATTGGTACACACAAGTAGAGACAAAGCATAGCTTTGATGATACACAAGCAAGCATGTCACTATCACACTGAGTGAGTGTTAGAGGGCATATGGGAGGGTGGGGGGCATAGTGGGGGACTATGGTGGTTGGGGGTCTAGTTGGTGAGCTTCGAAGCGTGTTTTAAATTCAGTTATACTGGTGGATGTCTGAACAATTGGTTTAATCCTATTCCATAGGGCTATAGAGAGGACCTTTTTTATATCTCTCGAGCCTGGGCCTGAGCTACTTAAAGCGCACTTTTAGGTCACCCCTAGTGCGTGGGTTTTCAGTTGGGCGTAGTACAAGTTTTTGAGAAAGCTTGAACATGTGTAAAGCTAACTGTTCCTGCCTTCTATCAGACAGGGGATCTATATCAGTATGTCTATGTAGCTCATTTGTGGGGGTTCTTTGATCAAAGGCTCTAAGACATATTCTTAATGCTCTGTTCTGGAGACGTTGGAGTTTCAGAATATGTTGCTGGTTTGCACCTACCAGTACAAAGGAGCAGTAATCAAAGAAGGGAGGTATGGTCTGTTTATACACCTGGATGGCAACTGATTGAGACATGAGGTGTCTTAACTTACCAAATTTAAATATCTTGTTTGCTATTTTACAGCGCATTATTTTTAGGTGCTCATGCAGGGTTAGGTTACTATCAACCCATACACCTAGCTATTTATAATGGTCAGGGGTAGCCAGGAGGGTGTTTCCCATTTTAATTGGGATCTGTTTGGCCTGGGTTGTATGAGTTTTGTGCCCATACCACACCACTTGTGTTTTCTTAGCATTTATAGTTAGACCATGTGAGACACACCATTCTGAGACTCTGTCCAAGTTGGCCTGCATGTGGTCAGCAACAGCTTGCTGATCCCTATTTTTGGCTAATAATACTATATCATCTGCATATAAGAGTATATCTGTGTCCACCACCATGGTCACCTGATTTATGTATATAATAAACAGAAGGGGGCCCAAGATTGAGCCTTGTGGGACCCCATAACTTACCTCAAGCTCATTGGAAGTATGGCTGTTCAGAAAAGTAGTTTGGCGATGGCTGCCTAAGTAACTGGCTAGCCATTTCAGCATTAACCCTCCCATACCCAGTTGTATCATCTTTTTTATCAGCAGTGTGTGGTGTATAGAATCAAAAGCTTTACTAAAATCTATGTATGTTGCACAGGTGGTTTCTGAATTGTCTCTATTCAAATAGAGGGTTTGGAGAAGGTTAAAAACAGCATCAGGGGTGCCTTTACCTTTAACAAAGGCATACTGTTTTTCTGAGATAAGATTATTATTCTTTGCCCAATTGGCTTTGTGGGCATGGACTATTCTTTCCATAAGCTTGCCAGGGAGTGGGAGCAGACTTACTGGCCTCCAGTTGGAGACATCAGCAAGATTCCCAGATTTGGGTATGGGAACCACTGTTGCAACTGCCCATTCAGGGGGGAAAATACCAGTCTGGAAACTGTTATTGAACATGCTATACAACTGCTTACTAATTGGTTTAAAACCATCCTTTAAGACTCTTGAGGGGATGCCTGTAATGGCAGATGATTTCTCAGTGGCTATTTTACTTATCAGTTTACCCATCTCCAGTGTTGTTACTTCTGGGGGGCCTAAGGTGGTAGGGGGGAGTGGCTGTCCATCCATGAAATCAGTCACTGTCAGGGGAGAGTTGCCAGGATTACCCTGTTCTAGTATCTTATTGAAAAGCTTGTTGCCTATAGTGGCAAAGTAGGTATTACAGTACTCTGCTGCATCTTTACCATCTACTCTGGAACCATCTGGTAGCTTATAAGATGCTGTATTGGAGCTACAAGTGGGTTTCAGGATTTAACTCCCTCCAGAACTGTTTACTATCCCCTCTACATTCATCAAGGGTGGTCTTTACAGTCCCCCCTTTAGCATCTTTACAGGCCTTAGTAATCCAGCATCTGATGTTCTGTGCTTGCTTGAAATGGCGTTGGTCGTTTGTCTGTCTGTGCAGTATGACCATGTCCCTTCTATTGGCCATTCTTTCTCTAATCTCATTGGTCATCCAGTCATTATATATGACTTTATAATTTATCGTTTTCAGAGGGCAGATGGCATCATATTAAGTACTGATAAGGGATTTAATGAACCCCCATTGTGGCAATGGGTCTTCAAGGGCATAATACTCACTCCAGTCCTCACATACAAGGTCCTCCATTAGCTGGTTACTGTCATAGTTCCTGTAACTACACCCAATAAAGGAGCTGACTTATGCTTTCTCTCTATTCATCTTTTTGACTGCAATGACGGGAAGATGGTTGCTTATTAAATCCGGCAGGGGTCCTGCCAGGGGTACATGTTGGCTGTTACTAAGGATTAAGTCAAGGCAAGTGCCTGATTTAGGTCTGATAACTACATTAGTAATGAGATGCTGTAGGCCAACTACAGCTGCACTTGTAATCAAGGCTTCAGTTTCATTATCATCAGTGTCTAACATATTGACGTTGAAATCACCCAGCGCCCAAATCTCAAAAAAACCATCATCAATACCCTGTACACAGGCCTCAAAGCGCTCGATGAACCTTTCAAGCTAGGCATTTGGAGGTCTATAGATATTTATAATGGCTGTTCTCTTGAACTTTGGCTTCTCTATCTTCACAGTCATACATTTAATGTCTTCATCTTGAAAACTGAATTCATTGACCATCTCTGAATAAGTAAAGAGGTCTTGTGACATATAGGTCATAAGGCCACCACCTTGGGTGTCAGTTACCCTGTCTTGTCTATAATATCTTCTACCAGGCCATTCTATAAGTGCCTCTTCATAACCATCATGTAACCATGTTTCACATAGGGCTATGATATCTAATGATTTAAGAACTTCAGTAATATCATCATGCTTACCATCAATACTCCTACAATTTTGTGTACCAATTTTCAAACCTCTGGCTGCATCTAACTCGTCATGTGATACCGTGCCGGTGAGGTATTAGAGTGCTCTTGAAGTAAATTCTACATACCTTGAGGGGTGGACACCCAACCCCTTTAAATTCTCCTTCCTTACTAAACCCACTCTCCCAGCGACCGTAACAGGGGCAAAACAGGATGAAATCAGGCAAGTAATAAACAAAGGTTTAAGATGCTACACATACTGTCATTTAAAAATGTACAGAGAGACTAGGGAAAATGCATAGTGGGGACATGCAACCTTGTATTGTTATTATATGATACATGGGACACTAGTTAGTTTATACAGTACATGGCACACAGACACTAGTTAGATTAGACGGAAGAACAGACAATACAAAGTCCCTCTCTCCAGTGAATAAAGTCAGTATTCATCAGCAAAAGGGTGAAAGAAGGTTTGAAATACCCCTCCCACCCTTACAGAAGCCTGCCAAGGAGGAAGTATACGGTATGGTGGGGGACATGTTGTCACATGAAGAGAGTGTCAAAGATTGTGATAAAAATGAACGGATGACTTACCTCTTTCCCCCCCTGTTTCCCCCCCCCTGGAGGCCGTTTCACCGCGTCCAGGTGGACGTCCGCATTCCTTTGACGGAGTCCGTCTTCTGAAAAACCGTTTCTGCTCATTATTTTAATTAAATATATTACCCTACACGGACCTCCGCGAAAAACCACGGACCTCCGTCTTTTTTCGCGGACTTTTCACCGTTTCAGCTCACAACGCGGACCCTAACAAAGTCCACCTCCAGTCCGTCTTATGACAGAAAAAGGCGGAGGGGTAAGGTACCAGTAGGTGACCCAAGACGGACCCTATTTAAGCCACTTTCATGTCCGTGACAACCAAAATATCTAATTTTATGTCCGCCTTACATTTTACCCACCCTCCCTGAACTTGATGGGAGCGACCTTGACCCGACCTTTGACCCCTGACCCTTAGTCGCAGAACATTCAACTGGCTGTCACAACATGGGGAGGTATTATGTTCTTTGTGTCAAACGGGAATTCTACGAGAGGCGAGATCCACTCTCCTTCTACACAGAAAAGAAATTCCTGCAGAGATATAGGCTCACGAAAGCAGTCACCAGACAACTGATAAAGAACTATGTGGCCTACCTTCCACCAAAGCGTAGGATCTTGAGAGGGGTCCATGCTGTCCCACATAGGATTCGAGTGAGTGCTCATACATTGTTTTACTTCTACTCTTTTCATGTCTTTAAAATAAAGCCCTCCTCCTTTCCCTTCTTTTCTTAAGGCCATTCTAAGAAGAAATACATTTTTAATGTAAATATGTTTAACCTCCAACTTTCTAACTGGTTTCCCCCTGTCTTTTTCTCCCGTTAACCTCAAGAAGCAAGTATAATATTTCATGTTTATTTTCCTCTTCAATTTCATAGCTCTATACCCCTTCTTCTTGTTATATTTTTTAAATTCAGAAATTATTTAAGTTAATTCTTTTTTTCAGTTCTGTATAGCAATTCGGTATTTTGCTACTGGGGCCAACTATTGCACCATAGGAGACTGCCACGGAGTTTCCCGTTCTACCGTGTGCAGGTCCGTGCAGGAGATCACGGATTACTTCCATGACGCCCTGGAGGACTATGTGGTATGGCCTGACACAGTCCTAGACAAGAACAACAAGTCTGTTCTCTTCCTTCGTGAGAAAAGTAAGCCAGGGGTCTTCGGGTTGGTGGATGGTACCCATGTTCCTATCGAATGCCCTAAAGGAGTGGTTTCTGATGAAAATCAGTACTACTGCTACAAGGGGTACTACTCCATAAATACCATGGTGAGATTTTATTTAATTTTAACATGTTACAGTCTTTCTGAGAGTATACAAAAACTTTCTTCTTCGGGTTTTTGAACTTAGCCATGAACTGATATAGCATGATGTACAGTCCTTTTCTCTATCTTGTTGTTCTTTTCTTTGTGAAGATCATCTGTGACTGGGACTGCATTATAATGCACGTCAATGCGAGCAACCCTGGGTCGTGCAACGATGTGTATGTCATGAATGGATCACAAGTCAAATACCTGGGTGAGAGGGGAGACTTCAGTGGGTTCTTCCTACTGGGAGATGGAGGGTAAGATATTATTAAGCTCTTCTTTACCTTTGCACTGTGTCGTAAATATAAAAAACAAATTCTACAGAAGACTGAAATTTATGCAGTGTATATTATAATGAAATATATTTATTTCTGTTCCTTATTAGGGATATCCTCTTAATGTTATTTCTTTTTTCCAAAGGTACACTTTGACAGACTACCTCTACACCCCCGTCAAACCAGAGGTGACAGACGAGGACGTGAAATACAATAAGTGGCACAAGAAGACACGTTCCAAGGTAGAGAGGACAATAGGCCAACTTAAGCAGAGGTGGAGGTAAGATATCACTGTACCTTTATTTATTTAACCATATCAGTTTCTAATTTATTGAAGGCTATGGTCAAAAAACAATTCTTTTTTCCCTCTTGCAACTGACTCAATACTTTAAAAAAATTAATTTTTCTAGGTGTCTGGACTCGAGCGGGGGATACCTGATGCACTGTCCTTTCCGGGCAGCCTGCATAATTGAATCGTGTGTGGCCCTGCATAATGTCGCCAGGATCGCCAAGATCAAACTCCTGCGGGACTTCCCGGCTAAGGACAACTTCAAGAGGAAGTTTCCCCCCATAGATCAACCTGAAAACGTAGGCCCCAAGCCACGAGTCACCTTCAAAAACTTGAGAGAGGAATACATTCAGGATCATTTTGGGAGGCACTGAAATATTTTCCTTTTAACCTAGAAATGTTTTAATG
Organism: Acholoe squamosa; assembly: GCA_949317995.1. NCBI lineage: Eukaryota > Metazoa > Annelida > Polychaeta > Phyllodocida > Polynoidae > Acholoe > Acholoe squamosa. The sequence continues at coordinate 22,152,258 of OX439037.1, read as the reverse complement.
AACTGAGAAGCACAACAATAACCTTATATAGATTGGTTTTTGTTTAAAGAGATTCTCCATTTATTTAAGGCATGTCGAGCCAAGAATGAAATACTCCTTGTCTATATTCTATATAATAAATTAATGTGGATATGTTTTTAGTACACTTAGACGTGAAACATCTTAACAAATGATATGTACATATTTTCTCCATGTCCTAGGTCTTTTACATACGTTTGGGTTAAATGGAACAAGATAAAAATTAAATGCACTTTTAATAATCAATTATTTGTCGGCTGTTCCTGTTATCTATATATTTCTAGACTATCCCATCTCTCCTCGTCTGTAAACTCTGATACAGCTTCACCTTTTTCTTACATTAAAATAACGCCCACATGCATAAGAATACAAAATGTTATCTTCTTATTGACAGACTAAGCATTATTTATTCTGGAGAAAAGTGACATGTTCTGTCTATCATACATACACTTTTACTAATACTACATCGTCACACTGAGGTGAACAACCTTATTTCAGGACATGGACATAAAACCTGAGTATAATATTGACTTACAGTTATCCTTTTTTTCTTTGAAATTGTCAACGAACGTAATACTTTTTGGCACAGACAAGAATTAGCACCTTTTTGGCTTAACATATATGAACCTTAACGTAGCAAAGCAGTTAAACCTTTAACAAATATGAGTCTTCATAACATGATCGCGGATGTCCATGTTCACATTTGGAAGTCATGCAGTTGTTTTTTTATGCGGAGCCTTTTGGACTTACGCATAGGCATTTCGTCCCGGTCAGAAACTGACCCAGCATCATCCGTAGATTCCACTCCCCCTGCAGACTTTGCATCTTCCTCTATGTGTCCACTTCCTTCCCCTGCAGCTTTCGTGTGACCTCTTGTGTTTGTGTCCCCTCCTTCTGTAGGTTCTTCTGCTCGTGTTTCAGTCTGTTCCTTGTCCCTTCCCTCAAATTGTTCTTGTTCCATAGCGGTGTCTTGGACTATAACGAAGTCATCGCTCGATTTAACTGTGAACGTGGGTAGACCAAGGCCGTCGTTGCTCTCTGTGGCCTCCTGACATATAGCTGCAAATAAAAACAATTAGGAACACATGATCCTTGTATTGAAAAGTAATATCACAAAGGGGTCCAGCAGGGCTAGATGTGCATCTTCAGTTTGTTTTTAAGACATCAAATGTAGATGAACATTTTAATAATAAATTCTCATACTATTTTCAAATCTTTTTATGTTCTACGTTCTACGTAAAACAGAGAAGAATCTAACTATGTGTCATGTGCAGATAATTATATATATTGACTCACCTGCGCCTGGAATAATGAGAGGAGCGGAAATATTTCTTGAAATAGAACCTGTCTCTTCAAACACCTGCTCTGTTGTGTGGTAGTTGGCGACTCCCTCTTCTGCAATATCAGATGATACAACATAGTATAGCTTTACAGATAAAGTACCAAATATCTATTAGAAGAAAATAAATTCCCATTCTATTCAAACGAGGTGAGGTAGTCCGTATCCAACAAGGCCTTATAGACGGAGTTGAAAGCAGAGAGGCCTCACCTAGGTGAAGACGAGGGAAATTTGTTCCCTGCTCATGGACATTTGCATTTATATCATGGTCTATGTGATGGTGGTATCAGCCTTTACTTAATTATTAATTTCAGTCTTTCATGACTTGGATTCAGCAAGCTATGACGGATTATTTTTTGCAACATAAAAGCATATTATAATATCCAGCACATAGCTGTAGGAAACTTATCATTCAATTACTTTTTATGATAGTCTTACAGTAAATTATTTTGGTTACATGTTTAATGTGGGCATGGGTTATCAAATAGTTCTTAAATTTTACCTGTGTATGGGTGAGTCAGGAAGGCAGACACGCCGTTATTCTCTGAAGTAGTATCTTCCTCGGGCCTTTCAGTACCCTCCTCATGGTTTTCAGTCCCCTGTCCAGGCTTATCGGTCCCCTCCTGAGGTAAATCAGTCGACTTCACTGATACGGGACCTGGAGTCTGCAATGTTCCTTCCTCTGTTTCGGTTTCGACACTGCGGACGGACGGAGCTGAAAGAGAAAGACAGTCACTTAATATCCACCATAACTATAATTTAACCAAATAATTATTTTCTGTATTGTTTGAAGGCGATTTAATTCAAAGTGAAACTATTAATTAAATTCATTTTCTGTTTTTAAAATGTTCTTGAAATAAAAAGGTATACCTGTTAAAGTCAACGCAAATTATGTTATCTCACCTCGTATTAGGTTGTGGTCAAAAGAGTAAGTCACAGCCTGGTTCAACTTGTGAACAGTCGTGGTGACTTCCTTCAGGATATCATCCACAGTCTGTACTGTTCTCATACCTGTGGAACATCTTTGCTGCAAGTGGTCAACATTAATTATTAAACCACTGAAAGACTGTGAGAGGGAGGCGACGGAGCCCTGCATGTGGACCACCTCAGCGTTCATCTTTCCTTGAGACTCAGCGACCTTCTCTGTATTTTCTACCATTTTCTCACTCAATTTTTCCAAGGCCTTTACAAGTTGAACCTGTTTAGTTACAATGGCATTGGTTAATTGAGTGTGCACATTTCCTAAAGCAATGGTATCTTCTTCAGCTTCTTTCCTCTGCTCCTCAATATATTTTTCTTGGGCCTTTAACATAGAATCTCTTTGTTCCCTCACACAGCGTGCTGTCTCATGTGAATGCTCACGGAGGGCCGCAGTTATTCCACTCGTAACTCCTTTGAGGGACTTGACCATAATAGAGGCAGTTTCTTGGGTATTTTGTGCCAACTCGTCCTGATGTTTCATAAGAGCTTCACACAGTTTTTTGTTGTGGTCCATGATAAGGTTCCTTGTTTCCTCCATATCTAACTGGATTTTATTTTTTAAATCAGACCTGAACATGGCATCACACCTATTTTTTGACATGTTATTTAACGATGGGAGCGAATCATCTGGGTTACCATAATCAAGTTTTCTCCTTTTACTGTCTGATGTTTCCGCTGTCAGGTCTACTATGGAATCTGTTTTCCTTTTATTGCCAGGACTTTTGTCCATGCCTTCATTGTATTTGACTGCTGGGGTGCTGGTCTTAAAGACAGGAGACATCTGCATTTCTACCCCCGATATATCCCCTTCTGCCATAAGTTCAGTGAAAGACGGTGGCCTAGTACGCTGTCTTTTGGTGGCGGGTTCAGAGGTATCGTCAACAGGCTTTGGCTCAGATATAGGGACCACTTTTTCAGGTTCTTTTCGAGGTGGAGGTTTTTCTAATACCTGTTTGTATACAGAGGAAGAAGGCTTCTCAATGTTCTTTGGTATAGAAGAAGTAGGTGGTTTCTTTGGGGTATTTCTAGTAACTATTTTCTTCACCTCCTTTAAAAGCTCATTTCGTCTGTCAACTCTCTCTCTAGCGTGGGGAGACAGGTCCTCCTCTGGTGGCTTTTTCTTAGACTGAATACCCTTTTTCTTATCATTCTCTCTTTTGTTGAAAAGAAGCATTTTTTGTCTTGTAACACTAGCGGGCGGGGGAGTTCTGAGGTCGTCGTCATCTGCCAACGAGGTATTGGGTTGCTCAACGACTACCCGAGGTAGAAGGGATTCCCCGTCTTCATGTCTGTAATGATCCACTGATTGGAAAACGTCCTCCTCCTCCACAGGTTCATTATAATCCTCCTCATCCATCAGTGGATCTGAAGGAATAAAGTGACAAACAGTATTTATTTATTTGTTTTTAACTTAAAGCATGTAACATTTTCTCAGACTAACAAGTATCTACATAGAAATGGCAATCCATGTTCCTATGTTCTATTACAACACATATACACATTGTATTATATCATAGGCTGTATGAAAATATATCATATTCTTCTCCGTGAAGAAATAAAATACAGAAGGTGGACCCATTTTATGATATAGGACAGAAAAAATTACTCACCGCCTTCCTCGTCCGTGGCCAGTAGATCGCCCTCCATCACAGCCTTCATGGCATCACTGGGCATGGCTAGATTCCCATAGTCCTCCCGGTTGTCTCTCTCAGGATCGTAACATGACCACGCCTGGTCGGTCCTCCCTCCCCCTTTGAGGTTAGGCGGCTGCATGCCGGGTATCCCTTGAAATAAATGAATCATCTTTTCATGTAATTGGACATGTAAGAAGTGTCAGAACAACAAAGACCCATTTTCGCAATATAAATATGAAACATAAAAGAATTGTACATTTAATTTGTTTTTCTTATGAAGAGAGTTGGCGGATGACAGAGGAATTAGGATTTGTTTTTTCATAAATATATGGACATATAGTTAATAGATTTTTCCATAGGAAAATAAAAATGTATGCCAGAAGGCCAAGTACTTTGATATAAGCTTACCTAGTACTACATCCTCCCCTACCCAATCCAGTATAGCCTCTTCGAAATCGGTTAAGTAGTCCTTTTCCTCTCGTTGCCCACTACCACTTCTGTATTTATTGTCGACGTACTGCCTCTGTCCAAAAAAAATAGAGAAATAGCATAGCATTTAGGGACTCGAAAACAAAAAAGAAGAAGAAGTTTAGATGATATGGTGCCTTTTAATTTCATAAATATAAGAAGATGACATATATACATGTTAAGACATACAGTATATAATGGGGAGAAGAGTTAACAGGTTAATATATGCTATTATGGTATAACGTATAATGTAAATATATATTATATATATATATATATATATATATATATATATATATATACATACATACATATATATAATTCAAAGCAGACCTACCTTTCTTTTGGCGTCTTGGCTGAAATACAACAGCTTATCTTTGCATTGTTTGACCTTCCACTCACGTTTTCCTATGGACTCGACATATTCTGAAAAAAAAAATTTGTTACAGTAACAGAAAATGTCTGATAAAGTTAAACTGTATGGTCAAGAATACACTAAAAAAATGTACAGTCACAACTGTATACAAGGCAAATCTTAAATGACAATAAATACCTTTTCTTTTTATGAAGTATAAAACATGAAACAAAATATATGATTTATAAGTGGATACCCATGTCAAAACAGAAAATAAAAAATTATAGTTACCCGCTAACTCCTCCCATGCTAACTTCTTCATCGTCCTTCCGTCTGAGCTTGCCTTGAACTTTCCTTTTAATATAGGTTTCAGGTGGTTGGCTCCCCAGATAAGAGCCTTAAGTTCAAGTTTGTTCCATTTCTTAACTGTGGAATCGGTGGAAGAAGCAGTAGAAACATTTCCAGAAATGTTACCGCCACGTCCACGACCTCGGGTTCCTCTAGCACCTTGTGAGCCTCTACTTCCTCTGGTTCCTCTTGCACCTCGAGTAGCTCCCCTCCCTGTACTGCCAGAGCCTCGAGGCCTACCCCTTGGCCTTGTTGCCCCACCACGGCCTCTCACAGATTGTCCCCGACCAGAAGGAGCAGAGAAACATTCTTCATCGTCTGTAGGGACATAGTCAGGGTCACACAAAACATCGTCCTCCTTGAGAGGAGGTACAACAGGTCTGCTGGGTCTTAAACCAAAATGAGATGGGTGCTCTGAACTAGGAGCTTTACCTTTCTGTCTTTTTTCAGATATTCCACCTTGAGACTGCTCGTGGAGAAGATTTCTGCGGTACTTATACACCAGGTAATCAATGTCTGCCTCTACCCCGATTTCCCCTTGAGCTTTCTTGCGGAGGAGTGATTTTTTGAATTTATATACCATATAAGCGATGTCCTGATCTGCACCCATTCCGGGAAAGTCACCGGGTTTTAGTAGATCCTCATCGTAGTTTTCCTCGAACTCATCTACTTCCTCGTCTTCGTCATAGTACAGGTCTTCATCCTCCTCCGCCTGGCGGGACGACTGAAAAAAATAATTAATAAAAAAGCTGAACTCATATCTGGAAAACTGTAGCCCTTTATTCACTACAAATGCTAGACGCTGAACGCCGACCAACTCACCTTTTGAGCAGCTTTCGGCATTTTATTTTATTGTCGAAAGAAAACGGCGTCTCCCGGAAGGTGGAGGCGGCCATTGACATCCCATAATTCATGACGTCACAGGGGATTCCCGGAGAAACCCCGCCAAAAATCACGGATGAGGCGCAAGTACCTTACATGAAAAATAATAAATTAAATGAAGGCGAGGGTAAAACGCGGACGTCCGTGTTCAAGAGTCCGCCTTCTGATAAAAGGGTCCGTGTTCTTTTTTTTTTTAACGGAGGGGTGACGGAGTACGAACAGAAACAGTTATGAAATAAAATAAGGCGGAGTCCGCGTCAGGGTCCGCCTTTTTAGTCCGTGTTCTTAAATAAAATAAAGTTCGCGGTGAAACGGCCTCCTGTGTATATTATGTATTTCCCGTGTATGGAGAAAGAAAAGATGACAAAAAAACATAGCCGGAGAGGGGAGGCAAACTGGGTACCCCATGATTGTCGGTCGGTCGCCTTAACCCCTCAGCCATGGAGTCGCTGATGGACGGGCCACAATAACCAAGTTATATTCCCATGCATCCTTGTAAAAATGAGTAAAAATGTCTCACCAGGTGTCCCGGGGTTGTGGGGGGACTCCGATGTATGGCCCTGTATGTCCACACAATCCCGTGTATGGGCCTCCAAATGGTCCTCGGGTGGAGTCCCGTGTACGGGCCGAAAAGTGTAAAATCCTGTGTATGTTATATATGTCCCGTGTATGAATTGGTTGTCTCATGTATGGAAAAATCCCGTGTACGCTACTCGAGCGTATAAGGCCACTATATGCCCGAGGAGCTCGGGCGTATAGCACTTGGCCTAAAATACCATAGATTGTAAATATTGATTATTTTAGTGGCCCGTCATTTGTCACAACAGATCAATAGACGCCAATACTGACGTCACAGGTAGCATCTGTTTGGAACCGGAAGCCTCTGCGAGTGTTGATAGAGGTTGCCATAGTTGCGACGGACAGGTCTACAGATCTATAGGCCTATACTATTACATGATGCAGTTTTCTATAAGTAGGCATACTGGGGTTTATAAGGTTTATGATAAATCAGATGGAAATGTCAGCAATGCCAAATTAAGGAAAATCAGCAACATATTGGTGCCGATGGCATCCTATATTGCTATACAGGCCTACTACACTTTTATGATATAGTATGAAAGCAGAGAGAACTGGCAAAGGGGGTGTATCGATAACACTAACTTCTCCATTATGCAGCATGATCGAGGTAGTTCTTAACAGGTTGGCAACAAAGGCCATAGTGAGACATAGACAAAGGTGCATGAGAATTGGTCTCCACTGAGTGGGGACCAATTCGAGTGCTCCTTTGTATTTATCTCAAGTTATTTTTGTCAGAAATGTTAAAAAGTTAATTCATTTGGCATTAGTAATCATTTCATCATTTATTGTGTGACCATTTGGGATAATCTACATGGAAGGGTTATCACACTGGGGTGTGTGATACAGAGACCCTTGGTTAAACGTTAAACCTATGGGGCTGTCATATTCAACTTGAGATAAAATAATTTATGTCACACTACATACATTAATATTCTATTAAGGATTGTTCTCTACCCCTTATCGGACCGCCGCCTGAAGTGTCTATATAGTCATATGACAATATTCATTGCCGCCACGATGCACCAATTACATCGACGCATCATGCCCACTCCTATAGGAATCAATCATGTAGGTTAGCATGATGCATTGGTGTAGCCCAGGGAGTACACTACATTTATTCATTTTACGAACCAAGAGCAATGTGTGCAGTACATTAATGCACCATGTAGCCATCACAGGACTACAGACTATATGTGGAACAAGGAAGTAGACAACTTCCTCTGAATCCATATATACATGTAGGTGTATAGCAATAAAGCCTTACTGAATGTTTGAACTAAAAGTCAACATTATACATGTACAACTTTGAACTAAAAGTCAACATAATACAACTTTAGTTTTGTATACTTAAAGGGAAGTTAAGACTAAATTTTACCCATTTTGACATGTGGGAATGAAATGGATAATTCACTGTACAACAAAATTTCACTTTTCGAAAAAAACGGAGCTCAAACCCAAAAATTCCCATGTATTTTGACCTGGGGAATTCAAAAATAACATTCTTTTTTACTGGCAGCTCTCAATTTTGAGATAAGGATAATACCCTAGAATTGCCAATTTTCGGGAGCCAAATCCATATTAGTACAAACTGTGCAAACACCAGATTTTACATCAAATCTGATTTATTTATCTTGAATTATCATTTCCAAACCCATATCTAATGAATTACTAAACCTTTGACTCAGTAATATGCAGTAAATGTAGTAAATATGCTGAAAATGTTAGCCAGTCGACACTTGTTTGGGACTGTTTTGCTTGTCTCTTGTACACAATGTTGGGCTCATCCCAGGTGAGACCCCATTACTAGTCTGCCAGAAGACATGGTAACCACTATCTTTGTTAGCATATTTCCATCTCTGAGAGGTCCTGTTAGAATCTTTCCCCATGCATGTCATTTACCGAGCCACAGATTTCTTTTTAACTCTTTCACCCCTGAATTCCTGTAACTCTATGGGATTTGTATGCAAATCCTGCTCTATGGTGTGGAAGAATGGGAGGTCAGTTGCAGAAAGTGGATCTTCAAGGAGATCTTGTATTTAAGTTTCTGATATGTGCCCGTAGTGTGTCTACACAGTTCTCAGCCTTTATGTTTCACAGAAATCCTAATATGACTGCTCAGAGGATAAGGCATGACTTCCATAAAATATGTAGCATTCTTTTTGGTTATTATGTCAAATTACCATGATTTTAATCACATGATTATGGATAATCCTGATGTTTATATGCAATCTTATTCACTATGAATTATGGCTGGTTGCTCTAAATGATACAGAAGTCAGTGTTTCAAGCAAATTAACATGGAAATATGGCTTTTTGTTTTAGACGGTTGCCCTTGTACCAAAATGACCCCCGAAACCAGTGGTTATAATGCAATGTACATGAAATCTAGACTATTTGTATATGTGCACCTTGACCCCTAGTGACATGATCCATGTTGGACTCTTGCTTCTGGACTACCCAAACTGTTACAACTTTGTACAAGGAGCTTGCTAACCCCAAACACATGATATTTCATAAAACTGGTTCAGATGTTAGGAATGATAGAGGCCTATATAGGGGCCACTTTTTCATTAAATATGATTTGTAGCAGTGTCAAAGCTATTGATATTATTCAGACAAATGCCAGGAATAACATAAGAAAGTTGTTGTACAGATTTTGACTGCATTACATAGGTGAACATAGTGAAATCATTGCCCTTGGAGGGATTTTCAGCATATATGGCACCCTATGGATATCTCAAAATTGAGAGCCAATAGACATTTTTCTACCCTCATTTTCAGACTCAGCAGCCTCAAATTAGGTATAATTGGTTTGTTTGATCTCCGTTTATTTTTGGATGTTGTACAGTCTATAACTGGCAATCATCATCAGTCCTCGTGATGAGATGACACACTTAAATATCGAAACAAGGGTACTGATATCAGGAACCACCCAACTGTAAGTGAATGACCAAGTTCATTGCAGAAACGTGTACTGGTTTCCAATTTCATTATAGGTAACTTTGCCTGTCTGTAATAAAAAAGAGATCATTCGGCACCAAGACTCATTTTAACGAGGTTTCACATCAATATTGTATTGTTTTACCCTGGTAATTTATATGATACCCTCACATTCTCATTTTTATAGCATGTATAACCTCACAAAAAAAATCTCATTTTAAAACATGCGTTCATGGGTATAATGCAAACAGATGCAACCCCTGTGTGGGGACCTGGATCTTCCATACTATCTACATATAGGCAGATGGCATGCAACCGGTTGTACAGATACATGCCCTACCCTTGTGGGGACATATATAGCCTAAACATAAAGACCGTCTCATGTTAAGTCCTATTTATCTCTCTAATCATGTATCCATTCAGCTGGACGTACAGAGACAGACCCGACCCCTGGTGTTGGAACCTGGACCTACACCCATACCTGTGAGCAGCTCGGTGTGGCACCACAGGCAGCCATCCGTGACGGACTGCGCAACGAGAAGCTCAACCTGTCCGGCCGTAACCTGGGACCCCGGGACTTGGTACCACTGGCTCATGCACTCAGGGTGAATGACTATTATTTTGTCCTTTTTTGTATATCAATATGTGTTGTATACAACTTCATCCATTTGGTATATCGAACCGTTCCATTCTTCATAAAATATAGGATATAATCTAGATTGCTTCCTTTTATGAGTGTACAGTATGTGTCTGTGTGCATGCAAGGGGGGGGGGTACGGTCACAAATCATAGAAAGTGTGCATATGGGGCCTTACATGTCATTCGCCCAGACATGTGCCCAGTCATTTTGGGCACATTTTACCCCCCTGGAGCCCAAAATATGCATATGGGACCATCAAAACCCATATGTAACATGAAGATCTCATCCAGCCTGACACTTTGAGCCAAAGAAATAGAGGGGGAAACTAAAATTTGAAGAGTAGGGGCTGGAATACCTCCAAGTTCGTCATATGCAAACCTTCTATGATTTTCGACCGTACACATAGATGAGCCTATCTATGGAACATGATAGGAAGAAAACCCATATAAAGGCCGTATGATGCACTTAGGCAGTGCTAGCAGCTCACCCACCTGGGCTCACCGCATTGGTGCATAATATTATTTAGGTGGTATTCTCTAGTCTCGGCATGGACTTAGCGACTTGTAAGGGCATCATGCAGGCATGTATCATACGATACCTAAATATAACTAAAAGATGAACATAATTATTTTTATCTATTCTGCAGGGTAACACAGAGTTGAGCACACTTGACCTCTCTGGGAATGGTGCATCTGGGACGGCTATGTTGGAAATCGCCAACGCCCTCCGCTGGAACAACACCATTAGAAAGCTGGTAAGGATGACTAGGTCCTAGATAATAAAATGAGTTCCATCGAAAGTAATGAGAATATTTTAAATAAAGCAGAACTTTATTTACTTTTAGTAGGCTCAGGAGAAGTCGCAGGACAGTCTAGCAGACAGACAGACCAATATTGTTATATCAAAAGGCCATGGAATAGTTCTACATCGAATAGATAATGAATGAATTGATAAATAGCGATGTATTAATGTAATGTTTGAAGATAACTGTTTGCAGAATTTGTCAGACAACAACTTGGGTACCTTGGGAGCGGCAGCTGTGGCTGAGGTGATGCAGTACAACACAGGAATCACCACACTGGATCTATCACGTAGGTCTCACATACAAAATAATTATAATGTTTTAATGGATCCTGCATTAAATCGGTGTAAGTGCTTTGTTGTTATAATGCCACATTAAACCAGACTTCATAATCATTAGGCCCAGCTTTAGGGGGAGGGGTATTGTCATTTTGTAGTGAAAATCTGGAAATCTGGATTCAGAATTTCATAAGCCAAGTACATGCTCTAATGGCCCCCCTCCCCCTCTGACAAAATCAGTGTCAGAACACTAGATCTACCACTCGGGTTGTGCACTGACATAAAGGTATCTTTCCATATACTACTTACAGTAGGGCACTGGGTCAGGAAGTAGGTCACGCACTGTACCGGCAGGTGTCTTTCATACCATACTGCACCTGATACGGTCTACCTGTACAGCTAACTATCCATAAGTTCCCATCTGCTGCTCTAGTATGACACAGGGTTCTAGAATTCAAGTATTAACAAAAATCCTCTTTATAGGCATACCGTGTATGCACCTTCAATTTTGGTAAATTACCATTATCACAATTATGCAAAGGCACCGTTTGGCATGCAAAACCTATACATATAGTGTAGAGCGAGATACAGGTCATTCTATGGGGACTATATGCGATCAAAACGCGTCCCTGGGTGGGCTCGAACCACCAACCTTTAGATTAACAGTCTAACGCGCTAGCCGATTGCGCCACAGAGACAGCCATGTTGGTATCAGTCCTGTATAAAAATTTTAAATAATCCACATCTAGGGTCTAGGGATAAAATGACCATAGTAGTGGCCCGCTAGTGGAAAAGTATGACTTGTACATTAACACCAAGATCGATTTTTTTGGCATATTAAAATCAATTTAAGAACCATGCACCGCCAGGATAAGATCATCTTAAAATTCAGATTTTTTTTTTTAAATCAGAAAATGAATGCAGTTTTTTTTTAAAGTTTATTTGTAGTAGTGCCGTCATAACTCACATATTAGGCGCAGCCTGAGCTTCTGCCAGACCCCGGTGCCAGACGTAGTCTATACATATTCTAAGCAGTTACAAACCCCCTACAGTCCTCTCATAGGCCTATACAATTATAACACGCACCTCTAACTTAGACTGATTAGTGTGCCTAATAGGCTGCATCACGGGCGTGGACTGGTTACCAGGTTTAGTCTGTGTAGGTGTTATCCTGTGTGGTGACTTTGCCAAAGTAACCCCTCACCTCCGTAATCAAGGTCTGTGCATAGCAAATAAAAGCACCAGAGGGCAGCACTGTTCCCTTTAGTTTCTCACCCTTCTATAGCATATGGATAACACCTACACAGACTAAACCTGGTAACCAGTCCATGCCCGTGGGCTGCATGGAGTATTGTCGTAATCTTTCTTCTTTTTTTTTTGCCTCCGATTCGTTTTACGTACATATGTACCATATCCAATACCCATTCTGCTGGATTTTCCATTTCAGATAACAACTTTAATGACGAAGCAGCCAAATTCCTCGGACTGGGAATCGAGGTTAGCCATTGAGTATTTAGGCCGATTCAGTAGGCTAGTTATCAATTCATAAATTCTTATCTTTTGACCATAAATTTTATGCGGCTGCATGGATCTATGGTATACTTTGGTTGTGCTTATTCATTTCCAAATACTTTGGCACATAAATGGGTCATCGGGTCAACTTAACAATAGATATAATTTTATGTTGGTGAGAAGGGGATGGGAGAGATCACCCTTCAATGGTTCAGGTAACTAATTTTTCCTTTGGTAGAATAGAATGTAGAGCATGCACTTCTCAATGATACACAACAATTCCTATTCTGATTACTAGTAACGTGCCCTTTCTCACCCAGACAACAGATCGCCTTGCCAACCTGAACCTCAGTCACAATAAGATCGGTGAGGCCGGAGGAGTTCATATTGGTAACGGATTGAGTAAGTTTTGATGATGCTTGCTTCTATATCTGATTTGCTTTCCAACCAAACACTCTCAGTAATATTCTTGATCCTATAGTTGATTAAAATGTAGCGGTGTTATGAAGGTTTCTATTGATAAGATGGTATCCTAAATAAGGTATCTTTTATGTTTCTAGTGAAAAGTGAGTCAATACAGATCTTGGATGTCAGCTGGAACAAACTCAGAGGAAAGGGAATTGTGATGGTAATTCAGGCATTGCAGGTAAGTAAACTAAATAAGGCACCACTTAAATAAAATGACATCTTTATCAATTTAAGTACAAAAGTTCAAAGTCAGGTTCAATGGCGCCATTGAGTGATTTATTTGTCCTATATTAGGGGCCCTTGATGGGGGTCCCAATGTCCCATGTCGATTTTAAGAAATGGCCATGTCACCATGTCGATTTTAAGAAATGGCTATGTCCCTGTGTCGATTTTAAGGAATGGCCATGTCCCCATGTCGATTTTAAGGAATTGGCCATGTCTCATGTCATTAGGCCAAAAAAATGCTCATGTCGCCATGTCGATTTTAGGGGTCTAGAGCCATACATTGGTGTATCATGAAAACTGATGCTGTGTCTATTAATATTTAGAAGGCCCATTATAAGTGAGTACCACACGTCTATTTAATGATGAATACAGGCACTTGAAATACCGCCCCACTCCCACACTAAAAATAACTTATTATAGCAAAATGCCTATATCCTTCACAAGCTGCCATACAATGCAGCAGGGGGGCCATGTAGCATCAATTTTTCGCCTCACTCATGTAGCTTTATACGTCATTGTGCATGATAACAACTTACCCATGCACTGATAACAATGATAACTTGCCTTTTACCGTTATAACTTTACATTTATAAACGCATCAAAGATAGCTCACCATGATATACATTGTACAAGGTAAACATGGTGACTACCCACGTCAACCTGGCACACAATGGATCAGGGTACGAAGGATCATTGGCTCTCAAACACATGTTGAAGAAGGGCACTTATCTGGTGGAGCTGGATGTAACAGCAAACCGCATCAACTGGAAGTGTGTCCAAATGGTGGCTGAGGGCATCAAGGCTAACGATTCCCTGGAGGTCCTGAAGGTGAATATAAATTTAAGGCCTTTAATGGCCACAGAATATGTGACACTTAAAAGGTCTAGAAGCAAAGGTCTAGAAGCAACATTCTATAAAATGTGTTTTATTAAGAAGGTTTGAAAATAGTCTTTGTAGGTGTCTCCCAGATTGATATTTTAGTCTATTCATAAAAATTATAATTTTCCTTTGTGCTTTTCAGATAGGGAAGAATCCGTTGACCACCACTGGATGTATTGACATCATAGACGCCGTCTCTTCCCCTAATTGCTGTATCAGAATGTTAGATCTAACGGTTTGTACAATATTCAGGAATATCAATTTTTTGATACAATGTCTTCCATAATGGGCCATGGCAGCAATCTTTCTTGGCTACAATAGAGAGTGTGTCTGCTCATATCAGGATAATTAATCATTAACCATCTGTTGCTAACGATGGTAATTGCCATGGCAATAAAAACAAACTAAAATCAGTGTTTGGAAAATGACGATAACACATTAAAATGGCAAAATACATAAAACATATATATTACACTGATACATGTATTATATAAGTTACTCGCTACCAGGGAATAATATACCGGTAATAATATGGATGAGGATAATAAAATACCAGCTGTACTGGTAATAAAATGTATTAATATAATAATCATATAGTGAATGATGTATCACAGAACACATGAGTTTGGTGGGTTACTGACCTTGGGGCTATCAGCACCAAACATGCCTTTATTAAAACAACTATAATAATTAGTTGACAAAAAGCAAGTCAGCAAAATGCATAATATAATCACAATAGTATAAGTAATAACAATAGTAATAACAATAGTACTAACAATAGTAAAAATTTAAAATTCCAGGGAACACCCAGCGTGGTGTTACCTGTACAGGTGAATCGAGCCAATTGACGGTTACTTTGAAACTCCCCCTTATATACTGGAGGAGTGTTTACCATGACGTCATACTATGACATCATAGATACCAATGCGCGCTGCAAGTAGTCCCTAACCGTCCGCGGCTAATTATATAAATATACACAAGTGTATATAGTTTCATAAGTTACTCGCTACCAGGGAATAATATACCGGTAATAATATGGATGAGGATAATAAAATACCAGCTGTACCGGTAATAAAATGTATTAATATAATAATCATATAGTGAATGATGTATCACAGAACACATGAGTTTGGTGGGTTACTGACCTTGGGGCTATCAGCACCATACATGCCAAAAACACACAAAAACATGCCAAACACATGTGAAAACACATAACAATCAGCATTGCAAATGAGATTGACACACTCTATCCAACTCCAATAATTCATCTTTGTAATTATGTAAGTATTTATAAACCGAGTTGGATTTCCAATTGACCCTCTTTTTAATAGACTCTATACTGAGTCCAGCATCCTTTAATAAAGTAGCACCACCGTGCCTTAAAGAATGGATAGAGACACAGCCTTCGATACCAGCTTGAATAGCTAAAGATTTTAACCTAGAGTTGACATACTGATACTGCAACGGACTACCATTAGATTTAAACAAGTACTCTCTACTACTCCTACCCATGCACAACTTTTTCAAACCTCGGTGAGGACATAGTGGAGAATTAACATTTTTTGACAAATAGATATTAAAAGAATTTTTACCAAGTTGATCAGTTTTAGATGTCCTGATACATATAGACAAATAATTTTGGTGAAATTTAATATCACCAACCTTTAAGGAATGTGGAGACTTAACTACATGTCCCACTCGTAGCACACCCCTATAGCATGTTAAAATTGCCATCCAAAACTTCAAGTCTGCCCTGTTGGTTAGATCCATATTTGATCTTAACCTCAACATGTCTTTTGGAGTAAAAGAATAAATTTCTTTGGTTGAACAGGTGAAAAGCCTGTCAATGCAATCTAGGGTCTTTTTTAACATGAAATTACTACTATAATCAGAATAGCCCTTAAGCTTTTGATAATACCAAACTGCAGACAAGTAATTCTTTACAGACGATGGCTTCATAAAATCAGATAAATACACTGCGTATATAGAACCTTGGGAGGGAGAACAAGGAAAAGATTGTAGACAAAATTCTAAGTTGTTGGTTCCTTGTCCTCCTCGTATTTTCTGATACACCCTGGGCTAAAAGTAACCTTTTTCTGTCTAGTAATCTCTCCCACTCTGGAATTGAAGCAACACATATTATTATCACGTAAAGATAATACACATTTACCCGGTACATTTTTATACGCTAGTCTGGACAATTGATCAGCTAGAATGTTATCCTCCGATTTAATGTAAGTAGCATATATCTCTACATTGTTGATAAAACAAAGCCAGAAAATTTCTCGTAACCACTCCATACATAACTTATTCCTGGATCTACCGGTATTTATCATTGCTAATACTTGCATGTTATCAGTGATACAATGTATTCTTTTATTTTTACAACCTGAAATCCAACGTTTAAGACCCATCATCACAGGATATAAGTCATATACATTGATATTTCGATGATGATTTTTTAAGTTATCCAACATCGGAGGAGGGGAAAATTGGCCTGAACCTAGGTTGAATTTATCATGAGCTGTCCAGTCACCATATAAATAGTCTTTACCCATCCAAGCTCCAAAACCCTTAACAGAAGAATTGGAATACATAGGCTTATCAACCAAATCGTTTAGGATTAACCTTTTACAGTTGAAAACTTTACAAAAATCTAGCCACCACTGCATATCCTGTCGGGTACATGCTGATACCTTAATATAGCCCCCGGGTCTAGCTCGAGCGCAGAGATCAAAAATTCTTCTGCTAAAGGTTCTACCACCCTTAACCACCTGTGAACAGAAAGACATAAGGCCACCTATTATTTCAAGATTCTTCTTGGATATAAATTTTTTGTTAATATTCTCCATTAAAATACCTCTCATTTTAATCACCTTATCCTCCGGTAGGGATAATTCCAGGTTAACAGAGTCTATATTAATACCAAGAAATTTACATTTTTGTGATGGTTCCGTTACCTTCTCCTTCGAGACCACAAACCCCATATGTTGCATGCATTCTATGAGGATATTCCTTTGACGTAGACATTCACCATAAGTATCAGCAATGATGATAAAATCATCGAGGTAATTAACCAATTTTTTAACACCACAACTCTTGGCTACCTCTACCATAAAATCTGATATTCTACTGAATATATAGGGTGCACATTTAAGACCAAAAGTTAAATTTAAAATTCCAGGGAACACCCAGCGTGGTGTTACCTGTACAGGTGAATCGAGCCAATTGACGGTTACTTTGAAACTCCCCCTTATATACTGGAGGAGTGTTTACCATGACGTCATACTATGACATCATAGATACCAATGCGCGCTGCAAGTAGTCCCTAACCGTCCGCGGCTAATTATATAAATATACACAAGTGTATATAGTTCCATATTTCTTATTTGTCCACAGGACCAGCCCGTGACAAGGGACTTCCTAATGATAGCCCAGACCATCAAACAAGTGCGGGACTTCGAGTACAAACACGGAGGGTTTGTCAGCTCCCACGACCTCATAGGACGACGAACAGGTGAAGTCCTCATGTTTAGATACAATGTTAAAAGTTGATACATAGGAGTATATACCGGTAATGGATATTCCGATCACGTATTACTACCAAAGGTTGTGGATTTTGCTGTTGTCCGGGTGGAACATCGGCTCTGACAGGTTTGATGGATATAGTATTTAACCTCCAATCACTGCCTCCTTTTCAGGTTTTAAAGTCGAGCCCATGACTAAAATCGCCGATTATATCCGCAATAATAAAATCCGCACCACGGACTTGTTCAAAATGTTAAACAAGAATGCCAACATCAACCTCTCTGTGGATGAATTTGTCTCAGGTCTTATGGTAAGATACGTTCATACTGATTCCTTCTTAAAGATGGTTATATAACATGCATGTGCCACGATCCATTGGAAACCCATAAAGACTTTAAAATATCCATAAGTGCCAATGATCCACTTGTACTCAAGTAAGGCAAGATATCATTTTTCCTGAGCATATTATATTATTCTTTAGCAGTGCAATCCATTCACTATAAATGGTTATGTTCAGCCTATAAGGGGTTGAGGAATTCCAGATGATATGATACTAGCTGCTTAAACCTTCTGACTCATTTGCCTTCACCTTATTGACAGAAAACTGGAATAGCGATGACAGATGAGGAGGCTGAGAACATCTTGAGTAGGGTCACACCAAGACTTGAGAAAACCAAGGATGGAATAGGTTACAGGTTAATATTCTTCTTTCATTTTTCTTTTTTTTTGCGGGGGGGGGGTGGTGGCACCCACCCACCTTTCACATAATGGTGAAAATGCAATTGTCAGAGCTAAGTAAAATCCCAAAAGAGCTTTCTTCCTATTATTCTCTTCAAAGTGGGTTATCATTGCATTAAGTGTTTCAGTTGGTTCATTTATACGACTAGGCCTCTTTACTCAGCTCGTCTTTTACGTCATTCGGAGAGGGCTGGCAAGTATAATCTATACGCTGTCCATATATATACTTCTAAATAAAATGAATTATTTGATAGAAATAATTCAAAAGGTAATCGCCAAATAAATCCTCTTTTTTCCAGAAATCTACTTGATACAATGAAGGAGCAATGGGAGAATGAACGGCAGGAGAAATTGATGGAGATGAAGAGGAAGGCGTTTATGAAAGAATACCACGACAAGATCCTCAATCCCAAACTCCCCCCAATTCCTGAGAAACGTAAAGTGAATGAGGTAGTGAATAAATTTCGCACCTTACTACGTAGTCAGACCGGGACCTCATTCCCGCATGTTCCGCACGTTCCAGGAGAATCAGGACGCTCCACTCCAGCCATGGCTTCCGGTTTTCAAGAAGAGGATTATGGGCTTTTCGAATCAATAGACATGCGCAAACCTCAAGGGGCAATAGACCTGCGCAAAAAGGCACCAGCAATAATGTCGCTTACGAGACCCATCGGGGCAAAGACCAAGCAGTTCGGGACAGATATCAAGAAAAGGAGAAAGAAAAAGAAGAAAACGCACACTAAACCAAAGAAAAAGATACAGAGGAAGAAGGTTGCTCCAAAATGATATTTGTGCATATTGAATTTCATATGAAGTATCTTACATTTTAACAACTTGCCATTGATGATTATCAATCTTGATAGCATAACTGTGGATTTTATACACTTTGCTGAAATGAAAAGATGGTGGTGACTTTCTCAATGCACAAGGATTTATCTGATTTTGGAAAAAGATTATCATTAGACCAATACAATGTAGTCCACTGGGCCGCTTCGGGCCACTTTGGCTAACACAAGTCGGCCGATGGGGCCCAGTGGATTGTTGGCCTAACAGAAGGTCAGTGCACGTAGTGACAAAAATATAGATGTAGCCTACATCGATACACTCGTTATAAAGAAAAGCACAATGCCGTCCAAATGCACAACACACCGTGAAATAATACATCCCAGGTTACAAAATGAGGTTATTCTAACGTCAAAAGGACATCATTTCCAGATTGAGAAAACGTTCAAAGATGATTCAGCTTAACTCCATTCCATGGACTCAAACCAACATTTGATGACTGTTGAAGTAAACGTTGATTCAGCACAATGTCACTTAGACCAAATATATCAAACCAAATATATTAAAACCTTAAATACGGTGGCTGTGGCTGCGAAGATCTAGTGGGGGGATAATTGACAAGTCTGATCCCAGGTCATATCATGAGCTGAGGTCAAAGGTCACACCTATCAATCATCTCCAGATTTTGTTGATGCTTTGATATGAGCTCAGCTTTCAATCAGCTGCTTACATACACATTTGGTTAGCTTTAATGGAATCAAAGTATAAGATGCATAAAAACACATCCTCTCTACCCCTGAACAGCAAGGGAGAAGCAATTGGGCCATGTGGAGAACTGTAATAATTACTAAAACCAAATGCATCAGACAACTATGAACACTTAGTTTAATTATATTAGACAGATACCTGTATGCATCATCCAGCCCAGTCCTGCCATAACATTTCCTGCCATCTAGTGAGTCATTTCGGAATCATAGAATAATGTTTAATCAACAATTTTAAAACCTGTTAAATCAACGTTGTTTTGAGTCCACATTCTGAATGTTGATCAATGTTAACCAAAGGTTATATGGAAAAACGTTGGCTGCTGAACATTCTTTAAATGTTAATCCGACATCTATGAAAAAACGCTTTCTTACAGACCTCAAATCAATGTTGAAACAATGTTTTTCAACAAAATGTTAGTCTAACTGACCATCAGTAAAAGTTGTTAAACGTTCACTTAATGTTTCTTGTTACCTGGGATGGTATGTGACTGAAGATATGCACCCACCGTTTGACACAAAATGATAATGCCCGAAGCAGTGACTATGTAATCAATTCTGTACTGATCATTGAAATATCCAAAGTTGCCCCACTCAAATCAATTGTAGGACTTTAAAGAGCCTTAGCAGGGACATTCCTAGAAATATATCCATGCAACTGCCAATTGGCAATAACTCCCATGCACATCAGCTATTCAATATGAGGATAAAATTGTTATTGATTTGGGATGCATAGAGGGCATCAACAGGTGAACTTCTAAACTAGGATTTCGATTCCAAAAGAAAATGATTATTATTGAATCATCTTTCTTATCTAAAGCTTTGCTTCAGAGGCGTCATCATACATAGTCCAGTCAACTGGGTTCTGTTACTCCAGGAGATAAGTGCATGTAAAAGATAAGTGCAGGCTGTTTGTGTTTCAGTTGGTAGAAAGATAAGAGTGCAGAGCACTTACGTACAGACAACTTTATGTGCACTTAAGTGCAGGAAATAATGTGTTTCTCAGTACCTATATGGTACTGTGTACACTTAAATATTGTACACATACATGCACATAAGTCACAAAATTTTGTGTTTCTAAACGAATATTTAGGACAGCTATTTTCCTGTCCTAAAAATTTCAAATCAACCTAAACCTTTATGAAACTGAGTGAAGTTATGGCAAAGGTACATAACAGTCAGTCAATGATATATTTGATAAGAATCAACTGATTTTATAAATTTTAGACATAGTTTTTAATTAGATTTTGGAGATGAATCTTCATCCTGCACTTAAAATTAATGGTATATTCGTACACATAAGTTTTAGGTGCACTTAAGTGACATATGTGAACCATCTGGATGATAAGGAGTCTAGAACAAAATCCTGTTTCTCCAAGATATTTGAGAACAACTACTGTGATACCTCGAGTATGAGGTGTGTCTTAAATGCGAGGATAGGCCCCTGGTGCACCTTACGGGATGAGGGAAAGTTGAGGTAAAATCTTCCCAATGTTTCCCATAAATTCACAAATAGGGCATTGGGACCCGCTTCAACTAACCAGGTTTTTGAATTTCGAAAAGTCATTTATTAGAACAAAGGTTATTTAATTTTGAAGTCATCTAGCAGATTTATGTAGTCTGGCTACATCTTGTATGCAGGGTGTGCCTTATAAGCAAGGTATTATGGTATTAATCATCTTAAATCCTTCAGAAAACTTCTCAGGGAGCACTTGACTAAAACTTCATCCCTCTCTTCATTTACAACATGTTACACTTACAACTAATTCTCTACAAATTTTAAAGCCTTAAATTGTAAATAAAGCTACTATCTGCCACTTGTGTGCAAAAGAAGACTTACGTGCAGTGAGGATATTAATTGTTTGTAAACAAAATGTGCAGTTATGTGCACTTAAGTCATAATTTATTGTTGATTTATGCCCTATACTCTATCTCTAGGCACATAGATACGTGCAGGTAACAGTTGGTACCAACTAGAGTTAAGTGCACATAAGTGCTGCATTTATGTGCACCTAAGTAAGGTGTATGTGGTGAACAAAAAAGTGTAGGCTTGATGAAACTCAAACAATTTCTACCTACTACCCTACCTACCAGATATCATTACACTTGTGTACACTTATCGTTGTACCTACTACAACTGGAGTAACAGACCCCAGGGCACCAAAAGGGCCTGGGGTCTGTTACTCAAGGAGATAAGTGCACGTAAAAGATAAGTGCAGGCTGTTTGTGTGTCAGTTTGGTAGAAAGATAAGTATGCAGAGCACTTATGTACAGACAACTTTATGTGCACTTAGGTGCATGGAATAATGTGTTTCTCTGTACCTAAATGGTACTGTGTACACTTAAATATTGTACACATCCGTGCACATAAGTCCAAAAATATTGTGTTTCTAAACGAATATTTAGGACATGATTATTTGAACCTAAATATCTGCTCTATGCCCCAAAGTAGCTTAATCACTGCCAATACACGTCTCCCTGATAAAAACTCCCAAAAAACTTACATAGAACATATATTTCCTAAAAATAATGTGCAAAAGTAAATAAAAACCACCATTGGTTACTCGGGCGGACAAATAGGGGGTCACTTTATTCCGTATGGTTGCCATGGCAACAGTTTTCAGATTTGACTTATGTCACTTCATATTTTCTATAGCCCAACCCATCAATAATTACTAGAAAAAATGTTATCAGTATACTCCAAACTTTTAAAAAAATAAACAATATAGGGCCCTTGCACATATTTCATGGGTTTCAGCCATCTAAAAACGCACATGGGATTAGACTGTTACCTTGGTATCAACCAAATTAGGTTACCAACAGCTTGTGTCTCCTTCTTATTTTCTTACCTACAATCTGTAAATTGTCTACTTTTCATATTAGTCCAGACATATTCTGCATATATACATGTATACAAGACTAATTAAAAATTTCCTATAGTTTTTCTGGTTCTTTAGAGCTACCCAAACCTCATACAAACTATGGTACTGTGTACACTTAAATATTGTACACATACATGCACATTAAGGGGCAGACCATTTTCCGGGGCTATCTTAAATTTCAAACCAAAGTTCATAGTTTTCATAGTCATATGCAAAAAAAAACTCATATTTTGAACCCTTTTCAATAAACAATATCATAGAAATACTCATTGATTTCTTTTACAAAAAGTGTGTTTAATTATGCATCCATTAATGCATTATTAAATTAGTGATTCATTAGTAATTCATTTTGCATATGAACATATGGATCCTGCCAAATGAACACATTGCACTCTGATTCCAGAGTAATCTCTTCTTCTTAGCATTATTGTGTGACCAATGTAGAATTATTAGTGCTGTGATCCGTCGACTGGAACCAACTAAATTTACCACATGACCAACCTGCTCCTGCTAAGGTAGCGCTGCTGTTGCCAAATTATAGTTACAAATACATAGTTCCAGATTATGACTATTTACATCAATGAAAAGTCTGATATATATGTTGTCTGAGACTTTCATCCTCATCTTCAGCTCCTGTAAATAGGGTCATGGAGGTATCCAGATGTGTGAAATAGGGCTTGGGAATGTTTTACTATGGAAAAAGGACAACAGACAGTCGAGCTGTGAAGAATTGTTGTCTATTGTCTTTATAAAACAAGTATATATCTTGCACCACAGACTAGATAGAAAAGTGTAATTATAAACCTTACATACCCCTCAAGAATGATATAAGCTGTGACCATGCTCAGGTGTGCACTACACTCCTATAATGTACTCAAGGCCACTTCTATCATGCAGAAGCACATGGGCTGCCATTTTATAGATCATAATAGAGAATAGCATGGTTTGTTCTAATCTCTCATAATCATCTTTATGTCTAGATGCTTATCTCCTTATCACTATGTAATTAGATATGGGTTGCATCCCCTGCCTTGGCCACTTTATAAACTGTTGTTCTTCTTAACAGTCTAGCCTGTTGGATGAAGGAAGGATCACCCTGTATGGATGGTTTCAAACACCAACCCAAATTATCTGATTATGGTGTGCAAACGGAGATTGGCATCATGTTTTGAATGGTACATCCCATTCTTTAGATGCTTTATGCTGGGCCTACTACAGTACCACCTGTACTGTATCCATTAAAGACTCAATATCTTTTGAAGCACACATAAGGTATTTTACTCCAAGGTGTGCCATTTACTCAAGGTAGGATATGTCAGCTGGGATATTTCTGAAAGGCTTCGATAAATCTATGCAAGGTTGATGTTAAGAGCCTTCTGCCAGCTTTAACTCTTTGTACCAACAGTGGCTCTGTGAGATTGATTGAGTGATCAGTGACCTAATGCCCTTCCATGTTTATTCATGATTATTTCCTTAGCCTGATCGTAATTAATGTTTGATTGAGAAGTCACACTTGTTGCTAAGTTTTAAAAGAAATGGTGAAAATGACATTTCTTTGTGAATGTATTTTATTGGAGGAAATACTGGTATCTGATATCTCCAAAAACCTCAGTGCTGTTCACTACCAATAACTGGGTCTAGGCCCTTTTGGTGTCCAGTTAGTCTGAATATCTCCACGACCCAAAACAGTGTGGCCAGTGTACTTGGTTCCAGCTGACTGATCACAGCACTAATATTTCTATATTGGTCTTGCAATATTACATAGAGAAACAGGTTACATTGGACTTAGCAGTGCAAAAGTGTTCAGTTAGCAGGATCCATATATATATATACATGTGCAGGATGATTCTCTAGTGCTCGCGGGAGATTCTTCTGATAAGATTACTCTCAATTTTATGTTTCAAAATCTTATAAATCTATTACAGTAGTGCCCTGACAGATAAATAGTTGAATTCTAAAGTGTGTTCCATATTGATTATGATGGATAAAAAAAAAAGAAAGTGATATTGCAGTACAATGCTATATATCGATATTTTAAATGTTATATGATGCCTTGATATATACATAACACACTTTGTGTAGTAGAAACCAACTTCCTAACACACAATGAGTGTATCTAAACTGATGTTTATCAAGAAGAATTAATTATATGACTTTATACGCATATACAAAGAAGGAATTTGGGTCTGAAATTTCACATAACCCCCCAAAAGAATGGTCTGCCCCTCAATGTATTTTTTTTGATAGTTTGTATGATGTTTGGGTACCTATAAGGAACCAGAAAAACCATGGGAGATAAAATTTGCAATTTGTCCTAGGTACATCCAGAATATGACTGGACTAATACATGTATATGCCAATTGGCCTTTACATTTCCATGAGTAGGGAGGACCATTAAATAAAGGAAGGCAACAGAAACACGTTTTTCCAAACCTTGTAGGTCTATACTGTTGCTACAGCAATGCTCATCAAGGCTGGACTCAACAAACCATCTAGACAACACCTCTTATCATCGCGACGGCTTGAATAATCAAAATATCAATCAATCAATGCAGAATTCAGCTGATGGTCATCAAGCTTGCCAATGCACCTACTTCCAACCACTGTAGGCGTACTTACATCTACTGAATTATCTACTATATAGTCCATTAGATGTCAGCCTTCATATTGACTAAACCAATGGACGTAATAATCCCTGAAGGACAGCATCGTGCTTTCATGTAGATTAGATCATTTTGGCATCGTGATGCATGAATGCAGCTTTTTGAGCAGGTGACAATGGTTGCATTCTCACATCATGATAACTCATAACATTTGTATACTCAGTTTTGGAGAGTAAGCTTGCCCGTGCTAAACTGGAGGTTAATTCAAAACATCCTGGGATCACAACCCCAGCGACCTTAGGAATTATTCTACCTTATCCTATTAAGCGATCTTAAGGTCAGACTGCGTTCACATTTCCTAGCCAGCACTAAGATCGCATCAATCTTAGCCTCAGCCCTCCTACACTATTCCAAGAAGTACTGACTAGGCACAGGGGTAAGAGTTCCAAAATAAAGGAATAGCTGTGGAGTCACTCTTCTTCACAAGAGTGTTTATACCAGCGTTCCCCGTCCCCATATGGGCTAAGAAATATATTAGATTCCATCTGTAAATAAGGTAACTTTAATGCAAATGTTCAACCAGGATAAAATAAAAATATCTTACCTCGATAGAGAGAGACAGATGAAATTCCCCAAAGACAGAGTCTGGCTTGCAGCAAGAGGATACCAAAGGGAGTGGGGTAGGACTTCACTTCAAAACTTGAGAAGGAAGAATTACCTTAGAGTGCCCTTAACGCATGAGTAGGCCTAAGGGCCCTCAAGGACTCTCAGTAAATGTCCTCCCTCCCCTGTTTATGTATGCAGCAGGCTATTCACTCTTTCGATCAGGAGTATTCCCTGTAAGTCCTCTTGTACTCAGGTGAAACCACTATGCAATTCTTTCACTAAGATAGCAGTGATCTTAGTGCTGGAAAATGAATAGTAAAGTGATCCCAGGACTTACTATTCCGGAGAGGCCTGCAACCACTGCATTAGATAGGGTAGACTGGCCAGGTCTTATGATATGTGCCTACACTAAGATCGCTGGGGTTGTGATCCCAGGATGTTTTGAATTAAGCTCCTGGTATGCTTTAAGTCGACAAAAGAATGTAAACCTTCACCTTAAAGGATTAACCACAAATGATAGCCTTTAGAAAGCTGAGTGACAAGAGCTTGTATCACCCACCTGTACATAAGTACTTCAAAACATAGTTTCCCCAGCAACATGGGATGTGAAGCATGAGCATGGCAGCAGAGAAGATACAAGAAAAGGGTAAACCACTATCAGAGAACACTGGCGTTGAGAAGATTCCCTGGTCAGACTTTACAGAAAAGACAACATTTCATGGTGTCAGATATATATTCCAAGATTCCCACCAAAGGCTGAGGAGGTATGTATAATAGTCAAATCCTTAAATGTTCTGGTCTTCATTTGGGCAATCATGCTCCCTTGGCACAGTGCTATTTCCGTAACCAAATATTATATGATGTGACATTTGAGGATAAACACACATTTGACTCAAGCATTGCTTCTACTGAAGCCGATTGAGAAAAATCTGCAAAAATCTGCCCGATTTCAATCGGATTGGAGAGAAACAATGGATTCACGACTTTTAATGGTACATTCCCGATGTATTTCCCCACAATTCCAGCAAAATTAGTTTTTCTTAATTTGACCAGAAGTGGGGGGAAATGCATCAGGAAGGTGGCCGAACTCTATGCAGTGAGCACAGAACGTTGAATCAATGCCGATGAATGGTTGATAAACGTTGCCCAACCAGTTCTCAACATTGATTCAACATCTTGTGCCCACTGGGTTTGCGTCATCGAAATAATGATGTAAGGTTGTAGCTTTTGGAATTGTCAACTTGTACACCTTGTATACTGGCTTGTCTTTATATAGAACCCAGCTTTATAATCGTTATTGTTCATCTTGAGATTAAAAAAGATAAAACATTGATATATATTTTCATTTCACAACATGGCTTCGCAGACCTATTTGGTCGGCGGTTTGCATCACAGCCCTGTTAGTGTTTCTCCTAGAAGTGGGGGTCAGGACCTATGACTACTTACAGTACAAAACTACTGTCGATGTTGGAGTGTTCTCTACGGACTCAATTGAGTTTCCTGTTGTGACCATCTGTAACCAAAACAGATACAGGTATTTAAAGTTTTTTATCTGCTTTTGGGTTTAGAATTTGGGAACCTCAATATCAACCATAGAGACTGAATTGTAGGATACGTTTCCATTATGCTTAGGATGAAATAGAAAAGATTAATTTAGGCCGGGGGCTGATAGGGCCCACCATCCCCCCCCATCCCAACGCAACAAGTATTTTTCCGATCCTTAGGGTCCCCTGAACAAGATTCAAGATGTTAAAATTGATTATCTGTGACAGAACACAAGAAAAGGTAACATTATGGGGATTCAGTGCTATTTACAGAATCTAGGTGGCAAAACCAAGTAAAATCTGTTGGCATTTTTCTTGTAATTTCTCAGAGACATTGAGCAGGCCTTTGGGACATATTTCTAACAACAATGGACCCAAATTATAGGCATATATGTGTCTTTTACATCACCAAACATATCATATGTATCCCTGACAGTACCTGTGTAGGTCACTTGACTGGGACTGGGACCTTTGTTGATTTAGGGATATCTAACTAACTCCAGTAGCAATTGCTCAAGATGATACAGATGGACCTATTAAACCAAATCAATTTGAATTGGAATTAGAGGGTCTTGGGGATCACTTTGGTATGTTGCTTATCAAAATCGGACAAGGAGAAGTGGACTAACATCCCCTGATAAGGTATGAAGATACAGCATGTTTTGCACTATTCGTGAAACTAATCCCGGTAATGTTACATTTTTCAAATTTTTATTCTTAGGATGCACTACCGGTTTTTGCTCATTAGCCATGTGTGGGGTCAGACCACTTGTGGGTCAACTTTGGTACCATGTTATTCAAGGGATATGCTCAATCCCTAAGCTCTAATACTATCTTACCTTGTCTGGATCCTAAAGCTATTGGTCTCACTAGAAAGAGGACATAATAAGCTTTTCATTAAGCCCTAATCTTATTCTTATGTTAAAAAGGGTGCTGATTAAGAATATGGATGCTTCAACTTCATAAGATTTAATGGTGAGGCTGTATATGGCTAAAATTCAAAATGGCCGACAATAAATTCAAATGTTACTTTGCATTACATAAATATGCAGTCTAGAGAGTATCTGGTGGGTCTGGTTTTTGTTTTGTTGCTAGGTGGTGCAACCAAGCCTGAAAATATGCTTGAATGTGCCTATCTGCAGGGTTTCCTTTCAGCAACATCAAACTAGGGATGTCATCAATATTCACAATATCTAAATATCGGCAAAATAGCAATGTTGAATATTGTATCGACATTGCCATTATATCGACATCAAATGACCTATTTTCTAATTTTCTATTTCTTTTTGAAAATTAATTGTTGAAAACCAGAGAATGTCAACAAATATGGACATATTTGGTATCAATTGAAAGCTTACGGTGTTAGCAATGCAATGGGATAGAGATGATGTGTATATTAAGTATGTGGCACAACATTTCTGACACAACTATCCATAGGGTACTTAGGAAATATTTTATCTTGTAAAGTCAGCCTGACGTATTCACCACCCCATGCATTTTTTCCCCATATAATCCTCAGGAGGGCATTTATATGCTACCCTTGACTTTTCCTAAATGCTAAATCTAGTTGGGTGAATAGTGTATAACCATATCAAATAAGTATCACAAGAAAGTGAGAAGGGACTGGTTATTACAGACTAGATTTTTCTTTTTCTGTGGTTGTAGTTGTATCCACCACCATCCCTCCCGAACTTCTAACTATGAACCCATCTGTAAATTCTTACATACTCCCCCAATTATCCCCCATTTAAATGTACAGAAATATCGCAATAAAACCGTGATATCGAGACTAAAAATAGCGATTATCGCCATCGGAAAAAAATGGCTGTCAATGACATCCCTACATCATACAGTATAAACATAGGTAATAAATGGTTGCTATGTCATGTGGTTGCCTAGCAACCTCAACTTTTCATACATCCCCATGTCCAAATCTATGCAGATAGTCACAGATAAGTGTATGGACCCGCCTCAAGAACTTATATGTATAGCTCACCTGTGCACATCTCAGAACAGAAGTACATATTTGGTTACATACTGGTTGCAAGGTCATGTGCTTGATGTCAGTCTACCTTTTAAAATCATCTAATTGACAAAGACCATATGATGAGATAATGATAATATTTGCCACATCCACACTATGTATACATATACTCTGTATATACATACCCATGCATATGTATCTCAGATCATCCATGATGATACAGGGTTGTAATTTCTAACAATTGCCCCCTTCCCCATGCCAAATTCCTAGCTGTAACCACTGTCATATTATCAAAGTTTACCATTGATGGTACTGATAACACACATTTAGAATACATAAGATTTGCTCTCAGTCTCATAGGGTACTGCATGTCTAATTAATTATCCCAAAGCCTTGGGCAGCCTACTTAAAGTAAGTGCAAGGTGGAATTTGCCTTGACCTTAGGCAGTACCGGTTTCATTCACATATTGAGAAAATAAAAGAGAAGGCTTGGAATGCAATTGTACAATACTCAGTATATTCTCTTATCTGTTACCTCTCCAGAGCACCAGGCCCAGTGTTATCCATCCTTACACATCACTGAACATCACATTCTGGTTCAACTTCTCTCATTTACTCATGCAATACTACTGAAGGCTACTGGCACACAGACCTTGAGTATTTTCCACCATTCTACATTACTCATAGTGGACATGGGGGTGGATTGGTCTAGAGGGAAGTGTTATCCATATTGTACAAATTGCTTCTATCATATCAAGAAAGCACCTGAAGCTACTGTTGTGCTTCTGTCACCTTCACTCTATCTGCAGTCCCCATCTCTCCATGGGTCCCATGATCATCTTCCTGCCATTGACAATTGATAGCAATCTTTTAAGGGGTTTAGACATTTAGCTGCTCAGCACAGTGCCAAGTCACCTATTGCATCTTTTCAACGGCAATCACAGACTTGACCACTAACTCTTTAAGTCATTTTACAAGAAGCATAGTATATCAAATGGTTGTGATGGATACATAACTGCAAAGAGACAAAATAGGGGCTTTATTGGATGTGTGACCACTATCAATGATATCTGACAGATAGGCACAATGTGGCAAGTAGCTACTAAGATCATGCTTGCTATTCTAGACAATTGGCTAGCAACCTGCCTGTATATCGGAGACATGATACAGGAAGTTCCCAGTCAATTAACCCCTGTTTTGCCCCAACTCACAAGGGGCACCCTATCACCCCTATGCTTTACCTGTCTCTCCTATACAGATGTTTGGAATATAAACTGTGATTGGATATCTCAAACTCCCATCTAGTGGTGTTCAAGAGAACTATTCCCTGGGATCTGGAGAAAAATGATATCAGACATGGCCTATGGGTACATGTCCTTAATACCTGCAGGGTACCGGCAAGCCTAGACAAAAGCATGCTCCCTCGAGCCTGTTCTCTAACTTGAGCTGTCATGATGCAATACATTCCATCTTGGGATTAACCCAGCCAGCCTCTCAATGATCTCTTCAGAATCCCAATACTGTAGGTTTACTTTCAAAAATGATCTGTCATTTGAGGTCTGTTCAATAATCTTAGCACTCATCACCCCAGTAAGGGTAAGTGAGCACCTCAAACCTTCTCTAAAAGCATTAGCTTGTAGTTCCTATCAAGATTTCTATCCCATTTAAACAATGCACTAGCATAATCATGATTGCACTTTATCACCAATGCTCCTTTTCCAAACCTACACTACTATTATAAACTTTATGTTTCAATTCCTTCCTGAGGTGAGACATATAGATTTGGACATGGGGTTCTATGTAACGCTGAGGTTGCTACCTATGTTCATACTGTGTAATGTGCACAGGGGGAGCTATATGCAATTTGAAATCAGTGAACTGTGTCCTTGAGGGGAGACTATGCACCAGTTTATACATACAGGTATGAACCCAGGCTTTGATGCTATGCATAACTGCTATTGCTAGGCAACCACACAACCTTGCAACCTTTTATCACCTATATTCCTAGTCTATGATGGAAGTCACAGAAGAGCTATATGCAAGTTTAAACCAGGAGAGTACATGTTGCTGAAAGGAAACCATGCAGATAGGCACATTCAAGCATATTTTCAGGCTTGGTTGCTATGCAAAGCTACTGTTGCTAGGAAACCACACCACCAAGCAACAAAACAAAAGTACAACTGAATTCTAATGAGCTGATTTATAGGGGGTAGGACCCACTCGATACTTTCTAGACTGCATATTAATGTAATGCAAAGTAACATTTGAATTTATTGTCAGCCATTTTGAATTTCAGCCATATACAGCCTCACCATTAAATCTCATGAAGTAGAAACATTCATATTGTTAATCAGCAACCTTTTTTAAGAATCAGGCCAATTGATAATGATTTAGCATAGCAAATCATTCATTTACACAAAGAGAGAGAGATCATTGAAATGGAACAGCATTGTATTGGCTCAAGGTAGTGTCTTCGCATCCAAGGCAATAACATGAGTCATAGTCAACAGAAAATGCTGCAAAATGTCTCATATTACTCAGAAAGGTTTGGCCTACATAAATCATATTAGATTTGTGGTTAGATGGAAGATAAGGGTAAAATTTGTACATGTATCTGGAGTGCATTTAAAATTTTCAGTTAAAAAGGGAACTTTGTGATTTTAATCTTCCGTCTTCCCGACTGTCTGGTACACTGAAATCTAAACTTAAAAACGCATATTAGAGCTTAATGAAAAGCTTATTATGTCCTCTTTCTGGCAAGATCAATAGCTTTAGGATCCAGACAAGGTAAGGTAGTATTAGAGCTTAGGGATTGAGCATACCCCTTGAATAACATGGTACCAAAATTGACCCAAAAGTGGTCTGACCCAGCACATGGGTAATGAACCAAAACCGGTAGTGCATCCCAAGATAATCAATGTTAACATCTTGAATCTTGTTCAGGAGACCCTAAGGATAGAAAAAATACTTTCTTTTTTTCAATTTTTTCAACCCCTTGACCAGGGGGATCAAAATAATTTCACCTGTTTTCAGCGAAAAAGCCCAAGCATTACTATAGGTTAAAAGGGAACGTTTTTGGCCCCTGATGGGGGGGTAAAAAAATGTTGACCCATCATGAGAGGGGGGGGGCGATATTCTTTTCGCGCATCCATGCACAAACCCACCAGCCCCCCCCCCCTGTTGTTAAAAAAT
The DNA here is from genome assembly GCA_949317995.1 of Acholoe squamosa. Lineage (NCBI taxonomy): Eukaryota > Metazoa > Annelida > Polychaeta > Phyllodocida > Polynoidae > Acholoe > Acholoe squamosa. The sequence continues at coordinate 22,119,286 of OX439037.1, read as the reverse complement.
GATCACTCCCTTAGATGTTCTGTTGGCTTTAAAGGTGAAAAGTACTGTGTGGCATTCCTCATCACACCTGCAGGTGAGAGCCGTTCACACCTAGAGGTGTGGAGACTGACCTAAAATTACATGTTTTAATGTACAGTCACCCATTAGATATGGCAAAAGCATAAGTCAGCTGTTCCAGTGACTCGGAGCTACCCTTCCAGTGTCTCATTCAACCCTATGATCAGACATAGGGTTGAATCCATTGCTGTCGGCCATTCCATCAGTGATGCAAGGGCCGACGGCAGTGCACTTAGCCCTTAAGGCAGTCTCTAAGAACCCTAGATTGCAAATCCAGTGTTTGGGTCCCGGAAACCAGTGTTTAGAAGATATACTGCATAGTCTTGTGAATTTTGATGAAAATTGTATACGGGGGAAATACTTGAATGCCATGATATCATACATGTGAAGCAGTCATACATTTAAATGTGTCTTGCACGCTAACTTATCAGAATAACATCCGTTGTGAATCTTGGATTATATGATGTTGTTGATGAAGTCTTCAAGAGAGCCAACATATGTGGTGAGAACCAATTCTGTACACATTACCAATTCCTTCCATAGCAAATTCATGTCTAATTCTGTATGCCATATCCCGGTGGGCACACTGACGTTTATCTAGCTTTGAATCAACATTTACAATGCTTGAATATAATCAGTTCAATTGATTGAATTTGAAAGTTGACACAGCATTTTGATTTGTATTTATAATTTTATGCTGATCCACTTAACAGCAGGTTTTCAGAAGGATATCTGTATTGTCATGACATTTTTTGTATTAAACAGAAATTCCTTGGGATAAATTCGAAGATCGCATTCATGACATCAACTATAGGGAATTTACACTATCAACGGGACACCAGAAAGAGCTTTTCATTGACAGGTATGGAAAAATCCAATGTTCTAGATTTGTGAAATTACCGACAGAAGTCTTCTACTCAACCTTTGACCACACTTCTACAGGACCTGTGAACCTACAAGCTGCACTCTCCTTAAATGTCAAACATCTGTCAAAGATTTGATATTACATGGCATAAACCCCTACTGCACAAAGTATACATGCTAAATGCAAAATGTGAAACTTCTAGCAAATATGGAAGAGAGTCTCATTACAGGCTTTTTGAATTTATCATAGTTCATTATGAGGCCTATTTATTTTCACTAACATAAACTTCTCTGTTCTTTCAGCTGTTCATGGAATGGTATACACTGTGATATCGAAAAGGATTTCAAGACAAGCCTGACAGATATGGGTCTCTGCTATACATTTAATGGAGAGAAAAATGTCAGCCCAGTCTATACAAGTGAAGCAGGTATCAGTGGGGGGTAGTTAATGTAATATTAGATTACTTAGATTCATTATCAGTCCCCTGGCATCCCTAGGCTATATGTATACATATGCTTGCATGAGTGCCTCCTTATCTGTATTTGCATAATATTATAATGTCAACAAAAGAACATGATATTATTTGTACAGGAAGGACATAGGCCATTTATTTAACTATTTGGTTTGTCTGCAGGTGCTGGAAGTGGACTGGAACTGGTGATTAATGTAGAGCAGTATGAATACATGAGAGGCCCTCAGAACGATGCTGGTGTTAAGGTATATTGTATTCTATGAAGGGTCCACAATTTGGTACCCTTTTGTAAAAGTCAGCAGGGTACCCTCCTTTTTGGCTCATCAACAACTATTTATGTATCCATCAAACGAGATACATAGATTATGTATAACTATCTTCTCCATTATTCAAAAACATATTTAATTGTTTTGTAGCATGAGGGTCACATTGGATTGTGGCTAAAGAGCAATCCTGTGTGGAAGAGTGAGCATTTGTTTTTAGTCTTTCGTTTGAAAACAGCATTCAGGTTCAACTGTATCTTTTATAATTTATCGCAAAAAGCCTTTGTTCAGGACCTTTGACATTTAGAAATGGTATAACCAAGCATAATTTCAGGGGTTTTGGCCTTTGAAGTAGATTTGCGAAAATACTATATTGGCTTTCCTATCAGGAGCATTGTGAAATCAGTGAAATGGCAACAACCATGGTAGTCTGACAGAATAGTAGCTTGACCCAGACTCGCCAGATATACAGACATATTGGCGGCCATCTTAAATAATTCGAATTGCCCAAGGGTGACAATGTCATACCCATCTGGAAATATTAATACAGACACTCTAGATGAATGATCAAGAAAGAAACGAACTATATCCGACAAGTCTGGGTTAGGCCAAAAATCCCATGTATTCTGCCAGACGGTTATTCGGTTTTAGATTTCCCCCCTGGAAATTCCCCCCAGAAATCTCCCCCCGGAAATCTCCCACCCTGGAAATTTCCCCCCTGGAAATTTCCCCCCATCACTTCCATGTAATACAAATACAGTCAGAAAAGGCCGCATTTCAATTCTATTGCGGAATGAAGATTCTAACCCTATCCCTATCCCTATCCCTAACCCTAACCCTAACCCTATCCCTAACTCCTACCCTACCCTACCCTATCCCTAACCCTAACCCTATAACTAACCCAAACCCGATCCCTAATCTTCTCCCTGACTGGATCCCTTACCCTATCATTAACCCCACCCTCACCCTTATTAAACCCTATACCTTTTCAAAATTGGGTGGATATTTCGGGGGGGGGGGGGTTCCTAGGGGGGGGGGAGTTTTCCAGGGGGGAAATTTCCGGGTGGGAGAATTCCGGGGGGGGGGGTAATCTCCTGGCACCGCCAAACTATGGTAAAAGCAATTTCCGTCCAATACTTGCTCATACATGAATGTGTATTAGATGCATGTGACAGAACTTCAAAACATCTCAATATGTGCATTTTGGTTGAAATGATCCACATCTGTTACACATATATAATTCATGTATACATTGTTACATCACTGTCCTCCTTACCCTTTCCCAGATTCTACTGCATACTCGTGACGAGACCCCAGTCATGAAGAGGCATGGCTTTGCAGTAGCACCTGGTACCCACACTCTAGTAGCCATGAAGAGGTATGAGGTAAGTACCATCCAGTAGTGGTACCCACAGCTCTGCTCGAGTATGTACATAAGGAGGGGAGGGGGAGTTAGTACTTGGACTCTAGTAGCCATGAAGAGGTATGAGATAGGTACCATCCAGTACTTGGACTCTAGTAGCCATGAAGAGGTATGAGGTAGGTACCATCCAGTACTTGGACTCTAGTAGCCATGAAGAGGTATGAGGTAGGTACCATCCAGTACTTGGACTCTAGTAGCCATGAAGAGGTATGAGGTAAGTACCATCCAGTACTTGGACTCTAGTAGCCATGAAGAGGTATGAGGTAAGTCCCATCCAGTACTTGGACTCTAGTAGCCATGAACAGGTATGAGGTAAGTAGCACCCAGTACTTGGACTCTAGTAGCCATGAAGAGGTATGAGGTAGGTACCATCCAGTACTTGGCCTCTAGTAGCCATGAAGAGGTATGAGGTAAGTAGCACCCAGTACTTGGACTCTAGTAGCCATGAACAGGTATGAGGTAAGTAGCACCCAGTACTTGGACTCTAGTAGCCATGAACAGGTATGAGGTAAGTACCATCTATTACTTGGACTCTAGTAGCCATGAAGAGGTATGAGGTAAGTCCCATCCAGTAGTTGGACTCTAGTAGCCATGAAGAGGTATGAGGTAAGTAGCACCCAGTACTTGGACTCTAGTAGCCATGAAGAGGTATGAGGTAGGTACCATCCAGTACTTGGACTCTAGTAGCCATGAAGAGGTATGAGGTAAGTCCCATCCAGTACTTGGACTCTAGTAGCCATGAAGAGGAATGAGGTAAGTAGCACCCAGTACTTACACTCTAGTAGCCATGAAGAGGTATGAGGTAAGTAGCACCTAGTACCTAGACTCTAGTAGCCATGAAGAAGGATGGTGTTAATAGCACCCAGTACCTAGACTCTAGACTAGGTGTAGCTACCCAATCGGCAACTTGTCCTTCACAATAATGACTTTGTAATGTAGAAAAGCTGGGATTTAGGCATACATTGAAAACCTGTTGGTGAAATAGGTCCTCTGTGCAGAGGACTTTGGGTCCTCAATTTGAGGACTTTGGGCCCTCAAATTGATGGGTCCTGGGGGAGTACCAGGTCCTCACTAAAGTCCTCAATTTGAGGACCTAATGTCCTCAATTTGAGGACCTTTTATGATGAAGCTATGCAATCAATATGATGAGTGTGGGTAGTCAATTCAATGACATTCATTTTTAATTTCTATTAGTTATGAAATAGTGAGTAGATTAACTTTAGAATCCCCCACCCCCACCATAGCCAGACCTTTATTAGATGTATTGTCCTTCTGGTAGGCCAAGTGATTGGTATTATATGTAAACAACAGTTTTTTAGTCGGTCTGTGCACTTCTAATTAAGTCTTCAGACACATAAAAGGTGTTCAAGCACATAGAGACCCCATAACTCCCTTCAAAATACTTGAGCAAAATTTCTTGCTGTATTTCCAATCCAGCATAAATATAAATGGCTATTGCAACATTCGTGATGTAGATAAGTACATTATTAACTAACAAAATTACCTATAGGAGGACCTACAGTATGAAATATAGATTACACTACACCTTAGTGGGGCCCCCTGATGGAAAAAAAGTATTGTCTTCAAAATGATGACCCCATCTTCAAATTGATGACTTGAGGTCATCAATTCTGAAAGAGGACCTAAGGTCCTCTGCACAGAGGACTTTCGTATAAGCTTAAGTTTTCAGTGTAGATTTCGCAGGCGATTTTTGATCCAAGGAATCCAGCTATATAGTACAGGCGTCTTTTGGCTTCAATGAAATGATAATATGTTAGCAATAAGAGTGAATTCTTTTGTTCCCTCGATTAGAGCATGCATTTTGTATCTGATTCTTGTTGTTATATTGATTTAGGTAACGACCCTACAAGACCCCTATGGAGACTGCCATCCAGACAATTTCCCGGTCTTACGATGCCATGCTCTGTGTCAGAGACAGCATGTCATAAAAATGTGTGGTTGTCAAGCTGAGTATATGGAGCCTAGCCCAGATAATGCAAGTGGGTGACAATTCAATTCTGTATAACAACAGTGACGTCTTAGTCTATTTTAAATCCATTTTTGTCTGACCAGGTCCATCCTGCATAACATATCATTCACCATTCTTTTTCATTTTCATTCGCATATCTAGCAGTTACCTGTGACTTCAAGATGTCGCTTTCATGTGTTAGGAGGGCCCTCGGTAAGTTCTTTTATTGATTTTTATTTCATTTCTATTTTCCTAAAATCAATTCATAATGGTTCTTTTAGAAGGTTAGATTATCTTTAGCATTAGATGCACTTGTTTATAATCATGTGGTATTCTGCGAAAAACATTATGGAAAGGCTCTCGGTGAAAGTAGTGTGATATCCAAATTGTTTCAGAGTAACACATTAGAAAATAACTGCCAGTATTAGAACCTTTTTTATACTTTAAAACTCTTGTCAAAGATACTCTCATTTTAAAGTAAGTAAGAGGATTTCTTCGATTGGTACACAAAAAAAATAGTGTATATGAACCTGCACTGCAAGAAAGAATTCCCTAAAGATACGGTGATTAACTGGCAACAGCAGTTGTTGAGGGTTGGTTCCCCCCATTATTTCAGGGTTTAAACACGGATTCATCATATATCTATTATGATTCACCATTTATTTAGTGTGATGTTAGGGTTGTTCAGGCAACTTCTCATATTCCGAGGTAGCATGTTGTCCCATGGGCGCCGCCATTGCTGTAGCTTGTTACCAGAGAGTTCTACTGATAAGACCTATCAGATTTCGGGGGTTTCACTGTGAATGTACCTCATTTTACAAATTTCTCTGTAAAGAGATGTCAGTGGACCACCTTGGGGTGGAGCACCATTATTGCCATGTGAATTTAGGGGATATCACCATTCCCTCCCTCAGCATGAATCACAGTAAACTTTTTTGGAGTTTCCATGCTAAAGTTAGGGATTTTCTGACAGTGTGGTATCATTGATTTTAGTTGAGATGAGGAAGTCTAATTTGGAGTGTCAGTGCAACCCTCCATGCAGAAAAATACGCTATGACCCACAGCTGTCATATAGCCAACTCTCAAAGTTCAACATAGACCGTATGGTCCTTGATATACCTGAGAAGAAGAAAATACTGCAAACAACGTACCTGAATGTGAGCAATCTGTTATTACCTTTTCTGTTTAAATCCTAGCAGTAATATTTCATTTGCACTAAAGAAAATGTTATGCACTTGCAGCTGGACTTATGAGTTACAAATATCTGGTATCCACTGCACTAAGCCCGCCGGTAATAAACTATCATGCTTGTAAGGTGAACTTTACCTTTAAGGTACACACAGGGTAATTCTACTTCTGTTTTATTGTATGAAATCCTTGCCTATAAGGTACACCCTGAATTTCTAAGGCACATTAATGTTCACCCTTGTGTATATGGGCCATGCCTTATACATGAGATACTCTGCAGTGGTAGGTAGTTTTGTTGGAGTTGATAGCTTATAAGTGTGCCTGCTCTAGACTAGAGATAACTCAATACTTAGCTCATTCACTAGAGATTTAATCTAAAATAAATGGCTTTATTCCTTATCTCAGGCTCGTGAGACTAACCAACGTTACAGCGAGGAGATAAGAACAAAGGATATGGCAGACATGACAAGGCTAGTGAAGACTGCAGACCACCTGCATTACATCCTTCAGAACAACACCGAGAAGGTGTCTGATCCCTTAATCACTCCTCGCCACTATAATCTCCCCTCCATTTTTGTCAAAGAGACACTGCAGAATGACTTGGACACAATTAATAGCTACATCCGTAAAGCATATGACAAAACGATGTTTCAACAACCTCTCGAGATATTTCATTTGTCTCGTACCATGACTTTTATAAAGACACGTTTCTTGCAATGGGATGGAAGTGTGTCTAAGTTCAGCCAACTTCTGAGTACCTGTTTAGAGGAGGCAGCTGTAGCCCAGCACAATAACAGCTTAGCTGGTACAGCAAAAAGTAATTCAAGTCTGTCAAATGATACAGCACTATTTCATGTATCACCTGAATGCAAGGTGGGTATCCAAGATAAGGTGGAGATTATGTCTAATAATAATCACAACTTTTACAATGCAATGGAAGAAGCATATGATATCAAAAAGAAAGAATCAGACTACAACCAGTTGTTAAACAGTGTCTTTGCCAATTCAACCAAAACAGCTGATGAGTTTTATGATCACAAGGCGTGCATGTATGCATTAGGGTTAAGAAATCAAGTTGAGCAGGCTTTCTCAGAGCTCTACAACTATACTCAGGACTTCATCGAAGCACAGAACTTGGAAGATTATGTATGGGCAACAACTAAGATCATTAACATCACAGTGAAGGGCTTGCTTGAAGAAACAATTGCAAACCTAAGCAGGTGTGACTGGGTTCAGAAGACTGTGGAGAACATTCAGCATGCTGGCTTTTACGAAGGCAAAGCCCGAGCCTCCCATGATAATGCAAGATTGATGAACTCCTTTGAATCAATGTCTAAAGCTATGGTATCTATGGCTTTAGATTTTGAGCTGCTGGTAAAGCCCATCTTTGAAATGATAGCTGGTTACATAGATGGTAATGCCACCAAAACTGATCTGTCCAAAAAATTGCAATCCCCTCTCACAACGAAGGTAATTGGTGATTTGGCTGCCTTTGAAACTAATGCCTATTCAGTCGTCACATCACTACAGGTATGGTAGTGACTTTTGTTACCCCTCAATTGATTGCATAATTCATAAGTGCATTGAGACTTCTAGATACTTTAATGCTTGAAAGTAACCATTGCAAGAAGTCTTAGTTATCCGGTCTGAAATAATGAATCAACTCATACAGTCCTACATCTGGTTCAATGTTCTAAAGCAGTTCTGATGAAGACACTTCATGCAGTCATAGTGAAATGAGCTCTTAACAAATGTTTGGACATAAGATTTCTCACAATTAATGTGCTTAGAAAAAGTAGTGATAAAAGCCGTATCTAAAGGTGTAGAAAACACTTTGTACTGAGTTAGATTGCCATACTCGCATCAGTCACAGCGTTTAGGTCGCTTTCACAAAGTCAATTTGAAATGATGATCACTAGATAACATCAGATTTTTTATGTTATTTTCCAGGCACAACTCACACAGTTCAAGCACAGCCTGATGCCGCTATATATGTTAGCAGCAGATTCACGTCTGCCAATCATGACCATAGAGGAGATAAAGGATCTTGAATTCATGAAGCAAGCACATGCTACCAACAGGACAGAGTATCAGGAATTGATAGATGGACTCGCTGAAACAACAACGGATAATTTGAAAATATTAATTGACATGGTAAGTCACCACTATCAGTAGTTTTAAGGCTTCATGTATGCCAGAAAAGACCCATGCTGGATGTATCACTCCATACAGTTAAGAAATTTACTAGATATATTATGTATGTCATACACTAAAATAACCAAAGGCCCTTTGCCTGCCTTATAGTCCAACATCCTTGCAATTCTTCAGATTGGACACTTCTACACATTATGAATATCCACCTCATTCATCAGCAAAGGTCTGCAACATTTTCTAATGATTGTCATTCTCCTGCATTTTTAATATAGGTATTCTCTGACTATGATCACAGCTTCCAGGCAACTCTGGATACAATACTTGGGCCATTGAAAGAGATTTCATACCGTCTTACCATGTTACGAGATGACCTGAAATCTTATGCGGAGTCCAGTGTACTGGATGTTAAGTTCTTCATGTAAATACTGCTTAATTATGATACAATTTATATTAAGTTCACTCCCAGAACTTGTCGATGATAGCGTCAGAGCCATCTTTTATTTATAATCTGACAATGATTTTACCTTTTGAGAAAATTGACTATTTTAACACTTTCTTAAAGTGTAAGATTGTCAATATCATTTTCTGGAACTAAATCAAATATTTTGATTGTGTTGCGACACAAAGGGGTCCACTTGCAATATGACCCTTATGGTGTCACCATCCAATCAAATGATGCAAAGATACAGTTCAAATAAATGGTTTCCTACTTCAATATCTAGTTCGAATATCCTTTGATTCTCTAGATCAACCTGAAGTCTTCTTTTTAAAGCAGTAGGTCAATGTTATTAGCAGCGTGAAATATTGCCAAGAATTACCCTATGGCAACACTTTTCAGTATCCAATCCTGAATCAACTCTCCATTTCAGGAAGAACTTCCTTCATGTGGATATCTTCTACAAGGACATGGCTTATGAGCTGATGGCTCAGCAGGCAGCATTTGGTCTGCTCAGTTTATTGGGTGAGGTTGGAGGCTTCATGGGTCTACTATTGGGTGCCAGTGTTATCAGTGTGTTTGAGCTGCTCGACTACATCTTTCTCAATGTGCTCAGGCGGAAGGCTGACCAGAGTGCAATGAAGGTGAGACCAGCCTGAGACAGATAAATGGATTCATACAGAGTGATCCCCTATTACTAAGCTATTTGCTTTACAAATGAGCTTCATCAATTTGTTCTCTGACATAATGGATTGCTGGCGAAAGATGACATTGCTGTCTTGGTGGAGTGAGGTGAAAGCAGCAAGAATTGGAATAGGACCTGACAGAAAATCATGCATGTAGTGTTCTATTATCCTTTATGAAATGACGAGTGCTATGTATACATCTGTCTATTACAATAAAGAAATGAAAAAAAAATGTATATGAGTTTTATATTATCAAGCTACAGCCCAGTAGCCACAGAACATCAACCTGTATTCAACAGTTTTTCAATGATTCCAATTCAAATTTGTCAACCATCACCATTTCAATATCAGATCAACTATTGACATATCAAAATTGAAATATTGTACTCAATTCAGCATTGATTTGTCACCATTGATTCAACTGTGTCAATTTCAATGTGGATTCAAGGTTGACATATCAATTCAGACTCACCTCACAACTATCAACGTTGAAAAAGCATTGAAACAACATTGAATAAACATAAAAATTAGCGCTGATGTTTAGATGTTTAATCACATTTGATTTGGTTATGATTTTGTAAACTTTCAAATTCAAACCTATTTCAACCCTGAATCAACTGTTGATGTGCGAACATCCCAAACATTGATACAACATTGAGGCAACGTTGGTGTGCCCACTGGGAAGCAACAGCGTAGGGACATCATAATATCCAGGTGAAAACTTTTGTTAAACACGTAATTTCCACATTTCACAACGTGAAAGAGTGACTTCTGAAATTATTGTTTAGGGAATTCTAGCGTATGCCTGTACATACATCTTAAAAATGGCAGCATTATTAGGTCAGAGTCTCCCCGGCCTAAATACTAATTCCCCAGGTTCAAAAGTAGTTCTAAGACTAATGTGGAACGCTTCCTATGAGGGCTATAGCATTAATGAGATTTGAGGTACACATTACCTTAGAACAGGTTGGGTAACATGTTTCCTGGGCAATTCGCCAACCCCGTTTAAGACGGGTTGTTGGGTCTATATTCCTCAAATTGTCTTAATCCTTCAAATTAGCACTGCTTTGGGTGATAAAGACACCCAAATGTCTTAATCCCTCAATTATTACCCCGCAAAGCCTATGCATAGTGGCCACGGGCGTGGACTGGTTACCAGATTTAGTCTGTGTAGGTGTTATCCATATGCTATAGTAAGGGTGAGAAAGTAAAAGGAACAGTGCTCCCTCTGGTGCCTTTATTTGCTATGCACAGACCTTGATTACGGAGGTGAGTGGTGACTTTGCCAAAGTAACCTTTCTCACCCTTACTATTGCATATGGATAACACCTACACAGACTAAATCTGGTAACCAGTCCACGCCCATGATAGTGGCAATAAATCACAAACTGAATTCATCACTCAGAGCCTAAATTATGCTGGCTTTATTCAACAAACAACACCCATATATTTGTTATTTAGTCTTTATCCCAAAAGTATATGTATATATATATATATATATATATATATATATATATATATATATATGGGACTATATACACCCGTGTATATATATATAATTAATATGTGCAGCGGTTGGTACTACTTTCTCCTCCAGGGCGCGCATGTATATGTATGATGTCATGGAAAACAATTAGCGCCTATATAAGCTGCGGGATCCAAATTAACCGTCAGTTGGCGTGTATCCTTCGAGCAGAACACACCACGCTGGGTGGTGCCAGAAATTTAAACTTTATTCTTTGGTTTTTTCGAATTCTACGGTAAAATACCCTGCAATATGGGTAGGAAGTCGACGGGTGGTGCTAATGCCAAACCTGGGACTAAGAAAATTACAAAGAATACGAGGAATAAGGCCAACTCTAGGATTCCGAGCAGCTCTGACCCAAATATGGTTGACCCGGTGTCACCTATCCCCAAAGCTTCAGGAGTTAATTTGGGCTTATCTGCTGACCAGACGTTCATCAATCTGGAGGAGAGGACTACGGTAATGGAGGACCAGCTCGCAGATATCAAGGATTTACTTGAAACCATAGCGGCTAAACAGGGCAATCCGGTAGATGGGACGTGTCGGGCGGACTCACGTGGTGGTGTTTTGACACAAGATTCCAAATGCGCAGTAACCAAGCAACGGGGAAGACGTAGGCAGCGCTCTCCTAGTGACCGGGGAGGATATGACGACAGGCAAACAAGATGGCGTCGAGACCATTCACCGTCGTCGGATTCGGATAAAGATTCATCATTTTCAAGAAGTTCCTCTACTGATACTACCCATTCTACACGGAAAAGACATTGGGGTGAGTTCGATCAGAAGAATTATCTAGATAAAAAGTCTAAAATTGATTGTATCGAACGGTTAATGCTGGTAAATGTACGCCTTGCGAGGGACAAGTATGAGGAAGGCGAGGATATTTTCCACTTGCTTGGCCATCTTGAAATGTTAATCGAAAAGTCGAGTACAAAAATTTATACAGTTTCGGCTTTATCCAAGTATAATAAATCTGTGAAGGATAGGGCAAACAAGAATGGTTTGAAAGCATTCGAGAGAGTGGACAACTCTGATATTCTTAGATATTTATCTTACGACGGGACCGTTCAGGCCCAGAAAGGACAGGTGGCAAAGCCCAAATCTTTCATATCTAGGTCAGCTCGTACTTGTTTTGCTTTTAATAGAGCTGAAGGCTGTAGGGAGGACCCCTGTAAATACCGTCATGTTTGTGATGTGTGTGGCTCTCCTAGCCATGGCAAGGATAAATGCCAAAAGAACAAAAAGGATTAATGTGTTGCTCTTAGGCAGGGTCCTACTTTAAAATCTGAAAATTTGATGCCTGATTTTAATTTAGTATGTACGGTAGACCCTCCTAAGCCCCCCGTTTCTATCATTCCGGGTGATAATGGTAATAATGATAATGTAAATACTTATAATTCTTGTGACTTGTCAAAGAATTTATTTATTTCTCATAGTTGCCCGGTACAGGGCGAGGTTGAACCACTTTTTACGGTGGAATGTTTAAATAGACCCAGCATCAGGGTTTATGATAGTTGTGTAAATGGTATATGTATGTGTGAGCACTTCATTTATGGTAGAAGGGCTCAGATACTCCCGTGTCGACTAGCTAGTTTTCTTAGGCAGTCTGACTTTATTAATATCAATCAGATTGAGTCTGATTTTCTATGGTGTGGTTTTACTGAGGGGTTCAAAATAGTGGACCCAGAGTGTGATACAACATATGATTGTAAAAATTATAAGTCTATTTTAGAGGATAGATTTTATAACAAGATGTGTAGCATTATTGAGGAGGAGCTAGTCCAGGGCTTGGTTACTAGGTCGATGGTCAAGCCCAAGTGCATCCATTCCTTAGGCGGTGTAGAAAAGTCTAATGGTAAATTGAGACCTATCACTGATTGTAGCATGCCAGCGGATATTTCTATTAATAATTTTATGAGCACAACGTCCAAAAGTTTCTCGTATAACTCTATTAACACGGTTACGTGTCAACTTGATAGAAATGACTTTATGTGTGTAGTAGATTTGAAATCTGCATATAGAAGTATTAATGTTTACGGTCCACATGTGGGCTATCAGGGTTTCAGGTGGAATTTTGGTAATGGAGATGAGTTTTTTTAGAGTAACCGCTTGACATTTGGTCTAAAGTGTGCCCCATATATATTTAGTAGAATATCTGATTTTTTGACTATTATTGCAAAATTTTATGCTGTAGATAGGATAGTAAATTACCTGGATGATTTTATTGTCATAGCTCAGACTGAAGAGGAATGCTTACGTAAAAGGAACACCCTAATTGAGTGTATGGAATATTTAGGGTTTGTTGTGTCTAAGGAGAAGGTGACTGAACCCAGCAGGGTGTGTACGTTTCTAGGTATAACCATTGACTCTACGGCTATGGAGTTGTCGCTCCCACAGAAGAAGTTAGATAAAATGACCCCAGCTATAGACGAGTGTTTGGGTAAAAAATTCGTGTCTAAGAAGACATTGCAGAAGATTGGTGGTTTGATGTCCTTCTGCTCTCAGGTAGTACGTGGTGGCAGAACTTTCAGCAGGAGATTGTTCGATCTTTGTGCTAAGGCTAGGAATAGGGGTGTTATTAAACTCAATGAGGAAACCCAAAATGACCTACTGTGGTGGAGGGATTTTTGTAGAATTTTCAATTGTAGAAATATCATTTTAAATGATAATGAATGTACTCCTATGTATTCCGATTCCTCTGTACAGGGCTTTGGGGCCTGGTTTGATAAAGACTATTTTTATGGTACTTGGAATGACTCTAATCCTATGGTAGACTGTACAGGTCATTTTGTTGAGGCCCCTAGGCTTGATAATCTCAAACTTCACCATAGAAATATAAATGTTTACGAGCTTTATCCAGTGATGGTAGGCCTTAAGCGCTGGGTTAAAAAATTTTCTAATACCAGAGTTCATTGCATTACGGACAACATGCAAGTCTTGGCTATGTTGAATACCAGTAGGTCCAAGAATAAGTTGTGTATGTCCTGGTTGAGAGAAATTTTTTGGCTATGTTTTATACATAACATTGAAATATATTCAACATATATTAGGTCGGAGGAAAATGTTTTAGGTGACCATTTGTCTAGGCTAAATTACAGAGGTGTCCCACAGAAATGTAAAAATGTTTTAACTGAATATAACATGTGCTGTTATGATTCCAGGCCTGAGGGAGCTAGAGCGGAGAAGGAGAAGGTTTTTGTACAGGGGCGTGGCTGAGTCCACACGTAAGGTTTGCAAACAGCAATTTAGCAGGTACAAAAAATTTTGTAAGAAGTTTAATCTCAATCCCCTACCTTGTTCTCCTTCTCAGGCTTCGTTGTATAGTGTATATTTATCAGATAAAATGAAACCTATATCTGTTAGGAACTATTTGTCTGCAGTGTGGTATTATCAGAAATTAAAAGGTTATTCTGATTATAGTAGTAATTTTATTGTAAAAAAGACACTGGATGGTATTGAGCGTGATTATAAATGTTCTTCCATTAAAACATATCCTTTAACTCCCAGTGATATGTTAAATATCAAATCTATTCTGGATTTGTCTGTGTATGAGGATGTAGTCTTCTGGTCAGCTATCTTATTGTGTTACCGAGGTGTGTTCAGGGTGGGTCATGTAGTGGACTCCCCTCATAACCTTAAATCTAAGGATGTGTCGTTGTCTGTTGATTGTATTCGCATTGATGTTGGATCTTCTAAAACTGACCAATATGGTAGGAAGCCTTACGTAGTATATTTAAAACGTAGTGATAATTCTGGTCTTTATCCAGCTAGGTACTTGGAGATTTGTAAGGTTCCAAAAAATAGATTATTGTTCACTATATGTAACAAACCTTTAACGTATAACTATGTTAATACCAGGTTGAAGGCTATTGCTATAAAATGTGATATTTCCCACAAAGTTTCAACTCATTCACTCCGACATGGTGGGGCGACTCTGTTAAAAGATTCTGGTTTAAAGGCCGATGATATTAAAAAGAGAGCAAATTGGAAATCTAATGTTGTATATAATTATTTACATGATTCTAAACAGGACTTATTAGCTCTAGATGTGATGTTATAGTGTGGAATGGTGTATCCATTGTGTTTGGCGGTTTTTTGGCATGTACAGAATTGATATTGACTAAGTCAATTCTCACCAAACCCATTGTCTCCTTCCTTATTCCACTTGTGATATTATTATAATATTATTATAATATTTATTAATTATTATTATATTCCCAAGCGAACATAATTAACTTATGGGACAATATACACCCGTGTATATATATATAATTAATATGTGCAGCGGTTGGTACTACTTTCTCCTCCAGGGCGCGCATGTATATGTATGACGTCATGGAAAACAATTAGCGCCTATATAAGCTGCGGGATCCAAATTAACCGTCAGTTTGCGTGTATCCTTCGAGCGGCACACACCACAATGGGTGGTGCCGGAAATTTTAACTTTTAAATCTTTGTTATATTGTATATATTGTATTTATATGGTTATATTGTATTACTGTATTATTATTATTAAATTATTGTCTTGTTAATAAAGGCATGTACAGAATTGATATTGACTAAGTCAATTCTCACCAAACCCATTGTCTCCTTCCTTATTCCACTTGTGATATTATTATAATATTATTATAATATTTATTAAATATTATTATATTCCCAAGCGAACATAATTAACTTATATATATATATATATATATATATATATATATATATATATATATATATATCAGACCTACATAGTTGCCATGTCTTTATCCCTCAAATCCTATATAGTGGGTGGGGGCATATCAAACCTAAGTATTCACCAGTCTTTATCTCTCAAATGCCATATAATGGCTATTGGGGTATATCGTACCTACACATTTACCTTTTAGCCAGCATTATTTACTATGAGAAACCCAACCATAATGAGGTGAATAATGGATAAATGGGTTGTCTTTACCTCCCACTCAATAAATTGTTCAAAATAAGAGAGCTAGTTGTGTTTTTATGCATTCTGGTTTTTAATGCTCAGAGCTTGAAGGGGAATCAATGTTTTGCCTATCTCCTATGCATAATGAGTGAGCAACAGAGGTGCAAAGGGCCAAAAAGGGTAATTTTTTGAATAAAAATGAGGAACTAATTTTTCCCCTTGCTACCAAAGAAAAAATAAAGGGCCAGAGCCTTATTTATTTCATCTGGGATATCCCCCCTGGGGTAAAGAATATTTTTGTAACAGTTGGGGGTCCATGCATTATCTTTTGTGATCACTGGGTGCATAAATCCTTTGGTGTAATCATCGTGAGGACACGTCTACAACATTTTTCGGGTTGATTTTCACCATGAAAGACACTATGAATTGACTAATAAAAGATTTACCAGGTAGAGACCTTACATGTACCTATGTAGCCCACAAAAGAAATTGAACCTGCCTGTTAAACTGTATGTCCTAGAGGCTATTATATGGTTTTGGGGTAGTTAATGCAAGGACACGTCTACGACCATACATGTACTCATAGCTGTTAGGTATCTTATATTTAACTATTCTTATTTTGTGGGCCTTATACCTTCATATGACAGCAAAAAGCCCTGTAAGTTTGGTTAATAGATTCCACATAGAACCAGAGATATCATAAGAAAAGTATTGACGAGGACACGTCTACGACCAAGGACACATAGAGATCTACGACCATAGACATGTCTACAGTTATATTGCAATATGCTTGATACTTGACTGTCCTTGTTATGTGTGAATTATACCTTGATATGAAAGGAACATTGAATGTTAATGAGATTATTCTGTCTTAATGCAACTCTGAGCTATTACACTGAATACAAATACAAGGACACATCTACAACCAGGGACACGTCTATGACCATACAATGAAGTCATACAGCAAGCTGCTTTGTATTTAAGTAAAACCATTATATGTTAGTTGTTCCTTGATATGAAAGGAACATTGCATGTTAGTGAGGATATTCTGCCTGGCTGCAACTCTGAGCTATGGCATTGAATATATAGTGCATGGACACGTCTACGACCATGTAATAAGGCATTTTACTGTGGGATATTCCAGGTAATTCTTTTGTAATTGCTTGTCAAACCTAGGTTGTTGTGTGCAACTGGAAAATGCAAATAGGCTCTAAATGTATTGTATCCTAGCTTGAATACTGATAGGCCTTATGCGTTGACTATCTTAATAGTCCAAATGAGTTTGCTTGTGCCGGCACCATGGAGGGCACCATAATATATAACATTTTATACCGGCTGAAACATTTAGGCTGTTTTAGATGGTGCTATCATGGCTCGAAAAATAAGCTTTTTGTTTTAAGAAATAGAGTGTTAAAAATTTATTATAATTACAACAGGTTAAAGGCTTTGAGCAAATTGGTCAAATGTTACAAATAAAACTTGTATAAGATCGTTTGAATGTCACTAATACAGCTAGTGACCAGTTTCTATTCTCTTTTATGCCCTACTCACACTTTGTGTAGTTTATTTAGAGGCAATTCACCTATTGCCATAACGATAACCTTCAAACACATTTGGACTACTTAGATCTGCTGAATTATGTACTTGCAGATCACATTTCAGCTTCCTAGTTATTGACTATACTATATAATGGATTAAGTGCTATAGGACTCACTTTGTGGTAATTGAGGGACAGCAGTTAACGTCACACAGCCATCCATACAAGTAGTTCTGAACCTTTCCTTGTTCAGATAGATTTAAGGATGTGAAGGAAGATCATGGCCTTTACAGCTGTTGAGGTACCAGAGAAGACTGAAACCCCACCTCTGTCAGATGAAACAGAACTTGAAAAGGTTGTCTCATGGACAGACTTTACACAAAAGACCACATTTCATGGGGTCAGATACATTTTTCAAGATTCTGAGTTAAAACTGAGGAGGTAAGTAGAATAGTCATAAAATAGTTGGTCACAAAGGGAAAAGGGGACCGCTGTGAGGACCCTTGTGGTAGTCCCTTAGGCCCAGTGGCCAAGCCATATACGCACGAGATCCTCGGGCGTATAAGTGCTACTATACACCCGAGGATGATTCCACAAATAGATACAAAACGGCAAGGCAGCTATTGGTCAGCATCCAGTGTTAGCTGGCGCCCTCAGTGGCTATAATGTGATGTTGTAAAGGGGTGCATCCACTGCGACGGATGGACCATCCGTCCCCCTTCATCCGTCATTTTCTCCATAGAAATCAATGATAAATGATACGGATGAAACCCACGGATGGTCCATCCGTGGGCAGTGGACGCGCCCCTTAAGAAGCATCCTATAGTAACCAGCGAAAGTGACCCAATGTAAACTGTAATGTCGTGTGTGGGAGGTGGTAGAAGGGCAGGAAAACTGATAGTTGTAAGAAACTGCAATTTTTTTGCCTGAGACTGAACTTAGGTTGAATCACAGCGCCGTAGGCGCTGGTACACGGGACAAAACACGTGGGTGATACACGGGACGACACAAGGGTCATGCACGAGACACAAACCAGAGCAATACACAGGATACAACGTTCTCACGGCCTGTTATCCTAACCCCTTAAGGGCTCTAACCACTCAAGGGCAGCATCTTTGAATAACATTGAATAATAATGCATTGGAATCAACTAAAAGCCCGCCCATCCCCCCACCCCCCCCAAAAAAAAAAAAAGAAGAAGCAAAAAGACAAGAACACATAACTCCATATGTGTACCAAATTGTATCTTGCCCAAATTCTTTTTCGGTCGACCCCACGTAAACCCAACACCCCTCTGTTGTTAAGAAATGATCACTCCCTAAAAAAATCCGTATATACAAATTAATTTCCGTGTACGTATTAAGCTTTTATATACAGACACTACATGGAGACCTTTTAAAAACGATTTTTTTTCTTTTCAAATGTTTTCCCCACATATATGTCCCGCATTTGAGCTACACATGTGCATACACATGTATAACATCTTTGTGCTATCGGTTGCCACCATCCTCTTGCGACCACCCTCCTGTGAACCGCCCTGAGGTGTCCCGTGTATCATCCATGGGTAGTCCCGTGTATCATCCTCGGGTGGTCCCGTGTATCATCCTCGGGTGGTCCCGTGTATCATCCTCGGGCGTATAGACGTCCTTATATACCCGAGGAGCTATGGCATATATCAACGGCCTCTCCAGTGGATTAACAAATAATTTGATACGCTCCATCAGAAATATTTTGTCCTCCGCTGTAATCACGGAGATACTGTCTGGAATGGCATATACCCACTTGGCATAAAAATGGTTTTTAACGTTAAAATCGTTTTTATTGGGTTTCTAAGTTTGCCAAACATTTTTAAATGTACAAAAAAAACAACGTCAAAACATGAAAAAAACGTCTTTTAACATTCTATAAAACGTCAAATTGTAACTAAAAATGGTTTATTTGGTTGAAAATTGGTTTAAAAAAACGTTTAAATTTTTTTCAACATTTTAAAAGCGTTTTTAACCCAAACCTAATAAATAAAAAAGTTTGCAAACGTTGAAAATACGTTTTTTTGCCAAGTGGGTAGGTTGTTTAGAACTATCTAGAAAGGTCTTACTAATGTTATACAATCTAAGACGATTTGAAATTCGATATTCTGCTGAATTTTGGTGATTATCTACATTGTTGAGAACTCTTAAAGACAACTTTTAACATTTTCTCCACTTCCATATGATATATTTTTAACAGGCCTATCTGGATATCAGTGGTTATCACGGCCCTCTTAGTGTTTGCTATACAAGTTGGGATTAGAACCGGCAACTACTTTGAATATAAAACTACTGTTGATGTTGAAGTGTTGTTAAAGGATTCACTCGAGTTTCCTGCTGTGACAATCTGCAACCAAAACAGATACAGGTATCTTAGCATCTATTTTTGTATATGCATATAACTACATTCAGATCCTGGATGCAGGTGGAAGAAATCAGAAATTGTGAATGCACAATGTCCCTTTACAACCTTGTGACATGTAATTGGAAAGTCTGAATCCAAATGATTTATTAATAAATACTATTATGCTCATCCATGATAAGTCAGTTGCAGATTATTAATGACTACGTGTATCAACTTCTTCTCCTCCTTTGTCCTCTTTCCTCTCATTAGACCTAAACCCTAACAAAAGGGGAATAGTAAAAGCAAAAGTGGGTGACTGCATATTGTGTATGGCTGCAGACTTTTATGAAATTATGTGTTTATTTGTTTTTATTTGCAGGATAACCTCTGCAGTTGACTCTGGGTTATACAATGTTATTGATGAAGTCTTCAAAACAACCAACATATCTAGTGAGAATTCTATTCTAATTTAAAGTACCAGTATCACAGTCCATCTTAAATTTTATTAATAAGTGTTTCCAACGGAGATTACCCTAGCAGCAATACTTGAAATAACCATACTATTAATTATTTTTATGTTCACTATAGAAATTCCTTGGGAAAAAATTGGTAACAGGGTCAATGGAATTGACTATGGAGAATTTACTCTCTTAACTGGACATCAGAAACAACTTTTCATTGATAGGTAAGAAACCAGAAGAATATATAACTGATTCATGCAATATATTACCAAAACCCCACTAAGGGGCCATCCACAAATGATGTCACGCTGGTGGGGGAGGGGGGAGGGTGGGTCAGGCTCGGTGTGACGGAATTAATTTTCCATATACCTTCAGCGTTGCAAATTTGGCAGAAAATTTGGCAGGGGGGGGGTCAAAAATGGTCAGATTTTGTGTGATTTCATTTATGGATGGTCCCTTACAGTTATGTCATTCCATAACGGTATTTACTTTCAATAACAAACACCATAAGTCCGTGCACATAAGACGCATCTGCAGTATAAGATGCATGCTCAACCTAAGACACACAATAGGGCAAAAATCTAATGTAAATAACCTCGTGCATTTATAAAGAGCATCTCCATCTTTAGCCAATCATATTATGGGTCCATCCGGTGCATAAGCCACACGTTATATATGGAGCACCACAGTAATACTTTAAAGTGTATCCTTGTTAATTTATTTCCTTTTCCTTACTGTGACATTGACAATGGCTTTAAGGCAGTCCTGACGGACATGGGTCTCTGCTATACATTCAATGGAGAGAGAAATGTCAGTACAATCTACACAAGTCAAACAGGTAATACATGTACAATTGGTTAAAAGAGCGGCACTTTATTTGAACCTTCCAACGTGTCTAAGGTACATTTTGAGCATATTTTCTAAAGGAATGAGCGGCTATTATGGCTGTTAGATGTGCGAAAATACCTAGGAGTAAAAGGGTCGTTTTCAAACAAGGCCCACTATCATATTATTTTGACTCTAAAGTTGTACCTTTGTTTAAGGAAAGATGCCAGGTTAACATCTAATGTGAGACAATGATAAATTTGCATTATCTTGTGTATAAGGTATAATATGAATGCGAGTGGTTCATGTAATAATAAAGATGACTAGGCAAGCAAAAACACCCCTCTGCAGGGAAATTCATTATCAAAGTCCATCTCAAGATCTTTGAAATGAGACCTCAATGGCTAAAATATTCCAAGTAGTTATGTTAGAACACCTCCTTGAACATTGGTTGCTAAGTACTCATATTAGAAAAAATATAATGATTTTTATCATAGAATTTGATCTAGGAGATATTTCTCTTTTCAGTTTTTTGTTCTTGGTGAAAATTCCCAGAGATTTGCATGAAAATATCTAAATTTAGATGATGTAATGGTAACCATGAAAGAATCATGTGGGCCAATCTTGCTTGAAAAATGTTCTTTCTACCTTCCAAATGTGTAATGTTTGTACCCAAAATGGAATGTTTTAAGTGAGAACATTAAATCTGCATCACCGGTTAGTCTAATGCATTGTTATATTCATTTTAGAGTTATTTTGCCCCCCCCCATGCCCCTGGTGGCCAAATGGGGAATCCTTTGTGAAGGGTGTTTTCGCTTGT
Source organism: Acholoe squamosa (assembly GCA_949317995.1). Classification (NCBI taxonomy): domain Eukaryota; kingdom Metazoa; phylum Annelida; class Polychaeta; order Phyllodocida; family Polynoidae; genus Acholoe; species Acholoe squamosa. The sequence continues at coordinate 22,097,323 of OX439037.1, read as the reverse complement.
TGAGTCACATGTTTATATTCATGAACAATTACAATCAGAAGGCAGTAATTCTCTAGGGCATATTATGTGCATGCATCATTGCATCCTAATCTGCAGTTACACATCATGTCAAGAAAGGGACATGGGCCTTGAGACACCATGCCCTTATAGAGGTTTTGCACAGGAAGGACAAAGGACATTTATTTAACTCTTTGGCTTGGCAGGTGCTGGCAGTGGTCTGAAGCTGGTGATTAATGTAGAGCAGTATGAATATATGAGGGGTCCTCAGAATGACGCTGGTGTTAAGGTAAACAGTAGGGGCTGTACCTTATTCTTAAAATTTAGATGTGAACACATTCCTTTAGTTTTAGTTTGCTTCCCTATCATTTCTTTTAGTTTTATTGGAACTATTGTAAAAGTCATGCATACAAAAACCATGAAACATGCTGGGTCCAATTCTAAGAGGCGCCGACTCCAGAATACTTACTTTTTCCTGTACACCTTTCTATCGGAGAAACACACCAACAATTGTACACCTCTTTGTAGTTTAGTGACATATGCCCTTTTGTTCCATTTACAATCTCATAGATTTTACTTCATCCTCGTGACGAGGCTCCAGTCATGAAGGAGCAGGGCTTTGCTGCAGCACCAGGTACTCACACTTTAGTTGCCATGAAGAGGTATGAGGTAAGTAGCACCAGATATTCACAATCTAGTAGCCAATAAGAGGTATGAGGTAAGTAGCACCAGGTACCCACACTCTAGTTGCCATGAAGAGGTATGAGGTAAGTAGCACCAGGTACTCACAATCTAGTTGCCATGAAGAGGTATGAGGTAAGTAGCACCAGGTACCCACACTCTAGTTGCCATGAAGAGGTATGAGGTAAGTAGCACCAGGTACTCACACTCTAGTAGCCAATAAGAGGTATGAGGTAAGTAGCACTCAGTACTCACACTGTAGTAGCCAATAAGAGGTATGAGGTAAGTAGCACTCAGTACTCACACTGTAGTAGCCAATAAGAGGTATGAGGTAAGTAGCACCAGGTACTCACAATCTAGTTGCCATGAAGAGGTATGAGGTAAGTAGCACCCAACACTCACACTCTAGTTGCCATGCATTAAGAGGTATGAGTTAAGTAGCACAGTAGCACCAGGTATACACACTCTACATGTAGTACCCATGAAAAGGCAGAAGTCCCTATGTCTCAAAACGGGCTTCTTGAATCTCAGGGGCCTCACAGGCCACACTCTAGTAGCCATGAAGAGTTGTATAGCCTAGTAGCCATGAAAAGACATGAGGTATGTAGAACCAGGTGGCCACAGTCTAGTAGCCATGAAGAGGTCACTCACACTATAGTAGCAATGATGAAGTATTGAATACAGTGTACCAGAGGGCCACACTCAGGTAGTCAGGAAGAGATAAAAATATGACCTTTATTAAAACATAACACATGTTTCTGAAAACAAAGCTTTGTTTGGTAGGCTGTCAAAATTGTACATTATAGAGGTAGAGTAAACAGAGTACACACCTTTCTCCCTCTGAGCAGCAGTCTAGTGTGCTCATGTACGGGTACTGCATGAGATAGGTCCCAAAAGGTACCAGGTCCTAATGATTCTGAGTCTTTCCCCTTTTGTCTAGCTATGTAACGGATTGACATTTTTCTGCTTATTAAGGTAACAACACTGCAGCCACCCTATGGAATCTGCCATCCAGATAATATGCCAGTCTCACAGTGTCGTGCTCTCTGCTTGGTATATGATGTCATAAAAAAGTGTGGTTGTCGAGCTGAGTACATGCAGCTTCCTTTTACAGATAACACAAGTAAGTGGCAAGCCAATCCAAAATGCATGTTATTACAGCTGTATCAATCTTAGGGCAATACTGTCTCACAAGACTTTGTATGTGGCAAAGGAACCCCGACATCTGATTTTCTTTCTGTTCTGTCTATCATGCAGCAATCACTTGTGACATGAAGACCTCATTGTCGTGTGTCAGGCAAGCTCTAGGTAAGACATCTTTGTATTCATACTGATGTTTGTGAATATCCAATTTGCATAAAAGAATTCAATAATTATTGCATCGGCACTTTTGTTAAGGTGATGAGAACCATAATAACCAACATAATTTTGACTTAGATTTCACTTAATAAATTCACCATAATAACCAACATAATTTGACTTAAATTTCACTTCTTTGTGGAAACCTCTGTGCAAACATAGAACATCATTGCTTTAGAAACTGTTCTTTTAAGGCAAGAGAATGAGAATATAAATTGATATAGGCCAATTTATCTCAAATAAGAGCAATAATGATTATAGGATGCTTTGCGTGGGACATACAAATACTGCCTCTTATTTCAATGTCAATAGTTGAGATTAGGAAGTCAGAGGTGGAGTGTCAGTGCAACCCTCCCTGTAGGCAGATACGCTACGAACCCCAGCTGTCATATGCCCAACTCTCCAAGTTCAACATCGACCGCATGATCATTGACAGGCCAGAGAAACAGAAAATTCTGCAAGAGACTTACTTGAATGTGAGCAATAACTGTTATTCTTTAGCCTTTTCACAATTTCTAACGATGTGGTTATCTGTAAATGTAACAAGTGCTCCTGAATATTATACACATGATAACAGAATATTATATAGAAGCTGTCCAATTATTCTCTGTTAATGTGCTATAAATGTAATGATTCAAACATTATTCCAATGACATCAGCAATCAAGGTCATTCATCAAACTTTTTTTTTCTTAAAAAATTTAAACTTTTATTAGCCATAGGTATTTAGCATATACATCTGATGTAAAATCATAAGTATGTTTCCACATATATGAGAATCGAATGCTGTAACATAGACAGTTGAAAACATCTTTTACAATAATATATCGAATACAATTTTCTATGGGAAATCAAGAAGGTAGTCTTAATCGGCTAACAAGTTACTTACTGGCCGTCATTCTAAGAATGTTGTTGTGACCAAGCCATTTAAAAGGTTTATAATTCTCTTACATAGGAAAATTAAATCATAGTAAAAGTTTTGAGTTTAATGAGGGCAAGAAACAGCAGCATTATTCTTTACTTTAAATACATAAACAATAACATACCACTTCACCAAAGAAATACTAACACCATATAACGACTTTTGTGCATATAACCTACAGTGACAATCAGACCAATGATAGTTATTCCAAATTAATGTGAAAAACTTAAACACTAATCAGAGTTCATTTTTACAAACAAGTTTAAATTTATCCCGGTCTCCTATATTTCTGATATCAGTAGTTAATCTATTCCAAGTTTGAGCACATTTGACTTCGGGTGATATTTCATATGCAGTACTATTTATTTTCTGGTATTTTAAGACAGGTGCTGAAGCAAAACGAGTTGTTCTAATTTTAGGTTCAATAAAATCTTCATTACAAGATTATTTATGGGCAAAAATTTTGATATGATAATCTCTTCTTGAGGTTAATTTCCGTAATTTAGCATTTTCATGTACAAAATCTGTTGGGGTAAGCATATGGTAATGTAAAACATGTTTTAAGACATTTGCTTTGTAATCGCTGAAGTTCTAACAGGTATTCAGCTTTAGCTGCACTATACAATACTTATATTTATATTTACTTGAGATTTGTGAGATGTTGATAATTTGTATTAAAAATCACTGATTTTAAAAATGTTTGTAGGCCCGTGAGACTACCCAGCGTTACAGGGAGGAAATAAGAACAAAGGACATGGCAGACATGAGAAGGCTTGTGAATATTGCTGATCGACTGCATTCCATCCTTCAGAACAACACCAAGAAGGTGTCTGATCCCCACATCACCTCCCATCAGTACAACCTTCCCTCCATCTTTGTCAATGAACCACTCCAGAGCGACTTAGACACCATCAGTAGCTACATCCATAAGGCATATGAGAAAGTATGGATGTTCCACTCACTTAACAGTTTGGGCCTGACCCACAGCATCACAACTATAAAGAATAAATTCCTGCAGTGGGATGGGAATGTGTCTAAATTCAACCAGTTTTTAAGTACTTGTTTGAATGACTCAACTGCAGCCAGGCAGAATGACATCTCAGATGGTTCAGGAGATGTGGATTCAGATTCATCTAATGAAACATTAGCTTATCTTTCAACTGAATGCAAGACAGAAATACAAGAGAAGGTGGAACTAATGCGTGATTACAGGCATCAATTTTACTACTCAATGAAGGGATTTGATATCAACGAGAACAGATTAGACTATAACAAGGTTATAACCAGCATCTTTGAAAATTCTACAAAAACACCTGATGCATTTGATGGACACAAAGCCTGCCTGCATGTATTAGGGCTAGGTGAGGAAGTTCAAGAAGCATTCTCAGAGCTCTACAACTACACTGAGCTCTTTACCAACGCTCAGAACCTAGAGGATTATCTATGGATAACAAATAGGATCATTAATGTCACAGTAAAGGGAATTATTAAACATGCAGCTGCCAACCTAACCATGTGTGAGTGGGTGGAAACTACCCTGACTGAATTGGTATATAATGACTTAAACTTGTATGAAGCCAAAGCACAAGCCTCACAGAGCAATATACGATTGATGACATCGTTTGAGACTATGTCAAATACTATGATCTCTATGGCTGTGGACTTTGAACTGATAGTAAAACCTATATTTGATATGATAGTTGCCTACATGAATGGGAGTGCTACTAAAACTGAGCTAGCTGTACACATTCAATCCCCACTGACAAACAAGATCATTGGAGATTTGGCTGCCTTTGAAAGTGATGCCCAATCTACCATCAGATACCTGAAGGTAGTGTATTTGAACTGAGGTCTTTGAGACAAACGCTACCCGGTACACAGAAGCCACCTGCTGGCAGAAATCAGAACTCATCAGTTATACTATTTTAACAAGTTTTCTCACCCCAACTGGACCACTTTTCCTGAACATATTTCTTTCAGTTCATTGCTGATCACTATAGATGCATTAACGATATTTATATGTCGTTTGAATTCTCGTAGGACCCTATATTTAAGGGAAAATTAATATTTTTGACAAATTGACAACTTTTTCAATTCAACTGTGACCCCCATTATTATTCTTTTAAAATGTTTTTAAAGATGTCCTTTATATATTCAAAGAGTCTTGTAGATGAATCAAGAGAAGGTTATTCACTATGATGCAAAATATGAAAGAATAAGCACCGTTACACAGGGATTTTTTGCAGTTTCCTATTCTTTATTATATCAAACTAATACTATCCAGAGTTATTTGAGATTATCGTTTGTCTGTAATGTCTGTTAGTTACTTCAGACCTATATATTCATCAATAGAATCCCCTCTTTCCTGATGACAGTTTAACAGTTTCTCAAATAGCCAGTGGGCAAAGAACATTCAATCAATGTTGACCATTGGTTGACCAACCAATGCACTATAGTAGTTCAACATTCTGTGGCCACTGCTTACAATCTTTTCCTTAATCATCTTACCTAGGAATTGGTAAATATGCCATAATAACTCGCATATAAGCTGCGGTGTATTCAAATCTGAGGCCTTGGGGGGGGGGGTAAAATCATATTAGATTTTATTCAAAGTGACCCAAAAAGCCCTTGCTTGCGCCTTATAGGTCTGGCATGAACTCAATTTTATATGCGGAGTCACCTTATATATAATGCTTGGTACTATGGTAATAACTTTCTTCCAGGAAAAGATGACACTGTTCAAGAACAATCTTTTACCAATATATCTGAAAACAGCTGAGTCAAGTTTGCCACTGATGACCGTATGGCAAATAAAGGATCTGGAGTTTATGAAGCAGGCACATGCTACCAACAGGACAGAGTACCAGGATCTAATAGATGGACTCTCTGAAACAATGACACATAATATAGAAATCCTCATTGATTTGGTGAGTTAATATTATCAAGCTTTTCATTTGGGGGAAGAGGTAGTATTTGATAGCGGTTGGGGCATGTTCACTTTTTTGAAGTATCAAATGAATTATGCAGTTTAGCTCAATGTTTCATGCATGTCCGCCTGTATCATACACAGGTCCCTCAATGAAATGATAGGCATTATGATATAAATTCAGATCTTGGTTGACTTTCAGTCAAAGATGCACCATATTGTGATATAGGGTTCATTTACTGCATTGCTCACATATTGTATAGAAAAAAAAATACACCAGTTCTACTTATGGTTTCTTCAAATGCTACTCTTCCAGTTCATAAGATGAGAGACAAAAGCTTTATAGAACCAAATAGAATGTGAAAGCATTGCAGAAGATGAATATTTTGCAGTTGCGTTTAATGTTTATCTCATGACTATGACAATTATGATTATTCGCTTTTATTATCTTACCATCCGTAGGTATTCACAGAGTATGATGACGAATTTCGTGCGCTTCTGAACACAATAATTGGACCATTCAAGGAGATTGCCTACCACCTTGCTGCTTTACGGGACACTCTGAAAGCCTATGCAGAGTCCAGTTCACTGAATGTCAACTTTTTCATGTAACTACCAGTTTATTATGAATTCTGTACAAATGCTATAAAAAATGCATTTAAATCAGTCCTCTATCGGTCTCTGTCTGTGATGATTGAGCATATTGGGTTAAAAAATGACAGCGTCAGATGTAAGATTTGGAAGTAAGAAGCCCTAACAAGTTTGCATAATATCATGTGGCCTCCAGTCTTATATATATATATATATATATATATATATATATATATATATATATATATATATATATATATATATATATATATATATATATATATATATATAAAGATCCGCAGCCTGCGTCAATCAAAATAAATTTTGCATTGAATATACTTCAACCCAAATGGACTAGCCCTCATTCAATCCTTCATGTCTCTGTTTCAGGGAGAACTTCCTTCAGGTGGATATCTTCTACAAGGACATGTCTTATGAGCTGATAGCTCAGCAGGAGGCATTTGGTCTGCTCAGCTTGTTGGGTGAGGTTGGAGGCTTCATGGGGCTACTGCTTGGTGCCAGTGTTATTACTGTGTGTGAGCTGCTCGATTACCTCCTTCTTAATGTCCTCAGAGGGTGTGCTCGCCGTCGAAAGGTTGACCCCAATGCAATTAGGGTCAAGCCAGCCTGAGAGTCAGAAATGGTTTTGGACAAGATGAGCTAAAAGTATCAGACTGTCCTTGCTTTATGCCAATATTGGACTCTCTTCAGTTCATTTATATAAAAGTAAAAGTTCTATTCCATATTGATACACATTTTCAGTAAAATGGCATTCAACAAGTTAGAAATAAGAATGTGAGCGACCTCACAGGGGAAGGTGAATCCCAGTGTTACACTGTTATTAAGTGAGAAGTGACGCTAGTAAGGAAGTGGATTACTGCAGTCAAGCAACCTGTAAAGTTTGTAATACCTCCCGTGTAAGGTGACATCTCACGTTAGAGACGCACCCTGGCTTGAAGGAGTAACTATTAGGCACAGCTAGGGATTGATTGTAGGCAGTATACTGTTCTATAGTATGATATCCTCGGCTATAAAGCACACCCTGGCTTTAGCCAGATACAACAAGGAGTTATCCTTGCGTATATAAAGCCGCCCCTTATACGCGAGGTATTATGGTAATCTAAGACTATGCCCTTCAATGTCCACTGCTATTTCTTTATAGGTATACTTTTGAATATATATACTTACACAATTTGTTACAAAATGACCAACGATGCCACATTATATTAGGAGCATGACTGTATTAGCTAACAGAGGGCTCACCCTATTGTAGGATAGAATGGATTCAACGGCAAGGACATGGAACTAGACTTGGACATTGCGAACATACTGCTGATCTGTACTGTTAGAAATCAATGGTTTTTAAATGGACAAATGATAATAATGACACGGGACGAATAAGGAAACGGCATTGTACTGAATGTGATGTGAGTTATTTTACACGCTGAACAATTGTATTCTTTACATTGATTAACAAATCCCCGCCTATCCTGAATACATCAACGTTCCCAATTGAATCTAACACGACTAAATGAAGCAGTTCAAAGTTCATGCATTATGGCCTACCTGGTTTTCCTTCATAGTATTGCCAAATAAAATATTTAATGCATATAATGTATGGAGAAAATGCCATATGGAATGAAGAATATCATACATCTATCCCATCTCATATGTGTATTGAAATTGGTGCATTCAACTAATTTATGAATACATGTATAGCTTTTGGGGATGGCACAAGCACACGTTGTGGTTAAACAATCCGAGCACGTTAGAATAACACGCAAGTTTTATATTTTACTTCTTGTTTCCTATTTCGCAAAGGCCTCCAGTATCTGAAAACATATGTGATAAAAGATTATTCCATTTTGCGATTTCATGTTTTTTCTTTCTTTTTTTTTCTTTTTTTTTATGTGAACCTCATGCTATATGTTTACATAACTGCAGCCCAAAATCAAAGTAATTTGCAGGTCAAGAGCTCTGCTGCTAAATAACTTTCAAACTAGAGCCTACAGGTGGTATATAATGAATGACGAGGTATCATATAGTCATCTTCTAAAACCGTTTAGTGTGCCTTACTCCTAACATCTATCTCTGATAGTGCCAGCCTCTACTCAAGACAACCTATACTCGAGACAACCATCTAATAGATTCATGGAGTTGTTCAAATTAGAATATCACAGTTCGAATATGTATAAACATGGGCATAAAGAGATTACATATTGTCCCGAATGTAAGATAGTATGATAATAATATCCAATATAAGCTGAGTTATTCTGTTTAAATGGACTTGGCAGTGTGACCTGCTTGGAAACACAGTTTATCTTATCTCCACCGCCTTGGGAAATCAATCTGGTCACTAGGTTGACTAGGCCTCCTTGAGAAAGTAGTCACGTGACATTTCATCTATGAACATGTAGGTCATAATTGAAAATAAGGAAATGATAAATGATTTCTATCTCATCTATTGTGAAGAGAAGAAATTATTCGAGAGCCTTAAGAGTGGTAAGGGAAAAGTACTTGCAAAGAAAAGTTTGTCAAAATTGGAAAAATTAGAACAATTACTGATAAGGCTTATCAATGCATGACCTACAGGTGTAGTCTGCAGTAGGAAAGGCCTGTAACAGGTAAGGATAATCTTCACCTGGATATCCCGACCTGAATGTGTGCTTCTATTAACAGAGCTCAGAGGAAAGAACCACCATCTTGGTGGGACACTTTGTTTTAAACTTAAAAGAACTTTCATCAGGAGAAAACATCCAATTTGTATATATTCTACAAGGAACAATCTAGTAGGATACAGATGTGGGTGCTGAAGGGATTATAGTGGATTTCCTCTTACTAAAACAGACATTTTGACCTGCCAACATGCAGAGATCTCCGCCATGGAGGCTACTTTTGGCCACTGCCATTCTACTCTCTTATCTTGGCCACAACTTGTCCACTGGGAAGCATACTGGTCGAAGTTCCTATGACTGGGCCACCTATGATGCTTTTGATGAAATAACCGACCAAATGGATTCAGTGACAGCTGAAAACTGTTTGTCAAAGGATGCTGAGGATCTGTTACTTCATGAAGATACCGTGCCACAAAAGCCTAAGTTTAACAGACTGTTAACTAGCATTGTCTATCCTAACAGAACCAACTTGCTTCATGTACACAATATGGCTTTGAACAGGGCATTTTTCTTCAGCTATGCCTTCCAAAAGTTAAACGAGACATATCACTTTCCTCAGCAACCAGGTTTGATGTACTATTACTTTTCTACAGCGGCTGATGTATCGGCTAACGAGTACAACATCAACGGTTCTGCTGTCTTCTTTGATAACGACTGTGCTTATGCAAACTGGTATAGGAACCTTGATTTCAACAAAACCCTTAATTTGTTTGGACCAAGAGCATGGCGAGAAGACGACTTCAATGAGGCCACAAATTGGCTTCGAGAACCAACAAACACTACCTTCACCATCAAAGACTATGGTGCCGGAAAGAAGAAGAGTAACTACACTAACAGCGGCTCCAAACAACTGCACAAACATTTGTATAAGCTCTGGTTGCCTGATGATGCAAGTAAAAAGGATAAGGATTCAATCATGAAAAGTTCATATGAGACTGAAATCAAATATTCCAATGAGACAGGCAGATTTGTGACAGATGAATTCCACCATAAAGGTCTGTGGGGTCCACCATCGCCAGGACAAAAGGAGACGGAATACTTACCAGTTCTATGGACACCACCTTATTTTGACTGTGGACAGTCAAATAAGTGGATAATGAGTGCTGTGGCTCCTGTCGTGGATCAGATACCACGTTACTTTGAGTGGAGTCACGAGAGGCGATTTAAGTAGGTAGAATTATGATTTTGATAGATTAAGAGATCGGCAAATTTTAACAATGATAATAATGTTATGTAATAAGCTTGTACTAGAGGATCTCAATATGGGTCCCACGTGTATGTCTTGAAGAGCTCACTCACCTCTGCGGCAAAGGTTCTACAGAGGCGAACTGTTGCGTAATACTCATGCTTGATCATGTAAAACTCATACACACCCAAAAAAAATGCAAATTCTGGATGTTGGTGTTGCTCTACGATATACATACAGTCGGGCCTAAATGGAACAGTGGTAGATTTCGAGGTGGGTATGGGGAGCTGCAAAATTGCTTTTGCATGCATTCCCTTCAATCGCTATTACAAAAGATAGCATTGCTTGTTAATGAATTTGAGTTTGAGTTTAACAAGTTTATTGGCCAAATAACATCATACAACACAAAGCTTTTCAGGATCAGCCAGGAAATGACAATAATTATAACCATACACAAAGGAAAAATTATTTCACAATGCATTGCATATGGGAATACAATAGGCGCTTACTAGGTGGTTCCAGGTCATGCCAGCAATTAGTCTTTATAATAAAATACATTGATATCGGAGTGGGCTCCCAACAGACACATTCTTATATTCAGTGATATACTAATACTCAATTACTAGCTAATTTTCAACATAAATTGCTTTTTGGATTCCAATTTCTGAACATCAGCATCCAGTTTATCCCAAAGCACCTTGCCTCTGACAAGTGGACTCATATCATATACAAGGCACGTAGATCGGCTAACATATCTGTGTAGAGTATAGGACAAACAACAACTACACCTGTCAAATTCAATCTTATCTTCCAGGTCGAAAGTTCACATGTCCACTTTTAAGAGTCATTTCTACATGTGGTAATCGGTATCTGCATGTGAAGGAAATGACTCAGGGTCTTGGAACACATATAAATTTGTGAATTCACACTGGTCACATGGGAGGGAGTGGGCCCTCATTACTGGATAGGGGGTGGAGGTCGTAGGGTGTGTGGTAGTAGTATAGGGGAATAGGGAGTTAGAGGAAGGGGTGAGTGAGTAATAGATATTATACTCAACTTCGACAGCTATTAAAGGTCATATTAATGGCGAGAAAACTACATTACACATTTTCACAGATGAGTTTGGGGGTGCCCACGCACTTGTGAACCAGACACACCGAGTGGGAAGGAAAGAGGAGGTAAGTGGGGTAAGGAAGCTCAGGAAAGGGGTTATTGCCGTAGGAAATTGGTCGATAAGGGAGTGAAGAATTGGGGAGTGAATAGTCAAGGCTAGGACCCCTTAATTAAGGTGTTCAGCTTTCTTTCTTTCTTTCCGGACTCCTGGCTTTGCACAGGATACCCTATGTCTGGTTGAGCAGAAAGTCATGTGTGCATAATGTTATGTATCTTACGTGAGGAGATTCCCAACGTCTTTCAAATATCATATTTTATGATTCTGCATTGACTAAGAGCAAGGAGAGACCTCTTTGGCATTCATGATCTCTAGAGTATACATCTACAGATGGCGCTACTGAGCTGTCAGCTCAAGCTGTTGAGCCAGTGCTACCTGCAGTGGACAATATCGATTTGATTTCCTGGAGTTGAGGGAATGGATAAATAGAGGGGAAGTAGGACAGTGATAGTATGTTCGTCGGTGGTCGGGGTGGGCAACATTTTTCTGACATGACATGAATTCTTTCTTATTTTTTTGCCAAAAAAGTTGCCCATGCTTATCCTGATTATTCTTATACTGATGGTGACCGTAATATAATAAGGAGGGAAGTCTCTGTAAACTTTTAGCGCCCCACCCAACCGAGTACACACACTTACAACCGAGACGCCTACTGGGTGCGTTCCTCCGACTACACTTTATACTTGAAATGGAAAGTGAGATCTAGCCTCCATGGTCACAGAGACACAATTTACTTAATCAAAACCTTTCATTTTTGCAAGTTATTAAAAAAAATCCATAAATCCATAACTTTCCTTATATGGAAGCCCTACCTTGTCCCTGCCCCCCCATACTAATTCGCTTCCTATATATATGCCTCGCCCTCGGGAGGGGGCAATATTGTGACAGTAGGGGGTAAATACCAAAAGGATTACATAGATATAGGGGAGTAAGTATTAAATTGGCCGCACCAGGGATCCTTGTTGACCCTTTTTTGTTGTTGTTGGAGAAGGGACAACTTCTGCCCAAAGCTTTGTGATAGCTGCACTTAGCCTGCATCGTATACCCTTAACATATCGATTGTTTTCGCAAAAGGATCCATGTACCGAAGTGGCCCGTTTGATCGCCCTGGTGCTAATAATTACAATACCCCTGCCCCCGGCCCTTATTAGACATTGGTGCTTTTTGGATACTGTTTTTAATACATACGATTAATTTGGATACCCCTGCAACCCCGGCGCTTATTCGAGACGGACGTTGATTTGAAACCCCAACGCTGAAACGAGACACTACGGTAATCTTCGAGACTTTCCAGATTTTCTTTTCCTGAGCTGGTGATTTTTGGTAAGTCTTTATTGTAAGAATAGTGGACTAGTTTCCCCACGCAACTACAGCACTGTATTCTGGCGTTTGTGAAATGATTCAAGAATACATTTAGCACGTTTTAGTAAGGTATATGTGCAATTGTTAGCGATAAATTCCAAAGTTTTTGATCATTATGATTTATACCTGTTTAATGATTGAACACATAATGTAAAATTCTTTGATTTAACATGCACTGCGTTTCCTCCTTATGCACCCTAGGAGGCGAAAAAAAAAAGTAGTGTTTCGGTTACCCGACCGACCCTAGCAAAATAGGGCCGACCTTGACCTTTTTTTTATTTTGAGAATTTTGGCGAATTTTAGGAAATTTTTCATATTTTTCATTAATTTTCAAAAAATGTCCATATTTCTTTTCATATTAGTCATTTTTTTCATATCTCTACATCAATCTTACTATGGGTCTCGAGTTAATAGCATATGATGCATATATTTTTCAACTTCCTCATATTTTTCATAGTTCTACCATAAATCAGTGTATACATATCTATCCGTACATTTCTGTACATAATCGAGATTGAGACAGTTCTAAGTGCGTTTATGGAAAAAAAAGTTTATGCAACCATTTGTTAACTATCCGATATGTATACCCTACCCCCTCAAAGTTGCCCCTAAGCCCCCTCACACAGTTTAAACTGAAACTCACTATATTCATACTATTTATGTTGTGCCCCAATGGTTGTATTGATTAATTATGTATATATGTATCATAAAGATGTATTCTGTATTATTCATGTTATTGTTGATGCAACTCATTACTATCACTGCTATGACTCGAATACGAAAAGGATCCACAACATATCATTCTTTGCGTCAATAAACTATTGAAACTCACACTCAAATTCCAGGTTCACATCTTCAGAGCAGAAGAGGAGGACAGCCGATTAAAAGCTGCCATGTGTAGATCAATAATTCACGATAAGGTAACGTTGCATTTCCCCATCTTCCGATAGTGTTCAAGATTAAATGGTTGGATGGATACAAAACAAATCTATGTAGAAAAAGTCCATACGTGTATGCATGAACATGTGCACAATGTGTAGTCATGGCACAGCATATAATGAAAAGTCAGTTAATAGCATCTCTCAACTGAAACAATCATCTCTATAGCCAGAATGATGGGAAAATATATATATAGCGACTTTACCCCAGATCTATATAGGCATAATGGACATTTTCCAACACCAAACAAATAGGCCTACCATTTTGTATTTAATCTATTAAAAGCCTAGGTAATAGGCCTACAATATACATGTTATGATGCTTCCTACTTGTGAACTTTTACCCCCCCCCCCCAACCAAATATAAAGATGTGTTGTGAATCATATGTTTCTCCGTTTATGAAAACCCTTACCCTAGGGGTATACCCTAGCTAACGGTATGGGCTGGCTTACCTGGGGGTTAGCTATGTGGAATAATTAGACCATAGAGATAGAGATCTTCTAATTCCTTGGACCAACCATTCATGGCCTGACTAGAATGATGTAGCATTTTGCATCAAAACACAATTGTAGTATTCTACAGTTTGACACATCTTTTCAATTGAAGTAAAATGATGTTCATTAAAAGTAAAGTCGGCCAGCTTTAGCGAGGTAGGTTTGTGTTAAGAAAGAAAACAGTTTGTTTTGGCCTAATTTATCATGCAAATCATCTCACCCAGATGACGTAATGGATTCCACGCCCTACCCCGTCCGCATAGGGGCCTAGATCACCCTACCCTAAACCCCCGACGCCTCTAACCCCTCCTCACCCAGGCCCGGCATCCCAGCTGACTTTCTGAGTTTCTCTCACCTGACAAACACGGCGGGGATTCCCACAAGCAGTCACCAAATATGACGTCACCAGGTCACGTGGGTACACACCTGTATATAGGTCAACTACTAAAGGTGCCTTAAGACATCAAACAAAGTACTGATAACGCCGATAGCAAATCCAGGCCCCTTTAAGAAAGATAATAAGGAACTAAGACTGTCTCTATGCATTGTAGCAATACTATGAATGCCAGGGAAGCTGTAATTATAAACTGTTGGGTGGAGTGAAGGTGGGGTATGGGGTGGGGGGTGGAGGCCTGCACTGTGACATTGGTAATACCTCAGCTTACCTGTGTGCCTGACCTAGTTGCGGGCGTCTGTTATAGTCATTTGAATAGGTGTGCAGTGAGGGGACAAATACACACCGCCATTTTGGTAGGTCCCATCAGAAACAAGGCCATAAAAGTGTATAAACTACCAATATTACATTAGGAGAGGGAGTGAAGGACGTGTAAAAGGCCAGAGGCCGATGTGGAGTCGGTGACAGGGCTGTATCAGCGCGGACCAGGGAGGAATCCGCTCCTTTCACCATGTTAAGACCAACATGGAGTCTCGCCATGGCCATAGCCATGGTGGTGTATGCAGGACACCTGTCATTAGGCCAAGACACAGGGCGCAGTGTCTACGACTGGGCCACTTATGACAACTTTGACGAAATTACAGACAGAATGGATGCAGTTACTGCAGAGAACTGCCAGTCTAAACCTGCTGCAGATCTCCATCTACCAGAGGCTGCCCTGGCACAACTCCCCAAGTTCAACAAGTTGTTGAGTACCATTATTTACCCTAACAGAACCAACTTGCTGCACCTCCATAATATGGCTTTAAATAGGGCATTCTTCTACAGCTATGCCTTCCAGAAGTTGAACGAAACCCATCAGTTTGACTTGCAGCCAGGTTTGATGTACTACTACTTTTCTACCGCAGCTGACGTATCGGCTAATGAGTACAACATTAACGGTTCTGCTGTTTTCTTTGATAATAACAGTTCTTATGCAAATTGGTACCGGAACTTACCTTTCAATAAAACCCTTGGCCTCTTTGGGCCTAGAGCATGGAGGGATGATGATTATAATGAACCTACAAATTGGCTGAGAGAACCCACAAACCACACCATCAACATGGCAGATTATGGAGCGGGTGCCCAGAGTAACTACACCCTCAAATCGTACAAGACAAACCAATGGTACAATCTCTGGTTGCCTGATGGCTATGATAAGAAAGGCAAGGATTCAGTTCGAAAAAATTCTTATGGAGTCGAACTGAAATATTCAAATGAGACTGGTAAATTTACGGACGAAGAATTTGTGGCAAAGGTATTCTTTGGTCCGCCATCTCCAGGTCAGAAAGAAAAGGATTATCTGCCTGTAGTATGGACAGAACCTTACTTTGACTGTGGACGATCAAATAAGTGGATTCTCAGTGCTGTGTCTCCTGTAGTCGATCAAATACCAAGATACCTGGAATGGTTCCATTTAAGACGAATGAAGTGAGTTGGTTTGTACTAAGTATCATAAAAATTACAACCAAAATTGATATGACTTTAATTAGCCCATACTGGTCATAGCAGTACACTGAATTGGAGTTGAGGCGTGATGATCCCCATCCCCGGATCCCCATCTACCCAATCCCTACAGTATACTTTACCTCCCATTTATACCAATCACAATTTTTCCCCCACTCACTGAATAACTTCAATAAGTATACAGATATTCACTATTTCAGATAAAAATAATTATACCCCCGACCCCAAACACACGCATATCACTATCATTTGTATCCATACCTGTCCAATTCTCAATACAACACTAACTACAGAATACACATATAAATTAGGTGTAATCTATTTGGCGATTGGACATGGTCTATACAATGAACAGTGTCAAAATAGTCAGCATCATTTCCGCCAATACACACCTGTCAACGTACCTACAACACACAGTCCTACGGCTTATAAACCATGACTCAGACAAGTAAAGCACTGATAGACAAGTAGGTCAGCTCTGTTCCCTCTATACACACTGGTACATGCGGGTCATTAAGGGATTACTGTATGGTATATCTCTTTATAACTCTATGCATCCATTAGCCTAGCGCATTTTGTACAAGGGTCCATGGGTCACACCCCAAAAAAAGAATGTATAGATAAACATGATATAAAAGAGGAAAGATCTGATGACATAGGAAAAAGGGGGTAATTGTAGATCCAGTGGGTTTAGTATATTTCAAAAGCTATGACAATTATTTCGATATCATAGGAAAATTATCCTAGTGGTTTAGAGATGGGAATGACAATATCCTATATTTAAGGTTCTGGGTTATTTTGCTAGAGAAAACCTTTGGGATTCATAAGCATGAGCAATAGATGTGGGTAGAAAATCCATATACCTCGGATTATGTCTACAGAATGTGATATACATTGTGTATGAAGGCTATAATTCCAGTCATTTTGAATGGATGGGCCTTATACCGTTGCCTACAATTTGGTATTAGGGAATATCAATATATATTATTTTAGATATGTAGTAGATAAACTATGGGTTAACCAGGTTACGTGAATATATACCCAGTGTGAATATGTAACCTTGTTAAACCCATAGTTTATCTGCTTTAAACCATGGTCCAGGTTTGTCACACCTAGTGTATATGGGAGACATTTCTATACACCAGGTTATGTGATATATTCAGAGTGAGATTCTTTTGTTCTAAGGTGTGACCATGGTTTTAAGCATATCTAACCAGATACATGTCTTACATATAAACGATTGTTTGATATCAACAACCATTGAGGTATGGGGGTATACTCTCCATGGCTGTATTCATGCGGCATGCTGACATTTCAGGTGTATCAAACGATTCCTATCAAACCTACACAGATGGCACGATGCATGCCTGGAGCCCTGATGAGTTAACTCACCCGGGCTACAACGCACGAGCATTTGGTATTAGAGAGTTAACAGCAATATGTCAATGAATAAAAATGCCATCGTCATCATTGGAGCAATTTAAACGATCTCCTAATCATGGCTAATGTTAGGTCATGACTCCTATTATCACATCATCCCAAAAAGACAAAATAGAGACACATAGAGTTATACTCTATACCATCTTCTATCCCCCCTCCCCTTCCAGTACCACCCTCTCTGCATTGTCAAGACCCCTAATATTAAGCAGATGCTAAATGTGATGATTATGTTTTCAGATTTGTAGGTGTGGTGTCCATGGACATTGACTTCTTGAGTGTGGACATGAACCAGTGTCCTATGGGTATAGGCAATGAACCGCCCAACATGTTCGCTGACACTGCTCGCTGTAAGAAGGAAACTACCATGGTAAGACTTAATTATAATAATTATATCAATCTATGGATAGAAAATACACGATTTCATTCAGAAAGATATGCTAAAATGCGTTATTAACCTAATGTTCTAATAATGGATTTTCAAAATTCAATAAGGTATAGATAGCTAAAATATCATCAGCAGGGATTATGAGGTAATTTGGCACTCGTGCCAGCAAAAAAAAAAAAGCCATCGGGTGTCTTAGTATGTGGAGAACCATGCAGCATACATACTTATATTGTTACTGAGGTGACAGACTTTGTATCAACAAACTGTCACAATCAAAGTAGTTAATATTACACACATAAAAACATATCAAAATACGATATATAAGATACAAATACATCTGTAAAACCATTCCAACCTTCATTGTTTGATATCTACTGTCTTTCAGTGTGAACCACTTTATGGCTGGGGCTTCAGGAGAGGTGGCTACCAGTGTGTTTGTCTACCTGGGTATCGTTACCCGAAGTGGCAGGAAGGTCCCTTCCTGGGTAGGGATATAGAGAGTGCTACTGAAGAGGAGTATAGAGATGGATTCAACTGTATCCCTGTAGGATGTGAGTATATACTAGTGTGGCATGATGGTAAATGAGTCCTTAGTGCATGGGTCATTGTGATATAATACCACGATTTCCAGAAGTAAGGCTAAATAAGTTTATCTCCCTTTTTATTAGAACTCTTGATAACATGGTTTCTTTGTATTGATAGACTTATGTCATCTAACTTCAAAGTATAGAAATTTAACTGATGAATATGTTGCATATGTGATAAAGCCCAGCAATGCACTGCCTAACCAGTAAGTTCTTTCCAATTGCAGTGCGTATTGTCATCCCGCTCATACGTAACACCAATGACTCATCCATCACCTACATCAACCGCAATAAGCGTTCAGTCAAAGTGCAGAAGGAGATAGAGAGTCATGAGGCACTCAAGGCCAAAATGACTGGTGACTATTTCCAGCCAGAATGGGTCCGGAAACACCATGTTGCCCGTAGAGAGCTCCCAGAATCCTTAGAGTCACGTATCCTCAACAAACAGAATCGGTTCCTGCGTTTGCTTGAACTAAAGGAAGAGGAAGATTCCTTTCACAGCCGCAAGAAGCGACTGGTGCCACGTATAGAGCCAATGCAAAGACTAAGTGCCTCAGGTAATAAGGTGAAGTTTGTACCTCGGTATGCCAGGGATACTTCCAAGCACAGGAGCAAGAGGCAAACCTTTGACCAGTCAGCTTTTGAGCGAATGGCGTAAGTATTTGTACTAATATATTGATGTAACACTAACAGATTGACACACATCAAAAGCAAGAACTCCCTCACCCAAAATAAACCAATTTCATTGATAATGAATAATGTAAGGACTGCTGGTGTATTGTAAATTTCTATTTTTTGTTATGTTAAAATGCATGGCGGTGCTTTTAAATTGATCAACCAAGATTTTAGATATCTGAGAGCAATGCTTATACAAACCCCTCTGAACTTTAGGATGGGTATTGAGGATCCAGTTAATTTCCATGCCTCTTTCATCTAGGGTCATCATCAATCACAAAGCAAGTGTGAACAAGGACAACTGTCACACTTTCAAGCCAGAAGATCTGGAGTTACCTGGAGATGTCTCATATGGTGTAGAGAAGCAGTTCTCACCTCAGGCTCGTACTGCTCTGCGCCTCTCTCACTTCCTCTCCAACTTCCTGCAGGTATATTTTCAAAATATCACTATTTCAAACACATTCTAACAGTGTCTAAGACTTGAGTATTTATAGTGAATGTGATATTTTGAGTGTATTGTACATGAACTTTGTAAAATTTCCCATAATACTAAAGTTACATTTTCGGACCAATTGAATGTTGCACTTATCACTCTTTATGCATATGCAAATGAGATGTGATTTAATGTTTTCAACCTCCACCTTAACACAAAGGAGTTCCTGTAAGGCACATAATATTATGAGCTAAGTTTTACATATGCCATGGATTGTACAAATGACTTATTGCTTGTCTCTTTCCATATTTTACTTCTCATATGCATAGCCTTGGTTAGAGGCAAAACCTTGTCCCTTGATCTCAGCTTCTCACCTTGACATTCATCTTGCAGAATGTAGATCGGTATGAGGAGTATGGTAATCTGCGTGGAGACAACTTGCTAAATGTGGACCTCATATTTGGTGAAGTAATTGCCAATGTCATGGGAGACCTGCGCATCAAGGCATCAGGTGTCTTCTTTGATGTTGATAAATTTGAGGGACCAAACAATGATAACCGCCAGTTCTTTGGACCAAAGGCATACAGGTAGGTTACTAGGGTAGATGTGATGGAAATCTTGGAAATGCCTAGAAAAGCTATGACTTCAGCTTATCATACTGTAGGCTTTTAAAACCCTTAATTGATTAATGATCAAGACAGAAATATATTCAGTTGTAGGGAGAGTAATGTGGTACCTGAAAAAAAGATACTGTTATTCTTTTCTGGAAATA
Source organism: Acholoe squamosa (assembly GCA_949317995.1). Taxonomy (NCBI): domain Eukaryota; kingdom Metazoa; phylum Annelida; class Polychaeta; order Phyllodocida; family Polynoidae; genus Acholoe; species Acholoe squamosa. Next base: position 22,076,832 of record OX439037.1, on the reverse strand, counting down.
ACCAATATGTTAGCCATGATAAGTGATGAAACCTCATCTATCCTAGAGTCTCTGACAGGAAAAACTCATTCTTATCCATTAGGTACGAGGAGGATTCGACAGCCGGTGGCCCGTCAGGTGATCGCGCCGACACACACTACCGGGCTATCGACTATGCCGGATTCCCCAAGCATTACCTGGATGATGCCTGGTTCAAAAATGTTAAGGTACGTTCTTTGATCCTGAATGTTCCATAATAAAATGTACAGAAATATAATTGACTCATTTCCCTTTTTCTGGGCCTCTATTCATCATATTTATATTTCTCTCACCTTTTCAGGAGCGGTGGCAATCCAACACCTATGGTCTTACCAAGTTCACAGAAAAGCCACTCATTCGTTCAGATCTGGCTGGAACCAGTTTAAAGCGGTTTGAAATGTACCCAATGTATTACCGTGCTCCCAAGGAGGAGGATGGATGGTGGTCTGCACCCTACTTTGACTGTAATGGCCATGTTAATGATTGGGTCATCACTTATTCAATACCCTTCTTTGGTCTCAACAGCATCCGATCTGGACTGGAATTCAAGTATGTATCTTATACTTTAACTTATGATTGTCTATGAAAACCTCCTTGGTCTGGACTATTAGTTTTCTTGCTGTCTCAACTTTGAATTTATTATTTGACTCAATCAGTGTAACTGTGCATTTAATGCTGATACATTGACAGAGTTCTAACATTATTGTAACAGGAAAGATTTGTTAACAAGGGAATGACTCTATTCAAAGATATTTATAACATCATTCCTCTCCTTCCTCAGGGGTGTGGTTACTGTAGATGTAAAGCTGGACCTGTTGGACATCAACCAGTGTTCAGCAGACTTCCATGTACCAAATGCATTCAAGAACACTGCTCGCTGTCACTACGAGAGCACATATGTAAGTACACTAAACACTTAATATTGGAACATAGACCATCATACCCACACACAAATTTAGTCACCTGTAAATATATACCTTGAATAGGAAATGATAGTGAAATCCAACTACATTTACCTTTTTTGTGTTGAGTCATAATAACCATAAGGTAATAAGTTTACTGAGAGTGGGTATTCAATCATGAAGGTGGCAGTATATGCATGGTTTCAAGTGTATTTGTGTATACATATATCATATACCTGATAGGTCAACATCTGTTTCCTTTATCTGAAGTTAGTAAAGTAATTTTATTTGTTTTCTTTATATTGAGGACCCCTTTTAGGTATACATGTGCACATGAATTGTTGACATGTCTCCACTAGTTATCATGAGAAATGGTTGTGTTCTTTGGGAGAATGTGTGCATATATTCCCGATATTTGCTTGACCAATAAAGAAACATAAAATTTTGGGGAAAATATAGGAAAAAAATATATCTTAGGTCATCCCTGTTATTCTGTCGTTTGAGTGAATACAAACCATCATTTTGACCTTATTGACATAGCTGTAAGCAACTCTAATGAAAATAGACTTTGTGCTGACTTTTAAGTGTGGTGACTGTACAGAAAAATCAGTGTGTGACTCCTACTGTTTTGTGATATTGACCTGCAAACACAAAGTTAAGCATGCACAGGATCATAATAACTACTTTGTAAAATAACACCTGTAACATAGTACGAATTACAGTTCCATCATCCTATAACAAATACACACCCTGCCTGCTTGTCTTCCTGCGTGCTGCTACAACCGTTTCACAACTACCACTTCCACCATCCACAGCCGCTGTACAGTCTAGTCCCTGCTGCCTCGTGGTGCCATGACGTCCCGTTATGTCATGGCGTCCCGTGATGGCATCCCATCAGATGGCGCTGGTTGTTCCCGCTTGGCACTGGCGGAATAATCACGTGACTACCAGTGATGTTCCCCTGGTGGCAGACGGGGAAACTAGCTTGCTGCCTACGTCTTGTTGGTGTTGGATGACGTTCTAAACTATCAGTGCAGTCGTATGGAGTTCTCAGTGACGTCACACAAATATGTGTCATCATATTATGGCATACTCTGTACATCACCTGTGTTTTCTTATCTATTGTATTATTCAGTAGTGTAGTAAGCGTTGACTCTTTTCAAAAGGTTCTATGTCCTCCAAAGGTTTCGTAGCCTAGTATGCCTTTAGCTAGGCCTATCTATTCTTGGCCTCATCCTTAACGAGCAAAGAATCTCCCATTAACCACAATGTCAGCATGTAGGCTGCCAAGTGGTCTGATATTGTAGACCTATATTCTGAAAAGCTTTTCAACTTTTCCCTATGTAAATGATAAGGCCGACATATCCTTGGGATACTAGGCCAGTGGGCTTAGTTGTCTCAATGTAAGCTTTCAGAAAATGACACTTGTTCCTGATTACAATGACCACCTCGTGATACCAGTTAGCTTCATGAATCTATTACATATTTATGATATGACCTACCTTCCCCCCATTCCTGTATTTACACCTTGGTATCTGCTGTTTCCTTCACAGTGCTATCACCTAGAGGGGAAGCAATTTGAGAAAGGATCCTACAAATGTGAATGTAAGCAAGGCTTCGAGTATCCATTCAATGACCGTGCCTGGTACTTTGACGGTCAGGCCATGGAAGAGGAGTATAGAAAGAAGGTTGAGGGACAACCCACCAGGTGAGGTCAAATACCTACATAATGTCATAATAAGTAATTGTCCTATGCGTGAGTGAATATTCTAAATATCTGTTACATATTTTACACTTGTCAATTAATAACATGGTTTTTTCTCCCATAGGTTTGATACACTCAGGTGCCGTCTAGCGGGTGCCAGTCGTGTAGGACAGAGCTGGCTTATTATTGCCCTGACGCTACTCGTTACATCACTTATCAGGATGACGTAAACAGAAAGCAAGATGCCTAGAAGACGCTGCCAAGTGTGTGAATGAAGCCGCGTGCTGTGCCAACCTTGTAATTAAAACCATAGTGTATGTTACAGAATGACGACATTGTATGATACAAAATGACATTGTGTTAGAAAATATTCTGCACATGGAGTGCCAGAGAAAATGTGCCTGAATGTGCAGGGGTGGATCCAATATGGGGATATGCCTTGTCTGTTGAATGTATGCCTTGTCATGCATTATAGCCTATTTGTATGCTACTATGCACTGTTGGATCTGCCTCTTGAGCGTAAGAGAAATAGTAATGACTGTATGGAGCACGCTTTTATTGCATATATCCACTTGATAATTTGACCTGCAAAAGTGCCCCTGTTAGGCTAGGTGGATTCAATAATTGAACTGACAAGTTTGTTCACGGCCTACTGTGGAGGAAAAAACTATTCTATTGTTGAATCACCCACTAAGTTGGTTTAAAGAATGCGTTGTAAATGTGGAATTATGAGAGTGGTGTTTCATGCCTACTCCGTGAATCAATGAATTTGACCTAGGTGGATATATTTTGTAAGATAAAATAGTGAATGAACCAAAGGACATCATGTATATGGCAAGGTGCTCCTGTACAATTTTTGTTGGGTTTTCAAATCCAGGCATTTACCCTTCGATGGCAGCATAGTTTGGTGCACCATTCATTTGGCAAGGGTGAATCAAATCTGCTGCACCGGCAGATAACCCTCCTGTGCTGTGTTGTGTCCTTAATGCGATAATTCAGCTTATACTACAAAGAAACGTGTCCAGTTGCCAGACATTGACCATATTTTCAGATTAACCGTAGACATTTTGACAGTTTTGTCCGTAAGAGGGTACAGGGTGTATGACGTGAGCAATTACCATTGTAAAAAGAGTTTAAAAGGGGGATAGAGATGAAGACACTCATGCTAAATGCTTTGTTAGACAGTAAAAATGAATCTTATCGAGTTGTGTAGTGTGTGATGACAAGGATAAACCACATCTTTCCATGCAAACATCATACTCAGAAGAATTACTTGAGGATATATTTTCATCATTTTTGACTGCTATAGTTCTGCCCAGTTCTTTTATTCGCATGTAGGCAGTATGTATAATCCCATATATATCTTATATAACCACTATGTATATAAGCATGCTTTTTTATATAATATTGAGGATACTTAGTTCGGCATAACATGAAATTCAAGAAGAAAAAGAAACCAGAAAAACGTTGATACTGCTTTATCCATTTTCACTGTATACGATATTCCTAACAAGTTGCTAACCATTGATTAATTACAATTTGAATCCCATGTATAGATATTGTGTACACCATTGACATAGTTGGCATGTCCGTAAAATTCACCTAGATTCAAGCCGTTAATTATTGGGCCTTTAATTTTTTCATACTCAAAAATGTTTTCTTGCCACATTCAATTGCCCCAGAAACTGTATTGGTTTGATATCTCAATGTTGGATCAATATCCAACACTCTAGATGTCACCTCACGCGCCCAAATGATATCTGTTTTTAGCTCACTAGTTGAGTGGTGGTTTGGAAAGTTCAGATAGTTTAAGTGCCCCAAAAACTGTAAATGACATGAAATCCACATTGGCGTCATGATGATGACGTCATAACGGCAATGTCGCGGTCGCCCACCTATGTCTGTACTTGTACATAAAAACAATGCATCTTGTATGGTTTCCTTTGGTGTTTTAAGTAAAAATGCTTTGGTCGTAACATTCAGAGCTTTGTACCATTATACATGTGTATATACTAACATTTGTGCAAATATTAGTGGTAATACATCCACAAGCCATTGCATGGAAATCAATTGAATTTCAGAATGATTGTGATTATTCTGAGTTATCATACAAAATTAGTTTACACCTTTGTTGTGTGAGTGTCAATGTTTTCAATTTGTTTTGTTTTTTCAGCAATGTTATACTGAAAGTGTTCTGTATATAGCATTAATTGTTTGTCCCTCTGTTCAAGAAATTCATATGATATCTAAATTTTCTGAACTGGGCAGAACTATCTGAAAGATTGTACATATGGTTTTGGTCATAAGTGGTTTTGCATTCTTGCAGAACCCTATTTGCATTCTTGCAGAATCCTAAAATTCCCTTAGTGCTTTGCAAATAGGAATACTTGACACGAGGTCTCCGCAGAGTATAGCTGAATTAGTTTATCTCTATCCCCTATTTCCAACTATGCAAGGGTCCATGTAATTTGGTGATGTGCAGTACAGATTATATCATCAAGTACTGTCACAGAAACTTGTAATTGAATAGGTTTTCCACTGTTGTCTCTAGAAAATGACTACAGTTATTGGTTTTCCTGGAATTTGCCATTCCAGTTGTTGCATCATTACTAAAACAATACCCTCTCTCTCTGAGTTTGTCTTAGAATCTTATGGTCAATGTCAAAATACACGGATGGTTTTTGCCTGGATGTGAAATCCTAACGTTAGTTGTATTCAAAAGAAATATGAAATGAATGATATAAATGAAAGGGAGGTAACAGTACTTTCAACTGTGATTAGTTTTATACACAAATATCGTGTATCTAAGGTGCCTGCCACTGAATACTATGTAAATAATTATGTTATGAGAGATTATACTGATCTACATTCCAGATGTAAGGCATATTATAACTTTTATATATAACCATACCTCTGCCTTCAATTGTACCTGTGTACAAACTTCACTTGAATGCCACAAGCTGTCCATTGTAGTATACATATACAGCACACTGTTGCATTGCTCATTTCCCCATGGGTACTAGAGGTTGTAAAGCTCATCTTTAAACACATCATCCCTCCAATTGACTCAGCAACAATGACCAGTAAATATACTCATACTTTTTAGGTACATAGTAATAATATATAAATACTCTACATTGTATATACTATTGATACTCCATATGAAAAAAATGTGAGTTTGACATGTCCCCTCTTAGGCAGATCCAACAAAAATATAGTATTTGGGTTTTTGATGGAGCTTGTTTGCATGATCATGTGCTACTTTGAGATCTACCTGAGCGCTGAAGTAGGATTAGGTCTGTGACATAATTATATCCACATGAAACATCGAACATGTGGAATGTTCCTTGACTGCTTGTGTAAAAGCTTTGTTATTACATGTACTAGATGTAGGTCTATCAACTAAAATTGTGTAGGATTTTAAATCTACATCCTTTTGTTATCAAGATTTGCAGAATTGTACATAACTCTTTTATTAAACACTTCCCTTTGATACACATGTTGTATTGACTTTGCTTTCATATTATCATCAATATTAAATGCTTTCATATAATCATCAAGACTAATTGAATATCTTTCTGAGGTGGCCCGACAAAGACCCAAAAGAAATGATTGTCAATGGTCACTCAGACTGTAAGCTGACATTAAGGTGATTCACTGCTCATAGCGTTATCATTTCAATCGATCAGTGCATTCCATCTATTACTGATAGATATCCTTTAATCATCAGACTTCTCGAGGCCATGCATCGCCTAGAATTTTTAAAGGATGATACATCAACTGGGCCGGCCTTCCTTAGCCCACTTAAAAGGGTCTATTTCTCCTCTTTCCCATCCCCTCTGGGTGTGTGTGGTGCACATATGCACGGGCACTGACACTTTCCTCTGTGAAATTGTGTAATGTAGTTCTCGCCATGAATATGACCTTAGCTGTTGAAATGGCGTTAAACAACTATTACTCACTCACATCAACTGGGAAAACTCCCTGAAAATGCATCTATTTCAGCTCACAAACGCGGAAGGGGGGGGGGGGGCTTCAAAAATGACCATCCCTGATTTGATGGCAATTTATCAGGCATAACAGACCCAGAGTGCTCCTGTGCTGCTAATGAAGCGTAGCATGCCCTTAGAAAAATGCAAATGCGTTTGCACAATATTACACTGCCCCGGCCACCTAATTATTGTTAGATAATGGCCATCCCCTTATCTGGAGATGATTATCACCCATGGTCTGTGAGGCTGAAACCAGTGATTATGGAGTTAGCATCCATATTAAACCTGCTGATCTAATGTATCATCTATGATTGAAACCAAATGGAATCATGGAGATAACAATTACAGGGCCCATTTTTTAGGGAGCCAATAAGGCAGATTTCAAGGGACATAACCAACACAATGGTACAACAATGTACTTATCATTTCCCAAATACTACGGATACATGTTTCCCAGTAGTGTTTGTACGGGGCCAGTCCATCCATAGTGTTTGAGAAAGGCCAGTCTGGTTGTACGGCTCATTGATGTCCTATGGGGTAGAATGTAACTAGTATCCATTTGGGGGGTTTTGTGATGGCGTAACAGTATAGCTGATATGCATGTGCGAGGCGTGATCTGTGTGGGCTCCCATCTTTAATAACAGGTTACATAATATAACCTGATGATAACAATGAGTTTATTGATATATAAATAAAATCTAACTTAAGTTTAATGGGATTTACATGGCACCATACAGGGGCGTAGGAAAAGGGGGGGCCCAGGGGGGCCTGTGCCCCCCCCAATCATAATGGAGGTGGGGGCCTGAGTATGTCTGGGCCCCCCCAAAAATTGGCCAAGAAGTCATAATAAATTGGATAAGAAGCTAAAACTGTCATCTGAAATTACATCAATGTGGTAATGGGAAAGGGAAATGAGCTTCAACTCAGATCTAAAATTCACCAAAAATTATCTTTCTATACAAATCCTATATAGGTATGTATAGGCGTCATTGCACTTGAGTGGATAATTCAAGGTGGTCATGGTGGGCCCCCAGCTGGACCCCCCAATGAAGATTTGCTTCCTACGCCTCTGCCATAGTATGTATGGCATGCATATAGGCCGTTATTTGTTAATAGATTTCTTACGGCAAAAAGGTAGGGTTCAAAGATGATCTGATTATTATTCTGGCATAACTGCACATAAATGACCACCCCGATATACAACTAAATAAACGAATAAGCATAACACATATACCTTAAGAATCCAGATACTATCCTGGCTGTTTTTCACGTTTTCGTTATCATGCGATTGCATGCTGATTTATCATCAGACACGCGTTTTCCAACCGGATAATAATAAAGACTGTCTGAATCTACAGGTACTATCTTATGACACCAGGCGACCCCTATGTATTCCTTTCCTGGCTATGATCTAAACGACCTGAATCTGTCATGAATTTGTGGCCAATAAACTTTTGAAACTAAAAAAAATAAACCCCCAAAACCTTATTAATACGCATGTACCTATAGTGCGTGTATTTGTAACAACACGTCCGGTGGCCACATTTAGGTTAAAATGCCATACATGTAATCAAAGAATTACCTTTATTTTTATCTCTATGATGTAATTCTCTTTTTTTTTCAGATTTGTGGGTGTGGTGGCCATGGATATTGACTTCCTCAGCATTGACTTAAATCAGTGCCCGACAGGTATAGGTAACGAACCACCCAACAAGCTTGCCAACACTGCTCGCTGTAAGACCCAGACTACTATGGTAAGGCACATCGTCAAGACCTATCATAGTGCCCTAGAGAATGGGTCTGTCTCCTTTTTTCTGTCCTCTCAGTATGTCTGATGCACATATTGTGCGGGTACCTACACATGTATTCATCCAGGAATTTGTGTAATGTAGTTTTCTCGCAATGAATCTGACCCAGGATGTCAAAATGGTGTTAAACATTTATCTATTACTGAGTCACTCCTTAAAGCAAGCCATGCTCATTTTTATAATTTTGCGATATAAGATGAATTCGATTATATGCATTGTGTATGATTTGTGTCGTAAAAAAACCCAATTATTTCTATTGGTTTGCTAGCAATGTGGACGTTTATCCACAGTACAAAGGTACGACTCGTGAACAAGAGCCCAATCGTCCTTAAAAGTCCCCATCATATCTGTATACTGTACATGGCAAATGTACTTATGTAACCCTAATAAATAACTTTCCAACACTACATGGATATATCATGTTGAGCCTTGGAAACCATTTATAACAAAAATTGCAGTGTACACTAAAAAAATCAAAGTTAGTAAACATAATATAACTTAGACAAAACCGCCAATTAGGCAAAAAAAACACAATATGTTAGTAAAATGTTACAGAAAGATTGCTTCCCACGCCTCTGTATGGAAATAAATAACCTGGGCAGTTTGTGATTACATTTGTACTATTGAAATGTAGGCATTCAGCCAATGTGGGATAGGCTATAACTCACCAAGGAAACCTTCCACTAGGGATCTCAGTTCATGTGTTACAGGTGATACATGTATCGATATTTTTCACCCTCAGCATATAGATCAGGATAGGGTACCATAAACTTTTGAAATGGACTTATTTCAGCATTTTGCCATTCTATAACAGGTTATTTCAATTGAAATAGCTGAAATAAGGCCCTATTTCTGCATTGGGAGGCTCTCCCAACGTAAGTTATTTCAATCATGAAATTTTGAATCTGTGATACATGAACCCATCCAAATTGGTAGTAGTAAACTTATTTCTTATTTCACTCAATTCTTTATGGAACGCCCTCATCCCTTGCAAGGAACGTAACTTGTATTAAGTGAAGGTGAGCTGTAATCTGTCTCAATCTTTATTATCTCTTATCTTTCACCTGACAGTGTGAGCCCCTTTATGGCTGGGGCTACAGAAGGGGTGGCTACCAGTGTGTGTGTCTCCCCGGTTTCCGTTACCCTCAATACCAAGAAGGACCCTTTCTAGGTAGGGATATAGAGAGTGCCACTGAAGAGGAGTATAGAGATGGATTCAACTGTATCCCTGTAGGATGTGAGTAGAGTATATTGATTAAGTTTAAAGTTTGCTTTACAATGCAAAACAATATGCATGAGATACACAGTTGAAATGTCCTGTATCAGTGAACCAAAATTAGTTTTTTGAATTACCTTTTGTAATTTCTTTTCAAAGGGATCAGTCTTTCCTTCATGATCTTTTAATTTATGCTAACATGTTTTTTTTTTATGGATCAGTGTGAAATCTTGATATAATCCCGTAGAGGAAAGTCAGAAAACATTCCTCAACATAGGTATACATTCAAGAGAACTAATGTACAAACATGTGTTTCTAATTTGGGCCTGTTTGAGGAATCTCCTGCTAATGTATTGGTTCATTCTCCCAAACAGTACGCATTGTCATTCCTCGCATCGATAGCAATGGCACATCCACGGTCTATGACAGTAGAACCAAACGCTCAGTCAAACAGCAAAAGGCAATAGAGAGCAACGAGTCAGCCAAGACAAAGGTTGCCAGTGGTAAATCTAAGCCTGATTGGGTCCACAAACACCATGTGGCCCGCAGAGAAGTCCCACAATCGAAAGAGTCACAAATTCTCAACAAACAGCAGAGGTTCCTTCGCATGCTTGAGTTGAAGGAAGAAGAAGAGTTCAATAACCGGAAGAAGCGGCTGGTGCCACGCCAGGAGCCAGTCCAGAGAATGAGTGCTGCAGGAAAAAAGGTGAAGTTTGTACCTCGATACACCAGGGATACCGCCAAGCACAGGAACAAGAGGCAGACATTTGATCAAACAGCCTTTGAGCGAATGACGTAAGTTGCAAAGATAAACAATGTGCTTTAATGGTTTTAACATAGGTCTATTGTCACATCCTTGCAACTGAAACTAACTAATATCTTCAGATTTCTTGAATCCTTTCACCAAATAATTGTGTTACATCATTTCTCCTGAAAGACTAAGTGATTCAAATTCGAGGGCGAAAAACATATCTGATGGAATTACAAGTAGTAAAAATAAGGTTAGGACTGTAGGAATTTGCCCTAGGGTGACGCACTCCTGGGGAATTAAATGTATAGGTAGTTTAGAAGCAAATTTCAGGGGTAGAAAAAAGAGAGACAATTTTCTCATCATGTCAGCTTTTCGACCACCATGTCAGCCTTTTGCCCATCATGTCAGCCTTTAGTTCATGATGTCAACTATTCACCTGCCATATCAGAGTTTACCCTGTTATACTCCATCTTTAATAATTATGACAATTAGAGCAAAAATGGACAACAAAATAAAAGTAAGAGGGTTGTTTTACAGGCGTTATACATGCAAAACCTTTTTTCTCCTGCATGACACATCAAACATATTGATTATGATTACATGATAATGGATGTGTCAGCTTTTGGCCTACAGTGTCAGATGTTGCCCCTAAAATATAATGCAAAGTGAAAAAGAACTATGTTAAATGAATATTTATAAATGATATGATGATAATCATTGAACTGTCCTTGAATAAAATAACCATTAATCACGGAAATACCTGGATAGATAGAAAAAGATGTAGTTAAGCAACCTTATATATAACTTTTATACAGGATCATCATAAATCACAAGCAAAGTGTGAACAAAGACAACTGTCAAAACTTTAACCGTGAGGACTTGGAGTTACCTGGAGATGTCTCATATGGTGTAGAGAAGCAGTTCTCATTTCAGGCTCGCACTGCTCTGCGTCTCTCTCATTTCCTCTCCAACTTCCTGCAGGTAAATTCTTCATCTTCATTTTATGCACTTCTACTACACTTCACATCTTAGAGACAGAGTAATCTAATCTCTGAGTGTATGATCTCAGAGCTAACCTTCAACACTGGTGCTATTGCCAACATATGTGGTCCTTTCAAGAGCTGCCTCAAGTGTACTATGCCTTTCAATATGACATATGCTCTGATTTAGTTGTATTATAGAAAGCCTTCTCTTTTAGATAGAGTAATGATCAAGTTTTGATGATGGGTAATGCCTTTTTATGGGATTGGTCTTTGGATCTCTACTTTGTTGTAGTTAGGGACTGGTCGTTATTTATCAACATGCGGTGGCGGGTGTGGTTGGTTTTCGCACAGATACACAAATTTTTTTTTATGCCCACCCCCCTCGATGGGGGTCAACATTTTTTGTGTTCCTCCCTTGACAGCATTCAAAAATTTGGGCCCCCCATGCTGGAGGCATGAAGAATTTTCACGCCCATCTTTTGATCTATAGTTTTTTAGCACACAGGCCTTTTGGCTAAAAAGAGGATAATTTTTTACGCCCCCCCCCCCTCAAGAGGGATCAAACTCTTTAGGAGGGGTCTAAAATCTCAAAACCACCACCCCAGGAAATTGTGAGCTTCTCCATGTTACATTCCCCATTTACCTTGCAGAATGTAGATCGCTACGAGGAGTATGGTAACCTGCGTGGAGACAACTTGCTTAATATTGACCTTATCTTTGGTGAAGTAATTGCCAATGTCATGGGAGACCTGAAGATCAAGGCATCAGGTGTCTTCTTTGATGTTGATAAATTTGAGGGAGCGAATAATGATGATCGACAATTCTTTGGACCAAAGGCATACAGGTAGGTACTTTTTTTATAGTTTAAAAAGTATCTAGGAATTGGGAAAAAATGTCAATGAACAACTTGAGGAGGCCACAGGCACTTTTTAATTCAGTTAACTATAATTTTAAAGGCAGAATATGATATCTAGATCAAATTACTTGTCCATTTGCATACATGGTTTCAACTAGCCATAAGAATAATATCTGTATATCTAGTATCTGCTAAGCAACATGAATTAACATTGCATATCAATCAACCCATTAGATTTGAGGATGGGTCCCCAGGAGATGGCCCATCAGGGGATAAGGCTAACATGCACTATCGCGCTGTTGACTATGCTGGCTTCCCAGAGCACTACCTGGATGAACTCTGGTTTAAGAATGTCAAGGTAGGTCACTGAGATCATAGCATGTTACTCTACTAACAAATAGTTTGAAAGTGTAGGCAAAATTAATGTTTCATTGATATATATCATATTATGCAATATTACTAATTGTCCTTTTTAATTGGCCAAAATTCCTTTGGGCAGAATAATTTCCCCTCCAATAGTTATCCCACCTTTTTCAAAACTCTTCATCCACCACTGCTGATCCATTCACCTCTGCCTATTTCACCATTTCCATTCTAGGAACGGTGGCAGTCCAATAATTATGGTCTTACCAGATTCACTGAGAAGCCACTCATCCGATCTGACCTGGCTGGAACCAGTTTGAAGCGGTTTGAAATGTACCCAATGTACTACCGTGCTCCCAAGGAGGAGGATGGGTGGTGGTCTGCACCCTACTTTGACTGTAACGGACATATAAATGACTGGGTTATCACATATTCCATACCCTTTTTTGGACTCAACAGCATCCGGTCTGGACTGGAATTCAAGTAAGAATCAAGTTGTTTCCTGATTTAAATCTAAGATCCATCTGAATTCGTAAACGCTCACTAGTTGTACTATTGGTTAATAGGCATTTTGTTACCAATTGGACCATGTCTAATTCTTTAAAAGCATAGAAAAGAGTCTCGGGCAACGATAGTAGAAATAGAATAATTGTACAAATCTGTACTCAATCTGAATAGCCTAGCAGTATTATGGCAATTGGCAAGGATTCTGATCAGTCTCAGTATGAAATTAGCAAAGTCTGCAATTTATAAAAAATAGCAATGTCTGCCAGATTGAGTGTATTGTGAGCTGTTGGAACAACTAGTAGCAAATTGATTTTTGTTTTGCTTTATGTCAAGAAAGAAGAGCATTGTGAACTAAACCCAAAACAAACAAAAAAATCAAGAAATGAGAAGAAATCTATAAGTACCAAATAACATATAAGTTCAACTGTCTATATGGATAGATATCTACAGAAATTGACCATATCCAATGCCCAAAGAACAGCATAAAAAGAACCTTCCAAGGAGTCCCTTTAAGGTTAACACAGAGGTTCTCATTTTCTCCTTCATCAGGGGTGTAGTTACAGTAGATGTGAAGCTGGACCTGTTGGACATCAACCAGTGTCCAGCTGACTTCCATGAGCCAAATGCGTTCAAGAATACTGCTCGCTGTCACTATGAGAGCACATACGTAAGTGAAGTACTAGGGTACTCTGAAGCAGCACTCCCTTTTACTTTATGCAAGGAATCTATATAGTCTTCAACATTCCAGTGGTCAATTGAACCTCCTCTTGATATTTATCCTCTGTAGGTAAAAGTGGTAAATATTGTGTTAAAGATTTGTCAATTATGTCTGTAATATAAGTTTGCGGGAAAGGTCAGGAGGTCCCCATCATTACATTATGCATGCCACTGCCTGCCCCATCAGTATCTGAATCTCACCTTGGAATCTACTATATTCATCACAGTGCTTCCATCTGGAGGGTAAAATGTTCATGACGGGCTCCTACAAATGTGAATGTAAGCAAGGCTTCGAGTATCCATTCAATGACCGTGCCTGGTATTTTGACGGTCAGGCCATGGAAGAGGAGTATAGAAAGAAGGTTGAGGGACTACCGACTGAGTATGTATAAATCACTTACATCAATATGATCATTCCAAAATAGGTTTCATTTATTTCAGTAGATTCACACCCTATAAGTGCTTAACTGCACTGGCTTGAACCTACGGGTATCTTGCTGATGAAAATTTATGAAGGTTTTATTTTATATGATATTAACATTAACAAGGAGAATGATCTAATATGTTTACTAACATTACTGCATGATCTTTTCACTATTCTTTACTAATGACATCTTCCTCTCTGTCACAGGTTTGATACACTCAAATGCCGCCTGGCGGGTGCAAGTCGTGTAGGACAGAGTTGGCTCATTATCATCTTGACTTTGCTTGTAATATCATTAACCAGGATAACTTAAGTGGTCAGGAAGAGACAGAAAAGAAGATTTCTGTGTGCCAACCTTGTAATCAAAATGACACTATTTGTTGTGGAATGATAATATGGTGTGATACAAAATGACAAAACATATTGTGCACGAATTGCGAGAGAAAATGTGGGTCTGAATGTGTAGGGTGGATCAATCTACCTTACAGGTCACTTGGCTTCTTTCTGGATTTATCCCAGTCAATGAATGGATTTGTATACATGCTACCCAGAAATGGACTACCTACAGTATATATATATATATATATATATATATATATATATATATATATATATATAGTAAGAATGTAATGAATGCCTAGTGTAAGGCCCCAATCATAAATTTTCTTCTTAGTACAGCATAATGATATCGGCTATGTACTTCATCTCGAGGATATAGAGGATGTTATTTGAAGCTGGAATATCACAGTCCTGTCTGTACCTGTACATATCGCTACACAAATATATCTCCATTTACCGTTAGAATCATTGTGATTGCTCTGAGTTACCGTAGGTCTATCTACTGGTTTGTATATTAGGGTCTGTTGCGTTCAATATAGCAAGTACATGTAGCAACACTATGAATGTATCTTGTATATAACAATAACTTGATTCAACTGTATCCATTTGTTATCCAACATGTAAAAGGTATTATCATTCATAATTACGTGGGATAACCCCATCAAGGTCTATCTCAGGGATTTCAGATAAGGCAGAACTATCATCCTTAAACTCTCATCTATCTGTATACTGCACCTTGAATTAGAAATAATTGTGAGCCAGCAAGCAGAAATGGGGGTTCCTGCGGGATTTGGTACCTGTTTTAGCCACCAGGGGACACCACCATGGGCTAGAATAGGAAAAATATGCCTAAAACTATTATAGGGTACTTTTTTATGGAGAATTCAATGATTTTAGATAAAACCTTCTATTTTGGGGGGAAAGGTTCCAAATTAGGCATGTGAAAAGAACGTTTTTGGGCCTAAATAGGCATTTTTGTTGATGTTTGTTGCCATGGAAACATGATTTTCATTCTAAAGAGGAAAATTAAATTTTCCCATTTGAGAGAATCTTGCACTAGGTTTACTATGGTGAAAACAGAATGAAAATACCATTTCTAGATCAAAAGTTATAGGCAAAAGAATAGAAATTTATGCTAATTTAGCTAATTAGCATAAATTATGCGAATTATATATGTATCTCATGAATAATTAGGCATAGAGCTTATTGCCATTCAGGAAATGGTCACACCTACCTTAGTTTAGCAAGCCATTCCTCTAAAACTAACAGGAGTATCTTCTCTTGCAATAAATCACTGAAAATCCAGTGATCTGAATTTTAAAGTTGACCTTTAGCACGGAGCCCCCTTTCTCCTTGCCTCTACACAATTGGTCGTGTATTTGTTATCCGAGAAGCATTCGCTATTTCATCTGTGGCCCAAATAATTACCTTCATGTTTAAGGGGAAATTTGCTGTGAGTTATCAAGATGAAACGAACATTACAGCCCTTAAATGTGTTATCAATTTTATGCCCAGGGTTGTATCCAGACCAGAGTGCTTGTTTCTGTATTGAAATGTAAATAATGATGTTCAAGAGATTAATACGGATCTATTTTTCCACATGTTAGAAACAGTGGTAGACTGATAGACTCGGTATATCATTCGCTCTAAATCATTATTATTTGAGGAACATCTCAGGGCCTAATGCAGAATTATATTGGCTATATAGTGATTACTTAAATACTAGAAGAATGACATTTTGCATAATTTTTTGTATCGTTATTGATTGCTGCATTGATTCAAGATTACATTTTATAACTTTTGGTTTATGAACATTTAACATGAAGTGTACATAGGACATCTTCAATAAAGACTTTATAGATAGTTTGTCTATTTGTCATTTCAAAGCTAGACGCATAAATACAATATAAATTCCAGCTTGAGTCAATCGATTAAAAGTTATATGTAAGATAAATAACAACCCCAACATGATTATCTAAAATTCACTTTATTGCTTTAGAAATGACGAGTAGAGATGTATTACACAAAGTGCATAGATTATATTTGATCACAACAATGCAAAAATACCAAATACTTAAGATGTTTCTTTATTTGAGAAAGCAAATATTATATATATATATATATATATATATATATATATATATATATATATATATATATATATATATATATACTGTAGTAAACACAAAAAGGACCAGACGCAGCCAATAAAGTTTGATAACAGTAGAAGGTGTTTGGTTTATTTCTTTCTGGCCTTATCACTAACAGTTCTCATTAATTGACATCAATTATCCTTGCTTGTATTGAGATGCACCACCCTTGCAGGTCTCCACCGATCGCAACCACCGAACCCGAAGTCACCGACCACACTTCTGCCACCTGCAAGTCTCTTATTGCCCTCCTCTCTCGCGACCACCGGACCGCCCTTATATGGCGTCACTAAATGTGACGTCACGAGCGTGACATCACCGGTCGCCACCGTGTCGCCCCCAGGTGGGACGGACCCTAACTAGCGCTCCCGTACCGGTGGCTACCACCGGACCGATCGCCCCGACATTACAATTATTATACAAGTGATATGATCACTACACTCTCCCCTTATCATTTCAAACTTAGGTTGTAGAAAATATATCTGTGAATCTTTGCCATAGTGGTCAAAGGTGTTACAACATTTACGCCGGTCATAACCGCTACATTTTACCATTTATACATTTAACTGGGGACTCCTACAATGGGCCCCCTCTTATTACTATAAACTCTTATATGTGAACTTGGGTAAAGTCTATATCAATAGTCCAGAACATATAATACAACATCCGGTCTAGATGGGCGCTGTTACACGAAGCTAACTGGTAGACGTCCCCTGTCCGGCCTCGTCCGGCTGTCTCCCTTGTCCCGGCCCTCTGGTCGGTGTCTGCTTATGCCGCCTCCGCTCCACCCTGGTTGGGACGGGACCACGGGGGGGGGGTTTCCCGGCAGGTACTCGATCCCCCACCAGTACTCCCCCACCCCGCAGGCCCCCGACTACCCCTCTCTTCTCCCCCTTCCTTGCTTATGACCCAGTCAGGTGGTCTCTCCTCCTCCCCCTTGCATGCCCAAGCTGGACAACAAGTGGAGGCCCGTCGGCTCCTCCACACCCAACCACCAATGCCTCTCTTACTCCGGACCCCCTCAGCCTCTTCAAAGATGCCGCCCGGTCACTCCGTGAACTGCCCCCCACCTCTCCTGTTCTCAACCGTCCCAGTGCGGTTTGGACTGGGGCGGGCGGGACGTCTCCTCCCGTATCATGCGGCGTATCCGCTCCTCCAGGTCCCCTCCGAGGTGGCCCGGCCTGTGACCCGGAAACCTGGCTGCCGCGTGAGCTGGCCCGGGGCCCGGAAATCTTGCTGCCGCGGGCGCTAGCCCTGGTGTTCCGGACGCCCGGAGGGTTGAGCTGAAGGCTGGTGCTGGTGGTGCGGGATATCCTGCAGGTGTTGCCCCGGTCGCGCCCCCTGCTGGCCGCGCTGCTGGAGGAGGAGGCGGTGGAGGTGCCATATCCTGGTTCCCCCTTGGAGTATACTTCTGGACGGTCCTAGCATAATAATGGGTTTGCACTGTCGACGGCCCAATTAACTCCACCCAACCGTGCGCTCTTCCCCCTACAGGTGTATACTCTTCCCCTAAGTCCGGCGATGGGGCCAGGCCTGATGCCCACTTCTGGAGGCGATCCGGTTGTTCTACCCGCTTCCAGGGTATACGCTCAGGGTGCTCGCCATACCAAACAGGCCGACCCCCAAGAGGGTCCGTCCCCTCCACGCGGGGGAACCCCGGCTCCCGGGGCCTTTCAGGGAAGTACTCCCCCCATTCGTCGGCCCATTCGTCCCTCCTCTCGTGACGTCGCCATGGACCCCCCCAATCTCCGCTCCGGCTTCCTCTCTGTACTTCCTGCTCATACTCGTATTGGTCCCGTCGTCGATCATATTCCTCATACTCTCGCTGTCTCCCAAAGTCCACCTCTTCCTGCCTCCTGTGTCCCCGCCTCTCGCTATCTCTTTCCCGCCTAAGATCTTGGTCCTCCTGACCCCTATTTCTTCCCTCTCTCCTGCTTTCCTTCGCTCCTTCTCCCGATTGCTCCCTCTCTGTCTCTCTCCTCTGTCTCTCCTCCCTTTCCCTCCTTTCTCGCACCTCCGCTTGTTTCTCCTCTCTCTCTCTTCGGTCTCTATCGTCCCTCTCCTTCTTCTCTTTCGCATTAAGTTCCTCCCAGTCCTTCTTGTCTTTCTCACTCCTCTCCTTCCTCCTTTCTCTGTCCTCTTTCTCCCTCCTCTCTCGTTCTTCCTTCTCCCTCCTTTTCCTTTCTCTTTCCTCCTCTCTCTCCTTCCTTTCTCGGTCCTCCTTCTCTTTCCGTTTCTCCCTCTCTTCCTCCTCCCTCTTGTCCCTGTCCTCCTTCTCCTTCTGTTTCACTCTCTCCTCCCTTTCTCTCCTGTCCCTCTCCTCTTTCTCCTTACGCTTCTCTCTTTCGTCCCTTTCTCGTCTCTCCTTGTCCTCCTTCTCCTTGCGTTTCTCCCTCTCTTCCCTCTCTCTTCTGTCCCTATCCGCCTTCTCCTTGCGTTTCTCCCTCTCTTCCCTCTCTCTCCTATCTTTATCCTCCTTCCTGCGTGTCTCTCTCTCCTCCCTTTCTCTTTTGTCCTTATCCTCCTTTTCCTTGTGTTTATCTCTCCCTTCCCTCTCTCGCCTTTCTTTATCCTCTCTCTCTTGCTTCTCTCTCCCCTCTTTTTCTTTGTGCCCTTCGTTCTCTCTCTCCCTCTTGTCTCGGCGCTCCCTATCCTCTTTCCCCTCTCTCTCTTTGTCGCGCCGCCGATCTCTATCTTCTCTCTCCTTCCTTTGGCTTTTATTCTCCCCCTCCGTTCTCCTAGCAAGAGGCGCGGTCTCTTCCTCCGCATCCGACTCGTGCAGCGACACCCCCTTAGCCCCATCTGTCTCCCCCGTCGGAGATGTGTCAGCCCCTGGGGTCTTCTCGGGGACGCGGTCCCCCCTGCACACAACTCTCCTGACATCGCCTTTATCAGGCGAAGAGCCTCCCTCCTCCGACTCGGTGTCTAAGGCGACGGCCTTGTATGAGACTTGGTTGGGTGGGAGCATCAACGGGTCTTCCTCCTCCTCCTCCCAGTCTAGCTCCTCCGGCTCCTCCCCCAAGTCCACTCGGGAAGCCATCAAACGCTCCAACCGCCCTCCCACCACGGGTGTATTGTTATCCGACGTGTGGGTTGGGACCGTCGGCGGTGACGACGTCAATATCTGGCGCACCTGCTCTGCGTCTCTGAGGGTCGCCGGCCCCTCCGTCTCCGGTGCCGCTGCCTCGAAGAGTGGGGACGACGCTATCCGGACATCGTGGCCGGCAGGAGACAGCCACGCCTTTTTCCGCAGTGCTTCCGCAATCAGGTGTTTCTGGAACTGCTTCTTAGCAGCCTCCGCCATCTCCTCTGCCCTCCGGTTCGTCTCCTTCAGGAGCTCCTCTCCCACCTCAGCAGGAACCAGGGCCCCGTCGCTGTCAATCATCAGGGACTGCAACAATATGGGGTTCCCGTCTCCACTGGACGCCGGGCCGCTCACCACCTGCTCCAGCACCTGGCTCGCCTCCTCTGCCAGGTTCTCCGGCTCCCCCTGTCCCAATTGTTGCGCTAATATCCGCGCGGCCTCGAAGTCCTCCATGGACCTGGTGCTCAGTAGATCCTCCTCCGCAGCTGCTGACGTGGAGGCCACCGGTTCCAGTGTGGTTTTCGGCATCTTAGGCGGGGGGCTGCACTCCTCCTCCAGTGTCCCCTCCTGGGCCCCGTCTGTCACCGCCGATGTGAGCGCCACCGGGTCGGATGCCGTCTTGGGGACCTTGGAGGGCGGACTTCCCTCGCCGCCTGGTGCCTCCTCCAGCACGATCGCCGGTGGGTCTGCGTCCCAGGGAGCCTCCTCTCCACCCGTTTCCGGTGCCCCTTTCCTCTTCCGGCTGACCTCTCCGCCGATACTGGAGGTCGGTGCAGCTGGCCGGCCTACCGGTGAGCGGCTGCGCTGCCGGGACGCTCCGGAGATGACCCTCCCCACCACGCTACGAGGCTTGGGCCGTCTGGGTGAACGCCTCGGCGTCTCCTCCTTCCCCTCCGGCGTAGGAGTCCGGTTGGAGAGGTAGGAGATCCTTGTGACGAGTCAAGGCTCTCCTGACCTTCTCCTTCCTCGCCTCTCTGCCTTGTCTCCACCGATCCGGCTGGCGACCCCTCGGTGGCCGGTGACGCCGCGGTGGCCGGTGACGCCGCGGTGGCCGGTGACGCCGCGGTGGCCGGTGACCCTGCGGTGGAGGTGGCTTCCCTCGTGTGATACTGAATCACAGCCTTCGGTGGTCGCTGGCTTAGGGGGAGCTTTATCCAGCTATGGCCGGCGTGTAGTGCCACCAGATGGTTGACGAGATCGTCCCACCTTCCTCCTTTGACCTGAAACTTACATCCTTCGACCGGACAGTTCCACCCCGGTCCGCAGGACTTGTGCAGCGCTGAGATATGTCGATTTAGGACATCCCTGAGCCAAAAAGTGCGGCCACACTCCGGGCAATTCAGTGGAGTCTCCGACTTCCTCATTGTGTTGTTGTCTAGTTCTGCTGACCGCTCGGTGGCCCAGCTACCGCCTCGTTCTCGTGCCGCGTGGTCGGTGGCAGAAACTAGGTCTCTCTCCCTTTTCTTTTGCAGGAGAGCCGTGCCCCGCCGCTGCCCCGGGGACTACCTCCACCGAGCCCGCCGACCGCCCTCCTCCGGCCACCTGCAGGTAAGTTTCCCTTTTTACCCCGCCGGGGGGGCCCCTCTCAGGTAAGTTTACTATGAAAGAAGGTAAAAGGCGCCTTCCCCTTCCTTTCCACGCCTTTTCTTGCCCTTTTTCTTGCTCTAGTGGAGCCATAGGTTGGTCCTCCCTCTTCCCTTCTCCCACCGCGGCGGCAGTTGCCATGGTAATCCCGCCGGGGCCCGGATGTGGCGGGAAACCGCTCTCCTCCTCTAGGTGGCGCACCGGTGGCACCCCCACCGCGGTGGCGGCAGGTGGCGCCACCGGAGAGCTGAGCCACCGCTCGGGGGCCCAGACCGCCCGGGCCTCCCCAGCACCCTCCTCCCGAGGCTTCTCCACTTTCTTCAGTAGGTCATAATGCACTATCCTCCTCTTCCGTCCCATCTGGATCTCCCATACAGGACCCCCTAGGCTCCTGAGAATTTTCCAAGGCCCTGACCAAGGGCACATGAACTTGGGGCACTTGCCTACTTCTTTCCGGGGGACCATATAGTAGACCGTGTCCCCTACCTCTAGCGGCTCCCCCCGTACCCGGGTGGAGTAATTCCTTTCCTGACGACGGACCGCCCCCCCCATCTGCCGGAGGGCATACGCATGCCCTCTGGCCATCCTTCCTTGTAATTCCACGGCATAGTCGACGTAGTCGTCGGGTTTCCCTCCCACGAAGTCTGGTTGCGGGTACAACAGGTTACCAGGCAAAAGAGTTTCTCTTCCCAGCATCAGAAAGTTGGGGGTTTGGTTAGTGGAGGCTTGGACTGAAGACCTATACGCAGCCATTACGTATGGCAGTTGCAGATCCCAATCCGTCTGGTCCTCAGCCACCGACATGGCCAGCATCGACTCCACAGTACGATTGCAACGCTCCACTAACCCATCGGATTTAGGATTATAGGGGCAAGTGCGCGTCTGCGCCACTCCCAGCAACCGGTGCACCTCCTGGAACATCCGAGCCTGAAAGTTTCGACCTTGATCCGTGTGGATCGTGCCCGGGGGCCCCAGCCGGCACACCACCTCCGTTACGAAGGCCCGAGCCACCGTCGCCGCTTCTTGGTCCGGTAGGGGGACTGCCTCCGCCCATCGCGTAAAATAATCCATGACGATAAGGATGTGCTTGTTCTTTCGCGGGGTGCGCGGGAGAGGACCCATAAGGTCCATAGCCATGCGTTCCAATGGGAACGCTACCGGTACATGCCGCATCATGGCTCGAGGGGGATGGGGCGCCGCCTTACGGCTCAGACACTGGGGGCAAGAGGCCAGCCACTGCACCACATCCCTCCTATAGTCGGGCCAATAGTAGGCCTGCTGGAATCGCCTCAGGCTCCGGGCCCGACCAAAATGGCAGCTCAACGGGGCCCCATGCACCCCGGCCAAAACCTCCTCCTTCTTACTATCCGGCACCACTACTTGCAGGAAGGTGCGGCCGCCCGGCTCCCACCATACCCTACAGAGTACACCGCCCTCCACCCTCAGCCGCGGAACCTGTGCCGCCAAGGCGCGCACGTCGTAGGCCTCCCCCGAGAGGGCATCCCTCGAGGGGACCTCGCCTTCCTCGATCCATTTCCGAACCCTGGTGAGTAAGGGATCGCCCTCCTGGGCCTTTCTCCAGGCCTCCCTTTGGTCCATAAAGATCCCGTCCGTCTCCTCGGCCGTCACTTCCAGGCCCACCCTCTCCTCTGCTCCCCTATCGGTGGCGGCTTCGCTACGAGTCACCGCACGACACTCGGCCAGGGCATCTATTGCCCCCTCGCTTGAGAAGTCCTCGAACAACGGAGACCCGGAGGGCTCCCCCATGCCGCATTGATTACACGGCCTCCGGGACAGCCCATCCGCGTTACCATGATCCTTCCCTGGGCGGTGCTCGATGACATGATCGAAAGTCTCCAATAACTGTAGCCACCTGGCTACCTGCCCCTCAGGTTCCTTGAAACTGGCCAACCACTTCAGGGCGGCATGGTCAGTCCTTATACGCACAGGGCGCCCTACCAAGTAGTGGCGGAACTTCTTCACCGCAAAAACCACCGCCAACAGTTCGCGGCGGGTGACACAGTAATTCCTCTCACATCTACTCAATGTGCGACTGGCGTAAGCTAAGGGCCGCTCCCGACCATCCTGCACTTGAGTCAGAACAGCCCCCAGCCCCAGGTTGCTGGCGTCGTTGTCCACCAGGAGCCGTCCCTCTGCCATCGGGTAGGCTAGGATAGGGGCACTCACTAACTTATCCTTGAGCACCTGG
Organism: Acholoe squamosa; assembly: GCA_949317995.1. NCBI lineage: Eukaryota > Metazoa > Annelida > Polychaeta > Phyllodocida > Polynoidae > Acholoe > Acholoe squamosa. Next base: position 22,053,223 of record OX439037.1, on the reverse strand, counting down.
AAAGCTTCCGCACAGTCTCGGTTCCAGGAAAATTTCTTGTCCTTCTCGGTTAGTTCCGAGAGCGGCCTGGCTATCGAAGCAAACCCGGCACAAAGCTACGATAGTAGCCACACAGGCCTAGAAAGGAGCGTACTTCCGTCACTGAGGTAGGCACCGGCCACTCCGACACGGCAGCTATCTTCTCGGGGTCCGTGCCAATCCCGTTCCTGTCGATTCTGTGCCCCAGGAAGCTCACCTGTTCCCGTACTAGCTGGCATTTGGTGGCCTTTATCTTCAACCCGGCCTCCTGGAGGCGTCCCAGGACCAACTCCAGTCGCTCCGCATGCCCCTCCAAGGTCTCGGAGAATACAATGATGTCGTCCAAGTACACCAAACACACCGTCCATTGGAGACCCCTCATGACAATTTCCATCAGCCTTTCGAATGTCCCGGGGGTGTTACATAGCCCGAAGGGCATTACGCGAAATTGAAACAACCCCCGGTGGATCACGAAAGCTGTCTTGGGCTTAGCGTCCTCCTCCATAGAGACCTGCCAATACCCTGACGCCAAGTCAATGGTGCTAAACCAACAGGCTCCGGACATTGAGTCTAAAGAGTCGTCTATCCTGGGGAGAGGATAAGCATCCTTCACTGTGACCGAGTTCAATCGTCGGTAGTCGACACAAAATCTGACACGGCCATCCTTCTTCTTCACGAGGACCACTGGGCTCGCCCATGGGCCCGAAGCTGGTTCGATCACTCCCTGTTGGAGCATCTTGTCCACCTCCTGATCGACAACCGCCCGCCTGTGTGGGGCTAGCCTGCGGGGCGCCATCTTTATGGGGGCCGCCTCCCCAGTGTTAATCGAGTGTGTCACCACGTCTGTATGGCCCATGTCCTCATCCCCCTCTTGAAATGCCGCCCTGTTACGCTCTAACAACCGTATCCATACAGGATCCTTCTCCACTTTAGTTCCCCCTAGTAAGACGGTTATGAGGTCGTCGCCCGTACTGTCCCGACTGGCCCCGGAGCCCCCTGAGTTATCCTCCGTTACCAGCCGGCACACGAGCTTGCCTACTAACTCCACCTGACCCAGGTGCATACCCCGGTAGACCGTGACAGGGTTAGGCCCCGGGTTACAGACCAACATGGGCACCTCGCCCCCTCTTGGCATGGACACTGTGCGTCCCACCCGGATTCCCCTTGCGCCCTCCACTCGAGGTAAGCCTTCCACCATCACTTCCTCCCCTTCAAACTCTGGTGAGACACGGCCCAGAATCACCCGCTCGGTTGCGCCTCCCACCACCTCCGTAGCAACGCTCACTATCCTGCAACTGCGATCCACGACCTCCCTTGGCCATAACAACTTGCCTTCTGCTAGGTTTATGGTGGCCCGCGTCTCCCGCAGAAAATCGGCGCCTAGGAGCCCTGACGCCGCAATGTCCGCGATAATAAATGAAGCGCGTTCATTCCTTGACCCGCATTGCAGGACCGTAGAAACCTTGCCCTCCACCTGGAGTGGTTTTCCATCGGCGGTGTGAAATGCCGAAGTGACCGGAGCCACCTGTCCAGGGGATCCCGCCCCCTTCCACCATGCCGTGGACAACAAGTTGCTAGTTGCCCCGGTGTCCACCACAAGATGGATGGATTGTCCCCATAGCACCCCCTCCACCTCTAGGCCGTTTCCGCTCTTTTCTTTCCGTCCCAGCCATTCTCTCTGCCTTTCGACCCCCTGGGCCTCCCCCCGGCTGGCGGGGGAGACCCCGTCTAGTTTCCCGACGGCTTGCCCTCAGCATCCCTTTTCTTTGCCGCTTCCACTCGCTTCTTCCAGGCCGGGCAGTTACGTTTAAAGTGGTCTTCAGCCCCACACTCAAAGCATGACCTCCGCGGCCCCATCGGTGAGGTCCCGGTCTTGGGTACCTGGCCCCCTCTAATTTCGGTAGTTAGACCCGCCAGCCTTTCCTTGATCTCAGACATCTCCTCGGCCATGGACAGTGACGCGGTGCGGACCTGCTTACTTTTCTCCCGCTCCTGTTTTAGGTATGCCTCCGCTTGTACCCCCCTCTCCACAGCCTGGAGCAAATTCTTTGTTTCTCCCTGATATATCCAGTTACGGAGTTCCCCATCATCTAAGCATTCCACGAACCTGTCCTTGGCCATCACGTCCACCGTTGTCGCGTCTGCGTTAGGGTATGACAGACGGACCAATCGGGATATCTCTTCGGATAACGTCTGGAGCTCTTCTCCCGGCTTCCTCACTCGGGTGCGGAGCAGGGCCTTGTACGACTCTACCTGGCTTTGAGGTTGGAACCGGTTTATCAGTGCCTCCCTCAACAGTTTGTACCCATTCTCTGATGCTGGTTTTACGGCTGCGAGCAACCGTCTCGCCACCCCCGACAAACTGATCCCTAGGAAGGTCCCTGCTTCTTTCTCCGACCATCGGTTGGCTAAGACACAGAGGTCAAAATGCGAGAGGAACTCCTCCAGGTCACCTGACCCGTCATACTTTCCCGGCATCACGATGGGCTTGCGGGCGGGGCTGTCACCCCCGGCCCCTGGGGCCTCCTCCCCAGGAGTAGGGAGATCCCCCACCCCTACTGGCGATGTACCCTCTCCCCTGTACTCGAATGAGGGGGTGTTCCTCCGATCCCTAGATAGCTCCGGCCCTCTCCTCTCCTCCCACTGATCACCCGCTCCCGAGTTACCGCCTTCTGTTGTTCTCCCCGTTCTCTCTTGTTTCCAATAAGTATCCCCTCCGGTGGGACCACCGGCTCCACCGCTTGCACCACCGGGTGTACCACCGGACGCCCCACGGAACGGATTATAACCCCTCCTGGCGAAACTTCCACCAGCCCCAACTTGTGATTTAGCCGCTCCGTCCAAGAGCTCCCCCAACTCCTTCTCCCCCGATTTATCCTCCTCTCTCTTCCACTCCTGCCAATTTGTAGCATCTTTCCGCACTCCATACCACCTTTTACCACCACCGGTCAAGTCGGCGGAACCACCGGACGCCACCGGGCCGCCGTTTTGCATCTGTCTCCGAAATAATATCTCCTCGTCCACTATTTCCACTAGAGATCCTTTCCTTCCCTGACCTAGACCTCCTTCCTCCCCTCCACTATAGTCACTATCAGCCTTATCCATCCTTTGTAAATGCGCGGGTTCGTAAAAGCAACAACACCGCTGTCACCAATGTAGTAAACACAAAAAGGACCAGACGCAGCCAATAAAGTTTGATAACAGTAGAAGGTGTTTGGTTTATTTCTTTCTGGCCTTATCACTAACAGTTCTCATTAATTGACATCAATTATCCTTGCTTGTATTGAGATGCACCACCCTTGCAGGTCTCCACCGATCGCAACCACCGAACCCGAAGTCACCGACCACACTTCTGCCACCTGCAAGTCTCTTATTGCCCTCCTCTCTCGCGACCACCGGACCGCCCTTATATGGCGTCACTAAATGTGACGTCACGAGCGTGACGTCACCGGTCGCCACCGTGTCGCCCCCAGGTGGGACGGACCCTAACTAGCGCTCCCGTACCGGTGGCTACCACCGGAGCGATCGCCCCGACATTACAATTATTATACAAGTGATATGATCACTACAATACAATCCTTTCGACACTTTCGGAAATCTTCACAGAAGATTTTATATACATGTATTCTGCCTATCTTCTCGGATTTGTACGCTTATAAATAGAAATAGAAGACCAGCAAGAGTTATAATTTTATCTATTACAGCATCACATATGCACGGACCAAGTCAGCTCTATTTGCATGCATGGCCAAAGTCATAAGATTCGCACAATAATGTTGGCGGAGGCCTATGCTCAATGCTTCCCATGGTTTGCCTGCCATACCATGTACATGCCTAGACATGGGTGTACAAAGTTTTCAGGAAGTCACTCCGTTAATTTTGTCGAAGAAGGGAAGGATGGAGCCTTATTAATTCCATATGGCCAAAAATGTTCAGGTAACGGGGTCAAAATAAATCAGGTATTTCTCTTTTATTGTCAACTAAAATTTGAACGCAAATTTGACACGTGGGATCAAACCATAACAGAAAGGCATTTGTCTCACTTGATCCACTTGAATTAGGATTAACTATTATAAATCAAGTCAACCATTCGGTTCCACCATTGAACTGATTGAGTTCAACCATACTTAACTGCCTCGTGACACGGTCTAATACTGGACCTGCTGTGCCGTGACAGGCCTGTTGTCACACGTCTGGTCTGTCACCTTGATGTCACAGTACTGCCACCGTTTTTCTGTCAGGTTGGTGAAGCACCAAGGCCGTTTACGTTTAGGACTGTCAGGATTCCTGCAGTAGTTGTGGTCCCCCAGCCCATGGCGTGCCTCGTCCAGCGTCTTCCGTGACCCCCGCAGGTAGATGTGTGAGTGAGGGTACTGGGACGTCCAACTGTAGCCGGAGAATTAGACAAGGAGCAAATGTAATGGAATTCTTAAATTGTAACGCATAAAAAATTGGTTTGAATGAGGGAGTGAGGGAGTGAGTAATAGATGTTTAACGGCATTTCGACAGCTCGGCCATATTCATGGCGAGAACTTCATTACACAGTTTCACAGAAGAATGTGTTAGTGCCCGCGCATATGCATGCACCACACACATCTGAGGGGATAGAAAAGAGGAAATATAGACCATTTTAAGTGGGCTAGGGAAGCCCGCCAATCCTTTGAATAATAGATTCGGGAGTCTATTTCAGAACAGACAACGATTTGCTCCCCATCTGAATTCGTAAATGATCACTAGTTGCACTATTGGTCAATAGGCATTTTGTTACCAATTGGACCATGTCTAATTCTTTAAAAGCATAGAAAAGAGTCTCGGGCAACGATAGTATAAATAGAATAATTGTACAAATCTGTACTCAAACCCTGTACAGTGTTGTACATTAGGGGGGTATAACAATGGTTCTAATGTATACATGCACTTAATTATGGTCGAACAACTAAATGGACTAAGTCTGGACACAATATTAGCCGAGATACATTTTTTAGAATAATTGTGCATACTTCTGACACTGCGTCCCCTGGCGAGTGTAGCTGAGCGTCCCTCGGTAGTTTCTTCCATGCCTCCGACTCACCACACACTCCGCTGTGACGTAGTAAAAAAACATAGGGTATTGATATCGATATATATATATAAAGGATGGCTACTAAACTTACAACTCTGTACAGTATAGTTATAACAAACTTGGGTTAGGAGTATAAATAGAAAAAGAGAATGGTTCGATCCGTTCCACTGCTATTTCCAAGTGCTGGAAAACAGTACTACTAATGAGGGCTATCAGAACATGGACTGTAATGCATTGTACACACATTAAGTCCCAAGCTATCTAAGAGACTAGTATGACATGTATGATTTACAGACGACATTTATCACATCCTTACTTTTGGCGGCCATTTCACAGATGTAGGAATGTGCATATTTCGGCAGTTGACTGTCTGAGCCTGCCCAGCCTCCCCTCCACACAAACCGTGGAGGAGTGCCGTCATAGCGGACCAGGAGGTGGGTGGTGTAGCGGCCAGGGTGGCTCGGTGCCCAGGAGGTGTAGTTAAAGGGAGTCTGGTGACGGCAGTTACTATTGAACCACATCCACTTGGACCCCCGCAGACGTCCTCCTGTAGGTAAATAGTATTGTTTTGATGTGAAGTGAGATTAAGCGATTCATTTTGACAGTATACATTAATGCTTGGTGCAATGTACACTATTATACAGTTACCCCCCCCCCCGCCTACCCAAGGCAATTTAGATACAGTTTATCTCTACCAAATCCAAGCAATCCTCTTAACAAGTAAAAGTGACATCTTTGTAGGATTTGAACTATTTGAACAAATCAAATTCCCTTTGATTCTTTAACCTTACTGGGACATGCAGTGTCCTCTCAATATGCACCAACCATTTTGTCACCCTTTAGTCAGCGACACCAGGTGATTTGATAATAGTGCATTGATATACCAACTTATATGGTTACAGTTAAACATAAATCCATGAACAAATATTTCACCCTCTGACTTTTATGTTGACCTAAATCAGAGGGTAACCTTTAGACATAATATATTAGAGTGTTTAAACTTGGTTAAAGATGATCACAAAGCAAGGGGAGCTTTTCACAGGGGAGATTTTCATAATGATAATTGCATACCACCTTAATTTAGATTTTATTTAGATCAAAGCGTAGAGTAAAGTTCTCACCAGTCCTCCACTTGGTGAAGTTGGTGTAACTGTTGATGAGGGTGGTTTTGATGTAATTGTCCTCCTCCTCAGTCTCCAAACTCACCAGGTGGCCCCCCTGTGCCCTGCACTCACTCTCTGCCTTACCATACTGCTTCCTTGGTGACGTCACAAACAGGTAACAGCTCTTATCATTCTTCTTCCAGCCTTTCTTACATGCTGCAAGGTAAATATCATTATGTCATTTCAGTGCGAGTAACTCCATAATAAAAAAAAAAATAAATTATTACATCATCAAAAAACTTTTTTTTGCATATAAGTCGTTGTTGCTACATGTATTGCCGATTGCACATGCCTGAATATTCCCTAAGCTGATATTGCCATTCATTTCATGACATTATTGAATTCGAAAGACTACTCTGATAACATTAACTTTCGGATTCAATGATGTTTGCTACCTTTGTCCTTATTAATAATTTTTTTTAAAAAAGATCAATTGAATGCAACACTAGGGAGACTATGCCCACATTGGCTGATTTCATGCTTGATGCTGATCATTTGGGATTGATGAATGCCTGAACGGTCCAATAAACATAAGCATAGAGGCATCATATGGGAATATAAGCATAACCCGCCCTTCTGTACTTACCCCTTTGCTCAGCATCTTTATCGTTACAGTGATACATATCTCGGAGCTGGGCCACATCTAGGTCACTTAGCCCTTTTCTCTGCCCTATCTTCAGGCCCAGTTCTTTACCGATGCCTATCACCTATGGAATGAACACGAAAAAGTGCATTTTTGGTAGTGCCTACTACTATTCCAACTGAAGTGTTTAAGGTAAACTAGTGGACGCAGAGAGAGTAATATTCAATCATACAGTGGCGGATTCAAACTGCCAGTCCAGGAAGATGATATAAATCTTATACGATGCAATTATCAGAGCTTGTCAATCATATCAGACACAATCACCGACAACTGCATACTTTGATAAGGACTTCTTCTTTCAGCACAGTGCCTGTCTCCACACACGCACTATACTTTGATAAACTACTTTCCATATACTACTCACGCCCCATTATTGAACAAGTAACCAATGGATAACTCATGACGAGTGTGTGTTATTAGCCTTTGCTAACACACACGAGTCATGAGTTATCCATTGACTACTTATTTTATACCACGAAACCAATAAATAATCAATATAATACCAATAAATTCAAGTTGAAAACAAAAATTATTCCCCCTCCCCGGGACTCAATGCCAGCCATTCTGTGTACACGATCCGTACATACACCTCAGCGCCCGGCAGCGGACAGCGACATCCCCAGTCTCGGCTAGGCTTGGCAGCGGCACAAGGCGAAAAAAGATGCGTCTCGCTGTTATGTTTGTGTATAAAATACACCTCCTCGCCCAGCAGCAGACAGCGACAGCGCACAAGGCCAACAAAGATGCGTCTCGCTGTTATGTTTGTGTATAAAATACACCTCCTCGCCTGGCAGCAGACAGCGACAGCGCACACGGTGAAAAAAGATGTGCCCGGACCAGGCCTCGATCCACAGACCTCTCACGGCTGAGCGCAACGCGCTAACCACTAGACCACCGCGTCTCCTCCTCTCTCGGCTTTGCTATGTTTGAATGCCTCCCGCGGTTATGGTAGCGGTCAGCCCGCAGTCGTCGCCTGCCCGGCCTTTGTATCATATCCAGACGTGGTTCGAACCGAGCGTTTCTCGTCAATCCCTGTGGCGCACTGCATCAGGAGTTGGACTACGGCCCTGAGATTGCAGGTTCGACCCCTACCATGGCAATGAAATATTCTGTTGGTTTTAACATGTAACATATGACATGGAAGGACATGAGAGGCGTGCGGTTATCCATGGATAACCGCCTTCCAAGAGTCATGCTACAGCATTAATGCAGTGCAATATCTACAGATATGTGGATGGGAATAGCCACCAAAAAGCACTGAATAACCAAGAAATCGTGGTATAACATGTAGTACCTTGCCATGGGCTTGGTACGCTCAGTGCACCATGACCCACCCATGTTGTGAGAAGCTCAATGGTCACAGCCATTACCTGAGCTGGGTACCGGTGAGCTACAACTAACGATAGTTTAAGAAGGGTGCAAATTGTACCCTAAATAATTGAATTGGGGGTTTTATGTCATCTGCATCAACCATGTGGGTAGCGATGGACGCGCACGATGGGTTGGCGGGACTCAATATATACATGGACCCTATTTGGCCCTATTTGGGAAGGGGCGCTATTTAAAAATGTATTCCAAATCAACCGTTTAAGCATGGAATGAAAGACAAAATTCCTCACACAATAAATCAATTTTGCACCCGCATATAAATTATGTAGATAGTGTGAACGCATTCGCTCAATTTCTCAAAAACATCCATTCATGAAATATCGGCCTTTTAAACGGTAGGCCTATGGTCTCATTTAACACCCTCAAAGAGGTGTGGAAAATATAAGGCATATGCGCTTTATGTTGCCATGGCGGAATTCATGCCTCAAATGAAAGGCTACACCATTAGAGTAACTAATCTCTCCATACCGATTGAACAAGAAAAAAAAAAGAAAGGGGGGATTAAATAAGAAAAAAACAACCGAATACGTTCTTACCTTAAGGGTGGCTTTGCCATTGCTGCTAAAATAGTGCGTGCCGTAATGCATGATACTACCATAGTCGTAGGCGAACCCGCGTGACGTACTTTCCGACGTCTGACGTAGACCGAATTGATCTACGGCAGAGGGCGGCAGATTGGCAGTCATCACCTTGACGTACTCGTCGCGATCCAGGCGGCTCTGGCAGGGGTTAGAAGAAAAGGGAGATAGATTGAGGTGTATGGCAAGATAACACTTATCTTTGAGTTAACCCTTTAGGGACCGCATGATATCACACATCTTCTACGAAGCTTCAGATAACCCTGTCAGTAAAACTGTGAGGTAAATCTCCAACAACAAAAACAAAAATACGGCAAGATTTTACCATGTTTTAATACCGTAATCTCCCTCGTATAAGACGCGCATTGAGCTTTAGAATTTGGTCATGTCCTATCATAACCTGGGGGGTGTGTGTAATATATCAAAAGAAAGGTCTTGGGTCCCCCTCGCGGATCCAGGGAAAAGCATTAATTATCATCGTTTATAAGACGCGCCTTATACACGTGATATTACGGTTTATCTCAAGTTGAATACGAGAGCCCCATAGGTTTAACCAAGAACCTCCGTATCACACCCCCCAGTGTGATAACCCTTCCCCGTATCACACTGCAAGGGAAAACATCCAAAATGTTCAAATGATTGATGATAAAATAATTTCTAATGCCAAATGAATGGAATTTTGAACATATTTGACTAAACTAACTTGAGATAAATACAAAGGAGCACTTGAATTGGTCAGCAATGAGGGTTATCACACTCGGCTTCGCCTCGTGTGATAACCCTCATTGCTGACCAATTCTCGTGCACCTTTGTCTATGTATTATCATATACGACCTACCTGTTCGTGCCAGAAGCCTATGGCGTGTATCATCTCGTGTAGTGCTGTACCAAAGTAACTACAGCCTCGTCCAAGACTCACGTACTGCTCACCACCTCGCCGACCAACGTACGACCAACATCTAAGTGAAACAGGAAATGTCGTGTGAATGAAAGGGCATTTCTTAACAATGCTATTTAAAAATGTCCCCCAGAGACCAGAAAAAAAACGTGTATGTGCATCAGATGACATGGTAAACAGTTCTGAGTGAATAGTCTTTTAGACCTGTGAGGCCTCCAAGGTATCCAATAATTGGCCAGGGCATGAACTATGACATTGACTTAAATTCAAGCCTTAGCCTCTGAAATGGCCCTAAACGATTATGATTTAATTCCTCAGAACCTATATAATAAGTATATTCGAGAATTGTGGTAGGGAGTCACTTTCATTTCCTGACAGCTGTGAAAAGTTTTAATATAGGCCTACCATAAGAAATAAAACATCAGACCATGCTTTAGTGTAAATATGTAGACATGATATAGAGCAGATTTTCATGCATGACGGCCCAATACGTCATTAAATTTTGCGACCCTATTCAGGGTTATCTTACCCAGGTTGGTTGATGAAGTAGAGGTAGTCAGTGTCGGTGGTCTCGTTCCACCACCTGAAGGTGATACATGTTCTGTTCTCTATGTGCTTCATGCTCCTCTCTATGTAGTACTTTGTCTTATCAGCTACAACAATTAATCGCAGACAACAATATAATATAATGAAAACAAAAACATTGTAATAGTAATGCAGCAATTTACCACTATAAACCTGTATCCAATACATTGATAAACCAAGCGTTGACGTTTCCTTGTAGGGTCCATTTTAGTTTGACGTCTTTAAAGCCTATTCTCAAGCTGCTTATGGCAATATCAATTATATCTCTCTCTCCCCTCTCCCCTCTCTCCTCTCTCTCTCTCTCTCTCTCTCTCTCTCTCTCTCTCTCTCTCTCTCTCTCTCTCTCTCTCTCTCCCTCTTCCCTATCTCCTTATCTCTCTCCTCCATTCCTCATTTATTCATTTTGCAAAAGAAAAGCAGAATGCATAGTCCTAAAGTCTCTCTTTACTCACGCAGTCGTTGGTCTATGATATAGGGGATGATGCCATACTGCCACAATCTCGTCACTGGACGTACTATGGATCGCTTCCCACGTGATCTCACCTCATCACGTGATCTGGTAGACCGACCACGAGATCTCGAGCGACTTCCTGATCTCGTATTACCACGTGATCTATCACGAGCACGAGTACGAGCGGCTCTAACCTTGGCACGTGCCAGTCTTTTGGACATCATCTTATCCAGAACAATATCACCCTCAAAGAACGGGAAGGCTGAAGCTGAAAGAATAGAAATAGAAATTAATCAAAATCAGATTATAAATACCTTTCAAGATTAGACAGTGTCATGCATACGCAAGTTGATGACCCACAATCTTAACTTTTTACTGGAAACATGGTGAAGTATGGATCTCTTATTTCTAACTTAACTAGCAGGGGGGATGGGAGGTTAACTGGTTTTGCACTGTGCTTACTATCCCCGGGTAACTATCCAGTACATGTTTTCTTCCCCCCAGAAAAAGCTTCTGGCAATGTGTCACCCTTCATGTCGACAAGAAAAGAACTCAACATACAAGAAGGAGAGAATTGGAATGAGTTCCATGTTGGGTTAATGGATCCCATTGCAATGTCAGCAGGGAGATAGATCTCCAAGACAGTCATGGTGATAAAGGGGCTTTAGTTACATACCAGTACCCTTACGTCAATAGAAGACAAAGACAAAGTGTATTGTATTACGAGGATACAAGCTCAGATAGAACTAAGAAGAGACACAATGCACTCTCTCTCTCTTTCTCTCCCTCCCCCTGTCTCTCTCTCTCTCTCTCTCTCTCTCTCTCTCTCTCTCTCTCTCTAATTCACCCTTGGTAATACATTTGACTACAGGCTACAATATTCAATCTATCTGTCCATTTGTATCGTTGAACACAATTCATATTCAAGGATATCTGTAGGGTATTTCTTAAGATGCTACAAATGCAAACAGCCAGTACGAACCATAACGCCTCAAGTCGTATACAGCACTATTGTACCAAATGGCATTTACAATGTATGAGAACAGGGGTATGTTTCAGAATGATCAACAATCACTATATGGCTCAATGACCACCACTTTCAGATTCTTATGGACGATAGGTCTGACCAACAATCTTGTACAATGCAAATCGTACAAGGTGACAGTGTAAATGGTCCTACACAATACATGAACAACAGCACTGCTTGTGCTATAGTTGTAAATAGTCTGGGGTCTAGTCCAAGAATCTGTATAATTATGTGTTGTGCAATTGGTCGCTACGATCATAATCGTACAAATCTTATAATTGTGATCGTAAACGATCCAAAAAGGGTAAAATCGTTAATCCTTTTGAAACATACCCCAGAGAGGAAAGTACACATTAAGATCTATGAAGGTACCCCAGCAAATTGTTGTGACTCCTCGTCAACCTGTGTGAAGTGGCTCACACATGTCGCTAGATGGAACACGACGTCGCTATAGCACAAGATCACCAGGAATAGCAATGGTGGTGATCACATGGCCTCACCTCAGATGGCGAGGATGGTGATCACTCAGACTCACCAGGGATGGCGACGCGGGTGATCACTCATCTCGCTAGATGAAACACGCACCTCATCATAGCACATGTTCACCAGGGATGGCGAGGATCGTGATCACTCATCCTCACCAGGGATGGCGACATGAGTGATCACTCATCCTCACCAGGGATGGCGACATGAGTGATCACTCACTTCGCTAGATGAGACGCACACCTCGTCATAATGCACATTCACCACGGATGGCAAGGATTGTGATCAGTCACCTTGCTAGATAAAACGCGTACCTCGTGATAGCACAGGTTCACCACAGATGGTGAGGATCTTGATCACCCACACTCACCAGGGATGGCGACACGAGTGATCACTCACCTCGCTAGATGAAACGCACACCATGCCATAGCGCATGTTCACCACGGCTGGCGAGGATCGTGATGACTCACACTCACCAGGGATGGCAAGGCGGTTGATCACTCACCTCGCTAGATGAAACGCGCACCACATCATAGCGCAGGTTCACCATGGATGGCGAGAGTGGTGATCACTCAGACTCACCAGTGATGGCGACGCTGGTGATCACTCACCTTGTTAGATGAAAAGCTCATGATCATCGACATTGGTAATCATGCAGCCTCACATCTGCCAGATCAAAGTATGTTTTGCCAGAGAAGGTATTGCCATATGTATCTTCCCTCTAACCACAGACAAGGTGTTCATGTTGATATTTCCCTATGTATTTTTCCTATAACCAGAGAAAAGGTGTTTATGGATAGTTGCTTTCATTTTAGAGATACCTCTATCTAAATTCAATTGATATTCTCTCTATATAATCTTGTTTGATTCAACTCTGAAGTATTACATGGAAATCAGTGTGAAACAAAGCACATTTGATACGTATGGGACTTATACTTCATGCCCACACTTCCTAGATAGGCTACATGTGGAACAGTGGTGCTGTCTCAACACCTTTGGCAATGGTGGTGATAAGTTGCCACTGTGAGTGAGAGTGAGTGACAGATGATGCAAGCCTCAGAGAGCATTGACTTGGAGTGACACAAATTCACGCATTGAGTGAGACAAAGGCTGGCAATGGTGGTGATAAGTTGCCATTCTTAGTGAGAGTGAGTGACAGATGATGCAATCCTTAGAGAGCATTGACATGGAGTGACACAAGTTCACGCATTGAGTGAGACCAATGTTGGCAATGGTAGTGATAAGTCGCCATTATGTGTGAGAGTTGATGCCAGTGGCACGGGAGTGGTACATAATCACACAGTGAGTCAGATCCATGTTGGCGATGCTTGTGATAAGCCGCCATTCTGAGTGAGAGTTGACAGGCAGTGGCACATACTCACGCAGTGAGTTAGATCCATGTTGGCGATGGTGGTGATAAGTCACCATGCTTTGTGAGGGATGACAAGGGGTGGCACATACTCACGCAGTGAGTGAGATCATGTTGGTGACTGTTGTGATAAATTGCCATGCCATGTGAGACTGACACACAGTGACGAAAGATGACGCAGTGAGTTATCACTCAGAAAGGAGTCACCATTGATGACCAATCATGGCGACAGATAACGACAATTTGCTGGGACAGCTCTGTGTGACTAGGCTGTAATGTTGTATTAAGGATGCATTTGGTACGACTTGAACAGCTCAATGTTAAGAAATGTCATCCTGAAGTACGTACAGTTTATTTTCTACGAGTTTGGTCAAAAAGGATCGTTGCTCTCTGACATGACTGTAACAGTATGGCAAATGGTCAAATGAAGTGCCCGTAGTTTGTACCCCAAACATAGTCTATGAATCTGTTAATTGTCAACACTTTATAGAGACAAAGTATCAAGGCTCTGTCAAAATCTGGTCAAACATATGCGAATAGATAATGTCGATTATTACTACCAGTTTAGGCTATCAAGAAGATACAACACAAGATGCTATGACTAGGCACTCTGATATCGTAAATGAGTGTCACTACAGGCCTACCTGCAATGCTACAACTGATCTACCAGACCCTTTGTGCAAATGACATCGTATAGGGGCTGTGTGCATAAGAAATATCTTGTAAGGTGTATACCAACAGTGCATGTATCATTGCTTATCTCACGATTCTGGCCTCTACAGTGCGTTATTGGTCATAACCCCCGTTCATTATCAGGGTTTATTCCATGATTTTTGGGATTCTCAGTGCTTTTCCTGGATATTCCCATGCACATACCTGTCGATATTGCACACCCTGAAGGCTGTAACATCACTTTTGCAAGGCGTGCAGTTATCCATGGATAACCTGCATGCCGTGTGGTTATCCATGGATAACCTGCATGCCTCTCATGTCCTTACATGTCATATGTTACATGTTAAAACCCACGATTCTCATGACCAGGGCAGGGCTCAAACCTGCAGTCTAAGATCCGTAGTCCACCTCCCTATGCAGTGCGCCACAGGGACCGATGAGAAATGCTTGGTTAGAACCAAGTCTTCCAAAGCCAGGGGAGGCAACGACTGCGGGCTGACCGCTACCATAACCGTGGGACGCATTCAGAGATATCCAAGCCGAGACGGCCGCTGAATTAGGAGACGCGGTGGTCTGGTGGGTAGCGCATTGCGCTCAGCCGTCAGAGGTACGCGGGTCGAGTCCCGGTCCGGGCGCATCTTTTTTCGCCATGTGCGCTGTAGCTGTCCACTGCCGGGCGACGAGGTATTATACACAAACATAACTGCGAGACGCATTCAAAGCTTTAGCTGTCCGCTGCCGGGCGACGAGATCGTGTACAAACACTATTTTTCGCCGTGTGCCGCTGCCATAACCGTGAGACGCATTCAAAGCTTTAGATGTCCGCTGCCGGGCGACAAGGTCATGTACAAACACTATTTTTCGCTGTGTGCCGCTGCCATAACCGCGAGACGCATTCAAACAAAGCCAAGCCGAGACGGGCGCTGTAGCTGTCCGCTGCCAGGCGCCGAGGTGTATGTACCGATCTTGTACACACAATGGCTGGCTTCGTGTCCCTGGGAGTGGGAATAATTTTTGTTTTCAACTTGAATTTATTGGTATTCTATTGATTATCTATTGGTTACATAGAATAAAATAAGTAGTCAATGGATAATTCATGACTTGTGTGTGTTAGCAAAGGCTAATTACACTCGGGCTATGCCCTCGTATAATTATCCTTCACTAACACGCACGCGTCATGAATTATCCATTGATTACTTGTTCATTAACCACACTCTGAGACCCTTAATTCATCTCCAAGAAGCTACTGGGTTGAACCTGGACAGGTGGAGTTATTAACAGGGAAACATCCTAAGGTATCCTAGATGAACATGCCATGGCTAATTTCTCCATATTATTCAAAATAAAGAAGAATCCAATGGTTTTCCATAGCGATATGTCTCGCCACCCACTGTGGCTGCTTGCGAGAGGTTGACCCAGTTCCAGCCGAAAGTATGTCAGGGTACATCCGGGCACCTACCCGCTTCGTCAACAAGATGGAATGTCGTGTGGGGATGGATCACTATGTAAATTCATTGGATTATTATTTATATAGAAGAAAATGGAGACAAATTGAAGGCGAACAGCAACTAGGGATCGTATATTTGTTGGTGCTAGAAGTACAGGACTTGACATACTTGGATTCTACCGGAAAAGTGTTTGTAAAGACAAGTGACGGGTGGAGTAACAACGGCGGCTTGGCAAAGCGTACGGATCGCATGCACTTACAAAATATCTTCTTATGCCTTTATTATGGATTATTATGGGGTTAAAAGGTAAGAAATTAATGCAAAATGGAGGAATCTGTTAGATAAACGCTTTAATGGATCTTTACGTCCCCACTCGTTGGGGTTGTTCCCTAATAACCCCTTGCGCTAACTTGTGGGGTCATAAAGATACATTAAACGCTTAATGTTTAGATAGCTGCTCTTTTTCTTGCTGTCATGTGTAACAGTACACCACCTAGGGGCTGATCATATTATTGACTTGCTGACAGACTCATACACAAGCTGGTGGCACCACCACTTGGACTATAGCATAGCTAGATTCAAATCCCAGGGTTCCCACTCTCTTCTTCCCGCCATCTTGGAAGCTCTATGTACAGGTTGCACTACACTAATTGACGCTAGGTGGCAGCAAGTCACACAAACTAGACCCGCACTGAAGGGTGTTGTACAAAGATTATTGGTCTAAAATCGACAGTGGAAATGTAAATGAGGCATCAAATTAATCCTTATAGTGTATACTAACAGGTTTGAGTGGTATCTAAGATGGAATTTGATGTTAGATTGGGCCTTTGAGGTGAAAAGGAATCATTGATTTAATGCAAAATATTCACTGCAAAAGTGCATGATTTGGGTATGTCCGCAGGAAATGGCCTGTAAAAAAAATTGAGTCACAAAGCAACCATGCAAATGGGTCTAATTTTTTAGGAAAAATGTGTGGCTATAAGAAAATCATAGTAGCTAAGCCCAACGAACAGCAGGGATATTTTATTTCGGCCCAAATCCTATATAGAAATATAGAGAGAAAACAATTAGTGTAGCGCAGCCTCTACACACCTAATACCTGTTTGTGAAAAATCCTTCAAATCTCACCATAATTATTTTTTTTTCTGCTTTGGTTAGTCTAGTTCCATGGATTTTAGGCCAAAACGATCAAAGAAATTGCCGGATTTCGCTCAAAATGGCCAAAAATCGTGGTTGCGGGGTCTAGCCCTCGGAGTGATTTCCACAAGATTTACTACTGTTGACTTAGAAGCTCAATATGTGTCCCAAGGTAACTCTAGGCACTAAATATGTGCTTTTCCCAGTAAAATGACATTGACATCATGTTTCCCAATCGTTTTCATCCATATATATGGATGTGGATGCTCTATGGGAGGCTTGTTCCAGCCACATGAGAAAATCCAATTTTTCTGCTGCTGGACTACGCAACAAAGAAACAGCTACTAGTCTTGGAAATTAGTAACTGGAGGTGATCATGCCTCATGTTCTTTAATGTCACAACATGGGGGAACATGATTTTTCACAAAAAAGAGGTCACAGGGTAATTAAATATGCAGAAAACATCCATTCTAGGTGAAATATTCAGTTTTAGAGGTTTATTTATCAATTGTTCCCTTGCATTCTACCCATATTTTTCTATAAATCCGATTGTTTAGAGTATAGATGGCATTCAGTCCATGTTGTCAGGCCCCCTGGTAATCACCATGTGGAATATGGGTCATTCTCATGAACTGTTAGCAGATCAGCATTTTAGCCTTGTTATGTTATAAATCTGAGAGGATTGCTTTGAATTGAATTTGACTGATTCTATCAGGTCCACAACATGTTTGGCTACATTTGGGTATATAGTTTTGCCTCTCTATGGACAATATTAACTGTGTGAGAAACAAAAAGCAGGTGGAAATAGCATATTTTCAGGTATTTTTCCTTAGTAGGAGAATGATGTATGGCACAAAAAAATGTAATCAGGAAAGAAAATACAGCAAATTTCATTATTTTCACATAGATTAACAATGAATGAAATGCTGGAGTGCTTTAAACCTCTCATTAGTTTCTAAAATACAGGTAGTGGGCATTAAAATGAGATTGTGTAGTTTTTTGAAGCGTTGACTAACGCATAAATGGATGAAAAGAGAACCCCTATAGCTTTTGCCAAAATTACAATAAATGTCATCTAGAGGTTACTATGTAACACTTTCTACCTATACACATATGTATTAAAAAGGAATTGGGAAAATATGGAAAACACTTGCCTCTATAGCCAATCAAACATTTTCATGGAATATTTGTGTAATATTCCCGAAGCGTTGACTAACCCAGAAACAAAATTATATATCTCTACATCCCCCATGTTAAGCATATTTAACTTTTCATTTTACACATAAATATTCTTTGTAATAATGTAAATAACATATTGAAACGAGAGAGAATTGCTATACATACATAAGGTAATAGATCCAAGGTACATTGCATGTAATGTTGACTAACAGCAAAATTCTTGAAGCGTTGACTAACGCATAAAAAAGACGAAATATGTACACAGCACCCATGCTGTGTGTATTTTCATCATTATTTTGCACATGAATGATCTCTTTCAATGAATAGAACAAAATACTTAAACAAGAGAGTTCCTCTATATAATGGGTGGCATAAATCCATGCAGCATGGTGTGTTATGTTGACAGACACTTTAATCTCTCTGAAGCGTTGACTAACGCAATAAAGTTATGTACAGCTACAGAGTTCCAGTGCTCTGTATATATCTAACTACCTTAAACCTCAACTACATACAGTTTCTTTTTGGAAATTTTGCTGTCTATTTATCATTGAAGTCAATTGTTTACCACATGCTCACAATTGGGCTATAGGTCAGGCTTTTCAAGTATTACCTTATATAGAGAAAAAAATACATCTAAATTGTGTTTAAGTAGGTCAATGTATTCCCTTCAAAGTCAAAGTCCCTCTATACATGAGGTTAGCTTACAGCTGGAATGTTGTGGTAATTATTTGATGCATGAATTGCCACATCATCAGGAAAATAACAAATAAAAGATAAGTCTGCTGTACACAGTTTTTCAAGTAAAATGGTCATGGTACAGTGGGTGATGTTAACCAACAGCTAAATTATACTGCTTATGACTGTTTGATATCAATATTAATAGTGCAATCAAGATACTTGTTTCCTACTTTCCTTTCAGCGAAGATATTGAGTATATACCGGTACTGAAAATAGGAGTGTCATTGATACCAATAGAATTGATGTATCAGCATTTCTGGACTCATGATTATCGCATTGACAAAAGCATTACATTGATAAAATATGATATGAGCCTCTATCACAAGCACAAGCTCTTTTAAATCGTGAAAGAATATCAAAATTATCCCAAATAGAACCAGAATTATGGCCAAATACAATTTTGGAATCCATGTCCATTGATAATATGGAATATTCATGAGTCAACTCTCTGGTGGCTAAAAATACCTCAGGTCTGAAAAGTGGCCTAGGATGAGGATCAGTTGTCACTAGTACTCATATAGGAGTTGAGGAGTCGGAATGGAATTATAATCTACCAGTCCTTTCATTTTTGTCCTATGATTTCAATCTTTTCTGAATATAGATATATTTGAAATATCACCACTGTAATAGTGATAATCATCATTGAAATAGATTGCATATCAACGGCACTCCTAACTGAAAACTAAGTCCCTCATACAATCTGAAGTCAGCACCTTTGAATAATTACAAAGATACTGAATTGTAAAAAAAAATTTGAATAATAAGCAAAAGAATAGCTCACCTACTTCTGAAAAATTAGGTAAATTTTGCTCTTGTATAGTCTATGAAGCGTTGAGTAACGCATTTATGAACCCCATCTTTATAGCTATTTCACAGGTATTTAGAGTGCAAAAGGTCCAACACCCACCCACCATTGGAAACTGGATAGTCTCTCTATACATTCATGTTAGAATTAAAATCTTTTAGTGGAATTCCACTTTTGGTACCTATTTGGAAGACATTATAATAAAATGATTACTTTATTCTCTTAACCAAAGAAGGATAGCACAATTCCACCTGTATAAAGAATATATAAAGAGAGCAACTCAGCACATGATAATATGAAGGAAAATTCTGTGTATATGAGGCATAGCCTCTCCCCTACCTAGAGTAACTAACTCCAAAGGTATAACATACCTGGATTATAGAAAATAAACCCTTGTAGTGCCTAAAATAGTAAATGAGTTAGTCAACGCCTCATGCAGTCTTACAATAATTAATATAGTATCTTTAGCCAGGTGCCATAGCCAAAGTTCTCTGAATTGATGTTCCCAATTTGGTATATGAATAGGACAAGACCCATAGTATTTCAAGACAAAAGGATTTTTATCTGCTCATAGATCTAAAAATTAGCCCTTTTCAGGTCACCCTCAGGCCATTTGCCAACAGTTCATGAGAATGACCCATATAATGGTTCTATACCACTTATTTCTTTGGGAAATGACCATAATGCCACCCAGTAGTCAGAAAATCGATAATTCTTGTGAAAAGGCGAGTAGAATCCTGGCTTAGCAGCACATAGGAAACTAAGTCTGAGAGAGAATTGAGTCATCAGATGGGCATAAAATTAAGGGATTTATTAGAAAACATGTCTGGGACTATGGAAAAAGGGTTTTTGGACCCTTGGCATATTCATAAAAAATCCAACCCTTGGCTCTAGGTTGCACTACACTAATTGACGCTAGGTGGCAGCAAGTCACACAAACTAGACCCGCACTGAAGGGTGTTGTACAAAGATTATTGGTCTAAAATCGACAGTGGAAATATAAATGAGGCATCAAATTAATCCTTATAGTGTATACTAACAGGTTTGAGTGGTATCTAAGATGGAATTTGATGTTAGATTGGGCCTTTGAGGTGAAAAGGAATTATTGATTTAATGCAAAATATTCACTGCAAAAGTGCATGATTTGGGTATGTCTGCAGGAAATGGCCTGTAAAAAAAATTGAGTCACAAAGCAACCATGCAAATGGGTCTAATTTTTTAGGAAAAATGTGTGGCTATAAGAAAATCATAGTAGCTAAGCCCAACGAACAGCAGGGATATTTTATTTCGGCCCAAATCCTATATAGAAATATAGAGAGAAAACAATTAGTGTAGTGCAGCCTACATCTACCAGCCTCAGGAATAAATCTGTCTCCATCTACCATTTAAATATTACCTGTCTGCCTTATGCCTATCAATTCAATGGACAACTATAATGTACTTTATCAGCAACCAATTTTTGCAAGGAGAAAAGCCAGCGTATCGGTAATTAGAGTAGGCCTACTTTGTTCAATAAACATAGGTTTACTCTTAACTAACTTACATGAAGCTTTCTTCCGACTTCTCAGTGGTTCCGCCATGACGGGTCCTTGACTGGAGCTGGCTGAACGTGCAAAAGGCAAAGCAAAACAAGACAAAGTTAAGAAGGCAAGCAGAATATGGCAATAAAAATTACCAAAAACAACACGTGGGGTGGAGCAGCTGAAAATTCCCCTGTATTTCAGTATCATTTATGTTGAAACCAGAAAAGTGTGGGAGATGCATCCCCCCCCCATCCCCCTCCTCATCGCCGCCACTGTAAATTGCATGTAAAGCTCTTACGATTTAGCTTAATTATAGCTCAGTGAAAATAGCGTCTCTGAGTTTTCTCTTGACCATTCTAGGAGATAAATTATGATTAAAGCTTTGCTTTCCTAAAGAGAATTCAACCCAATGACATGCTATCTACTTACACCTATTTGCCCTTAGATTAGGATATAAAGAATGCTGACTTACTGTTGGTAGGATGCCTTAGTTCTCCACCACCGACTGGTCCCGGCTCTGGTCCACACAGAACAGGTGGACATACCGCTGAAGAAACAATATGTACGCTATAATGTACCTATTACGTAGTAAAATGGTCGTCACATATAGGGATAGCTATCTTTTAATATACTCCACTCATATTGGGGAGGGCTTCTACAAGAGTGGGCACAGAGGGGTTGGTCAGGAGGGTGGTACAGCCAGATAGAATGGGTCTAGGGGCAGGACAGACAGGGTCCCTGAGCAGATTTCCTATAGTTCCTAGGATGGTTCATTTCAGGGGGGGGGAGAGCTAGGGGGACACATGAGCCCTATATATAGGGCACCCCCCCCCCCCTTGGATTCACCCCTGTTCTAGGAGGCTTGATACTGGTCTACAATGCCTAATCTGATCTCGTTCTGGTGCATCATGGCAGAACAAGAATCGAACTGCAAATGACCCATCCCAGTCAATAAAAAAACGTTGCAAAACGTTTTAGAATGTTTCCATATGGCTCCTTAACATGTCAAAACGTTTTAAAACGTTAAAAACTTTTTTGACGTTAAATAAAGTTTTTTTGTTGAGTGGGATTACCTCTAAAATAGTCGATTTATCAGTATTTTAGCAAGGCTAGACCTGCCAACCGGTCCCCTTCCAAGGCCGACCCCCTTCCCAATAATGAGGTTTGATTAGGATTCTGAAAGTCTCAATTTGAGCTGTATTTTCACTATATGGCCGGACTTCGGACCACCCGTGCAGGGGTTAGGGGTTACAAAAAATTATTTTTGTGATTTCCCATGTTTTGGGGTCCAAATGCATAGTTTGAGCCTGTCCCCGAAGAAAAGTAGATTTATCACCCCCCTACCATAGGCATCACGTCCCAGGAGGCCGTTTCACCGCATTTAATCATGAAACACGGACGTCCGTCTTTGCAACACAGAGGTCCGTCTTTGCAAAGGTGGACGTCCCTGTTTCGGTTTTAGGGTCTGTATTTTGAATACGGAGGGGGTAGGGGGCAGAAGGTATTCATAGACGTCCGTCTTTGCAAAGACGGACCTCCATGTTGCAAAGACGGACGTCCATGTTTGTTGATTGATCGCAGTGAAAAGGCCTCCTGGGCGCTTAAGATTCCCCTACGCTTCATCTAATACCAACTCACTTTTAGATGCCATCTTCACTTATTTTCTTTGAAAACAACAACCTATTTAAAGTCGATAGTAGAGAGGTGGACATCTTTATTTTTTTGTAGAAATGGCATTTGGGAGGCAACGGGAAAATGACTATCACAGCATTATTAATGAATTAGCGTGGTGCTATCAAAATTCCTCTCCAGTTTGCTGCGTGTTTTATGTATCTGTGTCTTTGAAATATACTCTGTCTGAAGTAATCCTATACTTAAATAAATATTCGGGTAAAAATTACTGATCTCCACGGATACAATATATCACAGGGTGAGCAACTCATATTCTCTACGGATATTAAATAAGACACATACCACGGTGCTTATGGTATCACTAAATATGACAATTATTATAGCAAGTACATTTTGTAATTGAACATATAACTTCACATAATCTATAATGAACTTACCTTTATTGAGTGTCCAAGGATCAACGGCTGCTTCTTCATTTCGTTCAGTAGTACTGCCAGGATTCCTTATCCTTGCAGCTTCAGCTATATCTAAGTATAGAGCTGCGTAGAAACACACAGACCAGAGCAAATAAACATCAGTCTGTTTGGGAACCCTCATATCTACACTATAGTATTATTGATCCACTACTTTAATTCTGCTCTGTTGTCTTCCAGGTCTGGTGCATAACTGGAACCTTTTGGTGAGCCCTCCCGAGGATATATACTGGGTTGTGTTTGAGGTGTGACTAATAAGAGCAGATTCCGTATAATGCTGACAGTATATCCATGACTGTTCGGGGTTGAGGGGCTGACGAACATGTGGTAATGCTAATAGTAATGGGGGGGGGGGGTGAAGGGAGCAGCTCACTGTGACAATACACAGAACAGCATGAGCTGCCCACTATAGTATCTGGGTATAGGGGTAGGGCAAGATGCAAGGAAGAAGGAAGGAATGGGGGGGGGGGAGAGAGCCAGCGAGCAGGACACAGAGAGAAATAGACAGACATGCAGAGAAGCAGGGGGAGAGACACACAGAATGGGTGTGGACCACTAAAGTCGACGTGGCGACATGGGCTTTTTTAGGCTTAGTGACATGGGACATGAGCAATTTCTTAAAATTGACATGGTGACATGAACAATTTCTTAAAATCGACATGGTGACAGAGACAGACAGATAGACAGGCAGGGAAAAAGACAGCTAGAGAGAGATACAGGCAGAGATGGAAAGACAGATTTTTTTCCCGCGTCCGCGCGCAAACCCACCAGCCCCCCCCCCCCCGTTGTTTAAAAATGATCACTCCCTTAGTTATAGACATAGAGAGATAGAGACATACAAAATCAATGGAGGGGGGGGGACTGCAAAAAGAATGTGAAGAAGACTATTGACAACTTTAAGTTGGAAAGGTTAAATAGGGAATATCATATATGGTCAAGATACCGATAGTGGCAGAATGGGTTTGGTTTGAATAAGAGGCGCGACATTAACGTTGGTACAACTCGGTACAACATACGGCAAAATGGATTCATAGAGATTTTCCGAGGCATGAATAGCCACTATAGATGCAGGAACTAAGGGAACACATGGGATGTCCATAGCGGAAATGTGAACAAGCGTGATAAGAATTTACAGGGTTCAGGGCTGGAGAGTGGACAGTGTAGGACACCCTGGTGTGGGGGTCACAATCACTGGTCACAAAGATCCAGTGTCAATTTGCATTGTAATTACCGGATGCTACTTCATAGTGTAGATCCCCTATCATTCATGGGTCTATATATTTCTTTCATAATGGTTGCAATTGTCATGGCCTCAGGGCTCCCCACGGCCATTAGACGGCCTGTATACATATATAAATCGGGGCCATTTTAACATGTATTCATATAGCCATCAGCTACTGATTTTTTTTCTGAACTTTTTAATGCCACAGATTGAAATCTTCAAAAATGTGTAGAAACCAGCAAACCCCAGAAGGAAATCCTAGTTGAACTTTTCCCTTTACCTTTGGTCACACACCTGCAAAAATAATCAAATAAATGAAGAAATAGCTGGTAAATCCTCTAATCTTGGTTAATGAAGTGAAGTGACCTCTGCATGGAAGGAAGAACTTTGCAGGAATTACAAAAAAAACCCTTCAGTTTCCCCGTTTGGGGCGGTGAACAACGGTATGATGTACTGTGTGAACTATGTGGACGTGAGTGACATGTACCTATGGGGGTTCCTTCACAGTATGAACCCAAACTTCAAGGCGGATACCATTTCTTTGTTCCACATGCACGGTACATGGAAAAACATAAGGAGAAGGGTGTATTTTGTACTTCTTCTTTCTGGGTACTGGTGTCCACGCTTCCTCTGAGATCAATGTGTAACTGCCAAATTGACTCCTTTTTTTGCTCAGACCTTATAAATTGCCCCCAAAATCAGCTTGTGGACTTAGACAATGACACCACAAAATTGAAATTGTGACGTGACGGCATCTCTCGTGCAATTATATCGACTTGAAGGTTACCCCAAAACGATCTAAAACCTTTGTTTTTCAAACATGCCAAACAAGGCAGGGTCGGTGTGCTTTGCTATTAGACCTATGTATGTATTTGGGTAGGGATCCTGAGACAAACGTCTTTTTTATTGCCTTACCCGAGACAGACGTTCTGCCAAATGTTTTCATGTTTCCTCCAGGCCATAGTACATAATAAATGTAAAGGAATTCCATTTACTGAGTCTGAGTGTATCTAAGAAAACCGATGAACTCTATAGTGCTCTCGAGACATGCAATAGTCTAAGATGGGACATTAGAACCAAGATCTCACAATTCACAGCTGATTACACAAAGTTGTCTTTTTTCAAGTGCTTGGTTTGGGATCCTCACTCCCCTTCAACCATGGCTTTCTTTACATGGAACTACTTGTAGTGTAGTCTTCTGCCACTCGACCCCCCGGGGAGCCACCGTAGCTGCCCCATACATCCCAGAACCCAACTGAGAATACACGCGTTGTGGACGGATATCCGTCTCTTTATTCTAGGAACTACAATGTAATTATAAATTCACCTTCAACTATGTATTTTAACGTCAAGGAATCATCCTTATCGGCAGGTTAGTTCCCCTAGGATTTCCTAGAACGGAAATGAATGCCAGATTTCTATGACACTTCTATCCTAAACTCTATTATGAACAAAATGTGATGTATGATAGGCCATGGGCCGTGCAGCAGTATGGCATACAATGTCTAATTAGATTAAGAGAGTATATATATTATGCCATATTCAGACATTTAGATAGTATGCATTATGCCATATAGTCCACGCACAGTAACCCCCAGGCCTATAAGTGCTATTTCAGGTTAACCAAAAATATCAAGCACTCCCCTGGGAGACCATAGAATAACATTGAAAAAATAAAGCCATGCTGCGTATGTATAAATATAGCTTTATTGTTTTACATGGATTAGAACTACAGGATGAAAAAAAAACACAAAAAAAAACAACAAAAGAAAACAAAAACAATTTCATCATTCATCTAAAAAGTCAATACTTAGTCAGCACTTCTCAGTCAATAGTCAAGTTTCAGTATGTAGTCAAATGGTCGATATGGATACGGGTATTTATGGACCCTGTCCCTTAATGTGTCAACCTTTATATCTTTGCTTGGAATAATTATTGGAATGATATTTAATTCTGACAAAGGCCTTGGAATGTTTGAAGGATTGAATCTCTTACGTGATTTCTTTTGTATTTCGATATTTCTATGTCTAGATACATACACATAACATTATACCCGATCAGTTGCCCTTGATTACTGCAGGGCAAAATCAATTCAGGCAAGATATTTGTTTTCCTGTTAATGGCAAAGGGTTATTTCATAGGGGTATATATATTGTTATTCAACGTGGTTTTTTTTATATCTCAAGATGTGTTATTTTCCCTGTATTGCCATCAATAACTCCCACTTAAAGAGTTGGGACACAATGACTTGAATGAGACTTAAGAGAGCACATCAAGGCAAGTCAACCATTCTAGAAATAGACTAAACCTTTCCTAGATTGGCACATTTTGATATTATTAAGATTTTAGTTATCAAGCTGGCTGCCTTCCATCCACAATTAACATTCTGATACAGTGTAAATGTATTTGAATTATCGGCAGATCTAGACAATGAATTCATATTTATTTGAACTATCAGCCGTCATTTCTTACTACAAGACTATTTACAGAGCTTGAAAGTCAGTGTTCATGTGCATGTCATGTTCTTTTTCATCTCTATACATATAGCTTCATACTTCCTTATGATCAGCCCTCATTGCCAGATGTGTAGGAAGCCGTGGGCAGGGTCTGGTGCGGCCATGCAGCAAAGTCATAGGACCTGACACTGCCTGAAGGACTGGGCCCGCCATCGTCAGAGTCTGCTGCACGAATGTCGTCTGCTCCAGGCGCCGGTCTGACGGCAGCGTCCGTGTACACCCGGAAACACATCAACTGGTGCGCACTGCCGTCCTTGGACGTCTCTGATGAGTAGTTTTCTTCCGGATCAAAGGTCAACTTGCCTTTACCCATCACAGGAACTGTTTCCACAGATACCACCTTCTGACCTGTTGGGTGAAAAGTTTGAAGAGATTAATAGATGGTGCGTTCATTTCATTCCTGAAGTATTTGGACCAATACATTCCACTATGCTTCACTCTGTTCTTTAGCAACGTCTAGCACTTACATGTCACTGGAAACCGAAGCCAGTGCAAAGGTAATCATTGCTGATGAGTTTAGGTAATCTTTCCCTAATGATGAACAAATGTAATCATTGTGAGTACCCTATGTCTGTCAACAGAGGGACCCACTTTACAATAATGCAATGTTATTTAGGCTCCAGGACAAGTATCGTTTTATGGCTGCACTGATAATAATCATGAACACTTTACCACACATTTATACAACTAAAAATGTAATGTAAAATTTGATTTTGATTAGAAGGCAGGTTATGAAATCAGATTAGTAGAAGTAGAATATACACATATAGTAGGCATGGACATCTGTTTGGTATTAGAAATGATATCAAGAGGTATGAGGAATGGCATCCATTGGTAAAACACATGGCTATTTCCAAAGAGAAGACCATCTACAATTAAGGTCCTAGTGATGGGGGGGGGGTCAATATTAATCATATTGTCAATGATGTCATAAGATCAAAATAAGAAAATCATCAAAATGATTACTCATTGACATTCTCATCATACATATGACCCATGCATGTTTTGTCTAAGAATATGTGAAAAAAAAAAGATCTATCTAATAATTTTAGTAATCACTTATAATTACCCAAATGATGAAAGGGTACTCTCCCCAGTCTGCGTCATTTTGAGCACCCAAAGGTGATCAGAGCTGATTACTTTTTGCCCTTTTAGGTTCTCTGTGTATAGGTTTAATCTCTATAAATTGGATTAAAATGGCACAAACGTGATATGTGTTCTTATGAAGATGTATATTGATAATACGTGATCACTCCCTCCTGATTTTCTCTGATTGATGATAAAATAGGGAATAAACAAGGGGCGCGCCTCCCCCTTTTCAAGATCCTGAATATGCCACTGCAGACTGAGACCCAACAAAATGGCAGTGCAAAACCACCACCTCTTGCTTCGAGTACTCTATGGGAGTGATCATTTTTTAACAACAGGGGGGGGCTGGTGGGTTTGCGCGTGGACGCGCGAAAAAAATTTCAACCCCCCCCTCTCGAGGGGGTAAAATCTTTTCGACCCCCCCCCCATAAGGGACAAAAATCGCGCGCGAACGTCCCCTTTTAGCCTATAGTAACACGCGTGGTTTTCCACTGAAAACAGGCGAAATTATTTTGACCCCCCCCATCAGAGGTATTGAAAAAATTCTGACCCCCCCCGGTCAAGGGGTTGAAAAAATTCTGACCCCCCCCTCAAACCCACCGGCCCCCCCCCCCTGTTGTTAAAAAATGATCACTCCCTAACCCACCTGAGAGGCAGTGCCAGGCGACCACCTTCTGCATTACATCCCCAGTCTTCTCCACCTTGTGAATCCTCATCTTATTCTTCTTCTTGCCTCCCTGAGGGGGGATCTCAGTAAGGGGCACAAAGTCCTTGTAGGTGAGGGAGGTAGGGCCCTCTATAAGTGGGCCCTCGGGGGAGTTGTCTACACGCTGGGTGTAGTATACGCGCAGGAAGCGAGAATAGCGCAGGGGGTGCTGAGAACGCCGCCGGTACATCATTTTCCTTGTGTTCAAATGGTCATCAGCTAGAAAACGACCAAATGATTAGAACTGTAGAGATAAAGTTGATATAGACAAGAATCTAAATTGGCAGTCTAATAATTATGAGCTGTGCTCTGGACCATAACATGGGAGAACCGAGGGAAATGTTCCCTAGGGGAAAGAAAATATGGTCCATGGACGAAAAAGTTTCAATGGTCCAATTTTTCCGCCCTTCGATGGGTCAGTTTCACTCAAACTATGAAAAGTGATATGAGGGCGAGGGGTTTTCTAATATAAACACATGAAATTTCCTTCTCATGGCTATGCTTATTATTTTACCATATCATCACGTAAATAGTCATGGCTGCCTATATTTAGAGCCATTTACTTTTCAGGAATTACAAATTTCATTGATCTACATACTTATATACTTACCATCCTCACAGACCCTGCTGACCGTTTGCATGTTGGTGACCCTCAGCCCTGGG
This sequence comes from Acholoe squamosa, assembly GCA_949317995.1. Classification (NCBI taxonomy): domain Eukaryota; kingdom Metazoa; phylum Annelida; class Polychaeta; order Phyllodocida; family Polynoidae; genus Acholoe; species Acholoe squamosa. Next base: position 22,023,754 of record OX439037.1, on the reverse strand, counting down.
TACTTCTTAACCCACTTATCTGCCTCAAGTACAAGTAACTTGAACGGCTCCAGGGTTGTCATGTCTCTGCCCTTAGTACACTCAGGCACAAAGTCCTGGACACCTGTTAATGTGACAAGCATTTAGTACACTCAGGCACAAAGTCCTGGACACCTGTTAATGTGACAAGCATTTAGTACACTTAGGCACAAAGTCGTGGACACCTGTCAATGTGACAAGCATTTAGTACACTCAGGCACAAAGTCGTGGACACCTGTCAATGTGACAAGCATTTAGTACACTCAGGGTTAAAGACTGGACACCTGTCAACATAACATGTACTGCAATTTCCTGGATATTCCATGCAGTGTGCACAAGAATCAGCACAAAGCTTTTCCTAATCCATTTGTTCATTGAGTAGAATAGCATGAATAATAATACTGACCTACAACGTCAGGAGTTGCAGTGATATCTTCTATGTAGTAGACCCTGACCACACAGAGTAGGTTCACGTCCTGCTTGTACCTCTCTGTCCAAGTACAGGCCTCAGGGTCCAGGTGGATGGGGCACCCCTCCCTGTGGAAGGCGTGCAGGTGGGTCAGAGTCTCCATGTTCAGCACCCTGCCTGAAATGTGCAAGGTTAGCAATGCAAATATGAGATAGAAACATTACCATAGCTATCACATGTGGCCAATTAGCATATAGGTAAATGATCAGAGCTAAAAGTCACCAAAAACCAATACCATGCACAAATTGAAATTCAACCAAAAGGCTTTTTTTCTTTTTTTTTTTACTCCCACGGGCCAGGTTCACTGACAACTTGCAATAATAAAGACATGCCTATTCAAAAGAAAGTTCTGAACAAATGTGAATATTTTCATCAAAGCCCCCCTCCCCTCCCCTGGATAAGACAATGGTGAGGGGTGTGATAGGCTTAGCCTTACATACCCTGTAGGGCGTTAGTGCTGGTAAACTCAGTATTGAACCTTGAGATGGTATCATCCAGGGTCTCAGGGGTCGGCATGGCTGGTCTCTTAGACTTGCTCATTTCTGGAACCCACTTGGGGAATAGGCACATGTATGACACCTTCTGTGCCTCCTGATCATCATCCTCAGCCTTAGGGATCACCCACATCCTGATAATAAGGAATGGGGACATGGGGATATGTTAATTCAAAAATAAAACAATTGGTAGTCTCACTGTTGATTTAATTTGCTTAAATCTGTTCCAAATACTGTATTAATTTTATATCAAAAGGATAAGTAATGATAAAATGTGATCCATGGGCAAAAGAGGGTCAGGCCTGGGGAACCATAATATTCACCCTCAGGCTTCCTCAAGTGCATTTCTAATGGGTGCAACTTAATTTGTGCCCACCGAAATGTGCACCTTAGGCTTAAATCTATCAATACTATCTGATTTCGATGGAATTGCTGAGAATAAGGATGATTAAAGTTTACAGTTGAGTAATGATTGTCCATTTGAACATCCTGTCACATTTTAGAGAATATGTGGATCAACTCGGTAAAAAATTAAAAAATGATCACTACCTGAGTACAGAGTAGAACAGCGTCTGTACCCACCTCACTAAACAATCCTTACCTGAGTACAGAGTAGTACTATGCGTCTTTGCTCACCTCAGTAAGTACTCATTATCTGGGTACAGAGTAGAACTCTCTCTGTGTGTCTATATCATTGAGCAGTACTTACCTGAGTACACAAGAGAATGGCTCGTCAATGCCCACCTCAGTGAGTGGGTTCTCAGTCACCACTTGCCCTTCCTCATCCAATGGCACTTTGAGCGTCTCAAAGCCGATCGGTTTAAAACACTTACTGCCCTGCAGCCACTCATTGGCATGCTCCATCAGGACACTGGAAGTAAAAATACAATATTGTGAATTGCCAGTAGGCCTACTGCGTTGTACATTGATTAAAGAAGGATCTGGTTCACATAGCTTGGTATTCACAACACTCTATGGCATATATGTACTTGATTTAATCAGCCTAATAGAGATATATATCTTTTGTAACAATTCACCCTTTCTTCCCAAACTATTTAAAAGTATTTTGAAGAATATAGCTTGCTTTGTAGAGGCACAATATCCTTTAGTATTGTCCTCTTTCAGTTACATTTTACAGTCGGACCCTCTCAATAGATGATAAAACTATTTTTACTCACTCAAACTTGTCAGTTAATGGATTGGGGATGATATCCAGGTATCCAACTCCAAAACCAAACTGCCCCATAGTAGACAACTGTGACGTAGCTGACGTGACGGACAGCGGCGTGCAGGAACCGTCACGAGCCTCAGCGGGAGCGCCAGGTGGAGGGCGGAACAACGAGCGCGTCGGCGCTACCGGAAGTGCAACTTTGGGACCGGAAATGCCTCCAGGAGGATGGTTGGTGCCCTCTTGAGGGTAATCAGGGGTTGGGACGGGCGGCGGGCGGGAAGAGGCTTTACGTGTTCCGGGTGGAGGGTAGGTAGGGCCTGGGACGTGGATGACACAGCCGGGGGCAGGGTCCTGCACCCCTGAATTAGAGGATTTTCTGACAGAGGACTTGGGGTCGTAGATCATGGTTGCCTGGGTCTGGGACACCTGTCGTGGGGGGAGTATCTGTTGGGGAGGGGGCACTTGACGCCTGGGTAGGGTCCGCTGGGGGTCAGACACCTGTCCTGGGGGGAGAGTCTGCTGGGGGTTGGACACGTGACGAGCAGGGACACCAACAGGGGGCGCCATTGGAGCCTGCTGGTCCTGCTCTGGCTGGTTTTTGTTCTTGTTCTTCCCAAAGAAGAAGCCACCAAAGGATTTATTCTGCTTCTGTTGCTGGTCTACCTGTTGGGGTGGGGCAGCATAGGCTACAGCAATAGGCTGATTAGGGTAGGGTTGTGCCTGGTTAGGATAGGGGACCAGGATGGGGTAAGCAATGCCTTGGGCACTGCCCTGACCAGGGGCATTTACATCCTGCACAGGGGTAGCGACAACAGGGAACACAGGGGCTCCAGCTGTTGGAGCAAGCAGTCTTGGTGGAACTGCATCAGGGGCATCACCCTGGTGAGACACTACCACTGGAGAGGTAACAGCATCTGGAAGGATAACAGCTTGGGGCTGCTCCACAACTGGAGGCCTCTCTGGAGGAAGTAATGTCTGGGATGTAGTGCCCTCTCCAACTGGAACAAAGAAATCCCTGTAGGTTGGGCCATCCTCATTCATGTAGTCTTGCTTTGGCTCATCTGCTGTTGAGGTGCCTGGGACTGGTTTGCCTTGGTTGGCTTGGTCTTGTTCATTTGCATCTTTGACTGTACCAGCATCAGATTCATCGTCACTATTAATTACATCATTCAGACTCTGCCCAACGTTTCCAAACCCTCGTTCTATATCTCTTCCTAACTCTTTTGTGCCCTCTTGGAATTCTTCCCATCTCGCTTTGAGGAAGCTTGATATGCCAGAGTCATCGACTTTCACCATTCTGGAGATCTTTTTGATACCTAAAATTAAAAAAAAAATAAATAAATAAAAACGTATTTCAGATAAAGATATGTTTTCGATATGGTGATATCATTATGCAAGAGAATGGTTGGATTTATTTCACGGTAAAGTATAGCAATGATTACCATAAGACGTTGTAGGCCTAATATCTGAAACATCTGAAACATAATGTGCCAAATGACGCTCTATATGTATGATATGTTTGTCCCTGTATAAATAAGACGTGCTTATTTGAACATTAAATAGAAATACATTCTCCATGAAATATTTCTCATTTGAGAACAGAGGGTGAAAATGGATTCATTCTAGGTTAGAGAAAACACACCGTGACCTGGGAACACAAATACTTGCTGAGGATATGGGGTACCATGAGGGAGGTAGATTATGTCAACATTTATATATACCCCACAGGTGGGTCCCGGCCAACATGCTCATCCTAACCCTTAAAGGGACGTATGATGCCTCCAATTTTATGCCTTTGTAGTCATGATGCACCAATGCATTTCTGGTGAATCTACTCGACAACACTGCATTGGTGCACCATGTCGACCATTCGGGAATTATCCACATAGGGCGAGCTTGCTGCATGAATGGGCGTGGGAAGATACTTGTCAGGGCTACAGCCATGCTTTATCATGACCAAAGGGCGTCAAATATTAAAGCGCTCTACTGCCCTTAAAGCCTGCGAACAGCTAATTCACATCCATCTGATGGGATTTATTCATCTAGGAATAATCCTCCAATCTCGGTCTATTGGTGTGAACAATGAAAATAAAAAGGGCATTCTATAACAAGGCCTAAAAAATGTTGTGTTCAGGTAAGGCTACCTGCCCTATTTCTCTTTGGGCGTATACTAAATTTGTATACGCATTTATTTGAGGGGGGGGGGTTAAAAAAGTCTTATCTACACAGAGGAAAGAACACTGATCGCTTTGACACATACTGCACAGGTCACAATTTGTCTCCCAGATGACATGTATGAAGGCATGTCAAATGAGGTTGACCCTCTCATATTTGGTTTGTCAACTCCATTTGACATGCGTAATAAAGACACGTCACATATTTCTGATCCATTCACCTGAGTGCTAGGTAATACTGTGAGACAATTATGTAAGGGTCAAGAGCAGTCAATAACTATGTACCAATGGTTCAATCAAGGGAGGCCTATAATAGAAGGCAGGGGATATCATAGTCCCACAGGCCTGCAACACTAAGGCACTTTTTCCTATCTACAGAACTCCTACTTGACTGAGGACCTCTATGCAGTCCATAAGACAAGGGCATGGAGGTGCATGGCAATGCCATATGTCTCCCTGTACTGTAGATACTGAGATTATAGATTGTGGGTTAGAATACAGTCCTTTGGTATTTTCACTGACCCACACATAAGGTGTCTAACCACTCCAGTTGGAGTATTCAGGATGGTGGGTGTCTATTTTGATATTCAATAACAAATGCAGATTTAACAACGAAATAGAATTCACTACCATTTATTGATAGTATTTACAGACCTTAGTGATCTATTCTTCATGAAAACAAAATGACACAGATACATCAAATGTCTCAAGTGTTGGTAGTACTTCTTGGTAGTGATTAGTCCTGGTACCAAAATGGTTGTTTGCTCCATCTAGTGGAATATCCTAGAACAATTATGTATGTCAAACCATCACATGTCAAGTGCCTTCGACATGGCCGTGACCCTGGTCAACTCACAGATGACATGGCATTTTAAGGCATGTCAAATCATATGAGGATTACTGTGTGCTACAGTTGTCATGGTGACATATGTGCACATGTCCCAATGACCTGTGCTCTCTGTGTCAAATCAAGTTGACATGGGTATACATGTCACTTTGTCAGGAAGAATTTTCTCAGTGTATACCTACCCTCTTGTTTTCAAGCCTGTTACCTGAACGCAACATTATCTTAGTCCTAACTGCAGTTGGTTACAAAAGACAACAAAATAAAAACAACAAAAAAGGCATCTGTATTTCTGCAAAATTGATATAAAATTGTGTAACTGGAAATATGATAGAATCGATTTACGCATTTGCAGAAAGTGAACGTTAATTACACGTAGGCCTAAGTTGATTCCAAAGTGGTTATTATATATAACTGAATTGATCAAGTTTTCAAATTCTTTTCCAGTTTCCTAGTTTCACCGGGTAATATCAGTATGTCCGAGGTCATGTTTAACTCTCCAGTGAACTTATGTGCCTAACTTGTTAATACATCTTAATATTCCGCCCATCAAGAAACCACATGTACCTCCATGTGCAACATGCCTGCTCAATCGACAGATAGAATGATCATAACCGCAGCAGAAATAGCATTCATGGTAATCTATGCTGGGATTCAGATCATACCCTTTTATAGGATTTTTGTCTGCGGGGACGAAAATGTCAACAACATGCAAATAATATGATTTACTTACTACGTTGTCCTGAAAACAGAAAGTAATTAAACATAATATAAATATGAACCTACCTGTTGCTAAGACTGTGTCTACCCTGTAGGAGGGTGTTAGATGAAGTGATCCTCCAGGTGCGTCCAGATGAGTCCTACTGCTACCTGCCCCGCCCTACCTGGTAAACTACCACCCTCCTCCTGCTGCTTCTCTCACCTGGTCAGGTAAAGCTCCATGCACCACCCTGTGCAGTAGCAGCACCCCGCCTTACTGTACACTGTCCTACCCCACCACGTCAGCACCTAGCACCATATAAGGGTGTTATGGGTCTTACATTGCACAGCGCCATCGTCCCAAAAAAGCTACAGGTTTAACTCAATGGCAACAGTTTTTTTTTTCGGTTGTTTTGAAACGTTTGTCTTTCTTTTTTAAAGGAAATGCGTTGTTACAAAAAAAATAGAAACAAAAAATAAATAAATAAAAAACGTCAGAAATGTTTTATCAGACTTGGGGCTCTATTGGCCAAACTCCACATGAAACAGCCAAAGAAGTTTACGGAAATAATGCATATTTTCAGATAGAATCTGTTTTGAAACCTGACCTCTTTTTCTTTAAAAAAGATTAAAATATATTTAGATACAGAAAGTCGTTTAGTAGAGTTTCTAACACAATGCCATAGAACCATGAATTTGTTAGCTTTAGTTCACCTCTGTGCTACTCTTCCCACTTGGCATAAAAACGTTTTTTACGTCAAAAACCTTTTTTATTAGGTTCGTAAGTTTTGCCAAACATTTTTAAACGTTAAAAAACGTTAAAACATGTATTCAAAAACGTTTTGACGTTCTATATGAACGTTTTTATTTTAGGTTAAAAACGTAGCTTAAAAACGTTTTTCCAAATCTTTTCTTCAACGTTGAAAATATGAACATTAAAACATGTTGAAAAAAAAAACGCAAAATAAGTTATAAAACGGTTTTTGGCCAAATCCTAATACACTCCAAAAGATGTGTTTTGTTTTTAAACACTTTTACCTGTATTTAAAACACTTTCTTGTAACACTTTGTTAAACACTTTTTTGGGCAAAACACAAAACACTTTTTCAAAAAGTGTTTAAAAATTCAAAAGTGTTTTGATTAAAATGTGTTTTAGATGAAAAAGTGTTTAAATGATTCTTAGAATAAAGTGTTTAGGTTCAGAAAGTGTTGAAAATGAGCTTCAGGCAAATGTATGCCCTTGCTATTATTTCATTTTCATTATTTAAAACCCATGGTCCCAGTTTTAGGATTAGTGAGTCCTTCCTACTGCATATTGCTGTCTCTCTGCAGGTAGAGAATATTGAAGTTATGTTGATAGCAAGTTGATGAATGTTGATCCAGTTATCAACATTGATTCTGTGCTAACCAGGCTTGGCCTACAGTCAAGATGAGTTCAAACACATTAATGCAAAGAGTTAGTCAGAGAGTTGCTGCTGCTTGAATTTTATCTCACCTCGTGCCTTCCTTACGGCCGACACTCAAAGGTGAGAGGTCCCGCGGGTTGTATCCACACCGAAGTGAGATTACCCTTGTGGCATTGTGCCCGGACCCTAGTCTAATGGGGAGGGGGGATGATGGTGACCGCATCTATGGGAAGATAGAAAGCACGCCCCTACACTTTTACCGAGGCAATGGTTCTTTAACATCCGTCACTACATAGGCATAGTGAGAGATGGACAGGCCTGTTTTAAGTCATTTGTCTGCCATGACCGCCGAGAGACTTTCCAGCACAGCCTAGCCAGAGCAGGGAGGAACTCAACCGACACCTTACGGCGACGTTTGGAACCACCACTGTGCCCCGGCCAGGCCGGGAACCGAACCCACGACCTTACGGCCTGTGAGCGGACGCGCTACCGACTGCGCCATGCCTCCCGGCTTCAGTCAGAGAGTTGATTGATTTGATTGATTTGAATTTTATCTCACCTCGTGCCTTCCTTACGGCCAACACTCAAGGGCAAGAGGTCCCGCGGGTCGTATCCACACCGAAGTGAGATTACCCTTGTGGCGTTGTTGCCCGGACCCTAGTCTAATGGGGAGGGGGGATGATGGTGACCGAATCTATGGAAAGATAGAAAGCACGCCCCTACACATTTACTGAGGCAATGGTTCTTTAACATCCGTCACTACATAGGCATAGTGAGAGATGGACAGGCCTGTTTCAAGTCATTTGTCTGCCATGACCGCCGAGAGACTTTCCAGCACAGCCTAGCCAGAGCAGGGAGGAACTCAAACGACACCTTACGGCGACGTTTGGAACCACCACTATGCCCCGGCCGGGCCGGAACCGAACCCACGACCTTACAGCCTGTGAGCGGACGCGCTACCGACTGCGCCACGCCTCCCGACGGTCAGAGAGTTTAGGACTGGGATATATGTATTAATCCTGAATGTTACAAAATTGGTGTTTATCATGGGTTACATTGGAATCAAGGTATTGAGAAGGTAATTTTTAGATATTTCTTTTACAAATCCATTCTAAGATAAAGTGTCAATGTGACGTTCTATCAGGATGCTGTGTATCATTATCATTTATACTTAAATTCAGACATTTGTGCCCATATGAATGTTACAATAGCACCATCATAGGTGGCTCCTGCCACCTGGTGAGTTGGATTGGAACCAAGTATTAAAACACTTTTATAAACCTAAACACTTTTGCAGGAAAAGTGTAAAGTGTTTTAGGAAAAGTGTTTAGATGATGAAAATGTGTTTTACCAAAAAAATGTTTTGGTAAAATATGTTTTAGTTAAAACACATTTTTAGAGTGTACAAATGTTTGCAAACGTTAAAAATACGTTTTGGTAAAATATGTTTTAGTTAAAACACATTTTTTAGAGTGTACAAATGTTTGCAAACGTTAAAAATACGTTTTGTATTTTGTCCAAGTGGGTTACTGCTACAACGGCGCGACAGTCTATGTAATACAATCCCATAGACCGGGATGACACATTCTCTAGAGATCGCCCCCGTCACGACCTAGTATTTGTTGTATGATACAACAAACTTATTTTAATATTTTTAGCATGATTTAGGTGTGATCTATGGAGAAAACTAGACTCGTCCCTTTTCTGAAGTACACTCTTAAAACTGGAATACCACATCGAAGATTATATCCTAATTTATTTGACATCATATTGAATGGAGTTGTCGCCTTTCCTCACGGAAATGAGTTTCTATTGCATACTATTTCTTACTTTAGTATAAGAGACGAAGATGTCAATTTAACCCTATAAAAAGAAGGAAGTAAATCGTGGCTAACATCCCATGTCCTTCAGAGCACTAAACGTTATTTACCAATGCCTGCAACCAGACCAAATACATGGTCATTTCCTGTACGCCAATCCTGACACATTCTGGGTTAAGTCCCTTAGCACATGACCTCAGGCTCGCATTATAAACTTATACTCTTGATGCTCATCCCTGTAAATGTCTCCAAGGCTACATGTAGTATTCACTGATACTGTACAGGCAGTAATTGGTTTACACTCTATTTAAATGTGGGTGATAGGAACTATACCTCTATAGCTTTATCAGGGTAGATTGAATTATTATCGAACCTTTGTTGACTAGAACAGAGATGGAATGGAGGGTTAAATGTTTCCATGAAATATGTGTATAATAAGTAATTATTCCAAAGCATTACACAACAGGTGTTCCAACCTCCAAAGTTGAAAAATTCCACGTTGATAATTTGAACATAATGTCTAAGACACATTAAGGAGCATGGGATAATCTAAGGACGACAGACTACTTATATATGTATGCCACAATCATCAGGAAACCATCTTGAAATGCATCACATATATTTATATATATATATATATATATATATATATATATATATATATATATATATATATCTCAGAGCAAAGAGAAGAAATTAAAGGGAGGGGGGGTTACTACAAAAAAGGAGGATACAATGTTTGACTACATCAATTCCGTTCTATAGTTTTAGTAGGACTTTCCCCAAAAGAAAACAGCACCTTGAGGACCTGCGCAGTGCTGACCTGGATCGTGCGGCAGAGGACATGGCTGGAGCTGCAGACGACATCTACCTGTGTTTGAAGAAGTTCCTGCCATTGTTTGAGGGTAAATATTCGCCTCATGGCACGGGCAGGCTCAAGGCCGGGGGACGAGGGTGAGAGTTGCCACCTAGGCCACCTAGATTTTAGGGAGTGCTCATTTTCTTATCAATGGAGGTGGGGGAGGGGGGTGGAATTAGGGTGTCAAAATATTTTGTACCTTTTTCAGCTAAAAGCTTGCTGATAACGATAGAGAGCACAATTCTTTAGAATAAAACCATAGTGTTGTAGATTTTAATACAATAGTAGAGAATAGTCCTGTGAGACATGGCGCGGCGACTTGTAATCTTGTGTCTAGTTTCAGTTGGTGAGACAGATAGGGCATACTATCATCTGGGCTTTTGGTATTATATAGCACAAATTCAACCTGAACTACCCACTGCAGCTAAGTACTAATAGTCTGTAGACTGTCCATTCTGTATGCACCTCACTCAGCTGCCACAGGGACCTGTCTTATTCAATGTTCAATGCCATAGTCAACAGGTGTGTCATTATGAGTGTACACTAGTGTCTCAGATTGCCAGGAGCCTGCTCTGCCCCCCGCCCCCCCCCTACACACACACCCAACTGCCAATCACTTGTAATAGTCTGTACCTCGTCACAGGCCAGTGGTCAGTAAACCGGCCAGATCACTCCACCTCTAGAGGGGGAGCACAGTGTAAGTACCTCGGTGTACATACATGTTTTCAGTGTTCCACAAAATCGTTTATATAATGAAAGGAGTAATCAAATTAATCTTTCATCACCAATAGTAGATACATATTCTGAGATAGCATTATTTCAATGTAAACTAAAAGTTTTACACAGAAAAGAATGTAGCAGTTCCACAAGGTGGCCTTACACTTCAACCTCCTCTGATTTACAAAAATGCACATGTGGCAACACACACTTTAGCACTGATTTCTCCATAGAGATCTTTGACAGTGAATACTTTGTTCAAATACAGAAAATATGATCCAATTGTACCATAACCCACTGAGATAAAACCTGTACTACATATATATAGTAGTTTCAAAACGAACCATTCTAAAACAAAGGCTACAGGGATGCATTTCTGAATCTTAAAATGCTCTAATGCTAATCTGCCATAGGGCTCCAAATGATGAAATGTCTTATCTGCGAATAAAATCAAAAGTATGAGATATATTCTGAAAATTCCTTCACTGATAAGTAAAGTACACACACTGTTGTTATTACATTAGAATAGTGAGCAGGAATAGTCCATAGCAGAGGAGCCACAAACAAAAATAGATTGCAAGGCCTCCCTATCCCTTACACCGTGGCGACTGTGAACCATACACTAGTCTACTCATCTCACGAGTAGTACTCACTAGTCGCCGCGCTAATAATTTTTGACCTGGGGTGATTAAAATATATTCAAAACAAATCGAACCCCTCGTTCAAGGGAGACAGGAAAGTTTTCAGCGAGCCAGCGCAAATCAAACTCCTTCCCATTGTTAAAGAATGACACATCCCTTATTCCATGTGGTTCGAACCGTAGAGGGGAGTTGCTTCAGGGAGTGCACCTACCCCAATGCTCTTTCAAATACCATGTTATGCTCTTTTTCTTGGGATGATATGCTATGCTGTTTGTTGACAAATGCAAGGTGAACCTCCCGCCAGTTGTCGTAAAAAGGGTACAATAATAACAGAGAATAAAGATGTGTCATCTGTTTGAAAACATCAACACATGGGAGATGCAAGAGGTTGAGTGAGGTTGTTGTATGGAAATACAACTTCATTATTGTACAAAGATGGTTGGGTATGGCTTTTCAATGATAGTCCATGGATTGAAATATTTATGCATAATTATGGATTAAAACCAAAGTAGGCGATCAAATACATCATGGCGTTATGTCCTACATGTACCTAGTTTCTCTTGATACCCATTGGAATAAAAATGTTTGAATAAGTATGTTTGAATCCTCGGGCTGCCCTAGCTGGCATAGTGGGCAAAGGAGACTGCAGCCTCCCTGTTGATTGCCTTGCCTCGCTCAACGCCCAGGACTGCGTTGGACTCAGGGATGTTACTTCATTTTAGCTAATGTGTAGGAACCTTGATCAGACATTATGGCCTCAGCTCATTTGGTACTTGATAGTCTCAAAATATCAAAGACGCCCCCCCCCCCTCATTAATGTTCTTAGAGGCCTCTTTACAACCGGCTTTGAAGAAAAATTAAGCGGATCAACTTTGCCAATGTAAAATAGGTCGTCAGTTGAAATTATCAAATACTAGATTGGTAGCGCTATTGGCACAACTTAAAATTCTAAATTCATGCAGACGTGGAACTGCAGAGCAATGCTATCTGAGTCCAACTGACGAGCAGTCCGAAAATTGTTTCTTTGGATAGTGGACCCCTCTTTGCCATGACGACCAGCGCAGTGATCTGAGCAGCTTAGAAAGTAGTCCCTGAGGGCGAGTAACTCATATGCAGTTAATCATACAAATGTACATGCATGTATATAGTACCTACCGGTATATATACCTAGTTGCTGTCTATCCCAATTGGAATAAAAATGTATCAATTAATTTATTGTCACCACGCGCCTTGCGAACCACCTTTGCTGCCCAGAGCAAGAAGTATATATAATTGCTCTTTATAGGTATTGTCAGATGATATGACACGCGTACAAGCCAAATCCCCCAATAAACTATATGGAGTTTGTCACTTTGATATCAGATTTCCAAGATTTGGTGTCAACGTGCGTAACTCTTTATTTCAGAGATAAGTTCATTATAAAAAAAAAAAAGAGAAAAAAGAGAGAAAAAAAAAACACCCCCTCTAATGGGCTACTTGCATTAGGAAATAAAACATAAGACAGACAACAAAAATGGTTTCAATTACACTATGAATGCACTTTAATAATGGCAATAACTTAGAGATACATTCACTCATTGACTCAACTTGCGTATATCTTTACATTCCACTTTTCAACATGTCGAGCAATTTATGGATATTTCTCACCTCTGGAACATCATTTATCACACATTGCAACATCATTTCCTTCACCAACTAATCTTGTCTGGACTCTCCGTCGAACTCAAGTCTGGGATAAAACACTCAAATGATCAAATGAGTCTTATATACGACGAAATGAATAATCAGTATAGCAAAGATTCTAAAAATGTGGAGAGGGATGGGGTGATATTAGCAATGAATTGAAGACTTAACACAAGTACAATGGCCTAGTTGGGCAACGAAACAACCTTCTCCCCCACCATCCAAGTTGAAGAAAGTCCCTATGAGATTCTTGATGTGGAAGCTTTGCCGTTTAACAACTGGTGCAATGTTTTAAAAGGGTTAACAAAGTACTACATTTTCAAAATAATGCCGGCTATGTCAGGTATTGATTAAATATATCATGTATGAACAGTTGATACAAATGCCATCTTTCAAGCACTGTGCTTTCATTCAACAAACACTTTAAAAAAACGGCAGCAGCTTCACGGCTCTCTGAATAAAGTGACAATACATGTATAATGTAGTTTTAATGGAACAATACATGCGCACACGTTGAATTTAAACCCACTGGTTTTTGCATATCTATTTTCATGACATTCATAACAGGAATAGCTTAATATTTGGTACTAACAAACATAGTTGCAGCATACCAACCCTTCGGGAATGTATCAGGGATGCCACTCACTGATGCCAAAAAATTCGGAAATCCTCCTAATTTGCTCAATTTACAATAGAATATATCTATAGGAATGAAATCCAAAAAATCGGAATTCCTAAAAAGTTAGGAAAAGTGGCATCTCTGATGTATTAATCCCACATGGCCGGTATGATGTATTAATGCACCATGCGGCCCCCAAAGGTTTAAAGACGTTATACACCGAGGTAATGACCAGGAACAACTCGCCAATGTTGTACCACACCAAGCCATGCTCAGTACAGAAACCCACAGGGCAGCATAAGGTAGGACTGTATTACTGACGACTTACTTGCCAGGGATGCAGACATGCATCATAGCGTTGGAAATGTACATTTTCACATCCATCACTTAATAATCAACAACCACTCATAGTGTATCATAGCTCTGTGACTAACAAGGAACACTCACTTTGTGTATTGGACATAACAAGTCAAGATAACAATCATTCCTCTTGTTAACTTTCATCAATTCAACAACATTACTATTTGTGCAATGATTAACAGTACTAATCGGTGCCATCTCTTTTTTTTTATTATTTCGCTCCTCTTATAACCATTCAACCAATTCCTTTCCTGACACATGCATAGATGTACCATCACAACTGATTAAAGCTGAGACCTCTACTACCGGTACAATGTGTTCAGATGTTAAATGGTGAGTTTGATAGGTCATAATCTAAAGAAATCCCGCATACTAACCTCCATTCAACAATGCTAGAAGTGCTCACAAAAACAGTTTTCAAGTCTATTCTTTGGTGAGCTTATTTAACACATGTGTAAGGTTATTTAAATGGGTGGGTGCGTAGCACCATATAGTGTAGAGCCTACAAAAAGTTACTTAAGAGATCTGAGAGAAATACTTAACAACAGGAAGCCCAGTCAACCAGGAAATAATGGGACATATAATGGAAAATTTGACTTCTCCAACAAGCACACATGGGTACATGTAACAGTCATACAGTGGCAATGGACACTGCTTTTGATTAGGAATTAATTTCTAAACAGTACTTCTGAAATCTAGATCAATGTTAATAGCCATGAGGACAAAATAAGGCCCACCATGCGCCGATGACAGCTTGAACTCATATAGCCAGCAGCGCGGCAGCCCGGTCGGTGTACAGGCACTTGGCAGGTTCAAGCCGACCGTGTGCCGATGACAGCTTGAACTCATATAGCCAGCACCGGCAGCCCGGTCGGTGTACAGGCGCGCGGCGGGCAATACGCCGACCGTGTGCCGATGACAGCTTGAAATCATAGAGCCAGCACCGCGGCAGACCGGGAGGTGTAGATTTGCTCGGCGGGCAATACGCCGACCATGTGCCGATGACAGCTTGAACTCATAGAGGTGGGTGGGGTGGGGTGGGGAGGGGGGCGCCTTCTACGCGTAACAGCCCCCCTGTGAGTTGGGGGGGGGGGGCGCCTTCTACGCGGGTTTTTCCAGAAATCAATCCAGAAGAGGTAGGTGCGCCTTCTACGTGAAAAGGCCTTCTCTGAGTTGGGGGGGGGGCGCCTTCTACGCGAGCTGCGCCTTCTACGCGGGAGATTACGGTATTTGTAATTTTTACAACATTTAGTACTTTTGTCTATTCCCTGTGACTATCACACACATCAGATTGTATACGATGAATCTATTACCCTGTTATTGCTTATTAGCACCAATCTAGCTTTTTACCATGTTCCCTTTTTCACTAAACCCAATTACCTTTCTAGGTAGACCTTTGCTATGGTTATTGTTTTTTTTTATTCTAGTTGATCTAATCCATTCTAATTCATCTACTCTTATTTCATGCTTGGGGTGAATACCATGATTTATAGATATTATATTTTTCATTTTACTCTGTCCTCGTTCACAACCATAAAACTTTTCCACACACTTGTGAGTTTATATACTCTCATTCATAACTCCCCTTATAGCATGCAGTAATATAGCTTAATAGTATTAAAATTCATAATCTCTAGTCGTACTTTTGACATCAACTGTCCATGGCACTATATGAGCTCCAACACTTCAATAATCCAGTCAGATAAAGTTTTCCAAATGCGCTTCAAATGCCATTTGTGATTGATATAATACCAAACATCGCTGCCACTTTCTTCTCGATGGCCCACTTTGTCAAAAAATGGACCACACTTTTAATTTAGTTTAGAGAACCAACAATTCCTTACTTCTTTTAGAACACAAACATTATCGTGTGTCTCTTGAATGTCACTGAATCTGATGGTCTTCCCAGTCAACAAAAAACGTTGCAAAACGTTTCAGAACGTTTCCCTATGGCTTCTTATCATGGCAAAACGTTTTAAAACGTTAAAAACGTTTTTTGACGTTAAATAACGTTTTCGTTGTTAACTGGGTTGTATCGGTCGTCGTCCTGTTCATCCCAGGTTGTTAATGGTTCCAACAAGTTTACAACTAATCCTGAGAATAAAGATAAGATACTAGAATTCTTTGGGAGTCAGTGAAAACACCAACAAATTTTTCATTTCAATTCTGAAAAGAGTGGTGCTGCAGTCTACTACACCCTTATAAATTAAAAACACACCCTATGAGTCACCACCGACCTGCCTCCTACCGGCTTCGGCGGTAACCAACAACAGCCACAATGGCCACCCCTAAGGTGGCTAGCAGAGCTAATGCTGCCACCTGGGTCCAGTTGGTGTCACTACTGCCTCCTCCAGGGCTGGCATCCTGCCTGTTGTTAATGTCCATACTGAGGTCTGCACTGACCTGCCTGATGAGCTGGATCTCCTGTCTCACATTGGTCACTGCTTCTTCTATTGACTTCATCTCCTCTGGGGTTAACTGACCGCTGGCGGCACCCCCATGGTGGTTGACAGCCACCGGCTGCGGGTCTGGGGCCGGGGGAGTGGTATCAACTTTATCTGCCTTTTTCAGAGGTTTATTAGAGTTTTCATCACTTGGTGAGGCACTCATGACTGTATTGTCACTAGCAGGTGTGTGGGAGACAGGAGAGGCTGAGGAGGCTGATGCAGCTCCGCCAGGTGAGTCGTGGTGGAGACCCGGGGATGAGTCGGATCGGAGGCCTGAGGGCGAGTCGTAGTGGTGGTCCGGTTGAAGTCCTATTGGATTGGGTAGATTTTGGGAGTCAGGTGTGTCCTGGGATGGTGCTGTGTCTGTCTCTGATATATCTGTCAGTGGGTGCCCCTGACGGACGTCCGTCTCCGGGAGAAGGTGAGTCGAGATGTCGCTGACACTGACGGGAGAGTCCAACTCGAGCTCTGATAGTGAATGCTGAAAGTAAAAGGAAAGTTGACATGAGAGAAGGCTACCTTAAAGTACTCGACATACTGAAGAGAAGTTCATCAGACAACCTATACCGTAATCTCCCGCGTAGAAGGCGCAGCTCGCGTAAAAGGCGCCCCCCCCAACTCAGAGAAGGCCTTTTCACATAGAAGGCGCACCTACCTCTTCTGGATTGATTTCTGGAAAAACCCGCATAGAAGGCGCCCCCCCAACTCACAGGGGGGCTGTTTCGCGTAGAAGGCGCCCCCCCTCCCCACCCCCCTATTGTACACCGACCGGGCTGCCACGCTGCTGGCGCTATGAGTTCAAGATGTCATCGGCACATGGTCGGTCTTATTCCCGGCGAGCGCGTCGACACCTCCCGGTCTGCCGCGCTGCTGGCGCTATGAGTTCAAGCTGTCATCGGCACACGGTCGGCCTTATTCCCGGCAAGCGCGTCGACACCTCCCAGTCTGCTGCGGTGAGAGCTCTATGAGTTCAAGCTGTCATCGGTGCATGGTGGGCCTTATTCCCGGCAAGCGCGTCGACACCTCCCGGTCTGCCGCGGTGAGAGCTCTATGAGTTCAAGCTGTCATCGGTGCATGGTGGGCCTTATTTTGGGGTGTTTTCCAAATTGAGATGTTGGAAAAACCCGCGTATAAGGTGCACCCCAAACTCAAGGCAATGTCCCTCCCGCGTATAAGACCCAGCAGCATTTTGTTTGGCGTAGAAGACGCGCCTTCTACGCGGGAGATTACGGTAGGATTCTTTTATGTCCAGAGATATTGTATGTAAAATTCAAAGATAAAAGTGACAGAGCACAAAAGTCTCTGAAAAGCTCAATATAACCCCCTTAGATACAGGTTTTGTATAGGAATATGAGGTCTTTGGAACTTGAAAGTCCTTGAAATCAGAGAAAACCTTGATTCATTCCCAGGCAGAACTCTTCCTATGAGTGAAAACTAGCCCAGCTGCAATATGCTGCCACCTAGTGTACAAATAGGGTATCAACGCTCAATACCCATTCTGAAAAGGGCAGGACTTTTGTATAAGGCGCCCTTAGCTGCGCCTTCTAAAATGCACCTTTGCCCAGGGTATTTTCCACCTATCTTGACTATAAACAATTATTTCAATCATTTTACAATTCTTATAAATACACATGAAAATGATGAATCAGTGTCCTGAGTTTTATATATTACCCATCCCATGACAGGTACATTGAATGAAGCTCACCCTTGTGGTGACGAGAGCGCACATTAAACTATAATTGAAGCACATCTTGGTTGTACATGTACATAAACTAATTAGACCCATTTGGAGTCTAGTTGGGTATTTAGACTCAAAAATCTATATAAAACACTAGGAGCATCTTATCTTGCATTACTGACAAATGAACCTCAATGGTTACCAGTAGCCACCTTGGTCAATACCATCTATGGAGAGTTGCCTATACAGAACTAAAACATTCTTAATGCTAAAGAGTGAAACTGAAAGGATATCAAACTCATCTCTTCATGGGTTATCCGTACTGCTTATCTGCTCACAGCACCTAATTCCTAATGATTAATTAAGCTTCTTATTAATTAGATTCGTCAATCTGGGATTTACATGATTTATTCATTAGTGGAACGTCATCCATCCCTTCTAAGTGTCTCTTAATTCCATAGCCAAAGCATTATGTTTGTTTGTTTGTTTGTTTAGTTTTACGTCCGGGGGCCATCGAGGAACTCAGACATACGATTTTGGACATGAAGTCCTTTCTTTTCTCTTAGGACAGGTATTTATATGCTGCTTGCCCGACATAGCAGTGACCGCATCTATGGATGACTGAATCTATGAGATGAATGACCGAATCTATGAGGAGGGGTGAGGGGGAAAACCGCTACCGGGGCTTCATTCCCCTACTCTTTTCGAAGGATAGCAAGTGTTCTTTTATTTGTCTGGTCCCATAGGCAGGGCTAGACAAACCACAGCCTTTGATCACTCAGACATGGTTCACTGAGGGGGACTCCAATGGCAAAAGACAAGCATGTAGACCTGGGCCCGCGCATATGAACACCAGCTGCCCACACGCTCACCCCAAGCCACAAGAAACCCCAAGTTTGACGCCTTTTACGAATCTGGTATGCCCAATGGTAATATGGAAGGAGAATTCCTCCTTCGTGGACTCCCAATGAAGTTATTCTGCTCCTCCATGCCCTCACATGAAGGTCCCCACTCCACAGGGGGGAATAATATCATTTGTTAAATGCTAATGGCTAAATTATTTTCTACTTAAAAAGATATCGACCCAATAAAGATTCATAAAAACTCAATAAAGAGTAAATGGTTGACAGGCAGAACAAAAACCACAAAGGTAGCTGACAAAATAGTCAAGAAAACACTTGACATCCGTGTATTGTTTTTGTATCCTATGATGTAGAAAAGGTCAGGATTATGACATTTAGAATATGAAGGTAATTCTGACACTTTACAGACTTTAATACACGATGCAAATAATTGGTCGTTATGAAAAATAAATCCACCTCTGATGGGGCACATACCAAGAATGCATTAGTGCATCATACTGAACCTATAAGGTTAATGCACTTCTGGTGGGGCGGCATGATGCATCAATGCAGTACTGATGCACAAGACTTGCCAATACTGCATCAGTGCATCATGACTCTGGAAGAAATATGATATCCTTAAAGGTTTAAAGGAGGAGTAGGTGTAGTAGCCACATCCAGACATCAACACACGACTACTCTGTACCAGCTTATTGCGTTATCTAATCAGGTTGGTGATAATTTGATCATCTGTAAACTGAAACTTCTGGAAGTCACTCTGTCTCTAAGGAGGCCTAAACTATGTTGGTGCCTTATAAACAAAAACAAGGTGGAACATAGCTATTCTCCCAAATAAGGGAATGGCAAGATGCGGCTGATACACGAGGTTTTATGGCATATATTTGTGTATACGCCCTGGATCCATGAGCACGGTGCAGTTCGGTTTGGTTGATTTTACCTCCACTTATTATAAATTAAAAATGGTCAAAACCAATACTTAATTGTAATTAAAAGTTAGCAGCGAGACTATGGTTTCCGGACATTAAGTGCTTCTTTTCTCAGTTTGGAGGTGTTTAAAAGCTGCTTGCTTCTCCCTACAGCTAGTCAGGTATTTATATACTGCTTGCCTCAGTGGCGGATCCAGGATTTGAACAAGGAGGGGGCGCGGCCCAAAAGGAGGGGACGCACCCTGACACAGCAGTGATGGCATCTGTGGATGACCGAATCAATGAGATGAATGATCGAATCTATGAGGAGCGAGGGAGAAATCCACTACCACTTCTATAGGGCTTCATTTCCCTACTCGGGATGGTGGTTCTGACTTATTTCCATATGAAAAAGGTGCCTGGCTGGCTTATTTATAGTCACTAACCGTATACAGACAACATGTCTAAGGCTGTGCCACAGGCACAAGTATGATTGACTATCATGTACTATGGCCATAACTCACCAGGGCTGCAATGTTAGACATTGATGTCTATCAATCAGATAATAAGATTGTGTAAGTGATCCTGTTCTTAAAGGGCTAAAAGTCAGTGATGCATATGTGCAAGGTTTAAAGGTTCCCTTTAGAGAGGCACCTGGCCAACACTCTGGTAGTCGCATTTTGTGATTGGCTAGAGTGGAACTAGTTGAGTACCTCAAGGGACACAGAGTGTTAGCGCATCATACCAACCTTAGGATAATAAGGCCTTTGTATGGTTGTACATATATGTAGGTGGCCTGTTAAAGGGTTAAGGATTACCCGGAGGTGAGACAACATCAATACTCTATTCCCATGTGTGAATAATCTGCTAGTAGCCCTCTTAATATGCCTTGTCAGCACAATAGATTTATACAGGGTCCCTGTTCTATAAGGTAACAGCTTTGCAATGCTCATGGAGACACTGTATCTGCAAAATATGGTAAGGTTTAGATAGAAGTAAATACTTGATTGACGTCTAGACAATCAAGTAACAAAGCAGAGAGAACTATTGCCATGGTAACCTCAGACCTGTCTACCATACATCCTACTTGTCCACCAGGTAGACCTTAGTAGACTCAAAGACACTAAAATAAACAGTCCTGATGAAGGCCCGAAAGAGCCGAAACGTCGACCAAACTTAATTCCGCTGACTTGTTGAATTATTATTTTTACAGTGTCAAAAACTTGAAGAGGGTTTTGGGAATATTTTCTAACCATTTTTTATTTTTAGACTTATTTAAGTCAGTGAACTTGCTTGTAAATGTCAAGGGTACTTAGGTACCTATCGGCAATGAAGAGAGCCAAGCTACATCTAAAGGTATATCCTAGTTACAGTTGCACTGAGTTGCTCTCACTATACTAATGTGTAGTGGGATAGCATCTTAGATTATCAGGAATAAAGGGAATCAAATCATGTATGCCAAGGAGTATATCAAGGCATAGGACTGGACTGGAATCTCAAATCAATGTTAGGTCTAATCTGGCATCTAAATGCTCTACCCATTAGCCCCACCCCACCCCCCCCCCCCCCAAAAAAAAAAAGAAAAAAAAACAACAACAACAAAACACGTAAATGTACACATCGCGGCAATGCTATTAGGGTGTAATTGGATTTGTTTAGCCTTTATTGGGTCCTGGCTATATATAGGGTAGCACCAATACCGATGTGCACGGTCATTGAGGACGGGGTTAAGATGGGTGGTGTAAGGTCATGGAGAAGGGAATACATGTAGTAATCACAGTGGAATATTGAGCTTTATGACTGACGACCCCACAAATGGGCAAATACAACATATAAAACTAACAAATAACAGCCATGGTAGTCTCATATAGTCTGCTATATTGCAGGAGTACCAGCAGCAACAGCCATCAGGGATGAACAGTTAGGGTAGGCTTCACAAGACTCGACCACTTTGGTCTTTGTTATGGATTTGTTACCACTAACTGTTTTCAAATAGCATACACAAAAAAAGCTACTAATTTTAACACATGAAAAAGAAGAATTTGCTCAAGGCCCAAACCATACCTTTTTTTTTTTTTTTTTTTTTGTTGAAAATCACCTTAGGCCTGCAGCAGACCCCCTAAAAGAGGCTTATTTAAGGAGATACCCCTACTCATAGTTCAACAAGCTGATTTTCACATATTTTGTAGATTTTTTGATGCTCTATCTGAATTTGAAGGTTGATTTTGCCTAAAATGGTGCAAACATGGCAATTTTTGATGGTTTCCATGGCAACCATGCTATTTTTATGTGTTTCAGAATCAGATAATAATTTTCCTTTATTTCTGAAACCACTTGAGCTACATACATAATACTCTGGGATGAATTAGGTATATATTAGGTGAGAATATATATCTTTTTTACCTTGGTCAAGGTCAAGGTCACTCTGTCTGCAACACTTACAACAAGTCACCTCATCTGTCTGATGATGTGGTGGAACTAACCTGCTAGGTGGTTGAATTTTGGTCATCTTACCCTAGATGTCCCTTACTGTTTAGCACCAGCACCGAAAAGCCTATCAATGTAATGGATGACCAGCACAGCAATAATTCACAGCTCCAGTGTCTAGACCTGGGAGGTAGCCCACTGTGCAGCTCACACAGTAAAGGTTTGTCATGGCCTAGCGAGGGGTTCATCAGCCATTTCACACCTCGAAATGCATGGTTCGATGCTGAAATTCTATTTATTGTCCTTAAATCACAGCAGTTGGACAATTAATTCCATTGAATTTGAATTTTTTTTTTGTAAAAATTCATAACAAGTTTATTACCATGATTTTCAATATTATTGGTCCATATATATCATGCGTTTTAGATGCATAAAACACTCATGAATGGTCATATCTGTAAGTGAGTGTTTACACTGTGGCTGTCTCACCAGAATACAACTTCTCTGGGTGCAATATTATATCTATAGGTACATGTAAATATTTGTACTGAGCCTGGCCCTGACCCGTCTCAGCCTGCCTCCATCACTTCTAAAGGAACACGTCTAGACGCCTATAGATCTCTCTATAGTGGATCCAACACTAATTGGCGGTATTCACCCGGCAGGAAAGATGACACTCAACCTGAGAAATCATAATTTAACCAACTGATACTGTAATTTCCCCCAAAATGGTAATCTATTGTGTTCTTTTTTTATTATGGCTACTATAGCCCTGCGGTGTCATACCAGTTACATGTATAAAGTTATAAGATCTTTATCAGTCTCACCAAATTGCTCTGGAGCAAATATAACCCCCTTTCAATAGCAGCAGTTCCCTTTGGACCTCCCTCTCTGACTCCTATATAGCCCACCTATAGGAACTATTCACCAAGCTGGTTTATATTCCCTCCTGCAGGGGGCGGCAGGAGTCGTGCCCTCAGTAAAAGGTCACACAATAGACGCTGGCACTTAGCACTGTGGGCAGAGTGGGGCAACTCTAGCAGGATCCGGGACCAGAAACTCCTCTACTCACACCTCACTGGTACCTCACGTGTCAGACAAATAGACAAGTATAATTGCCCTTTTGGCTGGGTACCATCGGGAAAGGAGAAAAGGCATTCAATCCGTGTCTGGATGGTGCCAGCTGTAATAACACAATCCTTACTTTATCGAATGAAGAAAATAGCCCTAGACCCCTAAATTCGACATAGTGACATAGCCATTTCTTAAAATCAACATGGTGACATGGCTATGCTAGTGACATATGACAGAGCCATTTCTTAAAATCGACATGTGACCTTAGTGACATGTAAAATAAGGCCTAGAAAAGCTTCAGAATTCATCTTTTGGTCTTGTAATGTTCAAAATTGTGTGGGGAGGCCCCATACCCCTATCAGTTGCCTGGTTCATTCCAATGATAAATGTTTTCTCTCAAAGTGTCACTTTTCCATGTCTGTAATATACATGTATAACATTTGCAAATCTCAAATATATAATTGATAATAGCAAATGTGTTATAGATTATGTCAGAATCATTTTACTCAATATAAAGCCTACTAACAACGGTCATAATAAAAATAGGTTTTCGCTGAGTACGTCCACTATAATGCACTATAATTTAAGTCTTGAATGAGAGCCAGTCTTGAATTTCCATGAATATCACCATACTGTATAAGTTATAATTAACTCCATAAAGGCCTACCCTAAAACCCTTCTTACGACTCGGTGTGGTTCATACTAAAGCTTTAACCTCAGGGTGCAGCTTAATGTGGGGATTTACTATAATTGGATTAGCTATGTTACAAATGTTATCAACTTAGTGACACTAGTGACATGGGTTTTTGTTTAGTGACATGGGATATGGACATTTCTTAAAATCAACATGTGACATTGGGGGCCCCCCATCAAGGGCCCCGAAAATGTCTGAAATGGCATTGCCGTACATTGTGCAAACATATTCTAAGAAAGGTCTGTCAAATTTACTATTCACCCCAATAGGAGAACATGCAGATCAAGTCATGGACTATCTAACTGACACCTGAATAATGTGCGCTTTGATTTTTTTTTTCTTTCTAAAATGCCATTTGATGGATACTTAGATATAAGCTGACAAAAGCAGTTCTTGCTAACATCCAACTAACTACCTGACATTCGAAATACATGTTACAACCAGGCAAGCTCACAGCAATCGCTTGTGATCAAATGTAACTGTTAGTGTTACATTTTTAGTGTGCTGTTGCACTAAAACCTGACATATTCATAAGAGATGTTAGGGTGGGACTGTCTCTTCAACTTGGCAGTCCTTCCATATCATTCAGTGTTATCATATCCTGGCAGAGTGGAGTATAACAGCCACTAGGATTGTTGTGTATTGTTTTATATATGTACTGTCATAGACTGGGTATGTAGACAGGAGTGGGTGTGTTGTGTATAGGGGTGGCTAACCAATACAGGGTAGAATAATGCCTTGGGTTTGGCCCTTTTATCATCATGCACCTTTGGGCCATGTGGTAGTTCTTGAGGATAAGCCAAGACGTTTCTACTGGTATTAGGGGTAAATGGTAACTTGTAAGGAATAAGTTCCCTGTTTTTTGGTTTACGGGCAGTTTACAGATTATCTATTAAGAATCAAAAGGGTAACGACTTTCATCTTCAAATGCCAAATTTCCAAGACATATCTGAAAAAGCCCATACCTGGACTCTGAACAGTATATGCAACTCACAGACATTAAATGCGTCATTTCAACTGTCTGGGACAGAATTGGGGCAGAATTGGTGAGTTGGTGCATCAATACTTTAATGGCCATTGGTCAGAATGATACACCAAAGATATGCCGGCGAGGAGACTCACCAGCACTTCAATGGTGCGTCATGCTGACCCTCCGAAAGTGCATCAACCCCGGTAGGACCGTAACAGTCGATACCTGATTGTAGCCCTGGTGAGTGATCCGCCAGGGCTACATTCATGCACCATGACGCCCAATGGGCCTTTAAAGGGCTCAGTATTGATGTGAGACAGGGCAGTGAGAGTGGGCAGGAAGAGGTAACCACAGTCAGACTGACTGGGACAGTGAGAGGACGTGGGACACACAAGGTGGGTGTGTGGGTGTTTATGTCAGCAAAAATCTGCATCATGTGATATGACATGTTCCAACAAACATCAACAAATGAGGGAGTGGTCATTATTTATCACAACAGGGGGTGGTGGGTTTGAGGGATGGCATACAAACTTTGATCCCTCTTGAGGTGGGGGGGGGGCGTAAACAATTTAGCCTTTTCGGCAAAAAGAGGGGGTGAAAATCTTTTTTCAGTGTGGGGCGGGGGCCACGCAAAAAAAAATATTTTCACACAGTCCACCCTCTGTTGATAAATAATGACCACTCCCTAACACTAACGGTGCTACCTACAGGAGTGACAGGTCCATATCCACAATGCCGGTGCACTAATGTTACCCCTACATGAGATTGGGGGCTTAATACAATTGGCACTATTAGGGTCCTGAGAGGAAAATCCCATGCCAAGGACTGCTTTGCCCTAACATTTTTCTTCTGCTGTTCATTTTGCTTAGACTAGAATACTGACTATAATATAGTGTATCTTTGTTTTTCTTTATCAAATATTATCCAGAGAAACTATATACATTCTTCATACACAATACTTACATCAACTTGCCTGTATCAACTGAAAATTTGTCATCACTGAGGAATGACATGAGTCAACTATATTTAGAAATAAAGTTCACTTCATATCAAAATCAAATATTCTCATTACATAGGACTATTGAGATCATCCCTTTGGTAAATGTTTATCCACTCAGGACCTCAGGACTCATGGCTCATCATTTCAATACGTGCAGCCCAAATCAATTTGTGTCAACTGAATGAAATTCCCCATAACAGAAGGTTGATTGTAATGGTGATGTTATGCCTGCGTTGTACAGACTAGACAGACTAAAGGCAATGGGGAACAGGAGGAGAGTCAGTTCCAAGGCTGGACCACCTACCTAACTGGCCAGCAGCCCACCTGGTCTCCGCTGCCGCCTCCAGGGCTATCTGGGACTGTGTGTATGGAGGGGAGTTAGGGGGTGTGTGCTAAAGAGGGCTCCAGGGTGAAAGGCCTGTGCCTGCTTAACAATGCCAGCTCACACCTACTACAAGTCTAATGTTAATGGGTAGATGTCACACGATGCCATAGGATAGGTATTTAACCCACATGTAACACACTGGGGCCAATTTAGACGGTAAACATCATGTTGACGTACATGCATGCTGTGCTGTCTGTGTTCATGTACAGGGGTTGGGACCTTAGCTCACCTGTGCTGTCTGGTTGTACAGCCTGTGTTCATGTACAGGGGGTGGTACCTTAGCTCACCTGTGCTGTCTGGTTGTACAGCCTGTGTTCATGTACAGGCGTTGGGACATTAGCTCACCTGTGCTGTCTGGTTGTACAGCCTGTGTTCATGTACAGGCGTTGGGACATTAGCTCACCTGTGCTGTCTGGTTGTACAGCCTGTGTTCATGTACAGGGGTTGGGACATTAGCTAACCTGTGCTGTCTGGTTGTACAGCCTGTGTTCATGTACAGGGGGTGGTACCTTAGCTCACCTGTGCTGTCTGGTTGTACAGCCTGTGTTCATGTACAGGGGGTGGTACCTTAGCTCATCTGTGCTGTCTGGTTGTACAGCCTGTGTTCATGTACAGGGGTTGGGACATTAGCTAACCTGTGCTGTCTGGTTGTGAGCTAAGGTCTCAACCCCTGTACATGAACACAGGCTGAACAACCCGCTAGGATAATGAATTAACTCTGGGGAAAATTGCACAAAATGCCTCCAGACCTTGGCCTATATTTCAGTTCTTACAGCTTTAATTAGCAATTATTTACAGTGTAAAACTCATATAAGCATTAACATGATAAACGACACAAAATATATGCACAGGTACCACAGAAGCACAATAAGGAGGTTTAGATTTATATGCACAGGTCCCCTTTAACGGTTAAGTACGGTACACCCCATCACTAAAAGAAACATAATGTGACTAAGTAAGTTTGAGAAAAGACACTAACCCTACCTTAAAACGATACATTCCTCTCCCTGATAAAACTGCCTCCCTGGTGAGGAGCAGAGAGTCCTATGCTGTACCTCTGAGGTGAGTTAGAGCCATGCAGACACAGAATAACTTGTAACAGTGGCTATGGCAGTTTCAGTTGGGTGACTGTTGACTTAAGTGCTGACCTGGCCCCATGAGGATCTCCAGCAGCATTCTGTCTGCCTCCTCCTGCTGCTGCAGCCTGTGTTAGATCCTCCAGCACATAGCACTCTGTATGTGTGTAGGTATGTTAGACAGGCACTGACTGTGGGAGAAGTCTCTGCCTCTCTGTGTGTATGTGCCCCGCCCACCCTGTACCTACCCAACCCTTCACCTACCTCCCCCTCACTCTGTCCCTCTGACTGACCCAGAATCTGTCACTCTGACCCTATATATGATAAATACCTCTCTGGGAACTCCTCTCACAGTTTGGAGGTTCAACTGAACTGAGTGTCAGAGGTATGGGTCAGGCTACAGCCGCAGCAGCAGCCCACATGGATCCTCCTGCTAGGAGGACTGAGTTCCTTAACCATTGGACCATCTGGAGTTACCTGTGGGGTGTGATGGACTCAGGTACCCCTGGGAGGAGTAGTCTGATGCAGCTACATGGGATACATGTACTAAGGCCTAGAACTAGACCTAACTGGGCACGTTCGTATAGCAACATAGATGTACCATGAGAACTCCAGGGAGGACGGCACAAGGTATAGATATAGGTTTGTATAATCATGTTTGTACACATGGGTGCTTAACTTACTAATATAGGTCACCTAGTTGGAGATTCCGAGGGCCAGTGTGAGTCTTTGTTGACTTTGCCTTTAACCTAATCAAAAAAGTGACATATCGCTTGTAGGTTGCTTCATGAATATGGGATCATATACCTTTACCGATGATTCTCATGAAAAATATAGCTAGTTAAGACATAGTGGGGGTATACAGTTCTACATTTACAATAGAGCCGTATATACTATGACTCCCCTCCCCCAGCCCCTCCCCTTCTATCATAATGTACTTCCAAAACATTGAATCAATTTACTTTCTGATTTCAGGTCTTCTTCTACCTAAGGAAAATGTACCTTTAGTTTGTCATCATAGACAGCTGGGCGGGGTCTGGGGTAGATTGCCTCACTCTCCAGTACAAAAAGTGTTAATGCCTTCTACAAGGGCCTGTATCCTATGGTGAAGTCTGCATCCTGTAGATCGTGGGTGTCTTTTCTCTCATATCAGCTGAGAGTTCACATCTGGGCAGATTGCTATAAAAGTGGGAGAGGCATTCTGCCATCTCAGCACAGAGGGTGAAAAGTAGTGTACACTATGTGCAATTACAAGGGTAGTGGGCAGCCATCCTAAAGTTACACATAAGGCCAGGTGGGCTTTTTACAGGTGGAAACCTCAGTCCATTCTCACCAATAAAACCTTAAATTCAAAAGAGAAAGAAAGGTGGGGTGGGGTATAGTATCTATTGGGTGGATATAATGTCAGATTAAAATCAGGCCAAAACACATGGACGTTCCATAGACCCAGGTTTGTTCGTAGACACAAAAGAGGCAGTGTTTTGTGCTATTCTGGGTATGTTGTGCTTTGTTGGCTTTTAGCCCTGTGAGACTAACACCTCCCAGGAGATTCAGTTCTTGATCCCCATGAACACCCATTGACAGGCCCTTGTCCTATGTATACAGTGCCCTCTCCGTCACGGTGCATCACATTGGGGTTATATAAATTCGAGATCTGTTAAAGTTGGGCCATCAGTTAGGAATTTCGATATAAGTATATGGGTGGGGGAGGGGGTCAATAAAATGTATCAGTAATAATCTCAAAATATTTTTAGCTATATACTCTATTAATATAGACTGTTGCTTCCGACTAAATAGTAATAACAAAGCTTTGATTTCTAAAGATTACCTGAGGCATAGCCAAATTTCACGAATGGGAATCAAGCGTCTAGGGGGCCATTCGATTAGAGGTCCCTGTGTACTAGGAATATGATAAAATACCCATACCAAGGAAATTGAAAATCCGGAGAGATAGACTAATAGCCAGGGCTAATAGCCCAACTTTAATGTGAGCTCTAGCTCCTCCTAATTGTGTAATTAAATATTCATCATCAGATCCCCATCCTCAGTTAATGCCTCGTTAGTGCTAGACATAAATAACCAGAGTCACGTTCCAGGCCGTGGACATAGGGTAGGGTAGGGTAGGGCTTCCTACACCACTTTACATCTACTATCTATCCTGAAGCATTGGTTTTAAATTTAACACAATGATACAGTGCGTACACACGTGAAACTTTGATATTATTTACACCTAGTCTGTGTGAAGGAATAATTTCCTCATTTCAACCAGTTATTATGGGAGAGGGGAGGGGTGCGGCAAAGGAGCGTCCAATATAGAGAGGGCAGACTACAAAATGTAGTAAACAGTTAACAAAGAGGGGGGAACCCCTCTGGGGTTTCTACAGGTGGCTGCTCGGTCACGTTCCTGAACCTCTGACATACTGACACTGGTCCCACCATTGTATGGCTGACATTCCCTTTCATGTCGCCAATATTGATAGATTCCCACTTTTGCTTCTCATCTTTAAGTCATTTGAATAACTTTATTCCCTAGAGAAATACCAAGGATAATTGCAGTACAATTACCCTCACATTTGTCACCCAATACCCACTGGCCGCATAGCAAATTGGCATAACTACAACTACAAAGTGTGGAAGCATAAAATGTCCTACTTAAAGTGTGGTTTAGTTTAAATGTGAACAGGTCGTCCATTATATGTGTTTCTACCCTATTCCCCTTAATTTATACATTGTATGTAGTTTAAAGCACAGGCAGGGCACAGAAGAAAGTACACTTTTTTGGAGAGGGGAAGGTGGTTGATAAATGTAGGACTAAGAAGTTACTCATAAGGACTTCATTGCTACATCAGAACGACATAAACACATACTGTTGGATGGTATCTCACAGTGAGTAACTCTTTTCCCATTATCGTTACTGGTACCACTTGGAGAGAGGACTCATTTTGTCTTTTTCTTCTTTTTCTTTATTACATCTTAATCCACGACATCCAGGTGGACCACAACAAGAAGCGGCACACTGCTCAGTCCTAGAAGTGGCATCCTTCAATGTATGACAACCATTACTGGAGTCATTACTGTGTGAGGTGCAGACATTCCTGGCGCCATGCCAAGGTAAATTGTCGTCTGCTTCTGCCCCTACAAACTGAAGCCTACTCACATAGCCACCAGGAGGCGCCATTCTATCAGGGTCACATGATTGTCATGTGACCCCCTGAGGTCACCAGAGGTCGCATGTTAGACACATAGTGGAATAGTGACATGACCCCAAATAGCTCAATTGTGGTGACCGATCTGTAGAAGCAGGCCTACGTGTAGACACATAAAATGTGCATAAGTAATGTCACTTTTCTCCAGTAGTTTTATATTTCATGATTGAACACGACAAACAAAGTCGTTCCCCATGTGAAGATAATTGGTATCATTATCCTGGATTGTGAAAACAAGAGTATGTACCGGAGTGTCCAAATTATTTTCGAATGTCACTGATGTCACTCTTTATGCCTATACTAACTTATGAAACTCTCTGTCTCTGTCTGTCTGTCTCTGTCGTCAACTTTTAAAACCTTTGTATCACCAGTGTCTATTAGCCCCCCCCCCAAAAAAAAAAAAAAAAAAAAAAAAAAGTTGTGTATTTCAGCAACTTGCGGAAAAGAATAAAGTAGATTTTTTTTTTTTAAACTGCCTCAAAGACTCGCGATGAGTCAGGGTGACTCAGGGGCGAGTCATAGCAACTCAGCGATGTCTAAATTAAATGAAAACTTGGCCAAAAACCTACATTTTCTTCAAAAATGGAGAAAATTTTTACCCATGTCTAGGCACAGGAGTGCCATGTTGTACGAATGAAGTCCTGTCCAGTTACTCACTATGGCTACATTCATGCATTTTGAAGATGAATTAACAAGGATACAATGCCCCCTACTCCTGGTTATCGTCTCCAGGCCATGAAGGTCCTGGTGAGGTATGGACTGAATGGACCCAATGTTGCCTTTTTGATGAGATTTAGCGCTGACAGCAGACAGGTTATTATTTTTACATATTTCTGTTACATGTATATGTCACATCAAGAAGACGTAACATCAACCACGCCCTTGGTATAACCCATACCTGAACATATAACTTTGAGGTTTAGAGGATTATTTTAGGGAGTGGTATAGAGGATAATGTGACCAGATTTGCTCGAAGTAATTATCAGTGACGATGACTTTACCATAATTATGATAACTGATATGCACATTATCTATCTAACTTTATCTTTTAACAAATTATTTAATTGCGGAGAAATTATAGGACATCTTAGGAACACATTTTAAAGAAAGCTATACAACAGTAAGCACTCTACTATATTGGGTAGGATTACAATCATCACTGTAACAGTTACATATGTACTATAGGGTTACCAACCGTCATTTGGTATACGAGGATCATCTGACATTATTCTACTTATTATTACAAATAAGTGATTGGAAATATGACAGACACAACATGTAACCATTGATATCTAGCTTAGCACTTCCATAATGTGAATCACCTTCATATACTGACAGATATGAGATGACTTTTCATTTAAAGACATAAAAGTTGTAATGTATTCTGTGGGGAATTTCAGAATACATAACAATCCATGCTCATTTACTATCAGTACTACTCATAGGTCCTTAACACTAGGATACAACCAAGAACAAAAACACCATACTAAAATATCAAATTACAAAAGGGAAACTAATACGACAACAATAATCACACACAGGGACTATAACTAATTGTTCTGTCTTATGAATGTTAAAGGAGGGAGTGATCATTTCTTTATATAACAGCAGGAGGGGGGAGGGGAGGCGGGTGTCATCCCTGAGCGCGATGGGGATATGCAAAAATGTCTTTCAAATTTTTGAATTTCCGCCATCCAAGTGGTCAGTGAATGATCACTACCTTATCTTAGCAACATTCATATGAGAGAAAATTGTACCATAGCGTCATGGTGAAGTGCATAAAGATTCAGGGGCATGATTATGCTTGGCATATAAACTAGATCTTTTTATACCTAATATAAATTCCATAGCCCCTTTCCCCCGGCGCTTACACTAGTATGGTAGCACTTGTTCAAAGCCCGGCGCTTAAGTACGACGATATGACAGGGACAAACAGAGGCCATCAACGCCACAAAACATGATCACAGGGAGGAAAGGGACAAATAAATGGCACACATAACTGTCTACTGTACACATCCTAGACAAGACTCTTCATATTCAGTTAATGCCTTAAAGTGAAAATAAGATTCTCTTCCCCGATCTAGGTAAACAAAAAATTATAAAATCATATAAATGAATGAAGAATGAAATTGAATAAATGGGCAACATATAGCATGTCATTCGTGACGTTGCAGTATGTACATGGTAAAAGTTACCGACAAGAAACACATTGAGACATGACCAGAATTTACTTACTAACGACTCGGTATCGGGAGGAAGCTAGCGCCAAAGGTAAATGTGGATATAAACTTTAAATTTCTTCCTTTTCTTATTCATCAACATATGGGTAAACTAATCATATATGTAAAATTTCTGTTAGTAGAATTATGTTAGTCTTTATCTTGAACAATTGAACCACATTTGTAGTACAAGAATCTTTCTGCTTTAAAGATTATGAAGGTTCTGCTTCCAGGGAAAGAGAGTAACAGTGAGATTATATATACGTCTCCATTCTATTTCAAAGAATTGATCCAACGAAAACACTGTATAACCCAATAGGGTGGGGGTGGGGGGGTTATGAAATTGCAAAAGGAAGCAGGGGCACAGCAAGGGGGCTTACTCTAAACCCAAAATGATAAGGATTTTTTTTTCTTTTGCATTTTTAATGTGGTTTTTTTTTCATACATAGGATAAATGCGAGCAAACAGAAAACATGGGTTGAAAAGGAACAGCTGGGATACCTGCGCTAGGGGTTGATAAAACGTCAGTATGGGACATGCCTTGCTAAAACTCACCTTTCAACACTCTGAGGCTGTAACCCGTTATTTCAAAAGGATAGGATAAAAAGAGTGAGAAGCTATGATTTTTGCAGTCCATAAATCTCATGTTTTCTTTTTATTTACTTTAAGCCAAATTGATGAGACTGAAAAGAGGTAGGCAGAAAGTGAGAATAAGGTCTCATTTTGACCAAAGAAAACCCATAAGGCACTACGTTGGATTCGCTGAAGGGCATATCGTATTCAAAATCGGTTTAAGGGCTTAAAAAGTTTGAAAATGGGTATATCAAAGTGAAAAAATTTGGTATTCATTTGATTTGTTTCTCTTCAAAAGTTTCGTTGATCCATATAAAATTTGCTATATCAGCCCATTACATATAAGGTAATCAAAGCAAGTTTTTTTTTCATTGCACAATCACCCAAAAGTAAGAGAGCATGCTTGCGATTGACATGTTAGATAGAAACATGTGTATAATTAGTCGCACAAAATTATACTAACAGGGGTAAAACCCACATTATCCACTACATACCTTCCCCGGTGTAGACTGAGTGTAACTGAAGCTAAGTGACCAGTTACATGTAGAGCCTTAACGTGTGCCCTCCCACCCTGATCTAGACAGCACTGCAGCAGTCACCAACACTGCCCCCCCCCCCTACTCCCTCCCCGATCATCCTACATGCCCCCTTCCATACCACTCTAGCATTATGTTAATGTCCCTGCATCTTCCTCCCTAGACCCATGTTCTGTCCCCATACACCATTCTACCCTCACCCTCCCACACCTCCCCTACCTTCAGACACCTTACAGGTACTCACCCAGCCTCCTTGGTCAATGATAAAGCCTGCAGCCCTGTCGTTAATGGCCCTGGCTGTCAGGTCCACCAGGTCTCTGAGGTGCCTCTCCCCCCTCTGCAGCAGACACAGCGCCAGCCGCTGACTGAACAGCATCACTAGGGCCACCTAGTGGGTACAGAGAGAAGTGATGGGAGGTGTAGTCAGTGGTGCTGCTATCTTGTGTATTGCTCATTTATAAAATACTTTAATTTCCTCTTTTCTGTCTCATAAATTTCAAAGCATAAGGTCCAGATTTGCCAGACTAAATGAAAGTCTAATCTAATCATACTGAATTCAGTGGTTTTGAATTTCTGAAATACAACTGTAAAGAAAAACTCTCTTTATCTTTTCTTTTTTTCCTTATTGAATAATTTATTTCTATTGTTCAGTTCAGTCACACAAATTATCTAACGGTGCTCTAATCATGTCTCACCTGTTTCCAGGTCTCTATCTGAGCGCGTCTGAGTCCAGCACCAAGCAGTGCCCCAATGAACACCTCGTAGGTGAGCCGCTCGCGGGGTAGCCCAAGCACACCACTGATGGCCTGCTCAATGGACTCCCCATACTCCTCCTGCACCTGGTCACCGATGATGGCCAGGCGGCGCGCCACTTCACTCTCTGGGCTGCAGGAGGATGGAACCGGAGATAGGATATCACGCACCTCCTCGCTCTGCACAGCTGCAAGGTAAAAAACTTAATCATTAAGCACAAAATACAAAAGTGATATAATCATTTTTTTATATATATATATAAAATGTGTGCATCTGATAACCCGACCCTATCTAAAAGGATCCATCCTAGCTTTGGTATCAACTGTAGAAATTGAAAGCTACCTAATTTCTTTCTTTTTTTTTTTGCAATTAAAATCCTTTACAAATTTCTTGTTCCTGGTTTTTCATATGTAAATTTTACATTATTTGAACAAGATTTTCTCACCATGTTCATATATATTTTCCAGCTCCTTCCACTGCTCCCCCAGCTCCTCCCGTAGCGGCAGCGCTACAGGTGGTAGGACGTTGTGGTTGACTAGTGCTGCTACATCCACCATGTTAAGGTCAGATAGGGAGGTGCGTGACGACACCCAGCTCCGGCCGCTCTCACCAAGAAACGACACCGGGGATGGTAAACTGTTTGAGCTCACTGACGACAACTGACTGTGTTGTCTGTATGGATACAGAAAGGTGATTTTACTTTGACTAAATTTCAGGTGATTTTACTTCGACTAAATTTAAGTCTCTTAATAGGACACTCAAGCTGTATTTAACATCCTTTCTGAGAACATCATCTGACGATTAATCTTTATTGCTTTCTAATATCTACTGTAAAACTAATCATGATATGACACATTAACAATATTACACATCACTGGGTTTATCTTCTTTTGTATGAATCTTGGATGTTATTGATATACATGTAAATGAACATATGCCTGCTTATACATAAAACTATGTACACCATCAAATAAGACTTTAAGAAATCTTTGATTCCATACAGATTTCAGATGACCTTGACTGACAGTACTGTACTAACCTGTGTGGGCCAGGTCTGGATGACGAACCACCTGCTTCTGTCTCTCCATGCGCTGAGACTGACGAGGGTCCAGACTCTGCACTATCCTGGTGCACATCCATCGAAGTCTCACCGACAGTATCTGGTGCTGAGGAACCTCCAGGCTGGACTCCACTCCGAGAACGTAAAGAATCCACCTGGTCAACATCTGCTGCACTGTCTCTACCCACATCTGTAGGTTCAGTAACTGGTGATCTTACCAACACCTTCCAATTGGGGGCACCAGGAGACTTGGGAGCATCGTCCGAAAGATCTAGGGTAGTTGGTCTACAAGGCGACTCTGACCGGCCCCCGAAGCGAAAAGCACTTGAGTTTCCCTCTGGAGGTATACCCAGCATAACAGCTGTTTCTGAGGAGTCTGATTCATCTTCACTTATTCCTCTATGTCTATTTGTGAGTGAGTCTGTTGTCAAGGCACTTGTGCTAGTTGAAGCCTGAAAGCCACCATTGGTGTGTACCTTGGAGATGACTGGAGTGGCAATATCAGAAATACCCGCCTCATGGTCACTGATTCCTACAGTGCTAATATCAGATAAGGACAATCCCTGAGTGATTTCAAATAGCTTGGTCCCATCAGTTGGTGTGGTACTAGGAACGCGCACATCTGAGATAACCGTGAGTTCAGCTTTGCGTACCCCTAAAGTGCCTTGATTGGCTACTCCACTTGTAGCTGTCTCAGTCTCTAATGGTTCTTCCTCCACTCGCTCTCCTCGCTGAAGACGATGACCAAACCCACCGCCCCACTGACCAGTAGCGCCTACTGTGGACGGCTCAGCAGCTGATTTCGTTTTCCTGAGTTGTTTCATTAACATAGCCTTGGTTGGTCTTGTCCATCCTTGTTGTCTTGGAGCTTCTGGGAGGTTGTCCTCTCTTGGAAGGCTCCGCGACTTGGCCAGGGGCTTTTTGAGTTCCATGTCTGCGCCATGAGCTGAAACGCGCTGTAAGATGTGGTGCTCATCTGTGAACTCTGGCAGGATTTGGGATGAGCTGCTGCTTGAGCGACTATGGAGGGACACTGACTTATGAGACCCGCTGGATGAGGACTGCCATGAAGCCCCAAGAGGGACCTGCTCCCCAAGGCTAGACGTGGGGACAAGGCCCATATAGTTGAGAATCACAAAGCGGGTCTCCAAAGAGAACTCCTCTGGTGTCATGGCGACTTGCGGCTTGTTTTCCATGCCCTCGTCTGATTTGGTCATCCTGTGGACAAACAAATGCCCATTAGTTCACCTTACCTGAGTAAATACAGAAAAGAGTGAATACAAAAAATTACAGCCATTTCTTTCTTTATGTATCATAGACATTTTTCGATATGATACTGTAGTGAGTAAATGTTTAAAATACTTATGTGGAAATAAACAGACCCCATTATGACTATCGATATAAGTTAACCCTCACTTCCTCGACCCCAATTGATTCCTGAGATCCCTCATTACCTTAGGCAGATTGCAACTGCCTCTATGTTTACTATTACACTTGGGCTGAAATCCTCTGACAATTTTCTTCCTCAGACATTTTCCTTGCATTTTCTATATCCCAGGAAGCAAAGGCTGACTACTAGAGATTTTATTTACACTATATTAAAAAAGGCATTATTGGTTCGCTGGTTATAGAATCAAAATTATTGACTGCTTAAGGCTTGAGTACCCTTGGGGTACCAGATGAAGCAAAATTTCTAGGCTGTGAAGCTGTTAGAAAAGTCTGAGTTAACTCGATTTCTCTCTTTGTTTCTATGATATTTTATATTTCCAGGCTTT
Source organism: Acholoe squamosa (assembly GCA_949317995.1). NCBI lineage: Eukaryota > Metazoa > Annelida > Polychaeta > Phyllodocida > Polynoidae > Acholoe > Acholoe squamosa. The sequence continues at coordinate 21,986,139 of OX439037.1, read as the reverse complement.
GATACATCCTTAAGTTCCAATAAATCTTACTTTGCTTTAGATAAAGTGGGATTTCACACATAATCTCACATAGGGTCTAGCAACAAGAGGCAGGAAATCTAATGGAGGACGGCCATTGATGTCTGAAGATATAAACTATTAAAATAAGGATAAGCTGTGATGTGCAAATAATGTATGATCTTATTGGTATCAATCAATACTATAAACCCCTTACATATAATGTTAGTATTTAATAAAATGGCTCAGATATTGAATCTAAACTTCTGAAGTGGGCTCCTCCGAAAACGTCTGCTTGGAGAGTGATGTTGCTGGCATATTTATGGCGCAAAACCACATCACTAAGCAACATCATGCCACCAAGCAACGCCACATCACTAAGCAACGTCACATAACCACAACAAGCAGGCACAATTTGCCGTGAAAGGTGAGCACAGTTTGCTGTGAGAAGTGGGCACAGTTTGCCATGAAAAGTAGGCACAGTTTGTCATGAAAAGTAGGCACAGTTTGCCGTGGAAACATGCAGGGATATTCCTAGTATTGATGCTAAGGCCCCAAACCCTAGTGGCGAAGCCACTAGTTAAGTTAAATTAGCACATAAACAATGTATATCTAATATGTACGGTAACATACTGTAGTGCACGCCTGAAACAAGTGAGGGTGTGGAGCAGAATCCTTTTGACATTTTGTGCCCATCCGCCCAAAAGGGCTAAAAGGTTTGCACATCAAGCCCATGCATCCTAGGACCTCTCTGATATCTTGTAATACTGCTACATATATGCCATAAAACCTTACGTATGAGCTACACCCGAACTTTTGAAAAAGCTTGGTCTGAAAATCGTTACTACTACTACTAGGGATCTGCCTAAGCCTAAGGTTGATCTCTGCGTAGCCCTTTAAAATCTATTAAAAGTAAGGGGAAAAAAGATGTGTTTCAAGTAACCCAACCTAGCAAAACATGGCCGATCCTAGCTCTTTTCTGCAATTTTGAAGAAAAATACCTATTTTAGGGTGTTTTTTTCAGTCGATTTGGTCATCCACAAGACCTAGGCCTGAGTCGTGAGTCATCAGCACGAGTCACGAGCATCTGTACCAGTTAAAGAAGATTTACACTTTTTTGTTGGCCTAAAGGAGTGGTCATTATTTATCAACAGGGGGGGGGGTTGAGGGAGGAGGGCTGAAAATTTCAGGGGGGTGCTAAAAAAAATTTGACTGATGTCGGGGGGAGGGCATAAAAATTTGTTCGTGCATCCGCTATATCCTAGGGATGCAAGAAGTCTGTGCACAGATATTGACCTGCCCCTGCCCAGCCAGGGTCAGGGCCAGACCCTGCCATTTTTACCAGCCAGCCTGATACGACCACTAGGGTCAGAGATATGAATTTATGAATATAAAAATTTGAGAAAAACCATCAAAATTAGCTGAAATTTAAGTTGGCTGATCCTAGAAACCTATGTGCTTGTCGATAGAATTCCTTCATATTTGGTAGAGATGAGGTTAAGACTATGTACTTGCTGTTCTATACAAAATTGAAACACTAAATCAAAGGAAATCTTGTCTTCTTGGCAGATAAAATATCAGGAACCTAATTCATCAACTATTTCTATAATTTTAAAGCTTATCACTGAGACCTATCCCTGCACACACCTCCCAAACCTGTCACAGTTTTCTAGGACATGGTCCGCACTCATACTCATAGCAGCCCTTTCATTCACGTACCTAAAGAGTGTCTAAACCAGGTACCGGGTACTCTACAGTAGCCTATGAGTAGGCCTACAGATTGAGGAGATTCACACTAGATCTATTCCATTTGATTCTATGCATCCTACGGTGATTTGCACATGAATATTTCGGTAAAAGTAATTCAAATTCACTGACAACTTACCTGAGGAAGTTAGACAAACTTTATGTGACCCCAACTGTCGTCCAGCTTTGTGCAGGTGGTTTCCCCATTCTATTTTTAGAGCGGTCTTGATCCCGTGACGTCACCGGACGAGACTATTTAGAGTTGAACTGAGGTTCATTGAATAAGAAGTTATTTCATCAACACTTAATACTTAACTGGATCATAATAAGCGATTTCTGATTATGTTAATGCATTTTTGTTATGGCAATATCAGGTTCTTGTCAATTAATCTAGTCATGTGATTTTCAGAGATTCCCTGGTCACATGACTCCGCCATCTTGTTCTGCGATCGGCTGTCAAAAAGACATCTCTAAAACTGCAGCAGAAAATCAGACAATTTCATCCTAAATAGTCTATTTTTCGTCGATAAGGTAATCCGACACCATGGCCCTCAGCGATGCGGACGTCCAGAAGCAAGTAAGTGGTACAGAAATACGTATTACATGTAGAAAACAGGGAGCGACAGAGCGGGCACTCAGTGAATCTGTCTGAGTGATGTGTATTCATTCACTGTCACTCAAGTCTGGATGATCACGTTGGATCATATCAAATAGACGTCCAGCTGTCATGTGCCACAGTCGGTATTTACTTACACTTCGCCTTCTATCGCCAAGAAAACTAGAGAACGTTTCTGAACTATATAACCTAGAGGCTAGATTAAAGAACCATAGGACCAGGGTCTTTCGGACAGGGTCCGGGAACCTGTCCTTCACAAAAATGGGCGGGGTCACTTGCCTACAATTCCAACGTGTAGTTGTACTGTACATGTAGTCCGTAGACTTTTAATAGTTGGTTATATTGTGCCAGGCCTCTATATTTATGGTTGTCCCAAATATATTAAATGTATATAAGCTACTGCTGCGATATCCATGTCTAGGCAACTAGTTGCTATGTGTAACTCGGACTTTAGATTAACACTTTACCCGGTATCTTTTTTATTTTCCCGCTCTTATACTTTTAATATAGGACTTTTTTTTTTGCATCTCACATCTCACAATACTATAATTCCACAATTTCAGATTCAGCATATGATGGCCTTCATTGACCAGGAGGCCAACGAGAAAGCTGAGGAGATTGATGCTAAGGCAGAGGAAGAGTTTAACATAGAGAAGGGTCGGCTTGTACAACAGCAACGTGTCAAGATCATGGAGTATTATGAGAGGAAAGAAAAGCAGATCGAACTGCAGAAGAAAATCCAGAACTCTAATCTCCTCAACCAGGCCCGCCTCAGGGTACTCAAGTCAAGAGAGGATCATCTTGTGGTCTGTATAATTTTCAACGAAGAAAATGAATTTTATTGATACATGTAGTTGTGGAAAAGTTAGGGGGTATGATGAAATTAATATTAAAGTGTTGAAATTAGAAATGTTCGTGGATGAAGTAATCAGTTTACTTGGCTACCGGAACATAGTTAGGTTGATGAATTGAAACGAAATATCCTCAATCCAATTTAATTGAAGTTCTCATAATATTCTAACCTACTCTGTTCACAGAAAGTGCTCGATGAGGCAGTACAGCGGCTGGGGTCGGTGACCCACAATCCAGAGAACTACCGCCGCATCATGCAGGGACTCATCATGCAGGGCCTCTTCCAGATGCTCGAGACGCATGTTGTCTTGCGCTGTCGTCAGCAGGATGTAAACGTTGTCCAGGTATGACACATACACTTAATTGTGTAAAATCAAATGGGTAGTTTACAGTTTGTTTTAAAAGAAAACGTGATCATTAGAAGGTAAAAGAGTCAGTAACTCACCACAATTAATTGTATGAAATAGCTCACTACATGAAATCTGTTGTATGTGTTAGTGTTATACTAATTTTTATTAACTGACTGGTTTTCCAACTTTCACCCTGCTCCTTCCACCACTTCCCCCCTCCAAAACAGCTCAAAGAAATATGCTCAGGATTTTCAATTGACAGCGGAGAATAAAACTAGGATATGTTAAGTCAAAATATTCGAAAGGGCCTCAGGCAAAGAAGAAAATTTTTATCTACCGTAATCTCCCGCGTAGAAGGCGCAGCTCGCGTAGAAGGCGCCCCCCCCAACTCAGAGAAGGCCTTTTCACGTAGAAGGCGCATGTACCTCTTCTGGATCGATTTCCGGAAAAACCCGCGTATAAGGCGCCCCCCCCCCAACTCACAGGGGGGCTGTTTCGCGTAGAAGGCGCCCCCCCTTCCCCACCCCCCTATATGAGTTCAAGCTGTCATCGGCACACGGTCAGCGTATTGCCCGCCGAGCAAATCTACAGCGACCGGGCTGCCGCGCTGCTGGCGCTATGAGTTCAAGCTGTCATCGGCACACGGTCAGTGTATTGCCCGCCGAGCAAATCTTCAGCGACCGGGCTGCCGCGCTGCTGGCGCTATGAGTTCAAGCTGTCATCGGCACACGGTCAGCGTAATGCCCGCTGAGCAAATCTACAGCGACCGGGCTGCCGCGCTGCTGGTGCTATGAGTTCAAGCTGTCATCGGCACACGGTCAGCGTAATGCCCGCCGAGCAAATCTACAGCGACCGGGCTGCCGCGCTGCTGGTGCTATGAGTTCAAGCTGTCATCGGCACACGGTCGGCGTAATGCCCGCCGAGCGCCTGTACACCGACCGGGCTGCCATGCTGCTGGCTATATGAGTTCAAGCTGTCATCGGCACACGGTCGGCGTATTGTCCGCTGAGCGCCTGTACACCGACCAGGCTGCCGCGCTGCTGGCTATATGAGTTCAAGCTGTCATCGGCGCATGGTTGGCCTTATCCCCGGCGAGCGCGTCGACACCTCCCGGTCTGCCGCGGTGCTGGCGCTATGAGTTCAAGCTGTCATCGGCGCATTTTCCCAAATGAGATGTTGGAAAACCCCGCGTATAAGGCGCACCCCAAACTCAAGGCAATTTACCTCCCGCGTATAAGACCCAGCAGCATTTTGTTTGGCGTAGAAGACGCGCCTTCTACGCGGGAGATTATGGTACCTTCATTTTAAAATCAGTTGAATTTGATCTTTTGAGTGGTGGGGCCAGTAGAGATCTCAGTTTAACTGATTAAGTGTTAACCCACCCTATAAAACTCCTATTTTGTTAGCTACGTGGACTGGGAATCTGCACGTGTCACTTTGTGTTAAGATGGTGGATAATTTCACTCAAACTTAATGTTTCTGCTTTAACTTTATCACAGAGCCTTGTTGAGAGCTGTTCTCAGGTCTACTTCAGAAAGACCAACCGTCAAGTACAGCTGGCTATAGACAACGAATTCCTGCCGCACGATGTGTGAGTATGATAACCCTTTATCAAATTATGGATGGCAGGTGCCCATGAAGGGTGTATATTTGTTTATCATATACACCAGTGCACTTAGCGCATCATGGACCGTAGCGAAACAACCCTGGGTTTACATGAAGCATGAATGTACCGGCAGTTCTGTTGAGTTATTCACTGGGTCGAACTCTCATGTTATGTTGTGTGGAAAAATATTGCTCTCTGGTATTTATATCTCTTTCTGAGAAAATGAAATATCAGGGTTCCCACCATTTACGGGTCATGGTTTTAACTTACTTTTAAATGACTTTTACCTGACATTTATCGGCTTTTACCTGACCAAATATTGGATAATTCATCAGCTCTGAAGCGAGGATGTTAGAGAAATTTTGTAAATTCGCGTGAAATCTTGACAATCACCCCCTTAAAGTATTCAAAATACCATTTTTAACTGACGTTTCCCAAAAATATCTTGTTAACTGACTTTTAACTGACATTTAAAGAAAAATGGGTTTAACTGACTTTTAACTGACCAGTGGGAACCCTGAATATGAATTTTGGAAGCCAGAGAAATTGTCTGTCCCCTGGCGAAGAGTTCAGAGTAATGCTTACGAGAGTTCATGTTAAAATTGTTGTATTTCATCTTTAATACAGCGCAGGAGGTGTGGTCCTGCTTGCCCAGCATGGAAAGATCCGTGTAACAAACACACTAGAGAGCCGCCTCGACATGATAGCCCGACAGGTGGGTCAGGCTTTACTAATCCATACATGATGATTACCCTAGTACCCCGCCTATAAGGTGCCTACACATAAGATATAAGATTTGCAAAGTGAAATTTTTATTCAGGATTTAAACATTACTGTTGTTCATTTTGGGGATATATTTTGCAGATGGTGCCGGAGCTACGAGAAGTACTATTCGGCAAGAACGCTAACCGCAAATTCATGTCATGAAGAGATTCTAGCACACTTAACTTCCTTGTTGCTATGGTGATAATGACAACAATCAGTCGGCATTCCAACCCTAAACATGGCCCTTAGCATAGAACTGTAGATTCTTTTAGCAATAGATTACCTATGCCATATATTAGGTATGTTCATTTATCTGAGAAGAAGATAAGAATGTACAAAGTGAAATCATTATCATGCGTGTATGAAATCGAATTCATTAGAAAGTTATATCCTTTCTCTGTATGGTTCAATTTGGCACACCTAAGCTCTCTCAGATGCAATCATGTTGTAGCATAAGATTCTTTACGTCTTTTTTTCCCCTGAATGCATAGTGACTTGTGGAGAGTAGAGATATTCTAGGTAACAGCTAGGTCAAATCTGTTGTGAATATACATACATATGAACGAAGTATAGCAAAATAAGTTATTGAGTAGAAGGGCTAAACGTGAATCGTAAAGGCTGTAGTAGAATTAAAAAATGAAATAAAAAGTGTTCACGAAGAAGGTTAAAGTGTTATATGCGGGACATAAGGATGATATATGGATCATTATGAAAGAATGTGTTATTTGTTTCAAATATTAAGTAGAATATGAGATTTGTAACATTGTATGATAACAGACCAGTTATGTTTGTTGTAAATGTGAACGATGATTTAAGCCAACCTCCTATGAGTATGTTGTGTAAAGTGTTAATTCTGCTCCAGTGAACAGTGTATAGGAAATTGTTTGCCAGAATTCCCTTGTCAAATGTAAATAAAGGAATATATCCGTATTGTAGTATGACATAGGAAAATGCTCAGGTTTACTCTTATGTAACCAACAAATTATTTAGAGGCTGTAATTGAAAGTGATAAACTGTACAGATAAGGGCAGGAATGTTCAGTTTTCGATTCGCTGGGATGCCGATTACTTTGTTATAATTAAGTCGGTTTGGCTGTTATATCCTTACATCTGCCACTAGAACAATTGTCACTTACATCCTACAAGCGGGCCTCTCCGGCACTCCTTTAGACTTCATCACCTTTTCAGTGTGTCCAGTGAAGAATTACTACGACCCTGATAGTCGACATCTGAGCGAAGCCTGTTGAGAAGCAAGCATCAGCTTCAGAATTTGAAATGAAATAAAAGTCTGGCATTATGTAAAACACCATGTTTTGTTCATTAGTTTTGCTTATTATTTCCTACAGGAAGGGGTTATTGAATTGGTGACATGGCAATGTTGAGTCTCGAGCAGTAGTAGTTCCCCGTGTATATTATAGAAATATTTTATGGGAATGCTCTCAAGCTGAGCTCTTATACTTCCTCCTCAGTTGTGAGTTCACACAAGCAAAATTTTTTACCTCCCCCCCCCCCGGTCAAATTTTTGTGTGCATCTCCCCCCCCCCTACCCACACACCTGCAACGCCGGGAGCAAGGGGAATTTTCACACCCTTCTAATGTAGTGCACAGGTTTGTTTTCATAAGCCAAATGTTTAATCCCCCCCCCCCCACTCAAGAGGGGTCAAAGTTTTTATGCCGCCCCCCCCCAAAAAAAAAAACACACTAATGCACTATCGAGCGATATATAGATGTAAATAGCAACAAAAGCGTTGTTAACGTCAGGAACTAGGATCATGAGATGTGCCCAATTCTCACTCATTGTATTGCTTACCTATTTCACATGCCTTTGAAGTTGATCAAGCAGACAAAATGCATTTTTGTGGTATCAAAAACCGATTTTAAGCACAAATCTGAACAAAAACCACATATCTCCTCTATTGTAATGAGTGATTAAGCTTAGTGTTAAGAAAACAAAGTATGCCCACTTGTATAGTTGCTGGGTCTCTCAAATGCAGTATTAAGAAAAAGAGATGGTTTACAGTTTTTCACAAAATATATAGGGTAAACGTTGACATATAACGATTTTCAAATATAGACTGCGTACTTTAATGGTTAACTGTGCTCTACATGAATGTAACACCCTTCCCCAGCCCGATAACCGGAATTTTCTTTCATTTACAACAGATATCAGTGGTGTGAAATCCCAAAACCTATTTCCTCTGAAGCGTAATATACGGCTTGTTAGTTAATGTTTTAATGTTGGATAAAAGTGATCTAAATATTCTTTGGGCTTTGTACAAGTATGTTTGGAACTACCATTGGGATGCCCACATTTTTCAATCTGGAATGGTATTGGCAGAAATTCTAAGCCAGACCCCCCCCCCCTACAAATGGTAAATTCTTTTCTCAGTGGATTTGCATAGATCTCAAGAATGGTCTTTCTGAGCATCAAAAACGCGGAAATTTCACACCCCTGAGATATTATGCAAATCGGATTTCTGGCCCAAATATGGCAATTCTTAGTGAACATGCAGGGAAAACGGTTGAGTTTTACATTCCAAACTTGCTGCATTGAGCTAGTACAGTTCAGAAGAGCATTTGGGTGAGGTTAGGTAAGAAGGAAATGATAAGTAGACATTATATTACATTTTAATGATTGCAGTTCAATTTGGTACAATATTTTTCCTATCATTTCGTTCGCAAAAGGTCATGAGCCTCTGACATAAAACACAACAAACGACTTTTGATGTAATCTTTATTTCTCTTCCATTTTTTTTTCAACGACACATTTTAATACAAAACTTTTTACAGATATAGCTGACAAGGGGTCAGTTTCTCAACTCCAGATGAAATATTCAAGTTCTTAATTTTATATAATTGTAGACATCTGAACTGACAGCACGAACCTTGTTTATTTCATGGGGTGCTTTAAAAAATGTTTAAAAATGTATTTACACGACATAATACTGAAAGCCGCATAAAACTTTGCAAATTAAGACCAAAATTAAAGCATAGTTTTCCATACCAACACAAAAAGCTTGTACAGTGTGTGTGTTACAATGTTCTATATTTTTGCTAAGTTTCTAGATTCTACTTGTTGCCAGAATTTGGCTTCGGTTAAGTTATTTACAACGCCATGCCAGCAACAGAAGCTTCAGACACGAGTTGAAAATACTGGCTAATGACAGGGACTTGGACTATGCGAGGTAGGATTTCCAAGCACCCAACTTTTCACCGGCCATTTTGAAACAAAATAATGCATTGCCTATACAATCAATTATTCATGGACAGTCTCTCTCATTTACCTTGTCCAACATTCAAACAAAATACAATGTAACATCGCGTATGACCTTTCAGACCTCACACCCGAGTTACCAAGCATTTATCTCGATTAACTTTTTTTGCTTAATTTATATATCTTTAATGCTTTTTCGATTATCTCTCGTCCTACAATTTCTATGCACTTCAGTTACTTCAATATAATAAAATAGCCTAGGTTAAATCAGACTGCAAGTGCTCTATCATACATTTATTTTCTTTTCCCCCCTTCTCTCTTCTATCAGTTATGAAAGGCCAAGTGGTGTGTAACAATTTATACACACAAAACAAACAAAGTAAGAGTTTCAGTTAGTGATAATAAGTTAATATTTTTATCAATGTGTCTGGCGATGGCTGCTACGACGTATATATTGCAACGCAAAATGGTTCGCTTTCCTCAATCTGAGCGTATTCTGTGAAAAACATTAAATAACGGAGCACCCACACGTCCAGTCATGTTAATACACCAACGTTCACATACACAGTTCAGCAAGTCATAGGCTTCCGGGATTGACATTGTGTCATTATAGGTTCTTCGGTATTATCCACTGCAGCCTATATATAGTCTTTGTGTATAATATGCAGCGGATGTGCAGCATATGGATTACAAACCCGAAAACCACATCGAGACCCCCGGGTTGTCTCTTTGGTCAGAGTCAGTGACAGATCAAAGTCCTTCCCTGCGGGATGGGAACCTGTCCGTGTCCGCAAGGCGCGACAACTGCCACTGGGTGTGGTGGCCACCAGGCAAGGCGAGGACACCGGCATCAGATATTGTCCATCTCTCAGCGCCTGGAGCCCCATGGTCCCCCAGTAGTACTAGTAGCAGCAACCAACCCTTCCCCCTCAAGATCACCTCCCCACCCCTCCCCCGAGCTACGCACCATCCTATTATGATACATCTGCAAAAAGACAAAGATCATTGTCAGTATAATAATCATAATTGTTACACACGATTCAACCAACAGTCACAGGAATAGTTTTTGAAGTAATGACCAATATAGTCCCTAAATGCTTTCCCCCAGAGGGATATGGGATAAAAGTGAGTGAGTGAGTGAGTTATAGATGTTTAACGCCATTTCGACAGCTAAGGTCATATTCATGGCGAGAACTACATTACACAATTTCACAGAGGAATGTGTCAGTGCCCGCACATATGTGCACCACACATATCTTGAGGGGATAGTAAAGAGGAGATATAGACCCTTTTAAGTGGGCTAGGGAAGCCCGATATGGGATAAAAAGAGCGGAATGGGTCCCTGTAGGAGTCAACAGCCCTCCCCATGTTAAAATATTTTCTCTATGATTGTTTACTTCAGTTAAGATTTTGGTCAAGATCGATATTCAAACAGACTTCTCTTCACTTACACAGGCTATGAAATTAGATGGCTATTATTCCTACTTTATGTTTTGAAACACGAGGACCTGATAACATGATAAATTACTACAAATATACATGTACTTACAACTAGCTGGTCGTTCACCATATCGTCTCTGGATCTGGTCGTAATTGAATTTAAGGAAAGCCTCATATTGTTCTGTAATCAAAACAGATGTATAAGTTTAGTCATTTATTTCCACACTTAAAGGGAGTAGACACGATCTACTCAAATGGCACCTGGTGGCAAAAATTAAACCTATCAAATCTGACAATGTTTGTTCATATTCCTAATTGATATGACATAACCCACCTTTATCAACACTTTAGGCTTGATACATTGGCTTTCTACTCATTCTTATCACCGTTATTATATTTCCTGTAGCCATAGTTTCCTACACTAAAGCAATTAATAATATTTTTAGTATATTCAGGAAAATTTCATTTTGCTTGTGACCCCCATACTTTTTGGTTCCAAAATGTTTCTAATGATCTTAGGTATATACATGAGGTTTGGTTAAGAAATTGTTAGAAGATTTTTTTCTATGAAATTAAATGTAGGAAAATTCAAATTCTCATAGGCAGCCATAGTTAAGACCACAAACTTCAATACCCTCCAGCCGAAAAATTGACACCGTGACCTATGATTTTTATTCTTTCCATAGGTTACCTAAGCATCAAACTAACATCCCTAAAAGTTACTAAGAGAAATTTGTTGGTCAATTTTGAACCAGATGGACTGTATCTACTCCCTTTAATATGCTCAGCAACACACTTTCTTTAAAATACTATAGTACCGTCTGTGTAAGCCACCTACAACAAACGGGGGGGGGGGGGCTTCCTGCATTTTATAGGATGTTCCGGAACTTAGGCTGGGCCTTATACGTGAGGCTTTACCATCCAGCGATTTCATTTTGGCAAATGTGGTGTGCAGGACATGAGATCATACAACATGGCAGTGACGGTTCATTCGGTGCTCAATCAGCCTCAAAATATCAGACACTGCCCCCCTATATAAATTTTCTCACTGGATATGGAAAATTCACAAGGGTCAACTTTTTGGCCCATAAGTTTATGAAAATCCTACAAATGTAAACGAAATCACACCCCTGATCATTGTAGGACAATACTAGAGCTACATAAGGCCACACCAAAAAATTTAACGTGTGATATACATCACATATGGCCCAGGGTTTGGCACATATGAGTTGAAGTACAATGTATAGGAAGAAAACATCAAAAATTCTGACAGGACTAGTTGGAGCGTCCATGACCTACCGTAGGTGACTAGCACTATAGTGACAGTCTGTCAGTTGTCAATGGTTAAGCCTATGGAGAATACACCCTTTATCGCTCGCATGTTTCATTGGCGAATAACTCCTCTCCTGGCGAGTTAAACATTGCACAATATCAGCAGGTGTTTAATAAAGATCCAGATTAACCATATAAAGGCATGAGATAATATAATTCTCCTCCATTTTGTTATAATCCAGCAGTTTCGATAGCACCATAAGGCGATTGTCTCGCTGTCCGCCATTTTGGATTTTGATGTTCCGTGCGCATGCGCGACCCCTCCTTGCCGGAAATCGCATTTTCGACGGAGAAATGATAGATAAGATTATATAGATTTAACTTGAAATTAATGGCTTTTTGAATATAATCCATGCATGTTAGCAGGGATGAAAGTCACAGAGCACGAAAAGCCCTGAAATGGTCCAATATTCACCCAAAAAACCTGGGTTTCTATATGAATGTATAGGGCCCTGGAACTTCAAAATCCCTGAAATCAGGGAATTCCCTGAAGACTTACATCCCTGTGTTAGACAATATCAATCGAATTGAATCGAATACATGGCCTGTATTTACTTTTATATGAAAATTAAACCTTACGACGCACCACTCTGTGCGCATGTGCGAACTCGCCAGAGGATGTTCTGCTGGGAGGGAGAGTGTAAAGACCAGTACATATGGTACATATATAGTATGCAAGAGGGTGCACATAGTAGCCGGTGTAAAGGCTAAGAGATATCATAACAGCCTGCGTCCTCTGACTATATTACTACGTACATAGAGTCCTACACTCGCCTTGCCGGAAATGCGATAGCCATAACAAACTTATGGCTGTCTGATTTACAGGGTCGGTCTATAAACGGTCTTAACTGGTCTTATACGAAAATTTTCCAACTTTTCCTGCATCTATCGCATTAATTAAACGGTCTTCCGGCCTTCCATACTGAAAAAAAGCGTCTTAATTGGACAATTCCCATAGGAGCCAATGTGTTATGTCTATCGCGAAAATCTATCGCACAATGCTATGGAACCTCGTTTTCGTGAGAAAGAAGGTAAAATATGTCAGGTTTTTCTTCAGCTATTTTCATAGGTAAAGAATTTTTTTTTTTCCAGGAATTGTGCATGTACATGTATAATGAAAGACAACGTCCTACAGAATATGTTTGCATGATTCTTTGTTTAATTATCCCCCAATTTCGATGAGCAATTCCCATATCAAGTTCCAATTCATGACCATCAGTTTTCGACCGAAAAGGCGCCGCCAATGACCAGCAGGAGCTGGGCCAAAAAGTAAGTTGGTCTCATATCACACTTTCCATATTTTCGGAAATACAAGACCTTGTCTACGGATTTCGTACGCTTCACTTTCCACTAGTTTTCTCTTTGTGCTGTTTGGCAAATTTTTTATTCTAAAAATTTTTTTTTCACTCACCTCATTTTTTCCAACAAGAAATCCAAAGGACGCCAAAAAATTCTTGAAAAAGTATAAATAAAATTGCTCGCTCGCACCATTTTTTCAAAACCAAAATCTGTAGACCAACCTATTTTTTTTGTGAGGCCTAAGGTAAGACTTAGTCAAATCTAAACTGAAACGAGCCTGGAGGGAATTTATATACGATATGAAGCCATATCAATATATTTGAGGTACTACCGCAGAACGCTGTTAACAGGCATACTATCTCTTTGTAAACAATTCATATTCATAAGCTGCACCTGGGTACTCAGAAATGGCAATTCAGTACTGTAGTTTACATTTCTAGCCTTTCGTTGCATCATATAAGCCAAGACTTTATATGCCGTTTTATGGAAATCTATAAAAGTGTCACCACCAAAACATTTGAGAAAATCCGTACATTTGTGCCTTATCAATGCTAATACTGACAACTTGATGTTCATATCTTTGGCCCTACTAAAAGACATGGAAAGTCAGAACTGAAGCTGTATTCTTACCTGCTAATTTACACGTTAAGACTTTGTCGTACTCTTGTCTTATCCGATCTTCCCGCTCCTTCAGCATTCGTTCACACACTAAACTGACTTGCTTGAATGTAAAGAGAGGCGTTTCCTTTTTGTTAGGTGACAATGCATTGAAGAACTCTGAGCATGTGGAAGGATTGAATTGCGTTGAGCTTGAGTCATGTGGTGGCGGAGAACTGCTCATAGGTGGTGGACTCGAACTTTGGCCTGGGTATAACAACTGTTTTCTCCGTTGCATACGTTTTATTTCTGCAGCGATGTTGGCGGCAATTTGTTCTGCAAAAAGGAGAAGGCCGCATTTAATACCAAGTATAGAAAACATTAGATATGAACAACTGCCTGTAGGGTCACCACGGAATGTATGCATTAATCTACAGAGCCAATCCTTAATCAGTTTGAGCTCAATGATCCTCATAAGGCACCGACACGGACAGTGTTGGAAACATGAACAGTTCGTAACATGAACAGTTAGTAACGTGAACAGGTACATCAGTTCTGTATGACTCTGACGAGTTAGCTGACATAATTACATATTTTTGGCAGCTACATATATTTCTGGCATGTCGAGGTATTTTTCATATAATTTTTCTCTCATTTTCCATGACTTCCCTAATATATCAAATCCTTTGGAATTGAATAACATTCCATGACTTTCCCTGGCAACTTTTTATTCCATGACATCCCAAGTGTGGGCACCCGGGTATAGTATACAATAAGTTATGATAAAGTTCACATGGGTACATAATGATGAAAATTAACATGGCCATCAACTAGATGCCAAAGCAGAGGCCACTTTAGCTTATTAGGGATGTGATTTGAAAATCGCCCAAATGTAGGAAGATTTTTCTAAGTCCCAATATAGGGTATTCAATGCCACAAAATAGCCTATGAAAAAGATCTTTGTACATATAATGGGGGGGGGGGTCTGGGGGCATCCCCCCGGGTGCCCAAGAAGTCTTTGAACATCTAGAGGCCAAATGGTGCAGTTGTTTAGTACCAGACCCCCCCCCCCCCCCACTCTCAGTAAAATATTTTCTCAATGGATTTGGGAAAATCACGAGGGTCAACTTTTGGACTCCCAATTGGAGGAAAACCTCCAACCAATTGGAGGAGAAATCACATCCCTGCTTATGTTAAGAAAAGGTTTGCGGCAAGACTGCATGTACCATGAAGCTTTCATGAACCATGTGGCAAGGCCTTGTAAAGACCAAGTTACTCTGCTTATCTTGAATGTAGAGGCAACACAATTTACATCTATCATACACATTCTAGTGTCAGCAAGGGAACAGAAGGTGGGGTTCGGCAGCTGTATGTGTTCCTGGTTCAACACCATGTACAAAGGTTTTCTTTGTGTCACAGGCATAAGCTGGGATTTATTCTACCCTGGACAAACCCTTCCCTGGAGAGCCAAAGCCAGCCACCCGTTACCAGGATCTTGCTTAGTGTTAATGAAGCGACGGGACTATTCTTAGCCACCAACACAATGGAGTATTCCAAAAGTTCAATGGTGGTAATCTATAAAATTACTAACTTAAGATGGGAGGGGGTGTACAAGGCACTCATTGGTGTTGTTTTCATGTAAAAAGTTGAGCCTCATACAAAACATTACGGTACATATTTCTTGTGCCAGATCCCCAAGTTTTAGGCTTTCAGTATCTTGAGTAAAGGCACAGGAAACGTAGTCATTTGTAGTGTTAAGACTGAACTTCGCCCCACGCGGACAGTGCAAGCAAAACAGACGGGAAGCATTCCCAGTCCAGTCTACTTCAGGCCTGCACTGTTTGTGCTAGGCTTTCCACAGCCTCAGCCAACACCTTCAGATATTAGAGTAACGCCAGGGGTCACTCCCTGCTTAGCATTTTGTAACAAAGCATATTCAATTCAATTCATATATCTACAGCACGAAGCATAACCCATTATGCCGTAACTCAAAGTAGGGCCCATTCCAATTCTTGTCAGACACCCCCTGCAACTTTTAGCTCTAAACATTAATTTTTCAATTAATTTTAAATACCGGTATTCAAAAACTTGGAAAATTATGTTCTTTCATGGTCTTTTTGGCGTTGAGAGAAGACTTAAGCTAATACAGAACACTACTCAGAATGTATTCTCAAAGTCAAGTCCCACTTTTGAAAAATTGTTTGTTGTTATACTTACAGGTAGAATAAACCCAAAACTCAACTCATGGGGCAGACAGAGGCTGTATGCCTGTTGAGGGGGTGCCCCCTATGCCCTTGCAGGCAGCAGGGCGCAACCTACTTATGCGCTACTGACAGTTCTGTATGCCTCGCTCGTTGTGTTTTTTAAGTTAATGTCCCGGTAACTGGACACCTTGGAAGCAAGGCATCTTAGAAACATATCTCAGAAGATGACTTTTCTCAATAATAATTCCAAACTAATTTTTTGGGGCATCCTTAATTCTACAGCATAGGGACAGTATCTCTCGGGTTGTAGTTTATTCAAATTCTAAAAGAAAAGAGGGATATTATCGTGGTTTTATGACTATGTCTATGTGCACCCAAAATGTCCTGCTTGACATGTCCCAATGCCTTCCTAGATCTCCCTGCTTTTAAGGTGTCCAATAATCAAGACCCCATGTGCATTCCAGCTTTTCTTTTAAGATAAGAATATTTGTAAAGGTTCATGTGTATTGGACTTGATGCTGACTGTCCGGTGTGCAATACACTAACTCGCACATTTTTTTGTTGTTGTTTATTTTTTTAAAAATAATAGTTGAAAACGGAGCAAAATTGAGGTACCAGAATACACTGGGAACAAGGCCTGTCCTATATGTGAGATTAGGTGATGCACCTTATAGTATAAAGTACATCACCCAATCACCTAATAATATACAGTCAACTCCCTCATATACGGCCACCCTTGGGACTTCCATAAAATGGCCGTATTAGTGGGGTGGCCGCAGTGGAGAGAGTTCACATGGTAGGCCTGTAACCCTATTCTCAAGTGTTCCAAGGATCATGCATGTGAGAGTGGGCCTTTTTTATTATTTTTTTATACAAATTTTGGGGGTAAAAATTCTAATTTTCTGGGCAAGGAAATCATAATTTCTTAAAAATAGAAATCTGCTTCAGATGCACAAATATTCAGTCGTATTACATCTAAAGAAATGCCATTTTAACATATTTGGATGCCCTCAAGTTTTGATGCTAATTGAAACCGCACATATGCAAGGATGCTTCTGGCTTTTCTAACTATCATTATGAAAAAAATCGTTAGAATAGGCAGCTCTGTAGGTACTACCCCTGGCTAAGGATCTGAGTGTCAAAAGAAATGCCTTTGTGTAAGCCATGCCCAGACTTTGTGCCACTCCTATGTTATACTGAAGTGCATCCAACCTGAACATGAGCTGATATTGGAGTTTCTAACAAGGTGGCCTAAGCTACCCATAGGTTTTTGAATTTTGAAAATTCATTCAGTACAACCAAAGTTATGAATTTTTCAATTTTTTGAGAATTTTCCAAAACTCTAGGTGTGCCTTATACGTAGGAGATTAGGGTACTGTGAACATGCTGGGGTGGGAGGGGAGCAGGGTGTAGCAGAAGTCCTGTTACCTACATTTATTTTATGTCAATAACTTCTTCCCATAGAGATAGCATTGCAGGGCCGATCCGCACACCCCCAGTGGCGTAACGTGTGTCGATCCACCACAGCGGCAGATCCACCACTGCAGCCTCGTTCTGGGTGCATGTAAACATTCAAAATGGCGGACCGGCGCTTGTACGGGGAACTACGGTACCAGATTTTGATAATTTCTCCTTATTTAAACCCCCTAAAAACATAAAATAAATATAGAACTAAACTCCCCTGGTGTCCTCGGTGGCCGATCCACCCCTCTGGGGGTGGTCTCCCCCGAGGGCTAACGCCCTCGGGGGAGACCACCCCCTCGTGGTGGATCGGCCACCTCGTACACCACGGTCGTTTAGTTCTATCTATGTACCAGTTTCACACTGGGGGCATCGTTGTGCCACTGGCCCCATTCAACATTTACACCTCAATGTTTTGTGTGTGTGTGCGGGGGCTTGCTTGTGCGGATGGGCTACAAGTAGCTCCTGTGGCCATCAAAACGTTTTCTAGATTTTAAGTATGTCCGCATAAGAGGGAGTGAGTGAGTAATAGATGTTAAACGCCATTTCGACAGCTAAGGTCATATTCATGGCGAGAACTATATTACACAATTTCACAGAGGAATATGTCGGTGCCCGCGCATATGTGCACCACACACATTCTGAGAGATAGAAAAGAGGAGAAATAGACCCTTTTAAGTGGGATAGGGAAGCCCTCCGCATTAGAGGGAGTAACTCATCATTTCAGAATGAAAATTTAGTGTCCGCAGGGCGAGGTGGCTGCATTAGAGGTGTGGTCGTATTAGAGAGTTTATTATATTAAAATAAGGAGAAAAACGTTTTGGTCTCTCCAGAAATGGCCGTATTAGAGGGGTGGCCGTGAGGTGAGAGTTGACTGTATAGAGCCAGCAAAAGTGTGGAATATGAAGGATTATTGACAAAAACTAGACCTGGCCTGCGGCAAAGCCTTTGCCTCGTGATTTTTGCCAAAAAGTGCCCTTGCCAGGTGTGATTTAAGTTATGCCTCCGGGTTTTAGCTGCAGATCCACTGCTGTGAGCCTTACTGCGAATGTTGTCTTCCGTGTGAACATCTGAGAGCAGTCACATATATCAAATAATTTTGATTTTTTTGCGAATGTTGTCGCATGCCGCACGGACGTCGCATGAACTTTGTCGCAGCAGCAGATCCACTGCTGGTACCTTTTCTCCAAGAACACATGCACGAGTGCAAGACGCAAGTGATTTGCAGCAGTAGATCCCCCACTTTTCACTGCTGGAACGCAATCTGGCCCCAGCTCGACCACTTGCGTGAGTCGTCTCGGGCGACCAGCGTTTATGGGTGAAAGTAGTTCTGGCCGCTCGTTGCTGTAGTGGTAAAATGTAGGCAGGTACCATGCGTAGTAATATTCCACAGAAAATGGGGACCCACAATCCCCAAACATGAGAGAGGGTATCCCCTGAATCCCGACCGGACGAGACTGGCTGGAACGTTCACTTTGGAGGAAAATTCTCAAGAAATTGCACTGGATTTCTTTCTCTGAGACTGAAATTAGTGAAAAAAATATCAACCCCCTCCCCCAACCGAACCCCCTTTGCTTTGTTAGGGAGTGGTTATTTATTTATAAAGGGGGGGGGGGGCGTAAAATTTTCAGACCCCTCCCAAGGGGGGGGGCTAAAAAGAATTCACCCTCTTTTTAGCAAAAAAGCCAGTGCGCTACTATGGATCAAAGAGGGGCGTGAAAACTCTCCGCACCTTCGGCGTGAGCAAAAGATTTTGACTGCCGTCGAGGGGGGGCATACAAATTGTCCACGCGAAAACCCACCCCCCCCCAGATCAGTGGGCCCTGTTGATAAATAAATAATGACCACTCCCTTAGACGGCTTAGTGGTTAAATTCTAAAGGGAAAATGATCAAACTAGATCATTGTTTCGAATTTGTAAGGAAGGCAGAGGCTATATATCATAAATAGCTTGGCAAATTGGACGGGAGGTGGACTTTGGAAAGAGTGGCTTCCGTTGGTCCGACCGTAAACGACGTCAACAATGCATCAAGAAACGGCGACACGGGTCATTCAGCATTCGAACCCGGAGGTCTGTCGCAACTTGTCGCTCTTCTCTTCACAATGTGAACTTACACGGCGCAGTCCGAGTTCGGGGCTAGGTACCCTGTTATCTAGATTTGAAGACTTTATTTCATTCCAACAATGAACATTAAGACTAGCATTCTTTTCATTTCGAGGAAATATTTATGGTTCTACAAAAATAACGTTTTTTAGCCGTTCCAGTGGAACGTCACCGTGATGTCAACACAGGTTGACAGAAATCACTGAGGAAAGCCGACCCTCCTTTACCCATTAAAAACAATGGAAAATCTCATCTTACCGCCTGTGAGTTTCGGTGAAACATCTCCAAACGGTGACGGATTAGATTGGTGTTGTTTGGTTGGAGGTGTAGATGGAGAAAGAGTCATTGGCATGCATCTTCTTCGTTTAGGTGAACGCGCAGACGGGCTGTGAAGTGGGTCGAACTCCAAGCTCCGTTTGAGGGTCGCTCCACAAGCCATTTTTAAAGTGCAAGTTTATACCCAAAACGGGCACTTACAGTGTTCAAATGCACCAAAGGGTTGAGATAAAAGACCCTTCAGTCGTTTGATATCACTAAATATGCACCAATGTGTCTCAGAACAGAGGATGATTTGGATTCCTGAGCGTCTATCCTACATGCCGTTCCAATCGTAATATGGCCGAACTTCTAAACAATTCAATCTAGCTGCAGCCTCGTTGTCGGTTTGACCCAGTTACAGAGGCAAACTTCCTGTGCAAGAAAGGTGCGCACTGACAGACCTGGGCCCCCCACCTTTCCAAAATCACTGAAATTTGGACTTTTCCCTCAAAAATCACTGAAAAATACACTGGCAGTTCGAGTAGGTAAGTATCTGTGGTCCAAATGGCCTGATCAGGTGCTGGCATTCATTTAACATAAGAGGCTGATTTTGATGATTTTTGTCGGCTTCTTCAATTATCGCTCAGATATCACTCCCGCCACACTCGGCAAGCAAAGCCCAGCAGGTATTTCACCGACCTGCTGGATAAAAGAATTATCAACCGTTACAATTACGTAATCACTAGGTGTGAATGGCTGTCCACATCATGCGGCACATGGCCATGTTGTGGGTGTGGCTAGCTAATGAGGGTCTATTAGGTTATGGTCAACGGAGGGGGGGGGGGGAGGGGAATAGGAGTGTTACTTTCAAACGGGGGGGGGGGGGGGGACGGGGGTCAGTTGCGCAGGACTTTCTTGGGTTGTGACCTACGGGAGTGGTCATTATTAGAGTTTTCGCGCCCCCTCTTTGATCTATACTATAGTAGCGCGCAGGCTTTTTTGCTAAAAAGAGGGTAAATTTTTTTAGTCCCCCCCCCCTCTCAAGAGGGGTCAAAATTTTTTTACTACACGTATTATAACAGGCTGTCTTACACTGATGTGTGAAATGCTAAGGATTTAGAACAGAGATCTCATTACAAACTTTGATACAGGAAAGCCTAAAACAATAGGTTGGTGGGGGGTATTCTTAGATTTACTGGTCCCCATTCTTGGATGTGTAGACAGGGGCCAGCCCCTGTTTTTGGGGCTGTGTACAAATGACATCATGCATTTTTGGACCATTTTTGACCCCCCCTCCCCCCTTGTCATGTTTCGTCATACAACACTTGACCCCCCCTCAGCATGACGTCATGCAGAGAGATACCCCCCCCCCCCCCCAAGTTCAACAAAGGGAGGGGGTGGATTGGGGGGAGGAGGAAAAATAATTTTGATACCTCAAGGAGTGGGAGGGGGAGGGGTAAAAAAAATTCATGCCTTTTCATCAAAAAAAAGCCTCTGGATAACTATCGATGCTACCCTGAGGCAGCAGCGGAGATTCAGTGGTATTTGAGATGCTGCCTAAGGGCAGCAGGGGTCCTTTTCACAAAGGGTTAAATCAGTATGGGGCCTGGATTAGGGGTAAGAGTAGTGCACCCTGGCCTGGACATCAACTTGACTTTACACTGACATTGACTAGTGACACTCATTGAGTCAGATGTCTGAGGAAGGCATGCATGTAGGGCCTATAAGTATTACATTTCCCTACCTTTACAATTTTTCTTTTCTTGCCAGAACCAAAGCAAATTGTGATTTCTTGATCACATGATGTCTTGCAGCCCATGATCCCCCTCCTCCCCCCCTTGTCATGCTTGGTCATGGGAAGTGGGACCCCCCCCCCTCCTCCCCTCCTGCATGACGTCATTTGTACACCGGTCCCGGTCCTGGGGGGGGGGGGCGGTTTGCAGTGGCTACCACTTCCGACCTTGAGTACCCCCTCCCCCCGGATTGGATCTTCTAGAGCTGAAATAGCAGACCAGTGGGTAACTGGGTTGTGTCAGGAATCTGGGACCGGTCAAATGCACAGATTTGGGGGGAGGGGGGGGGGCTTTAGGCTCGCACATGGTAGGTGGGAACATCGAGTGACTACCATCACCCCCCCCCCCCCCCGCCCGTGGATCCATCCTCCCTCAGCCCCTGTTCAAGAAAAGGACCACTCCCTAACAAAAGAAAGGATGGTGCGGGGGTCCGTGGGAGGCAGGGGGTATGGTTGAAATTACAATAAAAATGGACATTTAATAAGCAGGCCCTTTAATTATGATGGCCCTATGATGAACTTGGAATTTTAATGGATTACAGACTTTTTCACCAAAGACTGGGTAACATACTAAAGCATTAGCCAACAAGTTTGGAAGTTGGAAGGGGGTGGGGGGCAACACTCACCCCTTCTTAGTGAAATAGCCCACCCATTCATTATAGAATAAGGGGGGGGGGGGCAAAATGATTTCTGACCCATCCAAGGGGGAGGGCCAAAAAAATATTTGACGCACTTAACTGAAAATCCACCACCCCTCTCGTTGTTAAAAAATGACCACTCCCTATGACCACTGTGTTGAGACTGAAGACCATCGGTAAAATAAAAAAAACAAAAAAAACAACAAAAACCGGAAACCTCCCCCCCCCCCACACATGTCCACCAAAATTTCCCGTTGGCGGGAGACAAAGAAACTGAAAGAACTGAAATGTGGCATGAAAAACCATCCCTTTGGGCATCAAACATCGGAATATGGAGAAATTTCAACCTTTGAAAGACAGGAAGCGGAAGGTCTAAAACTTTCTTTTTGGTCAGATATTCCAAAATTTTGTTTTTTTTTAAAAATCATGTGAGTGAGCAGGGTTTTTTTTTTCAAGGACCTTTTGAAGTCTAATGGATTTCTTGCTGGAAATGTGAGGCGTGAGCAAATTTCTTCTTAAAAAAAATTTGCCAAACATTAATAGAAAACTTGAAGAAAATGAGGTGAGTGAAATCTGTAGATAAAGTAAAGGTTGTTGTGTTTTTTTGTTGTTTTTTTTTCAAAAAAAAATAAAAAAAATTGTATTCCCGAAAATATGAAGATGGCGATCCATAGACCAACTTATTTTTTTGATGTGGCCTTAAAAGTGATTTTTTTTTTTTTTTAAATGACAAAAATCTCGGCGGCGGATCCTTTATTCAAGTTATCAGAATAAACCGGACTTAGTGGTATAATAATTGAACAACGTGGGTCAGTGTAGATAGAGGTTACAGGGGAAAGAAACCAGCAAACATGAATGTAAAGGCATGCAAAATATATACTCTGAATGTAACGCTACAGAATTATGTGAAATTAGAAATAGATTTGAACAGAAAATCCACAGCGTCAATAATTAAAAGACTATGATAAGACTGAGTAAAAAAAAGCATATGACTACTGTTTAAGCCTTTAGTATTATGCAGACCTTTCACTGAAAACTGGTCAATTTTTCATGCCCCCCGTCATACTAAGGGGTCCAAAGAATATTGCCTCCCATTCAAGGGATCAAAACAAATTTTGCCCCTTTTCAAACATACCCCTTATCCCCTTGATAAAATAATGATAACTCCGCTACAGACTATAGCTGAATGGTCTATAAAAGGAATAAACATGTTAAAACCCTATTGATTTTATTTTCAGAGCCTTGTACCTGAGCTATGGGCAGAAAACGGAAGGGGGTGCCTGAGCGGCTCGACCCGGCCAAGCAGCTTAAATTGGCCTGGAAAATGAGCGACCTTTCAACAGATGCACTTCGAGTCATTCCTGATAACGACCCTTCTTTGCGACAGGAGGCTGCAAATGCTACAAACCGACCAATAGCCAGCACAAGCTCACAACCAGGGAAGATAAGGACATGTAATCTGGAGATCCAGCGGATGCTTGCACACATCCATGCCAGACAGTGTTGTATACAGATAAGACATAAGACACAGTTCAAGGAAAACGAGTGGTATTGTCATCTAGGGACCTTTTCCCTACAGGTCCCAATGCCGAATGCAGGAAGCCACGATTGTCTTCCTGAAAAACTACCAGACGGTCTAGATTTCTGGTTGTATGTCAGTTCAAAATCTGAGAGGCATTTGGTATATTTTGAAAGTAACGACCCTGATATCGAAGAGCTAATATGCATGGATGGTAAAAGGGTAATGTACTTCCAGGCCTTGGCAAATGTGTCCTTTGATCTCCTAGAAGGTCTGAAATTGAAGGCATTGCCTCTAGAACTTGGGAACTACAACGCCTTCACTGGTACATTTGAAATCAGGATTATGGCAACAGAGGCAGCCTTGGTGGATCTTCAATTCAGTAGTGAGGGAATAAGGCCAAAGAAAATAAACAAGTCCATCCAAAATATTATGGCTGAACTTCATGGATTCCAGTTCAATGGTAATCATTTTCTCATCACGATTTTATAGATAACTTTAAAAGTAGAGGAAAAGGGATTATCAATTGAAGCATCAATAAAATATTGATGAGACAAAATCTATAATTTGATGAATGGTATATTTGGTCTCAGAACACTACTGATGAATAGGATCTGGAATCATTAGTAGCCAGTACACAAAATAATCCTATTATGATTTATATTTGCATAATATCCTTCATAGCTTGAGAAACCTGTTTACATTCAAATATCCTTTCATCATTATTTCTTTGATAACAGAATATGATCCATATGCCAAGCCGCCCAAGCCTGATATGAGAGAGTTTTATGGCGAGATAAAAGCTCGACATGCTGCAGAGAACTTGAACATAGACGTCAACGTGCAGCACACCAACCTGAGACCCCGTCTACGTCAATACCAGAAGGACGCCGTGGTCTGGATGTTACATAGGGAAAATGTCGATACTGACGCTGTCAAATATGGTGGGTAAAATATCACTTGTTCTAAAATACTAAAAAGAAAAACAAAGTAACTGTTTGAATTAAAATCAGATGAACTGGTAAATTTGATTGGTATTTTTAGAGCTTTTTTTTCTAAGCTGGTTTAATAGAGTAAGTCGGATGGTGTCACAGGAATGGAAGAACAAATGTATATTTCCTCTTCCATACAGATCCTGAAAAACTTCACTTTCTCTATGAGGAATTCTACACCGAGGACAAACAACTCCTGTACTATAACAGACATGGAGGATAGTAAGTACTGATATATAATTTTCTTATAGATATATGCAAGGAATTCTCACATAATAGCTGCATATGACGTCTAAGGCGCACACTGCCTTTAGGACCATTGTATAAGCACATAAGGGGATTGAATTATATATACCATTCTTATCATACTCAATATATGTCACATTAATCTTCTGATTCGCCTAGACAAAGCGGTAAATTCACAGCTGCCGCCCTTCCGTCAGTCACAATTATGTCCCCTTTTATTGATGAAATGGTGGTGGAATACCTGTTCCATCAAAAAAACGTCCAAGGAATCGGGACAAAATCATGACGGAATCCTGCTGGGAAGTAAGACGGCAGTTTAATCAGCACTTAAGCTTTTAAGCAGTGTTTCACCACTAGTTAAGGCCACACCAAAAAAATAAGTTGGTCTACGGACTTTGGTTTTGAAAAAATGGTGCGAGTGAACGAAATTTTTTTTTTTTAAGATTTCTTTGCTGGATTCCTTGCTGGAAAAGTGAGGCGAGTGAAAAAAATTTATTTTAAAAATTTTTTTGCCAAACATCACAAAGAGAAAAATTGTAGAAAATGAAGCGAGCGAAATCTGTAGACGAGATTTTTTTTCAAAGAAAAACAAAATTTGTATTTCCGAAAATATGGAGAGGGAAATCCGTAGACCAACTTATTTTTTTGGTGTGGCCTAAGTTGCCACTGATATGTCATCTAGATACATATTTCCTTATATTCACACAAGACGTATGAATTTCCCTTACCAGTTTGGTGAAGAAGAAGCCGCTATCCATAGCACCACCAACTGGTGGTATCCTTGCTGATGAGATGGGACTAGGGAAGACGGTGGAGGTTCTGGCTTGTATGATGAGTCACCCCAGACGTGACCTGCCCGCCCTGGAGGAACTACCTGTTGTGCCTGATGAAGAAGTATGTGCATCTTTAATTTTTAACCTCAATTTTGTGATAAGGTCTGGGTCTACTCGCAACCACTGCATAGGTTTCCCTAAGCTATCTTAAAATGATCTTAACCATTAGTTATGTCAGTTAAACCCCACTTGTTTAGGGGTTACTGGGTATAACCAGTGCCTCACACTGTCAATCCAAATACCTTGGATTGACATTGTGAGGCACCGGTTATACCTCGTAGCCCTTACCAAGTGAGGTTTAACTGATAAATCACCCATGGGACACCACGCAACCATTAGGGATGAGAGGCTTCAGACATTTTTATGATATTTAGGGGTTACCGGGGGTATGTCATGTTTTAAAAGTGAATGTCTAAATCAACCAAAACCTTTATCAAAACAGGAAAAGATTCCTGAACCACAAATTAGATTTGGATCCATAAACTTCCTGGATGTTAATTATATTATGTACCGTAATCTCCCGTGTATAAGACGCGTCCTCTACGCCAAACAAAATGCTGGGGCGTCTTATAGCATTCTCCCAAGAAGGGTGTGCATCTTATACGAGGGGTAATTTTACTATAGAACAGTACTGGGTTGACAAAAATCACCCCTAAGAGGTGCGTCTTATACGCGAAAATGCTTCTCCCAAGAAGAAGGGGCGTCCTATACGCGCACCGCGTCTTCTACGCGGGAGATTACGGTAGTATAAGTTATCTTACCATTTTTCACTTTTAGTCCTCCTCTGATGAAGAAGAAGGAGACACACATGAAAGCATCAAGCAAGAAAACGATACCTCACAACAGACAGATGCAGTATCTGGGGGCTTATCTAAAGGAGACGATAAAGGGGTGGCTGAAGGAGATCACCCTCCAGCACAGTTTGATCATGACTACTGTCAAATCTCACCAGTGAAAGCTGAACATACAGATGACAAGGAAGGAGGAGATAAGGCTGATAGCATAGAACCAGCTATGGCTGTGAAAGGTAAGAAAGATTCGACAGGCAACAAGGTTAAAAATAAAAGGCGTCAACGCCGTCAGAAGGAGTTAGAATCTAAGGCCAAAGAAGAGAAAACTAACCAGTCTAGATCAATTGTACATGAGAATGGAGATGAAGTACCAGCTGAAAAGGATACTCAGAGTCTTGACCAGTCCTCTACTAACAACGATACTTCATCCATTGAACCCTCCACATCAGCAGATGACAACACTTCTGAACCTGTTGTGAGCATTCCATTCAGAGTTGTCAAGAGTAAACCAAAGAAGAAAAAGCAAATTGGGTTCGTGACCATCACCGAGGATGAAGAGTCGAACGATTCAAAGTTCTTTGATGAAGCGCCTATCAAACAGAAAGCCGTATTTGAGTGTATATGTGGTTTGAAGAGTTCCGTTGATGCGGATACGGACAAAAAGAGTCGCGTACAGTGTTTGAGCTGTGGGCTGTGGCAGCACCCGGACTGTGTGAAGTATGACTTGAAGGACCCTTACCGTGGACCTTACCTCTGTCCGCACTGTCACGTCGTGTCGGTAAGTATGCATTTTATTTCACACTCTACCTGAATAAGCTGAAATTTGATTAGAAATCTTAATACAGCCTGCCGTAAATTCCCGCTGTTAGCGAACAGGTTATATGTGATGATTGATCGTATTGGGTAGTTCTTGATAGATAAAGAAAATTCATAGGGAACTTCTAAAGTATTCCCTACCTTTTGTTGTCGATTTATTTAAGATAACACTTTCAGGTTTAAATTATAAACCTTTCTGTGGCATATTAATTTTAAGCAATACAATTTATCAGGCAATTTCCTCAACGTGTAATCAATGGTTACCAGTGTATTTCATGCTTACTTTTTATAATATGTGAATATGTAATCAAGTCCCTAAATGTTTGCCCATTAGACCCCAGTGCCATCTGGAGCTACATTGATCATATCACCAAACTCCATTTGTCACCAATGGGTGGATGAGATCCACAAACACATCCACCAGGAAAGACTCAAAGTTCTGGTAAGTTTTTGATAAATGTTTAAATGCCTCAGAATTCATGTTCCTTGGTCATGATACAATGCAGTGCTGCTGACCTATTGGGACCTACTCGGTGAATGCAGTCCTGGTAGGTAGACTTATGCTGCATCAGGATGATGCATGGCATATCAAATGCAGTGCACACTGGCTGCATTCATGTTTCATGAAGAGCAATAATGGTGTCACCGCATAATGCACTACACTAATCACAGAAAATGATTCAATGAACTTTTCAATACTCTTGCAGTTACATGTTTTAACTCCCAGTTTAATTCTACCCAGTTATTTATGAAACATTTTAAATTTACTGGGTTGATTCCCTGAGGTAGATAGCAGTTTCTGTACAGAGGACCTACTAGTATACTGCCTACAATTTCCCCTTTACAGGTGTATGGAGGTGTGCACGTACATGGCTTTCTGCAGCCACAGTCCCTTGCTCAGCACGACATTGTGATTACTTCATATGAAACGCTACAAAAAGAAATAAATTATGTCGACCTACCGCACAGCAACAGTAAGTGCAGCCTGCAGACTTAGATATTAATGATTTGAAAAGCGAGCATGAAAACCAAATCAATAAAAAGCAGTATATCCAGTATCATATATTCACAAGCTGCATTGCGCAAATAAGCCGTCGTCAGACTTTGGCCATCTCCCATCAGCTGAAGTTTGACTTGTATATACAAGCATCATCAAAAGCAAACAGAGTAGGTGTAATATCACCTGTATGAGCTACCCTCAGACATTGGGCATCTTATATGTTAAGCTGTACTCAGATCTTAGTCGCATAAAAGCTTAGGTTTCCTATTCACGATATTATCATTCAAGTACTTTCACACTTTTCCTAGGCCAGGCTGGTCGGCGATTCCGACATCCCAAACGGTTCATGGCTGTACCTAGCCCCCTGATAGCTGTTGAATGGTGGAGGGTGAGTCAAGTTTGTTATATCAGAGATATGTAGTACACGCCATGGTAATATTGATAAAAATGTGTCCCCATAATCCTTGATTTGGTTGATGAGGAATGCCCTACAGTCTGATAAAAACGAATTGATCAGAATATCAGCATTTGTACACCTGTTTTTTTTTGTATCATCATATTATATTGCTTGGTACATTTCAGATTTGTCTTGATGAGGCCCAAATGGTGGAGTGCACCACAACAAAGGTAAACCTGAGTAAAATCTAGATATCAGGTAGAAATCCCGGGGTAGAACTCTAATCAGTACCT
This sequence comes from Acholoe squamosa, assembly GCA_949317995.1. Classification (NCBI taxonomy): domain Eukaryota; kingdom Metazoa; phylum Annelida; class Polychaeta; order Phyllodocida; family Polynoidae; genus Acholoe; species Acholoe squamosa. Next base: position 21,956,983 of record OX439037.1, on the reverse strand, counting down.
AATCATTTCGTTATGAAAGATGTTCACAAAACCTGACCTCAGTTTTAAATAAAATAATTCCCCCCCAGCTCAGAACTTCTCTGCTGTAATTTTGTAACTTTTATTCTGAGCCTTTTGTGAAAATCATATTTGTTTTCTTTTGGGTTAATCACCTTCCTCTCTGACATCTAGTAGCATCGCCCCCAAAAAGTGTGTGAATCTTCCTACCTCATATGCGTTACATCAGGTTCATATGTTTGTAGTCTGCAGAAATGGCCCTACGTCTGTCGGCAGTAAACCGGTGGTGTGTGACGGGTACCCCGGTACAGAAAGGACTTAATGGTCAGTATGTCACTCTTAACCTGAAACACGGGCCTCCCTAGCCCACTTAAAAGGGTCTATATCTCCTCTTTCCTATCCCCTCAGGATGTGTGTGGTGCACATATGCGCGGGCACTGACACATTCCTCTGTTAAATTATCAACCTGTGAAGCACGGGATAGCCACTTAGTGCCGCTAAAGTGCTATAAAACACAAATCAATCAATCAATTAACCTGAAACAAAGTAGTTTCTATTTCCACTCACGCCACTATGCTTACGTGTAAGTTTTCCCTGTTTTTAAACATTATCACCTGGATACCATAGTCCCCCATCAGTCATGGAGCTGCGCCCTGTATGCATATATTATTCAATGCTTACTGTCCCTCGTAGAACCTCGTAAAAGATGGGGTATACCTAATCGGGGGGAGGTATATCCCGTTATTACATTAAAATAGCAAACAAGCAGCCTTTTATAACATAACATTATGACAATGGTGTTTAGATACAAGAATATGAAAGGCAGTGAGAAAGAATAATGGAATGTTCAAGATCTTTTTCTCCATATAAAATGTACCATAACCACCATGAAATGTCATAACATATATCAATTTCTATAACGTCTCTGCCATGGAGATCTGAGAACAATATGTACTGAGTATGTCTAAAACATCACATGGAAACTGCTCTAATTTTTAAATGACTCCTTGAAAGGGCAGTTGTATAACCTCTCTGTCACTAAGTTAGTCCTAATGAAGAGCTGAGAAGCTCGAAACGTTAACTCCAGAAACTTGAACCTGCCACTTTGTGTGATATTTTTTTTTGTGGAAACCCAAAGAGGGTTTAGGGTATATTCTATCTTTTTTAATTTGCAGATCTCTATGGCCTCCTGCTGTTCCTGGGTGAGGACCCATACTGGGTGAACACATGGTGGAATCGGCTCCTGTACCAGCCGTACAGCCTAGGTGACAAACACGCCATGCACGAGGCCTTGGGCAATGTTCTGTGGAGGACCAACAAGGACGATGTCATAGATCAGGTCAGTTCAATTTACCGTCAAATTCATATACTCATCGCCAGCTTTTTGAGTATAAGCTATAAACTGATTACAGGAATATCCTGGAAGGCTCACCTGAGCTTTGTAATTATGTCAGTCATTAAAGTGCCTAGATGTTATGCCCGGGATATTATGTCTTGCATACAAGCAAAGCCCGATGAAGTCATAATATAATCCCCAATAAGTCTTCGATTGGTGCATATGCCATGGTGTGGCTTTTGATATTGGTCTATTAGACTGAACTCCAGGTCGGGCTTATATTCAAAGTATGACGTATATGTAAGGATTTGCTGGTACTGTAAAACTGCAAATTCAGAAGCTGAGGCTTTTTTTTTTTTGCTTTTTTTTTCAGGACTGAAGATATCTTCTACCATACACAGTATTTGCGGCTTGACTAACACTTACCGGCATGGGGATTTATCCAAAATCTTGGATATTTAAAGGTCAAATGACTCAGTCTTGTTATTTGCACAGATCCATTGAGAAAATATTCTAACATTGGGATGACATGGGTGGGATTAGACTCTTGAAGGGGCCCACTACCTACATTTCATCTTGAATGCCACCTGGAGGAGAGATTTAGGAGCCTGTACCTTTCTTCAAAACCCAGTCCCTTGCCTGGCTCAGCTTAATGAGGGGAATGTTTTTCATGTAAATTTCATTTCAATATTGTCTCTTCTATCCTTAAAGTCATTTACAACTTGTCGATATCTGTACTTTGTGTAGATTTGCCTGCCGACACAGAGTGAGGAGATCCACTGGTTGACATTCTCCCCTATCGAGGACCACTTCTACAAGCAAACCTTCTCACAATGTGCACGGGTTGGACTCAGGGTAAGATATAGCATCCATTTTACCTGTTTGATCTGTAAAAAACGGTCATTGAGGGAGGGAACCATCATTTTCTCACAAAGGTGGGAAATGTTTTAACCCCTCACGGGCGGGGGGCGTGAATCCCCTGTTTATTATGGATCAACGCCAAGCTGATATTTCGATATACCGTAATCTCTCGCGTATAAGGCGCAGCTCGCCTATAAGGCGCACCCCCAACTCAGGGAGGTCTGTTATAACATATAAGGCGCACCTCTGAGGGCAGATTTTTGTTAGTTTAGTACTGTTCTATAGTAAAAATTACCACCCCTATAAGGTGCACCTCTAACTCAAGGCAATTTACCTCCCACGTATAAGACCCAGCAGCATTTTGTTTGGCCTATAAGATGCGCCTTATACGCGGGAGATTACAGTACATGTGATTTTTGAGAGCGGGGAGAAGAGGCTAAATATGTTTGCAGCTCCACCAACCCCATCTGTCAACAATTGACTACTCCCTTACATTCTATCCCATTCCAGAGTCTGTCTAAATGGCAGGACACGAGCATCAAACTCAACACAGTTGACAGATACACTCTACATGCGGTAAGTCACACTTTGATAATCCGTCCAGAACCTACCGGTAATACGAAAGATGCTCTATGTATGACGCTCAAGTTTTTTTTTCTGATTTAAAAGCATTTAAACCTACATATTTTTGTGCTTTGACATACCAGGCAGGCACACTGCCAGGCTTTAAGTATGTCAGGAATAGCAGCGGTCTTGAATACCAGGACTCTGAGTCTATTAGGACAAGGGAGCTTAATCACTGAAAAATTGTATATATACTGAATCAGTATATGGGCAAAGATGAAATAATTTTAGTGTACATCAATGACATAGATCCTTTACACTACAGCTTCTTGGACCACTGAGCAGGATCAGACAGGCCTGCTGCCACCCACAGGCTGTCCGAGGGTCATTCCTCCCCATCCAAAAATCGTGAGTACCTTACACCTGTACCGTCCACATAGCCATGCACCCCAGCTATTAATAGTGACTGACCTTAGGGAAAAGCTATATCAAAGCTATTATTGCCTTTGGTTTAAATATATGTCAATCATGCATTAACATCGTCTGTAATTTAGGGACCTCACATACACCATCCATAAATATTGTGAAAATGTATATGCCTTTTTAGTTGTCTTTGTCATGTGTCATCTGCGGCTAGTAAGATAGCAACTCAAACTTTTGAAACCTGTTCTTGTGACCAAATATACCGTAAATAATCTTGGTCAGGCCCAGGGACTAATATGTGTCTTCTTGATATGTATATTAATTAGACACGTTAGTTCAAGAATATTTCCCTTTCTCTCCATATGTAATAGTACATAAAACACTGCGCTAACTAAGACTTGGATAACCTGATTATAACAATATGCTTACAATCCAGTACAATGACAATGGAGGAACTTCTTGTGTCGATGACTAAAAAGGCGCGACTGGAGTGTGAGGAAGCGCATCGCCAACTTAACGCTGCCATGAACGGACTGGCAGGACTACACATTATCAGAGAAGAGGTTGGTCTTTTACTCTTTAAGTGTGTTGATGTCATAGAGTATTTCTCAACTATATTAATTTCTTCATTCATTCTTTTGCCCATGGGAATGCACTTCTTGAGAAAATTGTGAGCCAATATAACAGGCACTTCAAAAGTCGATGAGCATGATATACAAGAGGCGTTGGTATAACTTTTATATGATCAGCGTTTCAAGTGGATTCAGCACTGAATATCAGATACAAAAATAGAAAGAAGATAAAGTGGGAGATGCATTCTCTTGTCTCACATTTCTCAACTCACTCAAGAAAATGTCTATCACTAGCCTATTCTATACAGGGATGTAAGTTTTCCGAATTTTGTCTGATTTCAGAATTTTATAAATTCGCCATGACTATGTTTTTATTAGTCTATCTTCTTTGATCATATAGTTTTTCAGTATTTTACAGTGAATTCAGAACTTCTTCGAGAATCCTCAGAATTTCTCATACAGCCTGACTTACATCCCTGTCTATAGCACTTATGTTATCAGCAAGTTGTAACTAAAAGTCATTAATGGTAAATGAAATTTTAATTGCAGTATGTGGAGGCGGTGGATATGTATCGAGAAGTGTTGCGCTCCATAGCTGAGCACAAGGAGCAGTTCCGCACTGACCCTCTACAGAACCTTCACACCCTGCAGAACCTGGATGAGGTGCTCACACTCAAACCAGAAGGTGTACATCCCACCCTAAGGGATGACAAGCTAAAGGAAGAGGTGAGATTAAGAAAACCAAAATATCATGGGGTTAGGTGAAACAGAAGAATATATCATAAATGTTCTTGAGGTTTATTTTTTTAGGTGCATGTACTAGACTATGTTTTTGACAGGGCTAAGATTTGAACGTCCTTTATGCACAATGAATTTTTTTAAACATGTACTAGACTATAAGTGCTGGATTGGGATATTTTGTAATATCACTTGCGGAAGTGACAAAAAGCAAATATATAATGACCAATATTCAATCGCCTTAAAAGCTGCTGATTATGACGTAAAAACAGAAATTAACTCCCAAATCTTGACGTAGGCAACTGAACTGCGTAAGAAATACCTATTGAAAGCGGCTTCTTTCGTGGAACAAGCAGCAGAGGCATGGACTCCAATACGTAAGTCGCTGCGTGAAGTACGAGCAGAGCTAGCTGGTGGTGAGGACTGGTGGGCAGACCTGCTGCAGTGGGTGATTTACATTGGGTCTGATGAGTTACTCATAGAGCGGGTGAAGACGGAGCTGCTCGACAAACGCTCACCTGGCAATGTCAGTCTAGCCAGCAGGTAGGTTTATAGTGTGTCTGTATGAATTCTGTACAAATCGTGTACTTTAAAATGCATGTGTATTTAAATTGTCTAAATTGAGAATTGAATTAAGAAACAATCACAACGTTTTCTTGGCAACAGAAATATAATTATTTTCCTTTGTTGGCAGATACCTTTATAAGATATCTGCAGGGTTAGATCGTTAGGCGCTGAAAGGTTTCAGTATTCAATCTTCAAAAGATCATCTGCCACTACAACATTGTACCTGTCAGTTACTTTTTTAAAAAGTATCTTAAACCTCCTTAAGCATTCATAATAATTACATCCTTTACCTTTGTATCCATTACGTTTGCATCCTTGTTTAGAACGAATGGTCACTCTAGAGTTCAAATGTTTTCTTTTGTTTCTTCTAGCTGAAAACTTAATGTCCCTCAGACCGAACTACAATTTGAATAGTACCTACCAGGTTGCATTGCAGTGGAGATGCATCAAATTGAATTAGCTTTACATGTTCAGATTATGCCATTTTCCCCCAGTTTCCGAGATGCTCGAGGTTTGGAGTATGTCTTGGCGAATGAGTTGGAGGCCCTTGATTCAGCCCACGAGGGTCTGATTGACAGTCTAAAGTCCTTGCAGGGGCAGCCCTCAGATGAACTCATTGACAGTACAGTGGAGTGCTGCCTCCGGCCGGCCAGACTGCCACTGAAAACGTAAGGACCATGTCTACTGATCAGCATATTCTTGCTTCTAGCAAGCCATTAAATTCTTCTCTTAATCAGAAATAACCTTTTATACTAAAGTTAAAGAATGACATTGCTCCGTGAATATGTAGTGTGTGTATATATGCAAATAAACTGTTCCTAAACAATATTTTGCAAAATTTTCATATTTCTACTATTTTCCACCAGTGAGAAGCATCTGTATTCCATGCATTATTTAACAGCAGAGGAAGACGTGTAAGTTCTATAACTCATTAAAACCGTTTCTCCTCCATTACAGATGCCCGTTCTGCAAAGCTAATGAGCTTTTTGATGTCTACGAGAATAAGCTGTTTTCATTCACAGACAAGTAAGTAAAATGAACACATCAAGTTAGCTGTGAAATAATTCACACAGAACATGGATACATGAACTCTCACCTTATAAAACAATGGAGGGAAAAACAAGTATTCTATTGAGAGTGAAGAGACAACTTTGTTTAATGTCGCTGCCCTGATCATTGTTGTAAGTCGCCATTACATACACTAAAGCATTAAGAAGCCTTTATAACCGCTCTTCATGAGTATATCAACCCATTAAGGTCGGCATGATACATAGGTGCAATGCTGGCTTACCTGTAGACAGTGTTAGCGTGTAAACCCACGATCCTCGGTAAATGAGCGCGGGAACAGCGCTACTGTGCCGCCCTCTGTGGTGAGAGAAGTAAACTAGCATTGTTGTTTTAACTGGAGACAACTTAATAAAGTAGTACTTCCGGTCCTGAAGCGTGGGCCACGAGGAGTCAGAGAATCCAAATGGAAGAAGTGTTTCTTGATTAATCCTTTCATTTGAAGAAGTAAATGCCCAAATTATCCTCCACAAAATGGCTTCCACACTAACAGGTCATGGACCCAGGCACAGGTTGATGTTTGATGGAGATGAGGGCAAGTATGAACTCTGGGAATGTAGATTTTTAGGCCACATGAGGCAAATGAAGTTACTGGATACAATTGCTGGGAATGGTATTGCAGCTGCAGATAAGAAGGCAGAGGCATATGCAGAAATTGTACAGTATTTGGATGATAGGAGCTTATCCCTTATCATGAGAGATGCTAAGGATGATGGCAGACAGGCTCTTAAAATTCTCAGAGACCATTACAAAGGCAAAAGTAAGCCCAGGGTTATTTCCCTTTACACTGAACTGACATCATTGAGAAAAGGTACTGATGAGTGTATCACCGACTACGTCATCCGTGCGGAGACCGCTTCAAATGCGCTGAAAGAAGCAGGGGAAGAAGTGAGTGACAGTTTACTTGTTGCTATGGTTCTGAAAGGTCTTCCAGCTGAATATAATACTTTTGGAACTGTTACCACCCAAAAGGATGACCATAGGTTCAGTGACTTTAAAGTGGCACTTAGAAATTTTGAGGAGACGGAAAAGTGCCGGTCGAGTGACGCTGAGTTAAACTCGAGACAGGAGAATGTGATGAAAACTGTGTCCGATGCCGGGAAGAGCGACAACCCCAGCAAACCGAGTTATACATGTTATGCTTGCGGAAAACCAGGACACAGATCTTTTGAGTGTAAAAATAAAAAGCAGGGTAACAAGTGGTGCAATAACTGCAAAACCAAAACTCACTATACAAATCAGTGTAGGAAGAAGGACTCGGCTAAAGTAGCCAGCGACGTTAGTTCGAAACCGGGTCATGCATTTGCGTTCAAGGTTAGCGTTGATTATGCGGATGTTTGTAATACAACTAGCCTGTATAGTTTATTGGTTGATTGTGGTGCAACTACTCATATTGTTACCGAAAAATCCAAATTTGTCAAATTTGATGAAAGTTTTGTTCCAGAGAAACACTACATAGAGTTGGCGGATGGCAGCCGTACAAACGGTGTTGTAGCAGGTAGAGGTACAGCCAGTGTACAAATTCAGGACAGTACAGGTAGGCCAGACAACATTCTTTTAGAGAATGCCCTCTATGTCCCATCCTATAAGCAGGATATATTTTCAGTGCAAGCGGCAACTGAAAAAGGCGCCAGTGTTAAATTCAGTCCCGACTCAGCTGAATTAAATGCGCCAGATGGTACTCGCTTTGAAATAGAGAAATATGGTAGATTATATTTTCTCAACAAAACTAGTAAATCTAGTGTTCGATCCCACCCAGTGGAAGAGTGGCATAAAATTCTTGGTCACTGTAATGTAAGAGATTGCATGAAACTCGAGTCAGTAGTTGATGGTATGAAAATCAGCGATAAGAACAGTTTTGATTGTGATACCTGTGTAAAAGGTAAAATGTCGCAGTTCAGAAATCATGATCCAGATAAACGGGCAGAGGCCCCACTTGATGTTGTTTACTGTGATCTCGCAGGCCCAATTGATCCTACAGCAAGAGACGGTTTCAGGTATGCCTTATCTTTTGTAGATGACTATTCAGGGGTAAACATGGTTTATTTTCTGAAGCAGAAGAGCGACACCGTAACAGCTACAGAGAAGTTCCTTGCTGATTGTGCACCATATGGTAAGGTGAAGTGTATTCGTTCAGACAATGGGGGTGAATTTACTAGTGCAAGTTTCGAAGCTCTGTTGGTCAAAAATCAGATTAAACATGAGAAAACAGCTCCCTATTCACCTCACCAAAATGGTACAGTAGAAAGATCGTGGCGCACAATATTTGATATGGCAAGATGTCTGTTATTAGAAGCCAAATTACCTAAAGAAATGTGGACTTATGCTGTTATGTGTAGTGTATACATCAGAAACAGATGTTTCAATGACAGGGTCAATATGACACCATTCGAAGCGCTCACAGGTAAGAAACCAGACTTGAGCGGTATGCATGTATTCGGTACTGTGTGTTATGCCTATGTACAGGAAAAGAAGAAGCTGGATGATCGCGGCGAGAAGGGTATCTTTGTAGGTTATGATAAGTGTAGCCCAGCATATCTTGTGTATATTCCCGAGCGTAACATTGTGCGTAGAGTAAGATGTGTGAAGTTCTTTGATAAGTTTGAGGAGGTAACAGACAGTTGTGATGAACCGGTGTATACCACACCGCAGGTAGAACCTGAACTTTACCCAGCTCCGGATGTAGCTGATGATGCTCCTCAGAATGGGGTTGGTGGTGAACCCGATCTAAACCTGCAGGGTAATAGGGACAATGCTAGGTATCCCCGCAGAGGACGTAACCCGCCTGGCTATTTGCAGGACTATGTAACCACCACTGTGGACTATTGTTATCGTATGTCACACATCCCGAACTCATATACTGATGCTATGAACTCGGACAATGCGCAAAAATGGCAGAACGCCATGGATGTAGAAATGGATGCGTTAATTGACAATGATACTTTTGAACTCACCACACTACCTGAGGGTAGATCTGCAGTGGGGGGTAGATGGGTGTATGCAATGAAAATGGGACAAAACGTTGATGAACAGTACAAGGCACGGTTTGTTGCCAAAGGATATTCTCAGGTCCCAAATATTGACTATCATGAGACTTTTTCACCCACTGCCCGTATCACATCGATTCGCATGCTTATGCAGTTGGCCGTCCAAGAGGACATGGTTGTTCACCAGATGGATGTTAAGACAGCCTATCTGAATGCGCCGATAGACTGTGAACTCTATATCGAACAACCAGAAGGCTATGAGGTGAAAGGTAAAAATGGTGAGAAATTGTATTGCAAGCTTAATAAATCTCTGTATGGTTTAAAGCAAAGTGGTAGGAACTGGAACAACATGTTGGACACTTACCTTGAGGAGGAAGGTTTCCAACAGTCTGAGACTGATTCATGTGTATATACTAAGTTTGAACAAAATTCCAAGACTGTTGTTGTAGTTTGGGTTGATGATATTATAATTGCAGCAAGCGATGAGAAGACACTCAACACAGTCAAACAGTCTCTGTCCACCAGATTCAAAATGAAGGATCTTGGTAAGTTATCATGGTTCCTAGGTATTGAGTTCAAATGTGAAGATGGATCTATTGAAATGAACCAAACCAAATATGTCGAGAAGTTGTTGAAAAGGTTCAAAATGGAAGATTGTAAACCCAGATCGACTCCTTGTGATGTAGGGTCCAATACTACAAAGGATGAGGATTCCGAAGAGCTAGCTGACGCTAAGCAGTATCGAGAAATAGTGGGAAGCCTCATCTATTGTATGTCAATCACAAGACCTGATCTGTGTTATGTTGTAACAAAACTATCTCAACATATGGTGAATCCCACCAAAGCTGATCTTGGTAGAGCCAAGCAGGTACTACGGTATATCAGAGGTACACTTGATTATGGACTAAGATTTCAGAAATCTGATGCTGAGTTAGAACTCAGTGGCTTTTGTGATGCCGATTGGGGTGCATCTGATGACAGAAAGAGCATAACTGGTTATGCATTCAGGTTGACCAACAATGGTCCACTCATTTCGTACAAAAGTAGAAAGCAACAGACAGTTGCACTTTCCACTTGTGAAGCTGAATATATGGCTCTGTCAGCTGCTACCCAAGAGGTAAAGTTCCTTAATCAACTTTTTACCGACATGACTGGTATTAAACAAACAGAGAGTGTTGTTTTGTATGGGGACAACCAAGGTGCATTGGCACTAGCTAAAAATCCTGTACATCATCAAAGGTCTAAGCATATTGATATCAGATATCATTTTGTGAGAAATGAAGTGCAGAATAATTCTCTCAAGCTAGAGTATGTACCCACAGCAGAAAACATTGCCGATGTTTTCACAAAGCCGGTTGCAAAACCCAGGCTTGTGAAGTTCCTGAGTGTACTAATGGGTACATAAATCTAAATCATCATGTATTGATAACCTGATGTGTTATCATAAATATTGTATTGATCATATCTGATATATGTTATTCAAAGTTGTATACATAAGTAATGTATCGATCGTAAGTTTAAGTGGGGGTGTTAGCGTGTAAACCCACGATCCTCGGTAAATGAGCGCGGGAACAGCGCTACTGTGCCGCCCTCTGTGGTGAGAGAAGTAAACTAGCATTGTTGTTTTAACTGGAGACAACTTAATAAAGTAGTACTTCCGGTCCTGCAGCGTGGGCCACGAGGAGTCAGAGAATCCAAATGGAAGAAGTGTTTCTTGATTAATCCTTTCATTTGAAGAAGTAAATGCCTAAATTATCCTCCACAAAATGGCTTCCACACTAACAGACAGTGCTGCACTCATGCAGTGTGACAAACAAAAGTCATAGTTCATCAAAACACTGTGCAACACCTAAAATAATTAATTTTCCAATATTAAATTAACAGAGGTGTGAGTGAGGTGAGTGGACTAGAGGGGGAGTCCATTTTCCAAGTTGGAACACGAAGGCAGGGGACGTGGGCAGACAGTGAGGCAGAACGTATACTTAAATCTATATTGAGCTTTGTCAGAGGATATGGAGGTAGGTCTATGTCAAATAACCACCCTAGATACTATAGATATGCTACTACCGGTAGATCTGTGGTACATTCTACCATGTACTCTTACTGAATGTAAGATTTTGTTCTTAGAGTTATAGAGATATTGAGGATTCTTAAACTGACATTGTCATTGATAACAAGAAATGCGGTTGTGACCGCGTAAAAAAACGCCTCCCGCCGTTAATATCGGTATTCAGTAATTTTGTATTGTGAGACCTCATCACATGGGGCAAATGAAATCATCATAGGGCACTCCCGTACCGCTTCGCGGTACCGCCGCTATGCGGCGTGGGAGGCGCTAAAAAATTGTCATGTATGCTACAAGGTAATATTCATTTAGAGTCAGCAGAATTTCAGTACACTATTACATGTTGTTTGACATTTCAGGTACTCCAACTTTGCCTGACGGCCGTAAGCTCACTGATGTCGGTACCAGCCATCTGAAACTCATAGAGGCTCTCAAAAAGGAATTTAAAGTAAGGCATTTTATCTAGAAATATAATAAATTAACGCGATTCATTTCATTTTGTGTATATGTATCATAATAAAATTGTGAATTTTATTTTCATATGATCCATACCTGTTGTAATTTTATGCTGAGCCTCCAGGAGAATATATGACCGAGTACACCTGTTAGATATCTTAGCCTATAGGTTCTACAGATTTATAAATACCACATAGTTTGAAATTAAGTAAAATATCAATAGGTAGTGCGCACACTGTGGATAGAGTTGAGGGCTCAGGTGTCTGCACATGATGAGTTGGACATGGCCACCACCCGACTCCGTCTCCGACTCCCCGAGGAACCTGTACCGGACCCACCACTACCCAACATCCTGGAAGCTGCTGAGGTAAGTAATATGGCATAATTGAAAGAAAAATGAATGAATAAATAAATAAATAAATAAAAAATAGAAAAAAAGAGACATGGAAAAAAACCGCAACTGAGCACGAAGATAGAGGATAGATAGGTTGAAAATCATAAACTCTTATTTATTATTCAGATGTAATATTGTGTTCTAGGGAATTAAGGAATGTCATGTCTATAATACATTGTTCAGTATATTGCTTTCTCTGCAGTTTGACAGTCAGCGTCTGAAGGTACAATCAGACAAAATCATTGCGCAGAATCTGCTTCGCAAGAAGATGGGTCAACTCATGTACCTGAAGAATTTGGCCAAGGTATTTTATACATGATATAAACTGTAAAGTGAAATAAACCTAAATATGAACCTGTGGCATAAGATTTTGTAGCAAGAGGATAACAAATACTAATATCAAAATGTATTGTTGACGAATATATGTCCAGGGTCAAAAATATCTATGACAGCATTACACATCTATTTATCAATTCAATGAAAAGTATTGATACGAGATCTTGCATTCAAATGTGACGTTTTATCATATTCCAGGCATCAACAGACATGGAAGGAGGTGAAAACCCAGAACCATGCCCAATATGCCAACGGACTCTGGGTAAAAAGGTAAGATAGCTGCTCATTTTGATATAGCCATTTAGTCGTTATTGCTCTGAATTTTTCTGGGCTTCCCTAGCCCACTTAAAAGGGTCTATTTCTCCTCTTTCCTATCCCCTCAGATGTGTGTGGTGCACATATGCGTGGGCACTGACACATTCCCCTGTGAAATTGTGTAATGTAGTTCTCGCTATGAATATGACCTTAGCTGTCGAAATGGCGTTAAACATCTATTCCTCACTCACTCTGAATTTTTCTTCTTAAAATTACCTCTAATGCAGCTCATTATTCATCTTCCTGAATTACTTCAACGCACTTTATTGGAATACACTTAGGTATCAAAATTCATAAGATACCCTGGTTTACATGTTTTTGGCGCCATGTTTTTCTTTTTGAATATTGTGCAAACAATGATAAATGAAAAAAAAAAAATTTATATCAATATGCTCCCCCTACCTTTCATCCTAGTGGGCAGTGTTGGCGTGTGGACACTGTTACTGCTTGGACTGTGTTCGACTCATGGTGCAGCAGTGCAGTGTGGGAGGACCCAACGCGCGTCTAAAATGTCCCATGTGCCGCCAGGGGACACGCTTCTCTGACATCAACTACGTCAGTACGGTCGTCGCTGATCAGGAGGAGGATAAGACTATCAAGGTCTGTGTCTCCAGTTTGAAGATTTTCCAACTTCCGGGATCAATACAAAAACTCATTACACTTGCATATAAACAATAAGTAGAAATCAGTATTTTGTAGTTATGATGAATGAATACCGCACTGGCGAGTAACTCACCAGCATTACATTGGCTTGTGTTTGGGCATAGGCCAACCGTGTGAGAGTGCTAGCATCATGCATGAATCCAGTACCTATAAGGGTTGCATTCAATCATGCATGATGATACATATCTCATCAAATACATTATGGAGCCAGTAAAGGGTTACATACGAGTTGAGTCCAGGAAAGGGGTAGATTCATAGCTAATGGCTAGCTAATTACTTGCCATTGCAGGGCGACCACTCGACAAAAGTGGAAGGCGTAGTGCGGTTTGTACTGGAAATCCTGAAGAAGGACTCGTCCACCAAGGTCCTTGTTTTCTCCATGTGGCAGAATGTACTCAACATCCTCGCCCAGGCCTTCACAGACAATGACATCCGCCATGTGTCACTTCTTGCCAACAATAAGTTCCAGGTAGGTTCACAATAAAATTATCATACGTCACAAAACTACTTAAAATTTCACATGTATCCTGCACACAGAAAGCACCCTAGCTTAAGGAACATCCTATATTAAGGGCAACTCTGAGGTTTGAATTATGTCTCTCTTTAGCATAACCTACACATTAAGTGACTTTGCGAGTATCCGATAGCTTTTGGGAGTAGCCAATAAGCAAGTGTTCATGGTTTTATGTAGCAGAATTTTATTTGTTTTGGGCATTTCCCTCGATATAGGGAAAGGTAAACCAATACATTATGATTCTTTATATTTGTTTTTCGTATAGTCCAAATAAGTCCCTTTTAAATATTACTTTCAGAGAAACCTCTCCCAGTTTAAAACGCTGGACTATATCAATGTACTCCTGCTGCCGGTCCACTCAGGTGCAAACGGACTGAATCTGATAGAGGCGACACACGTTCTGCTTGTAGAACCCATCCTAAACCATGGACAGGAACTCCAGGCCATTGGCCGCGTTCATCGTATTGGCCAGACAAAGTGAGTCCTAGTATTCAATTGGTGATTGGAAGTGTACTTTTAGCATTAACTCTTTAGTTGTGTTTTTTTTCGAATCCCCTATAAAGATAGAAGTGTTTCAGAAGTAAGGTTTTTGTGATCTTCATATATTAGTTTGTTTTTTTTCGAATCCCTTAAAAAGATAGGAATGTTACAGTAGAAAATCTTAATCTGTGTCTGTCAAATCTCATATACATTGTGAAGTATTCATTTGTAAGCCTTCTTTATAAATATGAAAATCCAAATCCTCTTTTGGAAGACCACACTTGTGTCACTTGATATGGCAAAGACATAACATGAATTCTGAAAAAAAAATTTTAATGACAGGCCAACCTTTGTGCACCGGTTCCTTGTTCGTGATACAATAGAAGAGCGCTTACACCACCTGCTATCAGTGCGCGCTGCACCCACCACAGCCTCTAACAACGCTGACGACACTCCCTTCACGGTCGGGGACCTTAAGGCACTCTACCTAGAGAGTCATGACCCAGACCTGGAGGAGGATGGACATGATGGCATGATAGTGGACCTGGAGGAGCATAATGCTGATGATGACATGCCTAGCTTGGAGGCTGCACAGGATGATGGGGTAGTAAATGAACAAGTGCCACAAGAGAGGTCAATATCCGAGAGGTCAGGAGAGGAGCAAGAAGTGACAGGTGGAGCGGAAAGTGATTTGGCGTCTCGTATAACAACACAAGAGGAACCTAGCGCTGACAATGACATGCCCCATCTGGAAGGTACGATTGAGTCAGTGTCTCATACATCAATGCAGGATACTGCTGTATCCCAAAGTGAAAATACAGCAGAGGTTGCAACACAGGAAAGTACAATACAAAGTGATATTATGGAGGATGTACATTGAGGACAGGATAATGACTGAAGTAAGAATGTCAGAAGAGGGAGTACTACCAGTAGTACAGAATGTGGCAATACCAGGAGGGACAGGACAAGATAAGGGGCAGATAATGGATGTTTTACAACAGGGAATGCAGTCAGACAAGAGGTGGGGGGGGGGGGTACAAGAAGGGCTCAAAAGAAAGGCAATTATCTAAGTATATGAGACACTTGTGAAAAGCTGATAGAAATTGTACTGTGAAGGGTAATAAAAGGAACTGAACCCAAATGTTGGGCTGTGCTAAGAGATGACAAACTTGGACATGATTTGGTTTACAAAAATTACAGTTATTCATATATCTGGTGAAAACTTTTTTAGGAATTCAGAAATTTTGACCGTAATTCCCATTTAGCATTTCCTACTAAAGATTGAGAAGATTAGTACTATTTCTAAAATTCCTGTGGCCAGTGAGTGGCATCTCTGCCATATCCATTATGTGTTTATTATACGGAGACAAGATTTGTACTGATACTGCTTTATCAGGGAGGGTATTTCTTACTAAATGTAGATAACATATCAAAGCCTAATTATCATGGCTTTAGTATCGGAAGGGAAATCACGGAGTTTCATTTAATTTTATTATTTTAAGAGTATTAATAGGTGTGTGAGTTAAGCCATTTTTAGCTGTAAATTGATCTCTATCACCTGGGACCGATCTCTACATTCTCCAATATAAGTGGACGTGTAGTCTCTGTAATGAGGTGTATCAGTTAAGAACATATAAAAAGAAAAAAAAATATTTTTCAAAATTGATGCATACAACTTCAAGATTGAATAGTATGTTTGTGTCCGTGTTGATCGTGGGCCTATTCAATAGCAGAAATGCAAATAATAACATTTCCAAAGACATTTTTTCTGTGATGGCCATATTTATTCTGTGTGACTTGATACTTATATAGTGATTTATATTTATGTGGTCAATACGTTGTTGGCGAGAGTATGACACTTTGCTACTGTAAGACAAATCATAAGCAAAATTACAAATTTTTTGGGCATTGATTTTATACTATTTTGTTACGCATTTAACCAGCTCTTCATCCAAGATATCATGAATGAAAATGAGAGTTATGCTATCCTTACTACCGTAATCTCCTGCGTAGAAGACGCGCTGCATGTATAAGACGCACCCCAAACTTAGCACATGCATTTTCGCGTATAAGACGCACATTTTAAGGGTGATTTTTGTCAATCCAGTACTGTTCTATAGTAAAATTACCCCTCGTATAAGACGCACACCCAACTTGAGAGAAAGCTATAAGACCCCCCAGCATTTTGTTTGGCGTAGAGGACGCGTCTTATACGCGGGAGATTACGGTAAGGAGTGATCATTTTTTAACAATAGCGATTGGAGGGGGGCAGTGGGTTTGTGCGTCTCGAGGGTCAAAATCTTTTGAGCATTGTTCTTCATTCATTGATTCAAGACCACATTTATCGTGAAGAAATGTGCAAAAATACTCCAACGTATTAGCTATGCATCTATTTATCATTCATATACTATATATATATGGACAAGATTACTGATTATTAAAGACCTTGACTTGGATGTTTATTGTTATCTGGTCTTTGAGAGATTATACATGAATGGTATACCTAGTTATCCCAGATATAAGATAAATAAAATCAGATTCTATCATGAACACCTCTTATTAGACCCGAGTTCCGAACTCGGGTCTACTTCTACTGTACAGGTTTTCGCCGAACCTTTTTGCTGACGAGAAAGCTGTGTTTATTTCACAATGCATTGATGCACAGTTAACCCTTTATGAATGGCATGATTCATTGATGCACAGTTAACCCTTTATGAATGACATGATGCATTGATGCAAAGTTAACCCTTTTTGGATGGCATGATGCATTGATGCACAGTTAACCCTTTATGGATGGCATGATGCATTGATGCACAGTTAACCCTTTATTGATAGCATGATGCATTGATGTGCAGTTAACCCTTTATGGACGGCATGATGCATTGATGCACAGTTAACCCTTTATGGATAACATGATGCATTGATGCACAATTGACCCTTCATTGATGGCATGATGCATCAATGATAATGCACTATTTGGCAGCAATTAGTCAATGTATGTTAGTAATTACTCACTTTTTGTCAGCAGTTATTCAATATATGTTAGTAATTACTCACTATTTGTCAGTAGTTAGTAAAAATATATCAGTAATAATGTACTATTTGTCAGCAATTAGTCAATACATGTAAGTAATTGCTCATTATTTGTCAGCAGTTCGTCAACATATGTCAGTAATCACTTACTATTTGTCAATCTCTGATAGAATATTAAAAATTGAATTTAAAATTGCATTAAAAACTCGGGTCTTTTAGGTCTAAGACCTAACCTGCTCCATCTTCTGTGTTTACACTAAACCCATTTCACTTGTACCATATTAAATTTGCATAAGTTTGCATTATAATTTTGGAATAATGTATGCCCATAATCATAGTCTGATCATGGATACCGTATCGTCGTGAATAATCGCCCGGCGCTTATTGATTTGGAGGTATGGTTACCCCCGGCCCTTAGACAAGACAGGCGCTTATTCAAGATACAGTTTTCAGTACTTAAGGGTTATTTCAATACCCCCTTACCCCTGGCGCTTATACAAGACCGACGCTCATTCAAATCTCAGCGCTTAAACACAACGATACGGTATTTAGAATTTCTCAAATATCAGGATACATTTCTTAGATACATGTATATGTATACGTGTATTAAGATACTGGGCTGACAAATTGTTTTGGCTGAGTAAAATTCTAGCAAATATAAAAGGTGCAGAAAAGGTTCATTCTGGGTACTTTGGAGCCCCTAGTGAAGAGTACCTGTACTACACAGTCTTAAAACAGCCAGCAGCTGCTCAATGGCTCCATCTACTGTTTAAACTATTTCAGAGTGTCTGAAAACGAGGCTATAGGGAATCCCTTAGTTGTGTGACTGGGGATACCCTTGGCTTTTGACAACACAACAAATAGTGTCCAATAGTGAAACATGGAAGTCAGGTTAAATGTTCTCACTGTTTTCCTACTTTGTTCCACTGTTACTGGCAACACAAAGATTCGTACATACAAGGTTGACTTAGATTTACCTGAGAGTCAAAGATGGAACTCAGTTTCTGCAGATTTCAAGGGTATGAGGGGAGCTCTTCAGGATGTTATAAAGTGAGTATACTTTGACCTGTACTTGTATAAAAGGGCATATAGAGTGTTCTGCTTTGTCATCTTGTTAAAATGAAATATGATGCTTGAACCCACACAAGATGATGCATCAGTTCAGCCTCAGCCAGGGGGCCATCCATAAATGACACCATATCAAATTTGACCATTTTGACCCCCTCCCCCCTCGCCATGTTTTTTTTTTTTTTTTTTTTTTGACAATTTTGCAATGCTGAAGGTATGTAGAGAATTAATCCCGTCATTCCGGGCCTGACTCCCCCTCCAGCATGACGTCATTGGTGGATGGCCCCAGTTTCTTGCTGGATTCGCTTATTTAGCCCTCAAAAGTACATAAATATTTTAAACCTTCAAAACTGATATAATGCATTCATGTATCATACCGTCCTTACAATATCGACATGATACATCAATGGCGTGCTGCATAGGGAGGAGTCTCACCACCTCTTGATGCATCTAATCAATGGACATGGTAATAATACATCGGCAGCCTTTACGGGTAAGAGTATTACTGATCCCTTAAAGGGTTAAATACCTTCCTAGCCCTATATGTGACAGATACCACTATCTGATTTAGTGTAAGTCAGATAATGATGTATAAACTCTTTTCCAAATATATACAAATGCCCAAATCAATTCTTGTAATACAAGGAACTTTACATATGGTGTGTAAAAAATGGTATGGACTTCATAATAGTTTTGCTTTGTCTTTTGGTTATAACGATGGCATTTCTTTATTCTTTGTAGACAAATGGTACCAAAGACGTTGATCCCCCTCGTGGATAGATTAGGAGCAGACATAGACCAGTATTTCCCAAAACCATTTGCTGGTGAACTTCGAGGTAAGATTATGTCCTGAGTTCCGTGGCTTCCATTTATAAATGTCCATATAACAATTAGCCTGTCAAAGTATACGGGTATATTTCATTGATCCGAATGACAATTTGTCCACGTGGGTAGACCCCTACATGCATGAATAAACCAGCAAAAGAAATACACAGTGTATTTGGATAGCTATTAACAGGTTGATTGTTGTACCTTTCAGGAGTGGCAAAGGCCTATAACTTCAGCTTAGGCGAAATGGTGTTGTTGAATATTGTATACGACATTTCAGCGTAAGTATGCACTGATATATCTCTTGGTTAATTGCTTTGGCAAAGTTGCTTTTTTTTAATCCTTTTAAGAAGACGTATTCAATTTATCTCACATCGTTATTAATTCTAAAAAAAAGTTGATGTTCATTATTTGTCTTATAGGCATTGTACCAGTATCATCAGCCAGGATGCGGCAGGACATATTTGGCACTCACGGAATCTGGACTACCGCTTTACCGAGACACTCCGCAATTCCACGATCTATGTAGAATTTACACGCAAAGGAAAGGTAAGCCTTAATCAGATGTTTATATCTAGATATTTTCCAGATACATAAATGCGTGGTATTGTAAAATTGAAGCAACGTTACACTCAACCTTTTCTTAATTTGGAAAACTGCCTAAATAAATAAGGAAATAAATAAATATTACAATATTTAAATGATGAACTATAAAAAAAGGGTTCACTAAACTCAGATTACAATATATATGCACATTCTATTTGATAAGTTAGAGATTCTTTTTTTCCATCCTAGGTAGTGTACAGTGGGACGACTTTTGCTGGGTACGTCGGTATACTGACAGGTCAGAGGCCGCACGCTTTCACCGTGTCTGTTGATGAAAGAAGTAAGTGGACCTCACCACTTGAGAAAGTAAATCTGTCATCTTTTCTTGCATGCACACCCTACCCGTTTTCCAGGCAGAATGTTTGTGTGTGTGTTTGATCCTCTACCACTAAGTACTGTTTTTGTGAATTTGTGCGCCCCCCCCCCCAAAGAGCGCCTCTTCTTCAAAATGCCCCTCCCCCACCATGATATGGGGGCTAGGGGCATTTTATGTTACTAGTATATCCTCCATCAAGCAATCTACCGTAATCTCTCGCGTATAAGGTGCGTCTTATACGCGAGGTTTTAGTTCTTTCTGGATCCACAAGGGGGACACCAAGAGCTTTCTTTTGATATGTCACACTCCCTTTAAGTCTTAATATGACATAGGGAAGTTCAGGAGGTCCGTGGGTGCTTTAGCTACACATAGCTTTTGAAATTTTCAAAATCCATTCAGTAGAAGAAAAGTTATGAATTTTTTATTTTTTTGACCATTTTCTAAAACTCTAGGTGCGTCTTATATGCGAGGTGCGCCTTATACGCGGGAGATTACGGTATGAGTCGCCCCCGTGGCTGACGTTTTGCAGTTTTAGCAAGAATAGTATAGGTTCCCTAGGATATGTTACTCCATAGAGTCCTATAGTGCAAGCCACCCCGCTCTACCCCCCCTTCAAAGTAGGCTCCCTTTTGTGTTCAGTATTGAGTCCTATGTAGGATAAGGGGGTTTATAGAGATGTCAGGAATCTTTATCAGAGTGATATCAAATGGAAACAAGGGGCCACCTATACCAGAAAATCCTGCTGAATCCAAAATTTGTGGTCTTGATTCTCAAAATTTGGCCAAAGGTACCTAAAAATGAGGTTTGATGATGAGAATATTTTAAAAATGTACAAAAGTTATATTGAAAATGATTGGAACTTTTTATAGATGCAACATGCTAATCAAAGTCAGTCAATCTACATATCCCAATGTTTGCCTATCCGAACCTGACAAGTACTCTGCTTGTGTATGGCTCTACCTCTCCCACATACTGCCTATCCCTTAGTCTGCCTATCACTCATACTACCTATCCCCTGAAACATCTAGAGTTTAATTAGGTTTTCCCTCACATGGCTTAAAGGATTAAAGTTTACCCCTCACCTTTGTACCTAATTTTCTCTGTACATTGTTACCATTAGTCTACCTATCCTCAATCTGCCTGTCATTCACTTTACCTATCCCTCATGGTGACTATCCCCCAAATCTGCACATCCCTCATATTTGACTGGCACATCTGTGATATTACCTAGCACCAATGTATCTTTTGAATATGCTCACCTTACAAGGTACCCTCTGTACCTATCTCTTAAACTGTTTATTACCTATCCTCCTTGCTACCCATCCTCTTCAATACCTATCCCTCAAGCTCACTTTATAGCTTTCCTGCCTATCACAGCTTGATCAGCTGGGATAGCTCACATCCAACCTTTGTTATGATCTCTTAGTCAACCTATCCCCTAAAGAACAAATCCAACAGTCTACCTCAAGCATACATCTACTGATCACTCATGCTATATATCCTTGAGGTTACCTATCCTTCAGGCTGCCTATCCTTCATGGTATATAGCCCTCTGCCTACCTTACCAGCTATCTATGTATCTCTCACCTTGTATGCTATTCTTTCTACCTTTATAGTAGCTCTTATAGTCTATGCCTTGTGAAATATACCTATCGCTCATTGTACCTATCCTCAAGTCTGCATATCACTCATGTTTACCTTGAATATCCCTCAGGCCATTGAATTATCATGCTTTTCTAATATGCCTCACCATGGCTATCATTAGACTAGCTAACTTCCTATCCTACATGTATGTTGTTTATTCCCCTCTTCCTATCCTTCATGCTGCATATCGTTCATGCTATCCCACTTGACAAGTTAAAAAACTGAGGGCTATATACCATGAAGAATAGGCAGCCTGAAGGATAGGTAACCTCAATGATATATAGCATGAGTGATAGGTAGATGTATGTGTGAGGTAGACTGTTAAATTTGTTCCTTAGAGGATAGGTTGACTAAGAGATCAAAATGAAGGTTGGTTGTGAGCTATCCCAGCTGATCAAGCTGTGATAGGTAGGAAAGCTATAAAGTGAGCTTGAGGGATAGGTATTGAAGAGGATGGGTAGCAAGGAGGATAGGTAATAAACAGTTTAAGAGATAGGTACAGAGGGTACCTTGTAAGGTGAGCATATTCAAAAGATACATTGGTGCTAGGTAATATCACAGATGTGCCAGTCAAACATGAGGGATGTAAAGAGTTGGGGGATAGTCATCATGAGGGATAGGTAAAGTGAATGATAGGCAGATTGAGGATAGGTAGACTAATGGTAAGAATGTACAGAGAAAATTAGGTACAAAGGTGAAGGGAAAACTTTAATCCTTTAAGCCATTTGAGAGAAAACCTAATTAAACTCTAGATGTTTCAAGGGATAGGTAGTATGAGTGATAGGTAGACTAAGGGAAAGGCAGTATGTGGGAGAGGCAGAGCCATACACAGGTAGAGTACTTGTCAGGTTGAGATAGGCACACATTAGGATATGTAGATTCAGGTATTGACTTTGATTAGCATGTTGCATCTATAAATAGTTCCAATCATTTTCAATATAACTTTTGTACATTTTTAAAATATTCTCATCATCAAACCTCCTTTTTAGGTACCTTTGGTCAAATTTTGAGAATCAAGATCACAAATTCTGGATTCAGCAGGATTTTCTGGTATAGGTGGCCCCTTGTTTCCATTTGATATCAGTCTGATAAAGATTCCTGACATCTCTATAAACCCCCTTATCCTACATAGGACTCAATACTGAACACAAAAGGGAGCCTACTTTGAAGGGGGGGGGGTAGAGGGGGGGGGGGCTGTTACACTGTGTCCATAGGTAAAGCTCTGAGTTTCACCTCCTATCTATTGAAGCTTCTTGGTTTTAGTGCTTTTCTGTAGGGTTAAATGCCCATGATAAGTGGCACTATGACATTTGAAACAGCCTATAACCCACAATAAACCTTGAACTATGCCTCCAAAGTTTATCACAAACTTATCATTTATTTTGTGTCTGTTTTAGGTACAGACAGTTTTGTCTTTGAAAATGTCCTGACAGCATTGCTTGATAGGTCAGCTGCGATGATCAGTTTTACAGTTCGCCAGGTAATTTCTGAAGTTAACTCAACATAAATCAGCGTGTTAACCGTGTCTGAAAATTTCACAAACCCTTGCTCTTTTTATATTAATTCCAGTTTGTCAGACTGATTTTTTTTTTTTTTAAGTTCTTCATTTAAACTGGGATTCACCTATACTTTTAAAAACCTTAACATCAGTACATGCTGAACCTGCGAGAATGTATCAACCCCACAGGATGGCCATGCTGCGTCAATGCATCAGTGGACCTGAAAGGGTCAAAGGACAAAGCCATTCCCTCTAATTATTTCTGTTCTTATGAAGACCCTGGAGGAGGAGCCAGCTTTCACCCAGGCGGTAATGCGGTTAGCAGCAACGGACACAATAGCCCCTGTATACTACATAGTGGGTGGGGTGTACCCTGGTCAGGGGGCCATCATCACCAGAGACAGACTCTCCCCCAGAGACACCTGGTTCTTGGACCCTGCACAGGGCAGGTAAGTGTCTGGCATATCTTAACCATTTAAGGTCATACATAGTGTATCAATGCATTTATGTTCATTAGCCGTCATCATGCATGAATACAGCAGCGTTACTTGCCAGTCTACTCATAGCACTTCATTGGAGCAGCGTCACTTGGTGTAAATGCATAAATGCCGGAGAATAGACTATAATCAGGACTGCCTCCGATATCAATATTACCACTACAATAATGATCATATCATATAGGCATTGTCTTTTATTTCTTAAAGCTCCACATGAGGTGATTATCCAGTATTTTTCTCTCATTACAGGTGGTTTATTGTGGAAACCAACTACGACCATTGGAAGCCTCCGCCCAAATCCGATGACAGGAGGTATGTTTAGTATATTATCATGATCTATTCTCTCATCTGTCCTCATATATTATGGAGCATCAAGTCTAGTATTTACACTTTGAATAACTTGATGCTAATTTTCTCCTTCTTGTTTTCAGTAAAACCAACGCCAGTAGAATCATATAAGGTGTTTCAGGCGTTAATTTCATGTAAAACTCACGCCTTTAATAATAGCAGGGCAATACATAGTCACAATTAATGTACTACTATTTGTGAATACAGGGGCGTAGGAAAAGAGGGGGCCAGGGGGGCCTGGGCCCCCCAATCATGAATGAGGTGGGGCCTGAGTATGTCTGGGCCCCCCCCCCCAATATTTTCCAAGAACTCATAAACACAATGGAAAAGAAGCTAAAACTTTACATCTCAAATTGATTATTATGGTGATGTCATAGGGAGAATGTGGGTCTGAGCCTAAAGTCAGATCCAAAATTTACCAAAAATCACTTATCTATATGAATTCTAAATACGGATATATAGACGCCATCACATATCAGCCGACAATTCAAGGTGGTCGCAATGGTGCCCTCCCGCCCCCCCCCCCAATGAAGATTTGCTTCCTACGCCTCTGGAATACAATTGTAAACCTTCCTTTATGTGCTAGGACCTGTTAATGTTACAGAGATGCAGCCATTAAGATGATGAAAAGCATGGGACAGAAACATGTGGACAGTGCACATCTGTTTAAAGTGATGACCTCTCCACCTGTGGGCAGACCGTAAGTGTAAATGACTTTTCTTTTAAACATGCCATGCATATATGCCACTTAAACCTAAACTTGTTAGAAAATACATTTTGCACCTCTTTCCGACATGGTAACTTTTATTAGCGGATTATTATGAAATTCTCTCGTATAAGCCGCACCCTCGTATAAGTCGCGTCCCCAACTTTGGGAGAAGCTATAAGCCATAGCCAAGGCTTGAAAATTGGAGGTTTAGTAATGTTTCATAGTGTAAAATACACGTATAAGCCGCACCCTGACTTTTGGACATTCCTATAAACCTAATTGTTCGGTTCTGGCACTAGCCGCGGTATATACGAGAGCATTTACACTACTCAAAAACTGAGAATCTGCCCAGCTTAGCTCCTACCACACATTTCTAAGTCAAGTATACTGGTTTGTGGGCCTACTCCTACCCTTATACAAGATCGGCGCTCTTTTGAAACCTGGCTCTTTATTCTGACATTATGATACACTTTTTTCTTTGAATGCTACATATAATTGAATTATTCCTACAGCCGAAAGTAAAAGAAAATACTTTTGATCAAGCAATCGTATCACTGCTCAAGTTTCCAAAGCAATTATTATGCATCATTACAACATTTATTCTTCAGAGCCATGGCAATTTACACCAGTATCATGAGTGCAGGCCAACCGGAAGTCTACAGCAACTGGGTCTGGCCTCTTAACACTACCAACACTGAGCACAAACTTCACTTCCGGTCCTCACAGAGTAGTTTGGTATCAGCTCGTGAGGGTCATGCTCATGGAAAACTCTAGACATAAAGACCTAAAACGTTTTTGTAATGCTTCCAATCGTTTGATCATGGATTCAATATGAATGTTTATTTTTCATTTTTAAAACTCGGTTTTTACATGTTAATGTTAATGGGAATACACATTATCATGTATTGATGGCAGACCACCTACAGCGTTTTGCATCCACGTACTTCTCAGCCATGACCATTAGGATTGAAACACAATTGAATGTCCTGTAATTGTGCTTCACCGATATACAAACTGTACTGGCTGTTAAAAGTTAACCCTCTCTATATTGTGCAATATCCCACTAGGTGTATATTATTCATGCATCAAGCAGACCCCATCCTAAAGGCTCACCACGATGCACTAATAGAGTGTTGGCGTGCGTTGGTGCATCATGACGACTAGTATAAATGAAATTGAATTCAAGGGTTAAGGGCGTCTTTCATTGCTAGTACAGTGGTTATTTAATATACAAGTATAGTATGTAGTATGCTTTATACTGATTGATATCTATACTGATTTCAAACATTCCAATCGTAGGAAATCATTATCATATGTATACAGATAATACATTTTATCCATACTTGTGAGAAACACTGAACATTGAATTGGATTATTTACTACTAAATCAAAGGTATTGAAATGAACATTGAATTGGATTATTTACTACTAAATTAAAGGTATTGCAATGCATGTGGACTCTTACCTCTGGCAAAATATCTAACGAATAGCACAGGGAGAAATATCTGATTTCTCAAAGAATCTTGTCTAATGCCATTATCATTGTAGTCAACTACCAAATTTGTATTAAGGTGATTAGATATGTATGGAATCTATTGAAGTGAGTATATATAAGGAATATATATATATATATATATATATATATATATATATATATATATATATATAATATATATATATATGTGGAAATTATGAATGATAATTATGTATTATTTTTCATGATTGTGGGATACATAACCGTCTCCATTTATGTATGTTTATTTACTGAATTTTACATTTGCTATACGAAATTATACTACGATGTGATGTATATGGTGATAAAATCATCTCATAACATAAATGTAATATGTCTAATGCGATGTGCCTTGATATATGACTTAACTATAAATGATGTATTGCAATATTCCTAAAGATTTCTCTTTTAATAAATGAATTACACATTATTCCTATGTGTAAGTAATGTTACTAAGGTATTGAATTATGTGGCCATCTTGCAGATTGAATTTTGAAATTATTCGAGACTTACCTGTAAGTTGAGGTATAATTAAGATTATACCGAGGGAACCTAGCGGTTCAGGGAATATACGAGAGGTGGATTCGCGCATGCGCAGTCAGTCCTTAAGAGCCTGTTGGGGGATGAAAGCCTACAACTGATAAAATAAATATACTGGGATGTGTAAGCCATATCCCCCTGAATATATTCATTATTATAGATAATGTCTACTTGACAAGTGTACGAGTAAGTTGAGGGAGGGTGGGTAGGGCGTATATTCCCTGAACCGCTAGGTTCCCTCGGTATAATCTTAATTATACCTCAACTTACAGGTAAGTCTCGAATAATTTCAAAATTATCCCTCGGAAACCTTAAGCGTTTCCGGAAACCTATGAGAGTTTCAGAGCAATTGAATCCCCCAACAGAAAACCAAACACAATCTTTTTAGTATCCAATCTATATTTAACAGAAGGTGTAGCTTGAAAGAAGTGGTATATGCAGTCTCTAGAAACAGTCACTGTTCGAGGAGCGCATTTCCCCCTACCACGTCCTCGATTGGTTTGTGGTAGTACTTCGCGAAAGACTCCGCCTGCCTCCAACCCGCTCTCCTCATGAGGGTGTTGAGGTTTCCTCCCACTTTAAGGATGCCTGAGGCCGAGGCCCCTCGGGTGGAGTGTAGCTTGTATTGGTTGACATCAATGCCAGCCTTTTTAAGCACGACCATGACCCAACGGCTAAGTGTATCGCGGGAGATACCGCGGTAGGGCGAGACGAAGCTGACCAAGAGGTTTTTCTCGCTCTTCCTTTTGTTTTGGGTGCGTTTCAAGTACTCTTCTAGGCACCTAACAACGCACACCCCCGGGTTCTGGTCGAACTTCCTCAGGACTATTGTGTTGAGAGGGTCCCCCAACCTGTTAGACTTTAGCAGTCTTGTCATCTTGAATGTGACTTGTCATCTTCTCTGTGACTAGTGCATCGAGGCCTAATTTTATGGCTGTTAGCTCATGAATGTTACTGTGGAGGTCTACCTCCTCCTCCTTCCAAATACCTTTGGTGGAAGTGGCGCCCCCGTGGGCGCCCCACCCTGTACCAGAGGCATCTGTTATGATTTCAAAATCTGCCCCCTCATTTCGAATGCGCTTGGAAGCTGTGGGGAGGTGTTCCAGCCACCAACTGATATCCTTTAAGCCTTCATCACCAATAACCATGGGTGAGTCGAAGTTTCCCTTGTACCTTTCCAGAGCAAGGTTCTTTTCTCTTTCTAGGCCCTTAATATGTGCCGGGCCATATTGGACCCCGGCGAGAGAGAAGTCATGAGGCCCACAATCCCCGCTGTGTCCCTGATGGTGTAGGGGTCATCGGTATTGGCTAGGTTCCAGATAGCCATGTTGAATTTTTCAACCTTCTCTTTAGTGGGCCGGACTGTCATAGTGACAGAGTCTAGGTGGAACCATTAGAAAATTATATTTTGCGTAGGCGCAAAAACTGATTTTCCTGTATGCACTACGAACCCCAACCTATCTAGTTCTTGGGCTAGTTTGTGGGTCGTCTCCCTGCATTGTGCCTCTGTCTCCCCCAGTACGAAGGAATCATCTATGTACTGGAAACACTCATGTCCCATCTCCCTGAGATTGGAGAACACTGGGGTAAGAATCTTAGTGAATATGCGAGGGGCACAAGCTAGCCCATTGGGCATAGCTTGGAATTCATAGAGGTTATCTTTCCAAAGGAATCTAAGGAATTTTCGATCTTCATCTCTGACTGATACAGAGTAATAAGCGTCTTTAAGGTCAATGGACGACATGTAACAGCTGGGTCTCAGCATCTCTATCGCTGTATTCAGGCTGGTCATTTTAAAATGTTCATATTGAACCGATTCGTTCATTTTCGAGGGATCTAAAATGAGTCTAAAGTCACCATTTGGTTTTGGCCTGACAAAGACATTTGAGATGAATTGACCCTCTGTCGGTTCGACCATTTTTACTACCCCTTTGTCTAGCAGTTTGGCTATTTCTTTGTCGACATGGACCTCCTTATCAGGGCCTAAGACATAAGGGAAGGGCGTTCTGTCCTGACAGGGTACGAGGTCTTCGACCGGTATGGAAATCCCTTTCACCATGCCCAGTACCCAGGGGTCTCTAGTTATTCCCATCCACTGGCTGACATATCTAGATATGCTCCCAGCTACAAAGTTTTTAGCAGTGTGAATAAACATAAGGGGACTTGCCTGCTCCTCCAAGGGCCCTATTTCTGAAAACCCGGCTTCTTTCCGGCTGCTGCAGCGGGTGGGGCCGAGGGTTGCGTGGGGCGCTGAACCGTGGTGCCGTGTTGCAGCCCATCTGCGGGAAGACTACGGGCATTCGGGGGAAATTCATCCCCTGCATGCCCATGGCCATTTGAGCGTTGTTAGGCCGTTTAGGTGGGTACGGCCTTCGTTGCTGCGGCTTCGCAGCGGGTTTGGCCTTCCCGGGGGCGGTCTTCGGCTGGGACTTTTCCAGCTTCTCCACCATCTTATGGGCTGCATCCACTTCCTTGATGGCCTCTTCAAGGTTACCACCATGCAGGTATTTAGGATCATTGCCTGCCTTCTTTAGGAGGTGTTCCCCATACTTGGGCATGATGACCGGCTTGAGGAGATCCTTTCGGCGAGCCGTAATAGCGTTGATCGTGCTGACGATCAGCTGCAAGCCATCTATGAATGACTCTCCGCAGTCATCCAACTTAGAGTCTGACGATCCTCGAGATAGCCACAGTTCGATGACTGGCTGGAAAGCTAGCATCGCTTTCACCAGATGCATCTGGAGCTTCTTCAGTGCTTCGTCCCTCTTGATGTATTCAGCACTGCCCGGCCTGTTCAGCAGTGCCTGCAGTGCAGGTTCCAGGTCAGGTGCTACTAGCTTGGCCGCATTGTCTGGCTGCGGATACGACCCGTGGATGAGGTTGAGGTCCGCCCGTGTCCTCTTCTCCGAGAAGAGCGACCCCAGGAAGTCACTCACTAGTGGCGAGAGGTCCTTCCCTTTCTTGGGCTTCTCATTCTCCTTGATGATCCTTTCCGTCATCAGGTCATGGAGCTTGCCCGGTGGCAGCGCGTTGGAAGCTGCTGGTTCCGGCTCCAACTCTTCAGCTGCGTCTTCCTCTTCCTGGGTCATGGCCTGAGCCTGACCCTGCATCATCTGCATCATCATTGATGACAGCATCTGGCCCATGAACATACCCGAGTTCGGACCCTGAAGCATGGCGTTGGTGTCACCGTGTTACTCCCAGCCCCGACACCTTGAGTGTCAGTGGTGTCGGTGCTAGGGTTCGTCGTCACCGGCGTCTCGGTGGCGGCGTCACCATTGGTGGAGCTCGTGTCACTCATAGAATGGCTGCGGGTAGCACGTCTTCCGGTCTTCCTTCCACTCATTTTCTGTAAAAACCCCAGAAGGCTCTATCAGTGAATTGAAGACAATACTTCTACAATTAGTTTTCTAATATATATATATATAAATATATATATATATATATATATATATAAATATATATATATAAATATATATGTTTTATCAGATATATAATATATAGTTATATGATGTGCGCCGAGGGTGGGGTTCGAACCTGCGTTTTCCGACAGCGAAACGCGTCCGTGCGCCTAACTGCTCAGCCAGCAGGATTCGAACCCACGACGTCTTGATGTACACTAGCGCCCCTGCTAAAAGACGGTGACTGGAGGAACTATTCCAGCGCTTTAGTCCGCTTGGCCACGGCGGCGAGGGTCTGGCCCGGCCGTTCGTAAGGGGTATCGCTCCAGCTCAGGTCGTCGGGAGACGCGGTCAACTGAGCAATTTCTGAGCGAATGTGAGCGATTTACAGGCTACCAGGGCGAATAACTCGTCCTAGACTGATCTGTGAGCTGCCGGGGGGCAGGAAATGATCATTAAGGCTCTGATAAGTGTAAAACTGGACAGTTTGGCACCAGGAGGTGCAAGTTAGTCCAGAGCTGGGGCAGCCCAGCAAGAAGGACGCCACCGTGACCTAGTTCCTGGCGTCGATCCGGGCGCAAGGGGAAGCAGTCCAAAAGCATAAATAATTAATAATCTGCTGAACATCCGAGGTTCCGGGGGGAACCAAATGCTGCAGAGTACTTTAATAAAGGTTCCCTGAAAAAGGGAGTGCTATATGACAAGAAAAACTGTACTTACCAGGCTAAAACAGTGGTGAACTGTAAGAACTGACTGTTGTTGTTGCCGCGTTTTCCTGAACTGACTGCGCATGCGTGAATCCACCGCTCGTAGGTGTCCGGAAATGCTTAAGGTTTCCAAGGGATAATTGACTGATATCCTACCCATTTGTCTATACAATGTCATAAACTCTATATTAAATTAGTGGTAATGTTGTCTCTTTAAACTTTACGTTTCGTGTGCTACATTATCATGAGATACAGGTATTAGGTGGCAAACGTGAGATTTTTTATTAGTTTGCATACCACACTACATAAATTGAGTTGATTCACATGAGGTACGGTTCCTTGGGTATGATTCTCTAAATATCTTTACAAGAGTGAAAATCTATTAGTAACAAACCAATACTGACCGTGGAAGAGATTCGCTCCCTCCCGATTTCCATTCCATGTCTAGAACAACCGGAAGTCGCTAGATTGCCCACTGATGACATTCAAATGATTGAATTTGCAATTTGGTCCTATGACCAATAAGGCCAACTCCCTAATTTCATATTCATTTACACATATTGAAAATTTAAAAAAGGTCCCACTCATATTGGGCATGTTCAGACGGGGGCGTACCCCTTCCCTTTTCTCGATCCCTAGTCAATAATCCCCAAAATTGTTGGTGCTCTTTTTGGGTTGTGCCCCCTCATTTTCTAAATTCTGCGGTCGCCACTGAATCTTTTTTTTTTTTTTTTTTTATCGAAAGAGCAACTCTTTTAACGTAAAAGAAGTAATACCGACTCCATCAATATACCTCTGGATTTCCTTCATCTTTAGATACCCTTTGACTTTGAAATGACCGTGACACTATCCATATCCAGTTTAAGTCCCAGTCCAGTGTTTCGTGGTGCTCCCAAGAGGCTCTCTGAGCCGCTCTCACTTCTGTTACCCTGCCTGAAGGATGGACAAGACATTGCCTCCCACCTGCTCTTCCTCATGCCGCGGCGAATGGGGGCTTTTGGAAAGCCATTGAATGAAGAGGACAATGTCACGCTATACGCACCCATGTTCTCAAAAATCAGCCAGTCGCCAACCTAAAATGAAATATCACTTGCCACTTGTATCGATTCTACGTCATATAATTTTGACCGCTGTCTAAGAAAATCATATCTATCATGTCTCAATCTCTCATTTCATTTGTGACCATGTCTCATGTCGCTTTTATGATTTCTTCCCACAACTTTGAGTGGGACATTTCTTTACATACCTGCAGCTTTGGTAGGTCCCCACAGTAAATGACGTCAATTGGGGCGACTGTTGGCCCTCTGAGGCAGTAATCGAAGGTATCAGAGGACGGGGGTTCTCTCTGCAGTGTAGTAACAGAGGTTGTTGGCATAAGCAGCGGGACAGGGAGGGAGCAGGGGGCCAGAGTCCCCCCCCCCCCCCCCAACTTCAAAGTTGGGGGGAGGGGTCAAAGTATGTTCGACCACCCACCCCCCACCAACCTTTTAGACAACGAAGGAAATAATCACCTAGAAAACAGCAAATCCAAGAATCCAAGGTACAAATCATATTTTTTTTTGGCAAAAGCTAAAACCCCTTCAATAGTAAAATCCCCCCCCCCCCAAAGAAAAAAAAAATGGAAAAGAGAAACTGTTGTATCATTCTCCTCTCCCTTTTCAATTATCCCTAACCCCCAATCACAAAACCCCTTTTACCCGAAACAGGAGACTGCTCTAATATGGCATCATTTATCAGGTGTGAGTTATGTTATCACTACTGACAAGTTCACTCCCAATGGGTTTTCAGTGAAGGTCATTATTCTTATACTTACCAGTGCAAGAGTTGGATAGTAGGTCTTGTTCTCAGAACATGCCAGGGCAATACTACGATTCACGATCCCAAAAACAGATGCTGACAACACGAAACTATCAGTACACTGGAGTTCATCTGAACTTGCATGTCTCTTCCCTTATAACAGATATTGACAATAATGAAAATAAACGTGTGCAGGTTATATTTCAACATGTATATAGAAATACTACTTTGAAATATCAAGTGGCACATCCAATTGTTATGAAGCTAGGCTGAGACCTGGATAGAATTTAGGACAGACAAGATGGATTATATAGGAACCTAAAGGTTGATATATTCCTCATTCCAGAGATCCTTACTATTCCTCTCCCCTATGATGCTGGCTGCTAGTTAGTGCTGATTCCACAAAGAACCGTCCAGGTTCAGAGGTCACCCTGACACCAGGGAAGTCCTGTTGGATACAACTGTTTATAGCAGAGCCCATCTGTAATCAAAGTAAAGTCTTCCAAAATATGATACATGTATGGTTATATCCCACAGGCTGTCATAAAATAAGGAATTTCTACATGGAACCTACACATGGCGTTATCAACCAAGAGACCTACCATTGCATCTTTTCTGCCATAGAAACCACCTCCAATATCAAGCAAGTTCATTTGGATGCCTTCTTGCCGAGCGACATCAAAAACATCTCTGGCTTTCTTCATTTCGGCAAGGAATGCATCTGGGTTGCTGAAACCACTACCTCTATGGAAACTGATGAAAGATGAGATGTAAGATATTGACGTCACAGTTTGGGACATGAAATTTGAAAAAAGAAAGATAGTCATATAATTAATTTGTCTGTGTAAATCACACACCTGGTATTATTTCCATAAATGAAGGAGGAATAATTAAGTACACCCACTTGGCAAAAAACGTTTTTAAACGTTTTTTCAACCAATTTTCAACCAAATAACCAATAGAGAAACCAATAAAAACGTTTTTTAATGTACAAATAACACGTTTTATTCCAAGTGGGCATGTATGTGTATTTGGATGGCACCGCAGTGAAAAGAAATGTAGAGTTGAATACTGGTTCCTCTCATACTGGTTCATCAGATTACAATTAATGATTGAAACTGAATGTGACTTGTCTCCCTGGCACACACCGTAAAAAATAACTGTTGAATCTACCAGGGATCCTCGAAAAACTTTACAGTGAACCACCGTAATTGTTTTGCAGTGAACCGGTGCAGTTTTTACAAGTAGCCTCAGGTGGCAGTACAGTGTTACAAGGAATCTCTGTGAAGATAACGATGGATCTCTGGCAACTTAGGACAAGGATTCTGCCGTTATTTCCAAAACATAATTTTCTAAAGTGCAGATTTTGCATGTTTTTGAGGAAGTGTCATTCAATGATTGTCTGTTAGAAGAACTTTCTGTGCCATTTAGATTTGTCAGTCTGAGGACAATGCACCAA
Organism: Acholoe squamosa; assembly: GCA_949317995.1. Classification (NCBI taxonomy): domain Eukaryota; kingdom Metazoa; phylum Annelida; class Polychaeta; order Phyllodocida; family Polynoidae; genus Acholoe; species Acholoe squamosa. Next base: position 21,922,686 of record OX439037.1, on the reverse strand, counting down.
GGCTTAGAAGTTAGATTTGGAAGGCTTTGAATTTTATGCTGAACACCTTTACCCTATTAAAGTAAAAAAAAAAGGATTGAAAAGAGATAATGTAACATTAGTTTTCATGGAAACAGTCACACCCACCAAACACCAACAAGTGTCAGATCCAGTAGTTTCACTTTTCTTACAAGATCTGCTACCTCATCCATGCAGCAACCGAATTCATCTGAGAAGGGGAGGTCCACCTTTCCTGTACTTGTTGGACATATTCTTAGGAGAAGTCTAAATATAGAATACAAAAAATGTATACATAGGGACGTGAATGAATTTATTTAAAGCAGAGGGGGTAAATGTGTATCAAATGGCAAAAATTGGGATCTAGAATTTAAAAACTGAGGGATGCACTCTTTACGTTTGGACTAGTTTGAAGTAAAAAAAAAAAGAAAGAAAAGAAAATCATAAGTTCAAAGCTGTGCTATATATATATATCTACTCCGCTCTGGCTCGTGCTCCGAAAGAACGAGACTTCGCCGCCCCCATCCAGGATGGTTTCGGCCTCATCTCGCCTCCCTCTGCCTTACCGCCACACTCTCCCCTGCTATCGGAGAGAGCCGTTCCTCCTAACAGGAACCTAACTTAACCATGCTAATGTCCTGGCACGGGTCCCCTACTGTGCCGTAAACTCCTACACCATTTACATAAGCATGTTCAGTATCTCAAAAAACTTATATCACACTGGTCTTGGTTCTTCTTTACTTCTATGGCCAGGTCTCCGAGCGCTCTGCCCCACTCCGATGGGCTGCACCTCCTTGTGAGGCTCCTTTCAATGTTACTTCTGAGGTCGGGTAGGTACGCCTCTCTCACTTGGTGCCCACAGTCGGGCTCCTGGCACAGATGACAGCGGTGCAGGGGCAAACTCCCCGGCCCTGCTTCCAAAGGCACGTCCTCCTTGTCAATCATAAGCATGCTGCCGGTTCTCTGAGGCTATTGGCGGTGGTTGTAACTCTGTGGCTAGGCGACTGATGTTCGGAGCAACTCCGTTTCTCGTTATATAGCCGGGCTCTGACCGAGGCGTGGGAGCACTTGGATTCGGAGCATGAGACCGTCGCTTCCCCGCATATATTCCTTTCCCATGCTCCGAGCCAGTCTCCTGGCGGTGTTTATCTAGGCGCAACTCCCTGAATGAGTGGTTCCCATGCCCTGCCACCGTCTCCGAACTTGTCCTGCCCACCACCCTCAGTTTCTTATTCCTGGAGTGGTCCTGTACCCGGCTCCGGGAGCGTGCCGTTCTCCGTCTCCTCTCTGCAGATAAGTGGCTCCGTTTTTGGTCTCCCTCTTTGCTGGTAGAGTCTGGCCAAGCTTTCCTAATAGACTCCTGCCTTTCTCCTCCTGTCTCCCTACGGCCAGCTTCTTCCGGCCGAAACACCACCACTCGCCTGTCTTCGTCACCTGTGCCCATCGTTCTCAGCACCTCCCACAGGACGACTTCTTTTATGCCTTCAGAGACGGGCGTCCCTCCTCCTGATTGATCACCGCTGTCTCCTTGGCTCCCTTCCCCCTTGGGTACCGGTGGCCCCGGCGCCTCCCGCTTCGCCGCCATCTTGGTCCCTATAGCTGCCTGATGCATGAATTCCGCTTCCCTAGCCTCATTTATATCATTATCCTCTTATGCTTGCATTACCATGTCTCCTATCCTCCAGAAAGCAGCCTACTGCCCCCTCAGTAGTATAGTATGTATCGGAACAGGACTATAGCTAATCTAAGGATATTACTCACTGGGGATGCAGCCAATCAGATGCCTCCCTTTTGGTGGGAAATTCAAATGTGGGGTCACGTGACCTAGACCCCTGTAGTGTGGCGCCAAAATGGACCAAACAGAACCCTCCCTTTTGGCAGGAAATTCAAAATGGTCACATGACCCAAACCCCCTGTGGTGTGCCGCCTAAATGGGAGGCGGGGCCTTTGGGGGGAACCACTCTCTGGAACAATCTCTCGGCCATCATCCAAACGTCTGAAAACAAACATAAGTTCAAGACGCGTATTAGAGGAGTGGAGGATTTGACCAAAGTTCCTGATGATGATAATAGTTGATGATTAATGTAAGTTTATAATATCTGAATATCTGTTGCTAGGGAGCTGTTCGATTGGACTGCACCTGTAGCAACTGGTACAATGCAATTTTTAACATGGCACCCTTAGACCACTTATGTTGGTTAAGTGTTATCCCTATGAATTGGCCACTAGGGAGCAGTTCGCTTGGACTGCACCTATTTGACTATGGTGGCACATAATAATACAATGAGCCACATCTGTAGCAACTAGTAGCATGCAATTGTTAACATTGAGCCCTAAATACCACTTATGTTGGTTAATTGTTATCTCTTTGAGTTGGTCACTAGGGAGCTGTTCGCTTGGACTGCACCTATGGTGGCTGACAATATTACAACTAGCTAATGTGTATTATACAAAGTCTCTTGTCTTGGTCTACTGTTATCTAATACAATAATTACCGTAATCTCCCGCGTATAAGGCGCGTCTTATACGCGAGGTTTTAGTACTTCCTGGATCCGCAAGGGGGACACCAAGAGCTTTCTTTTGATATGTTACATTCCCTCAACTCAAAAAATGACAGAGGGGGTTTCAAGGGGGTGCGGGTGGCCCTAGCTACACATATCTTTTTGAATTTTGGAAATCCATTCAGTAGAACCAAAGTTATGAATTTTTTATTTTTTTGACAATATCCTTCAACTCTAGGTGCGTCTTATACGCGAGGTGCGCCTTATACGCGGGAGATTACGGTAGTGTGCCATCTATCTATCTATCAATTTCAGTCCTTTTATTCCCTCTTTATGTAAATGCCAACTAGCGTGAGTAGTAATCACTGATGAGGTCAATTGTTCTATTTTTGTATATAGTATATAGTGTAATGTGTATATGGGTCAGGTCGTCAGAAAGTGTAAGATTTTGCCCTTGAAGGCCCTGAAAAACTAATTTTCTAATTACTTTATATAACCTTAACAAAATTGTCAAGGTACATCTCCTAAGCTCAGAAGACCAAAAAATACCGATCCAAGCCATCCGGTTTCATTTTTATTGCTTGTTTTGTGTCATGTAACGTCCGGTACCAAAATAATGAAATATGGAGGTAATTGAGGTTGCTCTCAGTAATATAAGAATGTCCCATTATGCATAACAAACACAAGAAATAACAAGGCCTATATGTCTATTATTGACTTCAATTACAGAATGGAACAAAATTTGAGTTATACATGCACAGTAGACTGCCTTCTACATGATGATAAAAGTACCGGACGTTACGTAACGTCCGGTACTTTTATCAGAATTATTTCACATAAGCTGCTGTCATATGGAGACAAATGCTGGTAGACACACAATTTCTTCACCAAAGTAGGGGATGATAGTGCCCTTCAAATGGGTAATAACAAAGATTTTGAAGCTTCATTTTTTCCATGTTTTATAACCGATTTAGATTTAGGTACTGGACATTACAAATTACATATTTCCATTTTAAAAGACACATCATGAAAGATTTTCACTTAGTAACATGTCCAAACCTCATGGAAATGATACCTATGATCATATACAATACAAAAAAATAACTTTGGGATACTCTATAGTGTTCTTTATTCAATACAGGACACTTGTAAAAAATACAAAAAGTATAAAAAAGAACAAATTTGGCCGTTTTTTCACTTTGGCAGGCTATAAGTCCTGAGGGTTTTGATGGATGACCACAAATTTACATTTTCCTGATAGCCCTAAGTGTTCTCTATCAAATGAGTCTATGTAAAACAAGATTGGTTCACAACTTCTTTCTCCAGAGCCATAAAAGTCCAAAATGACCCAAAAACACAAAATCTACTGCTTTCTGGCGACCTGACCCATATATTTAATAGTTATTATTTATTGATTGTATGCACTCATCTTTCATTCTAATTAGGTTTATCATCACACACATTATCTGTGCAAACAAATTTGGTGTAACAAAAGAATGAGGAATTCATCTTATTGTCATGATACCACTTTTGTATGATCGTGATTTGACAATAAACACTTTCAAACCTCAAAAAAGCCATTGGGTTGGGTTGGGGGGGCCTTGGATGGGTGGGTGGGTGGGCCCCGTTGTTTTTTTTTAGTAAACCCTCCCCTTGGGTAGGGCGGGTTTACTAAAAGTAAAATTTACATAAGGTAGTTAAATATTAAATAGAAATTCAATAGAACCCACATATGAAGTAGTACACATTCCACTTTTTATTTGTCGTAATTTCATTTCATTTTTTTTCACATACAAACTATCTTGGTGTCTTGTCTATACATAAATCGTGATTCATTGTGGGTGGTCTTTGTTTGGTTCATATATGTTGTCCCTGGTGAATCTACGGTGGTGTCTGTATATATGTTGTTTCTCATTTATCTACTGTGTCCTCCGACGTTACAGCGTTAGAAAACACAGAAGTTGTTTGTTCAAAAGAAAAAACTCCTCCACGCTTCATTCTGTAAAGCTGCAACTCATAGTCCAGAAAGTTCAATTTCTTCAACATTTCCGTCAGCAAGATTTTGCTTTGTGGACTTAGATTCATACCTTCCGAGGCCAACGGGCAGGTAGGAGAATGTCTGAAATGCTCCACGGCGATGTCGTCACTTTCTAACCATGTATGTATAGCGACTTCACATTGATAGCATTGAACAAGGTCCTAACCTCCGACGTAAAAGAATCCGTGGACGGCAAGTTTCTCTGTGAAAGGATGGGGTTTATTCCACATAATTGTGTCGAAAGTGTTGAGTTTCCTTGATAAAGGGATGAAACATACATACTTGACCAGCTGGTAGTAGCTGTGTTGAGTGTGGACGTATCAGTGGTAGGCGAGGTGGTAAATGAGACAGCAGAGACGTGACATAAGTGGTATATATAGATGTGCTTAATCCCCTTTCCAGCTGCATACTCTCCGTCTCCACCACGTTCCTGTGTAGCGACTTAAGATATGATTCCCGTGGTGCACACCTCCGACACCTTTACATAATTCACCACGCCCTTCCACAATTACTTTCCATGTATCATCTCTTTTTCTTTGTTTTCAAAGTGAAGCAATATATATCTGGCCATGTCAAACCTCCTCATGTCATCCATCAGTACTCAAATGAGCTGATGATGTGCACTGTCGGGTTTAGCTTGCCACATTTTGAAGGCGTGGAGAGACATATCTTGTTCCGGTTGTTGAGCAATTCTATTTAGCTTTTCAGACGTCAAGCCTAAATACGTCCCCATATCTTTCAACTCCCTGAATAGAGATTCAGACATGGTGACAAAGTACCTCTCCATTAAAAACTGGTCGGGGTTGTTGTAATCCAATTTGTACGTCTTGAAAAAGCTCTGCGACTGAAGTAACAGATCTTGTCGATGAACACTCATGTAGGCGTGGTGGAGTTCTCCCCATCTGGCATGAGACGTAGTTTTAGACCACCAAGTTTGGAACATCTCCATACACATATCCTGCACCGTCTTGATAATGACCATCTCCTGCAGACGCTCATAGGGGATGTCCAAGTAGATTCCCAATTTCTTCCAAGATCCAACTAATAGCCTTCCTATTTCATGAAGCAAAAGATCGCTATATGTAAATTTCATTTCACATGTGACATGATCCCGTACACTCACTTCACATACGTCAGAGTCAGATAGGGAGGGGTTATTCTCAAGACTCATCTCTGCTTGCTGGCTCACATATGTTGTTTCGCATTTATCTACTGTGTCCTCCGACGTTACAGCGTTAGAAAACATAGCAGTTGCTTGTTCAAAAGTGAAATCACTTGATGAAGGTCGGTAGGCAAGCAGGTAGGCAGGGAGCCGGCGGGTAGGTGGTGCTGGTGATGGTAAAGGCAGTAGCGGTAGGCGCGGTAGTCATAGTGGTCAGCAGTGATATATCCTTCCAAGAGAAATTGGGGGTGCTTTATATAGGGCGATCTAAGCCTATTTCCAGCTGGATACTTACCACCACCTTTTCCTTTCTGTGTAGCGCCTTATCAGCATGAGCCTTTTGAATTTGTTAACATCAAACAGGAGGAAAGGCGCTGTGACAAGTGTATTTGGTGAAATTAGGGGTGTTTGCTTTCATTCTGTGTAGCGACTTACCTTTTAGATCTGTTGACATAAAACAGGTGGAAAGGTATTGTGATAACTGTGTTTTGGTGGGATTAAAGGGAATTAAAACTGTGATAATTAGCATAATCCACTTTACAGGTGTGAGGTAGGCTCGCTTGTTAAGGTATTATGAGATTCCGAGTGAGGATCTCTGTGATCATAGGGATGAGCGCTCTTTTCTAAAAGCTATCAAAAGCCGACTTTGATCCTGCTGGAACTTTTTCGACCTACCCTTTGATGATCTAAGAATGGAGTGAAGTTTTTATCCGGATCATCCTATTGTTTATTTCTCCTAAGGAGGACAGGTGAAATTGGATTTATAGGACTCCTACTAAGCGAGGATCTCTTCTGTTGTGACTGCAGGATTAATACTCTTTTCTAAGAAGAGGCGTCAAAGCCTCCTTTCATCTATTCAAACTGCACTAAGAGACTTATCTCCAGAGGCGTATATAAGGGAGGGAGAAAAATTTCATTTTCTCACACTCTCTTTGCAACCCTCACCATGAGTAGAAGACCGTCTAAGCTACAGCTCTCAAGGAAGACGAGAAGCACCAATAAGTGTTCATTGTCTTCTCCTGCTGCTGAAGATGCTACTACTGCAGTTGCTCCTGCTTACAACCCACGTGGTGTAATGGGTGGTGGTGGTGGTGGTGGTGCTGCTGCTGCTGGTGCTACTACTGGTGCTACTGCTGCTACTGGTGCTGCTACTGCTGGTGCTACTGCTGGTGCTGGTGCTACTGCTGCTTCTGGTGCTGCTGCTGCTGGTGCTGCTACTGCTGCTGATAAAGACGGAGCTACTGTTGACGGTGGGTCTCATTCATCTCCTTACTGGACACCAATGTTTTATACCCCTGTTGCTGCTGCTGCTACTTCTCCTGCTGCTGCTGCTGCTACTGCTGATGGTGATGCTAATGCTGATGCTGATGCTAATGCTGATGCTGATGCTAACGCTTATCATTATCACCCTCACGCTGGAGAAGTCCGTGTTGGTGCAACTACAGCTGACATAGACACACACGATTGCACTCATACGGATTATTTGGAGACCCGCCACTTGGTAGAAACAGAGGAAGAGGAGGAGGAGGAGGAAGAAGAGTTGACTTCTCCAGCGGTTGCTCAAAGATCTCCCGATGTACTTACCACCGCTATCATGAAGTCTCTAAGAACCACCGGCTTCTGCTATCCACCAGGGGACACCAACGTCGAGCAGAGTCGGAGCGAGTTTTTTCTTCCCTCTCCGACTTACTCACCCTCCACAAACATGAATGAAGGGGTGTGGCTATCATCTTCTCAAAAGTCCTGAGATACCGACGCGAGCGTTGCTCCTGTTGCTGGTTCTGCTGTTGATTCAGCTCACACTGATGGTTCTTCTCTTCTTACTTTGAAACCCTCTACGGGTATCAAGAGGAGTTTTACCAAGAGTGGTGACCAGGCATCTAAGAAGAGAAAAGCGGTAGTGAAATGTGAACCACCTACACCTTCCACAGTCCCCAGATTGGAGTTCTTCATCGACAGTTTGAAGCTGGAGATCTGGCTCAACGGGGTTAGGATCTCCAAGGAATGCTACAGCGCCATAGAGTGCACCTCAACGCCCACCAGATAAGTAAACTTCACCACTGACGCACTCCTCAAGCTAATAGCGAGCGTCACTGACGTCCAAGAGGAGAAACGGATACGCGACAGAGCGGTTTCCCAAGGACTTCCCAATTACAACACATGGTTCGTCGTCCTGGATCTGGAAAGCACGCTGTATATTGGAATACAAGTCATTTCAGACCCAAAGTCATTTTAGACCCGGTCATTTCAGACCCATAGTCATTTCAGACCCAAATCATTTCAGACCCATGGTCATTTCAGACCCATGGTCAATAGACTCAATTAGAGCCTACATAATGCGCAAATAGAGTCAGCATGAAACACTAGTCAAGGGAGGATCCAGAAGATGTGGTCCAGGAGTGGCCTCACCGCACATTTCATTGGAGCCAATCCAGTGACCAGCCAATGACTGTACACCACACGCAGCAATGGGTGGCCACTGGCAGTGATAGTGGTATTATATAATTTGGGATGAATAGTCAACCAAATAATCAAACTCCAAGATCTAATAGAACTAGAAACAATTGAAGGGCTAAGGATACAGCCCCTACACCATAGAACTAGAAGTCTAACAATAGTATCTGTGCTCCCTCCATTCCTGGTGTAAACACGGAATATGGGAGAGGGCTGCAGGCACCGCTGGAGTAGGCCAGGGGGGAGGGTTGTGATTATCATTGGAAAGTTCATGGCCTGAATTTAAAAATTGACTTTTTCCCTGGGGGACCCTTTTTGCTTGGCTATACACATGTAAGACATGTCATATAGGTCCGAAATGACTTGGGTCTGAAATGGACATGGGTCCGAAATGACTTGGGTCTGAAATGACCATGGGTCTGAAATGACTTTGGGTCTGAAATGACCTGTTACCGTATGTTGCTGTCAGCTACCCAAGGGTAAGAACGTCATCCATGTGCGCAGGTACGAAAGACCCCAGAAAACTCTGACACAGGACGGTGTGATGCTATTGACCAAGGCACTGAAAGAACTGGGTGAAAAAAAGAGATTATTCTTGAATTTCTTGGTAAAATTTGATTGAGACGTGTGTGAGCTAGTGCTGACGTATGTTTTATATGACGTGTATGTAGGTGTATATACTTTGTGTAGGTATGTTGCATATATAGGTGTACAGGTAAATAGATAGATAGATAGATAGATAGATAGATAGATAGATAGATAGATAGATAGATAGAAAGAAAGATTGATTGATAGATAGGAAGCTAGTTAGATAGATAGATAAATGAAAAATATTGAAAAAAAAAATTCTCTTCACATATAAGTAACTCAGTGAAAATGGATCATCATATCAGTGAAAAGTGTTTCCAAAAATTTAAAAGGGTGTACAATTGTGACAGACACATGGAAAATGTAGGGTTATACCTAAATTTTGTCCTCTATGCAGCGAAGGAAATTGCCAAAAAATCACCTGTTGATGCTAATCTCTGGACGGAGTGACTATTCCTCCAATAATACGCATTATACCGGAGGGTGAGGAAATGTTCACCAGGAATTGGCCCGCAATACAAACAGGAGTCAGGGCACACGGGAGTCGCATGAGTGTAACAAACTTAAAACTACCAACCGGTGAGTTGGGTGACGCTGTAGATACTATGTGTCAGATTCACATCACGCAAAGATTCAGATACAAAGTGGGTTTGTCAGTATGTCAAGCCTAAATACGTCCCCATATCTTTCCACTCCCTGAATAGAGATTCAGACATGGTGACAAAGTACCTCTCCATTAAAAACTGGTCGGGGTTGTTGTAATCCAATTTGTACGTCTTGAAAAAGCTCTGCGACTGAAGTAACAGTTCTTGTGGATGAACACTCATGTAGGCGTGGTGGAGCTCTCCCCATCTGGCATGAGACGTAGTTTTAGACCACCAAGTTTGGAACATCTCCATACACATATCCTGCACCGTCCTTGCCAACTCAAAGGAAGCCGCCATCTTATATTGCATGTCAGCTACGTAGTTCAGGCTATCTCTCTCCAGGGGATGATCCGGATACAGGAGTGCCAAAGGGGTGGTTGTCTCCCTCCCCATCATGAGGAGATTTGGGGAGCAGCCCGTTGTAGAATGGGCCGACGCTCTGTATGCCGCCATCACAAAAGGCCATCACAATAGGTGACTATCCGAATCCCTTTGATCTTGTCTCACCGTGGTGGCCAGCAGCATCTCTATCGTTCTGTTGGCTCGCTCTACCATCCCATCACTCTGGGGTCTAAATGCACAGGTCCATGTCTGGCGGATTTCCAGGAGAGCAATCACTTCTCGGAACAGAGCTGCTTGGAAGTTCTGCCCCTGATCTGTATGCAGCTCCTCCGGGGGCCCCAGTCGACACACAAATTCTTCCATGAATACACGGGCCAATGTGCTGGCTTCCTGGTTCGGGATGGCATCGGCCTCTGTCAACTTGGTGAAATAATCAGCCGCCACTAAGATGTACCTTTTTCCTTTGTCTGTGACAGGTAGGGGGCCCATGACGTCCATTGCTATCCTCTGCAGGGGCAGCCTGGCTCCGACATGCCCCATCTTCGCCCTTTGTGGTGGCGGGACCGCCTTTCTCTGGATGCAAGCCTCACACCTGGTGCACTGGTCATCTTGTCACATCTCGGCGAAACTCCGGCCAATAGAACCCCTGCTGGAGCCTCCTAGTGGTCCCGCGTGGCCTGCCAATGGAGCCCCATGAGCCTCATAGAGGACTTCCTCCCAACTGTCCTTTGGCACCGCTATCTGCCCTGTCTCCTGCCCAGTCACTTCCCGCCACTTTCTCACCAGGATACCATTTCTTAGCTCCAGCCTATTGAACTGGGCCCTCCAAGCATGCTGCTCATAGCTGAAATCTCTGACCTTGTGCACAGAGGGGGGACCCCCAGGATAACCCAATTGCGAACCTCCCGGAGCACCGCATCCTCTTCCTGGAGCTGCCCCCAGTCTCTCGGCTCTGTCTCTGTCTCCGCCTCAGCCATCAGAGCAGGTTCCCCCTGCAGTCGCACTTCTTGGCTGCGGGTCAAGACCCTGCAGGTAGCCAGCTCTTCCTCCACGGGTTCCCCCCACCTGCACTGCCTGCAGGGGTTCTGAGACAGGCCATCAGCATTTCCATGTTGTTTCCCCGGCCTATGTTCGACCATAATGTCATAGGTATCAATTATCTGTATCCAACGGGCTAGCTGCCGCTCTGGCTCCTTGAACCCGAGCAGCCATTTCAGAGACGCCAGAGACCATAGCCAGCATAGCCAGCAACTCCTGCCTAGTTCCTTTCTGCCTTTGACAGTGTACGGCTGGCATAGGCCAGAACTCGCTCCACCCCGCTCTGCTCCTGGCTAAGGACTGCTCCGAGGCTGAAGTCACTGGCATCTGTGTCCAATGTTAGGTGGCCCTCTGGCTCCAGAAAGGCCAGGATAGGAGCCCCCGTCAATAACTCCTTAAGTTGTGTAAATGCTGCCTTACACTCGCTCGTCTATTGAAACTCTCTCACCTTCTCGGCAAGCGCGCTCAATGGCTTAGCTACTGTGGCGAAGTCCTGGATGAACCCTCGATAATAACCAGCCAGGCAGAGGAAGCTCCTCACATCAGTAACTGTCTCCGGCGTCCCCCAGTCTCTTACAGCTGCCAACTTTTCTGGATCCGTCGACACTCCATCCTTGCTTATGATGTGACCTAAAAACTCGACCTCTTTCCGAGCTAGCTGACACTTGTTTGGTTTTATCCGAAGCCCTGCCCCAATCATTTGCTGTAAGACCTCCTCCAATCTCTCAAGATGCTCCTGAAAGGTTGAAGCGAAGACCACCACATCGCCCAGATATACAAGACAGGTTCGCCACTGTAGCCCACGCATCACCACCTCCATAACCCTCTCTAAAGTGCTGGGGGCATTGCACAGCCCAAACGGCATTATTTTGAATTGGTACAGGCCACTGTGTGTGCTAAAGGCTGTCTCCCGATCCTCCGGCCTGATGTCTAACTGCCAATACCCACTCGCCAGGTCGACTGAGGAGAACCAGGCGGCTCCGGCCATCGTGTCTAGGCAGTCCTCCACCTTAGGCAGGGGATACGCATCCTTAATGGTTACTGCATTCAATTTCCTATAATCCACGCAGAATCTAGTGGAGCCATCTTTTTTTTTTTTACGAGGACCACCGGCGAGGCCCCGGGACTCTTCGATGACCTCTGCTTCCAACATCTTATCCACCTCCTGGTCTATGAGGTCTCTCCTATGCAGCGCCAGGCGACGGGGGGTTGCTTGATTGGAGCCACTCCTCCTGTCTCGATCCGATGCTGAGCCACTTGGGTATGCCCTCTGTCTCCGGGATTTAACTGAAATGCTTCCTGGCACTTCCTCAGGAGAACTGCTAGCTCCTCTCTCCTCCCTGGCTCCGCCCCCGCCGGCAATACCTTGATCCACTCTTCCCCATCCTCCTCCCTCATCATTCGGCACCTGTCCTCCGTTTCTCTGGGTTCCTCCTCCACCATTTCTCCTTTGAGGGGTTGGATTCCCCCCAAATATGGTCACTACTTCCTGCCCCGGATTAAGGACTCGCACCCAGGTCCTAGCTTCCTGAGGCGGGACCAGGCTACGAGCTACCAAGAACCTGCGAGACCTTCCACCAACCTATCCTCTCCTTCCTTCCAGGGACCCTGGAGTTGCCCCTTCAGGACGACCTCCTCTCCTGCTGCCAGCACGGCAAATCTGGTACTAACCACCCGGCAGATGCTCTCCCCTTCCGAACATACCAGCCCTTCTCTCCCCAAGACAACCACAATTGCATGTCGTCTCAGGAAGGTGGCACCCAGTATCGCCTCATTAGGGACTTCTTGGACTCAGAACTTTGAGGCCACTTCTCTTTTGCCCAACATAAGCCGGGTGGTGCCCTCACCCTGCAGGTTCATGGCCCTCCCGTTGACTGTGTATACCGTTTTCCCCGTATTTTCCAGCTCATGCTCTCCTCCGTTCTCCTTGCACCAGTTTGCGGAAACCAAATCCATAGAGGCCCCCGTGTCCACCAAGAGCTGGATAGGGTGCGACCCTAGGCAGGCCTCCACCAGCAGACCTCCGCCCCTTCTTTCTCTTCTTCCTGCTATCTCGTTCTCAGGCCTATCATCTCCAACCCCTGCGCTGCCACGGGCAAAGGCCAGTTCTAGTTTTCCGCCTCCCTCGTTGGTCCTGCTCCGGACCTCTCGGTACCTTCTCGCCGGTTCTTCCAATCAGGGCAATTTCTCTTGAAGTGCCCCTCCTTCCCACAACCGTAGCACGCAGTCTTAGGGGCTTTCTTCCTCTTTTCTTCTTTTTTCCTCCTCCCCGGATGCCAACTTTGCTATTATCTTGGTCAACTTAGCCAATTTTTCGTCAGTAGATAGCAGTCTCTCGGAGATTGTGGCATCTGCTACCTGTGCCCTTCCCCGGGACTCCTGTTCATTTTTGAAGTAGGCCTCTCTGCTTGTGGCCATCATTACTGCCGTCTGGAGGTCCTTGGGGTGTGACTGATAAACCCACTGCCGCAGCTGGATGGGTAAGCATAAGAGGAATCAGTCTAGCACTAGGGTATCCCTGGTTTTCGCATCGGCATCAGAATAAGCCAACCTCGTGTACTTGGCCAGATCCTCTTGTAGCTCCTGTAAACCTTCTCCGGGATTCCTCTCTCTGGTTCGGAGGAATACCTTATACGTCTCCTCCTGATTTGCTGGTTTGAACCTCGCCACCAGTGCCCTCCGCAGATCCTCATACTCGTCTCTTGTCCCTGGATCCCTCCCAGCCAGAAGCCGCCTCGCTGGTCCTGCTAGGCTTAATCCCTTGAAGGTACCCACCTCCTCTGGTGTCCAATTATTAGCGCTGACACAGAGGTCAAAGTGATTCAGGTAGTCTGTCAGATCTGCCGTCCTGTCAAACTCTCCCTCTCGACGCTTCCCTGGCCAGTTGGGTTATTGCATTCACCAGGCGATCCCCCTCTCTGGACCAGTCATCCCCTTCCTTGCCCCCTTGCTTTTCTCCGTTCTCCGCCTCCTCCTCATCTGTATCGGAGCTGTCTGACCCCGCTTGTCCCACGCGCTCTGGTTTCCGGTCGGAGGTTGCCTCTTGCTGAACCCCGGCATAAGTGGTTGTCGATCCTTCTGCTCCTCCCAGGCCTACCCCTCCTGGGCTCCCTCTGTTTCGTCCAATCCTCTCTCATTCTTCCACACTGTCCCTCCTGAGGGCCTTCATCCCTGTTTCAACTCCTTTTCCTTCTCCCACGGCCATTTGTAGCTGTCCGACTCGTCGGCTCGGTCCCTGGACTCCTCCTGCCTCTCCGAACCTCTCTTGTGCCGGGCTGGTCCCTTCTTCCTGATAGAAACATCTTTATCTACTAATTCAAGCAGAGCGCCCTTCTCTGCACCCTCTACCCTTAAGTCTGGTATACCATTGTTCTTATCCATGTTTGCTCCGGGGCGGCAGATCCCACCACTGTCCCCAGTGTAGCGAAATCGGAATCTACCTCTGATAGCAAACACAACAAGACTCAAACTATGGTTTAACACTGTTTATTAACCTGTATATATATATATATATATATATATATATATATATATATATATATATATATATATACATATATACACACACACACACACACATATATATATATATATATATATATGTGTGTGTGTGTGTGTGTGTGTATATATGTATATATATATATATATATATATATATATATATATATAGTGTCATACTAGTAATTGGCATGATCAAGTTGTCATATGAGAAATATCATAAGACTAGTGGTATATAGTGTAAATACATCAGGCTCATATAAAATAGTGTTATTTCCAGTTGTCACTGGTTTATTCAGCTTTAGGCAACATGTAAGAAATATCAATCATACAGTAGTTGGTATGTAGGTAATTAGTACATACAGCAAACATACAGTAATTTATAAAGTACAATGTTCAGTTCCACTCCACCTGTGAGGTATTAATAATACAGTGTCCAGCATACTTCTAGGTGGGTTCCCACACCTAGCTCCTGACCTGCTGCTTAGAGGAATAATGTAATAATGGATAACTTTACCCTCTGGTGGAAGTCTTGAAGAAGATAGCCTCTGGCCACTAATGGTAGGAAACCAATGCCTGTCTAGCATAGTTTCACCATAGTGCAGTGGTATAGCAGGTAGCAGGAGATGACTGGAGATGTTACCTCTAGAGCGGTTCTTGGTGATGTGTCCTCCTGGAGGTGCAGACAGGCTATTTGTAGCAAATCTTGGAAAAGCACCTCCAGACTGACTGGAGCCAGCAGCATCTGCCTAACTCTACAATTGTTTGAGGGGACCCTTTCAAGTGTCACAGGGGGACAAAGGACCCCCATGGACGCCGCTATGGCCCCCATTGTCTTGGTCGGTTCTGCATCTTTAGACCCTCATATCTCGGCCGTTTATGCTTGTATAACCGCCATTTTGAGCATGCGCAGAGCTGAATGTGCCAAGATTATAATGCCCGCTGGATAGGCGCGTAACTCCCGCCGGTTTGTCTGTAGCTCACTCGGAGGTCGATTCAGTCTCCATGGCGTAACTTCCTTAATACTGGGAGTTCAGCCTTGATCTTGGGCTCATTCTGACCGTCTAATTATGGGCTTTCCATAGAATTTTTGATATTTGACCTAGGTCGCTCAGGAGCGACGCTAGAGCGACCGGAAGGTTATGGCGTCGTGCTTATGTAACCCATTGTTCAGTCCTTAGAGTGCTCAGACACTCATGACGGCGTCAGCGGTGCTCAGGCACCCGTGACGGCCGGTTGCATTCACTTACAAGTTATTAATTTGTGCATTGAACCATGAGGTCGCACACTGAGACCCTTATTCTTATTATATTGTGCAGTGGACCATTAGGTCGGACCTTTTGATGTCATAAACTTAGTCTAACTGACTGTGGCTGGTGTGCAGTGGGGCATGAACGCTCTTATGTAAAGTTTGAGCGCTCTTATAGCTCTTAGAACCAACCTATGTATTAATTTCATAGATATTTCTTTGATTAATACAAAATATGTTACAATTTATGGAATAATAAAATGGTATATCATAGAATACTCCCTCTCCCCCGAAAGAATGCGAAACTCCGTCATTTCGCCGAGGGAATGTACAATTTATACAATTTTTACCTTATTTTTGGAGTTATATACTGTTTTGTAAGAGGATTTGAAGTAATGGGGAGTGCTTCAAATGCAATTTTTGTGGTAGAGCTTTGTCAGTATAAACAATTTTCTCCTGGGTATAAGTACATTTCCGAGTTTCTATATCTTACTATACCAGAGCTTATTTGCTTATGTAACATCAATTTTGGGTACAATTTTCCATTTTTATGTACAACATACAATTTGGCAAATAGTGTGCAATTTTGGCATTTAATATTCAATTTAGCGTGCAAATTGAACATAAATGACAATTTCAGTGTGCAAATTTACAATTTCGCGTGTAATTGCGTTCAATTGACAATTTCAGTATGCAAATATATAATTTTTGCGTACATTTGGCAATTTAAGTGTGCAAATATATAATTTTCGCGTATATTTGGCAATTTTAGTGTGCAAATATATAATTTCGCGTACATTTGGCAATTTGAGTGTGCAAATATATAATTTTCGCGTATATTTGGCAATTTTAGTGTGCAAATATATAATTTCGCGTGCATTTGGCAATTTTAGTCTGCCAGTGTATAATTTTGCGTTCAATTGATAGTTTCTGTATGTACAAATATAATTTTGCGTACAGCTTGGATACACATAGAAATGTTGATTTTCTAAAAATCTGACTTCAGTGTATGAATTGGGTACAGACATACAGTATAATGTGCAACATATAATTCAAATGTAAATTGGATACAACTTACAATCTAGTGTGCAAACATACAATTTTAGTGTGCAAATTGGGTACGAGCGTACAATCTGGTGTGCAAACATACAATTTTTGTGTGCAAATTGGGTACAAGCGTACAATCTGGTGTGCAAATATACAATTTTAGTGTGCAAATTGGGTACGAGCGTACAATCTGGTGTGCAAACATACAATTTTAGTGTGCAAATTGGGTACAAACGTACAATCTAGATTACACTATTCAATTTATGGGATTTGAGACAAATTTTTCCGAGGGCCGGAAAAACAAAGTACTTCATGTACAATAGGCTTGTTTGTCTCTGAGTTACTCATTGATTTTGCTATATGGGTGTATTAATTGGCAATTTCGGCAGTGGGCCGCTGCTTAATTGACTATTCCCCTAGCCTTTTGAGTATGTGTCCCTGAAAGAGATTTATTTGGTGAGTATCTTAAGTAAACATGTTTTATGTCAACAATTTTCTCAACAATTTTTTTTTTTTTTTTTTCATTCATTTTTCCAACAATTTTCTTGGATACCTAAAGTGTGTTACTTTAAGTAAACCTTGGCATAGTATACAAGTGCTAGTGGGTACAAAAACTGTCTTAGTTATCTACCTGCATTCATGTATATTAATGTTAGATTTGTACAATTTTACAATTTGTAATTTGCAATTTCGCAATTTTGCGCGTATATGCGCGCATTAATCATTGATTTTGTGAGAATACCATAGATTTTCATATTATACATCAACAAGTGGCTGTGTATATAATTTTTTTTTTTTCTAATACTTTGATAATTTCATTGACAGTGGAGGTGTGTCAGGAGTGAGATGTGAGTCTCCTCCCTGGTGTGCTCATGCAGTGGTGGCACTTGAGGTGTTAGGTGCCAGATTTTGGCATGTGTCTGTGGCAGTGCCTAGCTTGGTGTCAGTGGACAGTTCAGGGTGGGGGGGGGGGTGTGTGTGTGTCCATTTAAGGAGTGTGTGGCTGGTATTGGAGCATCAGTTCCTCTCTGGAAGTCACTGCTGTAGTACCATGGCCCACCTACAAGCTCTCTTTGCTCTGCCTGTCCCCCAGGTGATGGAGGTGGGGAGTCCAGCTAGGGCCCTGGTTGAGTCTAACCAGACCATCCATTATGGGTACATAGTGAGTAACTTCCAAGAGATCATAGAGCATGGTGATGTGATGGTCTGTAATTACTCCTGCCATTATTTCCTGGGCTCAGCCTTGCGTCGGGGGGCCACTGTGGCCCTTTTGACTAGGGCCTTGGGCAGTATGGGTTTCTGGCCCATGGATTATAACCTAGGGCCGCGGGAGCGAGTGCTATGGGATTATTTTGTTGGCGGCATCCCTCCTCGATCTTGCGGCATCCGGGAATCCATCCAC
The DNA here is from genome assembly GCA_949317995.1 of Acholoe squamosa. Classification (NCBI taxonomy): domain Eukaryota; kingdom Metazoa; phylum Annelida; class Polychaeta; order Phyllodocida; family Polynoidae; genus Acholoe; species Acholoe squamosa. The sequence continues at coordinate 21,904,723 of OX439037.1, read as the reverse complement.
GGCTGCCGAGTATGGGCTGGGGATGCTGGAGGCCCGGCTCGCTGAGTGGGAGCAGGATCACGGCCATATGTATGGCTCGGACTCGGCCCCGGACTCTCCCATTGATGTTGAACCCGAGGATCTGTGGTAGGATCCCGACTGACTGAAACCTAGGGTGTAAAAACCCGCCATCCCAAAGGCCCTTTTCAGGGCCGGCAAATTGTCCGAAAAGTTCTGAATACTGTCTCTGATGTGTTGTCTCCTGGTGGTGGACTGGGGGCAGCCTAGGCTGTGGGCAGTCTAGGCTGTTTCCACAGTCACCGGGGAGGGCTGGTGGTTTAGAAAATTAGCAATAGTCTGCATGTTTGACCTTGCGGTCTCCTCCTGTTGTTCGTCAATAATTATATCTGTTGTATTTTCCAGTGCTGTCATGGTCACCGGGCTGGTGCCACAATCATTCTGGAGAAGCATGGAGTAGTACAGTCCTTTGTTTTTAAGGGCTGGTATAGTGCTGAACCTAGTGCGCCAAGGTAGGTGTATCACCTGAGGGAGGTGATAAGCAAATTCTCCTCTCTGTGTTGTTATAACTGCTGGTCCATTCCAGGTAAATATAGCCTTAGGTAGTGGGAAGGTTTTAACCACTATATCCTTATAGGTAGGGGCAGCTGCTGATTTAATCTCATCAAATTCATGTGGTATTGGCCTCAAGGGTAGCGCGAAGTTTGAGTCTCCACAATATATTTTAAAATATATTGTGGGGTTTGTGCGCTTGGCCACATTTTTCTTGCCACAGTGTGTCTGTGCAAATTTCTTAAGGTACTTCATTATTCTGTAGGCTGAGTAGATGGTCAGGGTGAATAATATAGCAATTATCAGGGTGTGGGTTTCCTGAATTGTGAGGAAGGGGGTGTGGGTTTCCTCTGTAGGGGTTAGTTTGGTAGGATTCTTATCTGGGAGCAATTTGTGTAGGGGCAGCTCGGTGACTAGTCTGAATGCTTTGGCTGTAGGCAGGTAGGCTACAGTCCCTCCTAGTCTGTATAATTTGAGTAGTATGTATACTATAAAAATGTGAGCTGATATCCCTAGGATGAGTGCTAAGCTTTGGAAGATTGGATGCTCTGTAACTCGACGTAGGTATGATTCCTCGTAGCGCGTTTCCATTTCCTTATTAAGGTTGGAGGCATCTTTTAATACTGTTTTAGCAAAGGGCTCTAAATTTAGTTGAGTAATATCATCCATGATTGGATTTTCCTGTAGTTTTTCTAAGGTTCTAGAAAGGTTTACTACTGGGAAATTTGGAAGATTCTCTCTTTCATCTGGTTTGGTTTCAGAAATTTTGTTAAGTGCTGCCATGAATGGTAAATTAATTGTCTTGAGAATGTAATGAAATGATAAGGTTGAGTTACAGGGCAACCTTGTGTTTGGAAGAGAAAATTCTCCTACACTGATCGTGCACCCACAGGGTACACCTATGATTGAGTAGGACTGGGCCTTCCGAGTTTCAGACGTTTTACCATGGCAGTTGATAAAGTAATGGGGTTCATTAGTAGTGACCAGATACTCATCTTCAGAAATGGAAATAGCATGGGTGGTAGGTGTTTGCAGTGGTGAAACTGTAAACTTGCAATGTTCCTTAATCTGTTGAGCCTGGTTAGTAAAAATGGCTACAGGGCATGTAGGCCTGTGTTTATAGATTCTACCATTTACATCTCTGCATACCTTTACTGTAGTACCTTCACATGCCTGCATATCTGCTGAGTCCAATTCGATAAATAATGATTCATCGTAAGATACTGCTAGAAACTCAGTTGTGGTTTGTAGTTTGGTGACTCCTCTGGTGGGGGTCTCCTGTGTGTCTATAGGCATGGGTGATGTGATCATTTGGTACAGTTTGAAGGTCGAGGTGGTAGATTGAATTATAATGTCCAGATGAATATATATATGGTGAGCTGAGTAAGTGTATGAGGTCAGCTTCTGTGAATAATAGAAATCTAAGTCATTAATTGCGACTTGTGCTCCAGGGTGTGTAATCCTAAGTTTGTTATTAATGTCAACTAGGTATCTAGCGAGGTCTGAGGGTGGTACTATATCAGGGGTTAGGATTCCTGATGATAGCATCCTCAGGGCTGCATTTGTCCTTTGCAGTGATTGAACTGTATTCATTCTTGCTGCTATGATAATTAATGCATCATTTAATACTTGCATTTTCTCCCTTTGAGTTTTCTCGTGCCTTGAATATGAGTCAAGTGACCTGGACATGTTAGAGGCCCACAGGTTGACGGTGTCACCTATGGTGTTGATTGTGCTGTCCAGTACCTTCTTATCTTGGATGTATGCTTTGACAAACTTATCTTGTCTGTCTGTGATCTTTTCAATGAGATTAGCTGCTTCCTGATCCTGTTTAGCAAATTTTCTTAGTATTTCATCTATGTTCTTGAGCTGTCCCATTACTTGGTTTACATCTTCTACTGTGGCTAGACCTAGCACACCGCGAAACAGGGGTGCTAGAAAACCCAGTATGGCCTCTCTTTTGGCCTTGTCCAATGTGTTTATGGGGTTGGATAAGAACAATTTGATGGAGGCTAGTGTTTCATTTATCTCCTTGTCTGCAATTTCCAGCAAGGTGTCTAGCTCCTTAGCTTGTTGGATAATTTGGCCAGAGGTATGATCTTGTAGAGTAGGAGTGGTCAAATGGAGTATTCTATCCCTTATGGATCCTTGGGTAACGGGTGCCCGAGGTATCTTGTAGGGAATAGCTAACAACAGTGTTGTGGTTGTATGTCCATTGACCAATGGTTGAGGGCTAGGTTTGAATACTACTCCTATGTTTTGTCTCACCACAGGTGTATAGCCTGCAGTAAGTGGTTTTATAGTATATAATAACAGCATAGTTAGCAGTATGGGTGAAACTCTCAGTCTCCCCATGGTGCTTGTGTAAAGCAAGTTTGCTGTTTAAAGTCTTGTCAAATTTGTAGTGATTTGGTGCTGGTAAAGTCTAAGTGTATGGTGTAACACTTTAAATGAAGTGGTTCAAACTGTACCTTTGCAAGATTGAGCTGTCTTGGCAATATGTCCGGTGAGTCTATAGAGGTTGACCAGTAAATGGTAAGGTCAGGTTGAAGGTGAAGTAGGTGTGTTCTTTATCCTAGTGCAGTCTCTCCTAATGGAGAAGTGGGCTGGCTAATTCCCAAGTGGGGTCCTGTAGACTTGTGTTCCAGACTGCAGCTGGATGAAGACTGATGGTGGGCTATGGTCCACAGTGCTTCTTATGTAGCCTACCCTACCCACATCCATTGTGGGCCTGGTATTGTTTCTCTGGAGTCATGTACCTAATCTCCAGTGTCTGCAACTGAGGGGTTCTATTGTGTAATCTGTGTACTGGTAATTAGCTCCTCCTGTCATCCAGGACAGCCATTCATGACCGTCTAGACAGTTGTCTGAGTGTAGCTTATAAGGTCAATTGATCTCTATAGACTGCTGTGTTGGCATAGCGCGCTCTTTCATGTGGGGATTAGGCTTTAGACACTCCATTGTGTTACCCTTACTCTTCTTAGACTTCATGTCTGCTTTACTTGGGGGGTCCCAGTCTTTGACCCTTTCGGAGGCAATAACCTACTGATATATTTACAAATTTGATTGGCTTTATATACATAGTAATTCATTATCAGTCACACATGTCTTATGTGTGGATGAAGAGAATTTGTAATACATTTTGAAAATCTTATGTCTTTTGGTATCTCAATCTTGTTTCTAATTTCTTGAAACTGCACCACACCTAGATGTCTTCCTTAGTATGTGGTGTGCAGGCCTAGGCTTGATAGGGCCTATGCCTGTGGTTTCTCTTGTAAGGGTGATATCATTTTTGTTCCTTACAATTTTGCTGTAGTATTTGGCCTCATGTGGAATAAGCCTGTGTGCAAATTCATTATTTCTGACAGCCATAACCTTTTTCAGTCTGTCTATGTGCACTGGTCTGGCCACCAATAGATTGGTGTCCAGGTTTTTGAGTTTGGCACTTGTCAGACTAGGTCTATCTACTACAACATATGGTCCCATAAAAAGGGGTTGAAGTTTCTTACACTCTGTGTTGGTCAGGATTCTTGGTATGTTTAGGTACACCATGTCGGTGACCTTGATTTCCTGTGGTGTAAGTTTCTTATCATATCTATCCTTCCTTTCCTTTTGTAGCTTGGCGACCCTTTCTATAGCTTTCCTCCTAGAGGTATCTTGATTTGTTATCATGTTAGCTACATGGTCTGCTACTGTGGATATGTCTTCCTGTATTCCCAGCCCTAAGTCCATTGGGGTGGCTGGGTTTCTTCCATGGAGTAGGAAGAAAGGGGTGAATCCTGTGGTTTGGGATTCAGTGTTGTTTAATGCAAAAGTTATGGGTTCAATAAATGAATCCCAATTGTTTTGGTGCTTTGAGCAGAATGCTCTGAGTGCTGTGCCTATGCTAGCATTGAATCTCTCTACAAGCCCATTTGATTGTGGCCTGTATGGTGAGGAGAATTTATGTTTGATCTTGAGGTGTTTAGTTAACTTTGTGAACTTTGCACCTGTATAACATGTCCCATTGTCTGTTTGAAGAGTGGCTGGTGTTCCATGATGACAAATTATATTCTTGTAGAACTCTGCTGCTGTTGTCTCAGCTTTTAAGTCAGTAGTAGCCCAAGCTGTTGCATATCTGGTAGCATAATCTATGCAGACTTGTATATGTTTGTTTCCCCTGGCAGTTGTGGGAAGTGGTCCCACCGCGTCTAGGTTTAGGAACTTCATTGGTGAAGTCATGTACTCTCTCACTGTCATTGGTGTTTTGTGTGAGTGTACTTGCCTTTTTGCTGTGAGGCATGTGTGGCAGGTGGAAACATATTTTGTTGTGTCTGCTAGCATAGACTTCCAATATACCCTAGGTCGGAGTGCTGACAGCATCCTACTTGAACCAAGATGGCCGCCGGTAGGTGAGTCATGGAAATACTGTAGTGTACTTGTTACCCATTGCTGTGGTATAACAATTTGAAGTGGTACAGTATTGGTTTTTCTCCAATTTATGGGGCATATATGGACTAATGTACCATTTACCAAGGTGTATGTCTGGCCTTGGTTGATGATTCTATTTCCTTGTGCTTTTGGTGCAGGCAAGGTCCCATCCTCAAGATACTGTATGAGGGGCAATAGGTCCTTGTCTTTCCTTTGTTCCAAGCCAAGGTTTGTACCTGAGATGGATGTGTCGGGAATCTGATCCAGTAGTTGATTTATATCTAGCACATGTTGTTTTATTCTGTCTCTTTCTTTTTCTTTTTCATCGACTATTGGCCTATCTTGTGCCTTTTGTTGGGGTGTGTCACTCTTGTTTTGGTGTGTAGGCTCCTTTGGAGGGCCTATTTTCGCCTTAATGGGAGTGGCAACCTTTTTCTTTAAAGGCACAATTTGCTTTTTGTCATTCTTCTTTGTCTCAGAGTTCTTTGACTTAGTAGATGCAGTGTCTTTTGTGACATTTTTCCTGGCAGGTGGGGTTTTGGTAGGTTTGTTTCCTGTGACCTTTTTCTCATTTAGAATAGTTTGTGATTGTGTGGGGGGTTTTGGTGTGCCCTCCTGAATCATTTCTCTAGTCTTTGAGCGTGTGGTCATAGGACACAAATGGTTTGGTGTTTCCTCTCCCTGCATTGGTTCAAAGAATCTGACTGATTTAGAAGTTGCTTGAGTAATAGCATATATTGTGTCTTCTGGATCTTCATCGTCTGAGTCAGGTGGGGTGAAGGGTGGCTCCTTAGGAGTTGCCTTCACTATCTGATTGAGTGATGAGAATTCAATAGGCTCGAAGTCATTATCTGGAAAGAGTTGTGAGTATTCTCTCTCACAGTGGCAAAACACATAGTGTGTAGATTGCTTCAAGATACCCCTAATGGGTGTCTCTGGCCTTTCAATGGTGTTGGGTGGATCATCCCTTTTGAATGGTACTTTCTTTGTTACTTTTGCAAACTTGGTTCTACTGGCTGCTCTAACTCTCCTTGGTGGGGGTGGAGGGTTAGTCATGGGTCCAGAGTCTGGGTATTCTCTTCTAGACATAGCATCTGGTGGTGTGTTATCATCACCCTTCACGTGTTGGATGGTGAATGAAAATTGTTGTATGTCTAGAGCCCATCTGGCCCATCTATGTGTGAGTCCTGTATTGGTTAATAGTGGGATTAGGGCTGCATGGTCTGTGTATAGTTGGAAGTGTCTGGTCTCTAGATAGTGTCTGAAGTGTAATACTCCATACACTACTCCCAGTAGTTCTCTCTCTGTGGTATTGTAATTTCTCTCATGTTTTGAGAGGGTTCTACCTGCAAAGGCTACTGGTCTGAGCACTCCTTCATTATCTCTCTGTGAGAGTACAGCTCCTAAACTCACATTGGAAGCATCAGTTGCCAAACTGAACTCTTTCTCATAGTTTGGATATCTGAGAAGAGCATTGGTACAGAGGGCATGCTTTAATGTTTTGAAAGCATTATCTGCCTCTTCTGTCCAGACAAATGCTTTGAGATGTGTCTGTAGATCATATAATGGTCTAGCAATTTGGGCATAACCTTTGATAAACTTTTTGAAGTATTGGCATAGGCCTGTGAAGGATCTGACATTTTTGACTGATTTTGGTGTTGGGAAGGTTTTGATTGACTCCACCTTTGTGGGAGATGGTTGCAGTCCCATGGGTGTGACTCTCATTCCCAAGAAGTCTATTCTGTCTATGAAGTATTCACATTTTGATTTCTTCAGTTTGAGTTTACCAACTCTTAGGCTGTTGAACACGTCTTCCAGGTCATGGAAGTGTTGTTCGATTGATGGTGATAATACCAATATGTCATCTAGGTATGGTAGGGCACATTTGTACTTGAGTTTGTTCAGAATTAATGTGACTAGATGGCAGAATCCCGCCGGTGCCGTCGCTAAACCCATCGGCATCCTTTCATAGACATATTTTTTGTCATTTGCTATGAATGCGGTTTTATGCTGATCCTCCTGTCTTATAGGAATTTGAAAAAAATCCCTGTTGGGCATCTAGCTTACTGAATACTCTTGGTCTGAGTGACCCTATCATGTCTAGAGTGTCATCGGCCCGGGGTGTAGATAAGGCTTGATTTATCGTGTTCTGGTTCAAATAACGAAAATCTGTGACGAGCCGATGGCCTCCCGATGATTTTTGTACTAAAAAGGATCTGGAAGCCCAGGGGCCCTCGGCACATTCTCTCAGAATGCCCTGTTGCACTAGCCTTTCACACTCTTCCCCTATTGCGGCCTGTTTTTCTGGTGTTTGTCTATATGGTAGGAAATGACATGGTACTGCCTCAGGTTTGACATGTATTGAGTGTGTATACAGGTGTGTGGCACCAATGTCTCCATCTTTTCCTACGAATACATCATCATACTTGGTCAGCAGTGATTTTAATCTATCATGCTGATCTTTGGATGTGAGCACAGATTTTGGTGGAACATTCTCTTCCAATTCTGGCTCGAGGTCATGTGCCTCACTATGTATAGCAGCTATTTCAGAGAGTCTGATTGAGTTGGGTTCAGGGTCAGCATATGTGGACTCACAGTCTGAGTCTGTGTCACTGAATTGAGTTACATCCTCAGGCCGTATGGCTGAGATGGATTGATCAGTGTGTGGGGTAGTGTCTGACACCTGTTGAGGTTTTTCTAAATCAGATTCCTTGACTTCCTGAAATAGAGCTATGATGGCACCCTTTTTGATTTTATGTGGGCGCCTGCTGGTGTTGAGTAACACTAGGGGATGTTTGTTATTTTCCCTGGGGGTTACTGCTGCCCTTTGAACTAGATATGGGGCATTGTTATTTCTTTGGAGGTTATCTACTACTCCAGTCTTCCCTTGCAGTGATTGAGTAGATGTGACCTTACCCAATACTGCAAGTTCAGAGAATGGAGGGATGGTAAAATCCCTCACTGCCCTAATGGGTTTGAGAATTTGTTCAGGATCAACATTAAATTCAATTTGAGATTTTGTAGTGCTTAAGAAATCTGTGCCGAGTACAATGGGCTGTGTGAGGTTGGGTATTACAGCAAATTGGTATTGGAATCTGACACCTTGGATTCTAAAGTTCAGCATAGCTGAATGTCTAACATGACACACCGATCCATCTGCCAAGTGGATGTTGATTTTAGATTTCCTCAGTTGGATATGGAATCTCTTTTGGAGATCCATGAGGAATGATTGTCTGACACAGGTGATAGTAGCACCTGTATCAACCAAACATTGTACATCTGAAACATCATATAGATTTGCATTGATACAGCCATTTTGAAGAAGTACAATAGAAAGTTGGTACTCTCACCTGTATCCTTTGATGATGAATCTGGTGGGGTGATGTGTATCACTGATGGACGTCTCTGTCTGTTAGATGGTAGATTGGCACTAGCAATTGTCTCTGGTTGGATCTTTGTTAATCCTGATTGATTGTTTGTATTTGGGGTGTCACAGTGCACTGGCCCATCGGCACTGTGACATCCTAGTTTTCCTGGTTCTGTGGGGTGGTTGAGATGCTTGCCACCAGGAGTTTGGAGATTTGATCCATCACATGAGGTGGTATTTGGGGGTTACTTTGTTGGTTCCCCTGGTAACCTCTTGTGTCAGGTTTGTAATCCTCCTGGCGTGGGTTGGAACCCTGGTTATATTGACCAGAGTTGCTGTATTGACCGGAGTTGTTGGATCTCTGATTGTTGTAGGCGCCATTGTTGTTGTAGGATCCACTGTTGTAGTTCCTATGTGGACTCTGGCCCCTACTGTTGGATCCTTGACTATAGGATCCAGTGTTGTTTGAACCCTGGCTGTTGTTGTAGGATCCACTGTTGTTGTAGGATCCAGAGTTGTAGTTCCTATGTGGACTCTGGCTCCTACTGTTGGATCCTTGATTATTATAGGATCTGCCATTACTTGGGGTTCTGTCTCTCCTATCACTGTATGAAGAGTTACCATTGTTGGAGTTGGAAGAGCTGTTGTCTTTCCTACTGTTGTGACCCCCCCGGTTGTTGTTGTTGCCCCCTCTACCTCTACCTCTATTGGATTGGTAGTTGGGGTCATAGTTATTTCCTCTGTATCTACCGGTAGGGTCTCTTGATGCAACCTTAGCTTCCTGTTGCCTTACATGGGCACTAGACATTAGGTTAACATCTTCATCTGAACTAGTGCTGATTTCCTGGACCTTTTTCTTAGTAGGCTGTGGGTTGGTTTCTGCATCCCTTACCTTCCTAGATCTCTCTTGGGTCTCAACCTCTAGGGCTAGGTCTAGGGCTTGGTCAAAAGAGTCTATTTTCTTGTTCTCAAGAGCTATAGAGATCCAGGGCCTCATGCCTTGGGTAAATGCCTTGCTTAGGGTTTCATCATTCTGGCGTTGGGCATTACACACTTTCCTGAGATGACATGCATAGTCTAGAACAGGTTCATCCATCTTTTGTGCACGGAGTGCAGTCCTTGAGATTATATTGTCTCGAGTAGCAAAATACTCTTTTAATTTATTCACTACATTGGTCCATGTCAACATATCAGGTGTGGCACTCTCCCTGAAGGATTCAAACCAAGCTAGTGCTTGTCCTTCGAGGTACTTGGGTAAATATGTTACCATGGTGTCACTGTCTGTCACTTTGTACTTATCCTTCAGATATTCTGGGAATTTGTGATCAATGAATAATGCTGTTGACATGAGTGGTGATGGGTGTGAAAAGGTTTTGGGTTTTGTTACCTCATGTATCCTGATCTTTCTGTCGTCCTGCTGTTTATTGTCTATGAGCTTGGTCATGTTGGACACCATGGAGATTATGATGTCATCTTTGGATCCAGAGGCAGATGGTGTGACAACAGGTGTGATGGCAGGTGTGGGAGGCTGTGGGGTCTGGGATGATACCATTTTCATGAGATCTGCTATCTGTTGTTGTTGTCTCTCTAGGGACTTCCGCTGATCTTCCATGGCCTTCTGTTGAGCATCTATTGCTGCATTCCTCTCTGCCAGTTGTTGGTTGAGGATCCTCTCCCTTTCCTCCTGCTGGGACTTGTTGGTCTCTAGGGCAATAACTGCATCTTGGATGGCCTTCTCATAGGCCCTTATCTTCTCAGCTGTCTGATTAGGTTGGGGGCCTTCATCGGTGTCCATGATGGAGGGTGTGGGGGAGGTGTCTCTGGAGGAGTGGCTGTCAAAGGCTGGAGCTGGGGTGGAGGATCTAGATGAGGGTGTGGATCCACCCCCTGAGGCAGATCCTTCTTCCCCTGAGGTAGATAGCGTGAGTTGGGCGTCCTGTAGAGATCCCTGGGAAATGTTGGATCCCTGAGAACTGGTTGTTCCCTGAGTAGACAGGGTGGGAGGTGTGGGGTCTACTGAGTGTGGGACTGTTGTATTGGAGGCTGGTTTGCCTCCTGTGGGCCTCCTAGATCTTGGTGGGAGGGAGACCTCTTCAACAGGCCCCTGACTACGTAAGGTCTTTGTGTGTTGTTCTGCCAGCTTGACTGATAAGGCCTTGATGTGTGTGGTGGACCTCACTGACGTGTGGGAGACCTCACTGACGTGTGGGAGACCTCACTGACGTGTGGGAGACCTCTCTGACGTGTGGGAGACCTCACTGACGTGTGGGAGACCTCACTGACGTTTGGGAGACCTCACTGACGTTTGGGAGACCTCACTGACGTTTGGGAGACCTCGCTGACGTTTTGGGAGACCTCACTGACGCGTTGGGAGACCTCACTGATATATGAGAGATCTTACTGTTGTGTGAGAGATCTCATTGATGTGTGGGAGATCTCACTGGTGACCTTGGTGGATATGGTGTCAAGGTCAAGGTCACTGGGTGGGTGGAGTGGGTCTTACTGTGTGTATGCGGTACCAGCTTTAATTTACTGTGTGCATGATTGTTCTTAGTTGTGGTACCAGCTTTAATTTACTGTGTGTATGACTGTTCCCAGTTGTGTTACCAGCTTTAATTTCTATGAGCCTGTGAGATATGGGATCTTAGTAGGATGTTCTCCACCACTTTGTCATACTAGTTATTGGCATGATCAAGTTGTCATATGAGAAATATCATAAGACTAGTGGTATATAGTGTAAATACATCAGGCTCATATAAAATAGTGTTATTTCCAGTTGTCACTGGTTTATTCAGCTTTAGGCAACATGTAAGAAATATCAATCATACAGTAGTTGGTATGTAGGTAATTAGTACATACAGCAAACATACAGTAATTTATAAAGTACAATGTTCAGTTCCACTCCACCTGTGAGGTATTAATAATACAGTGTCCAGCATACTTCTAGGTGGGTTCCCACACCTAGCTCCTGACCTGCTGCTTAGAGGAATAATGTAATAATGGATAACTTTACCCTCTGGTGGAAGTCTTGAAGAAGATAGCCTCTGGCCACTAATGGTAGGAAACCAATGCCTGTCTAGCATAGTTTCACCATAGTGCAGTGGTATAGCAGGTAGCAGGAGATGACTGGAGATGTTACCTCTAGAGCGGTTCTTGGTGATGTGTCCTCCTGGAGGTGCAGACAGGCTATTTGTAGCAAATCTTGGAAAAGCACCTCCAGACTGACTGGAGCCAGCAGCATCTGCCTAACTCTACAATTGTTTGAGGGGACCCTTTCAAGTGTCACAGGGGGACAAAGGACCCCCATGGACGCCGCTATGGCCCCCATTGTCTTGGTCGGTTCTGCATCTTTAGACCCTCATATCTCGGCCGTTTATGCTTGTATAACCGCCATTTTGGGCATGCGCAGAGCTGAATGTGCCAAGATTATAATGCCCGCTGGATAGGCGCGTAACTCCCGCCGGTTTGTCTGTAGCTCACTCGGAGGTCGATTCAGTCTCCATGGCGTAACTTCCTTAATACTGGGAGTTCAGCCTTGATCTTGGGCTCATTCTGACCGTCTAATTATGGGCTTTCCATAGAATTTTTGATATTTGACCTAGGTCGCTCAGGAGCGACGCTAGAGCGACCGGAAGGTTATGGCGTCGTGCTTATGTAACCCATTGTTCAGTCCTTAGAGTGCTCAGACACTCATGACGGCGTCAGCGGTGCTCAGGCACCCGTGACGGCCGGTTGCATTCACTTACAAGTTATTAATTTGTGCATTGAACCATGAGGTCGCACACTGAGACCCTTATTCTTATTATATTGTGCAGTGGACCATTAGGTCGGACCTTTTGATGTCATAAACTTAGTCTAACTGACTGTGGCTGGTGTGCAGTGGGGCATGAACGCTCTTATGTAAAGTTTGAGCGCTCTTATAGCTCTTAGAACCAACCTATGTATTAATTTCATAGATATTTCTTTGATTAATACAAAATATGTTACAATTTATGGAATAATAAAATGGTATATCATAATAGTCTCTTTTTGATCAATATAATATAGGATGTAACCTGTTAATGTAGGCCTTTAGTAAATGTGTTTACCTTTTATATCAGAGACATTAAATCCATTGAAGGAGAGTCAGACTAACCTGGCTCCAGGGTAATATTTCTTGATTTTGATAAGTTCATCCTCACAATCAAATGTCATAAGAGAAACCCTATTCTGTGCGGCATGTGAAAGGTGTGAAGGCATCTTGACTGGGTTGGCAAACACAATGTTGGCAGATGCCACCCCCAGCTTTTGTACTAACTCTATTTCACGCTGCAGAAGACATAGAGAAAAGGTCAAACAGATGCAATATGTATAAACGTACCATGGGTACCACGGTCTGATTCTCCTTACACCGATTTTGGACAAGATCCTCTGGATACATATTAACGCAAGGTTGCTTCTAAAAGGTCATTGCGAGTAGGCCTATAAGTAATCAGTATGTCTAGCAGGTGATTTTTTAAAGGCGTTAGCAAACAAATAATTCCACTTCAAATTTCTAACATAAGACAGTGTTCTTAGTGCAATTGGGCTAGGTGTATGGAGTGTTTGGACAATATGGTTCAGGCATAAAAAAAATGAGTTGTCAGCGTTTGCGCAAAAAGGAAAATACAACAACAACAATAACAACAAGTTGTCAACAACGACAGCAACAACAACAACCCTGTTGCATAAGACAATACCACACCTTAAAGTTGTAGAGTATGAATATATTGGGTGTGACTGAAAATGAATTGTAATTATTCGAAAATTTTCAGATCGTACCTTACTCGCACAATCAAAGCCCGCTCCAAGTTCATGCAGTAGTTTTATGACGACAGGATCGTCATACACCTTTAAAGCTATATGAGAATGGTAAAATTATCAATGTCAATGGCTTCAAGTCCAGTTAAAAAACATGACGAAGAAAATAACAACAACAACAGAAAGTACAAGATTACAACAACTAAAATCGATTAATAGTTTAGGATGCCACGATCGATTCTTACTGCATAACCACTGATAACAATCGATCAATAATTGTGACATACCATAAAAAGGTTGGATGGACGGGAATACCTGTGTCCACAACTGAAATTGTTCCACTACAGATCCCACGTCGAAGACGCAGAACGGCTCATCCCTGCCCATCTCCTGAAACCACCGACATCCTCTTTGAGTAAGGTGTTGGCCAAGGAAATCTCAGTTGGCAATCGTAGGCCACCTTCAAGTTATGATGACCTTTATTGGGTAAAAGTGGCACAGAATCTCCTTGATGTTTTTCAAATGAATTGATTCGACATTGTTCATCTGGCTCCTTGTTTCATTACTTGTTATCAATCAATATCTGATAGTTGATCCCAAAATTGAATGTATAGGGAGAACTGTGGCATGAATGGTTCCTTACTGTATGACCCTATTTAGTGAGACAATTTGATGGTATATGTATATCACGGCCGACATTAACAGTCCCGGCCAGGAGTCCCTTCGAATCAATCCAAAAATTCACCGTTCCGGGCATGTCAGTCATCTGGAAGTATGGTACCTAGGTGAATAACGCGATTTCCGAGATAGGAACTATCATGGCTGCTTATACACATACACAAGAAACCTCGCCATATAAGGTGCACGTGAGGGAGTATCTTAAGTAGTTCAGTGCAGTTCTATATTATGATTGACCTAACCATGCCTGTAAGCCGTGCGTGAATTTCAGGCAAATAACTACTATAAGACACAGCAAGATACTATCATTGCATTTAAGCCGCATCCTACATGTCGGGCAACTAGTGGTTACGGTACCTGCATCCTGCTAATAACACCTCTTTCACTGTACTACATGGACTATCTTGGGTTTGCAGATTAGGTGCAAGGAAGCGGGTGGAATGAATGGGCTGGGGTGGGACTCGGGACTGGGTGAAGGGGAGGGTAGGGGTAGGGCAGTAAGTGAAGTGGTGTCATGAGGTGGGGGGGGGGGTGTCTGTGTGGCTCTGATCAGCTCTTGTTCTGTTCCCGGTTTGCGGATTCCATACTGGGGCGACCCGCAGGACGCAACTTCTTGACCTGGACTATGCCCCAGGGGCCTACAGACTGCCGCGTGGGAGTGATGCGAAAATTACGCGGACAGCAGTGGCTGAGGCGTGCCCTTTCCCACACTCCCCATGGCAAGTCTGGGAAAATGCCCCCAGGGCATCCATGGTAAGGATGATGCTCCCAGGACATGTAGGCCTATATAGGGTATTGGACTATGCCCTGGGGGCATCGTTTAGTACATGGATGCCCCCAGGGCATCGTCAATTTTTTTTTATGCATGTATGATTATCCTTACTATGAATGCCCTGAGGGCATTGTCCCCCATTGTTCTCTGTACCATGCCCCTCGGGCATCCATAATATGGATGATGTGTGATGATGCCCCCAGGGCATAGCATTTACTTCTATATTATAGACTGAATACTATTATGTCCCGGGGGCATCACACACACCACAAATGCCCCCGGGGCATAGCCTTTCTTCTATAATCTGAAATCTACAATGGCATGCCCTGGGGGCATCAGCAATTCCATCAATGCCCCCAGGGCATTTTCGTTACTCCTACACAAGAAACGACTAAAGTATGCCCCAGGGGCATCACTGGCCCGAGAATGCCCCCGGGGCCTTTCCTTATAAACTCACACCAGAGTCACAATCTGACACAGCACAGCACAGCAGGGACTGCTGTCACGCGTAGAGCAGCGCGTGAATGCCCCGGGGGCATAGTCCGGGTCGAGAAGTTGCGTCCTGCGGCCGGCCCCCTGCTGAACGGCCCCTGCTGAAGCTGATACCTTGCAAGATAGGACTGATAACAGCGAGCTGATGGGTACCAAGCGTTATGTAATGCACCCGAAAGAGTCTGCACTGAATGAAAGGAACTTTCTCATTGGTCAATAATGTATCCCACGAGGTCGGAATACTGCTCTCAGGCATCCTGGATCTATACTCGACTTGATTTTTTTCTCAATTTAAGATTACTACTTTTTCCCTAACGTCAACGAATGGTTCCTATCGGTAATACTACATAAACTGTTAGTTCCTTTCACCTCATACAATGTATATGAGCATAGAATACACAAACCAGAAAGAAATTGTTACACATCTGTCTTAATCATACATGTCCATAGATAGTGCCGATAAGAAATTTCATATAACTTATCACCTATTCAAACTTAAAATAGAATAACGTTTTATGTTACAACCAAATATGAAACGGTCCAATACTTATAGGAATAGCCGAACCATCCCATAGTTAATCCTCTTATATTTGGGGATTAACTATATCCTAGTCCAAACCAGTTGGGATTTACAATCTATACAGGTATCTATCGGATTGTCCTAGCACAACCCATGCATGGTCCTGGGTGGGGCTGAGGGTGGCGCAGGGTGTGTGGGTTTGGGGGTGGGGTGGTTGTGAATTGCCTAGTTACCTGAGTGCAGGGATGCTGTGTACCGTTGCTACCCTGTAGTCCTACACTGCTAGCCTTCACAGTGACACCAGTAGTCAACAGCTTGCACAGATTGGATACACATAAGCCACTGACAGTAATGATTTGGTGAAAGTCATGGAAAACATAGGAAACATGGAAAACATAGGAAAATAGA
Source organism: Acholoe squamosa (assembly GCA_949317995.1). Classification (NCBI taxonomy): domain Eukaryota; kingdom Metazoa; phylum Annelida; class Polychaeta; order Phyllodocida; family Polynoidae; genus Acholoe; species Acholoe squamosa. The sequence goes on along the minus strand of OX439037.1, from coordinate 21,888,748 downwards.
AAAATATGGCTGAGACGATGAGGGCTAGAGACTTCACCTTGGATTAATTTAGCATCCCTTCTCTATTGCGATGTAAAATCAGCAGCGATAGGACGTGTTCTATTGTGATTGATCAATGATTTCAGGAATAATACGAAGGAGAGAAGTATTTCTAATTATTGCTACATTTTGGAGTATGAAGGTACATCTGTCACAGGGAAAATTAAGAAAGCCTAGTAGATATGAACAGTTCTTACATAATGGAAGATATGGACCAATTGGTGGCACTGGGATATCATGAATTTCTATGTTGTCATATGCAGCCGGACACTATATTAGTAACTCGGATATATGAATAATAGACTATTTGCAGATGCTGTGGTGGATTTATAGAGCTGCCCCCTGACTATAAGGATTTTAGAATGACATTAAATACGTTTTAAGCTATTCATTATACTAGCCAGCACATTAATCTATGAGGTGCCTCTAAATGGTGGCAAATCTTCAACAGACCAGCTATAGAATAGGACTAGATTTCATTGCTATTGCTAGAGCTGAGGGCTATACCAATTGTGACTCAACAGACACTATAAGAAATGAGTGTGCCACAGAAAAAATCCGAATCTGGCCAAACCCAGAATGCACCAGAGGGTAAAACAGTCGGAAGTGGTGCACCCCCAAACACTGCACCTGGGCCACCAGTGAGAAAGCCTTTGGCCAAAGGGTCAAAATGGGCGAAATTAGCTGGCAATGGAGCTATAAAGCGGCAGGGCTCCCTGGCCATCCCTGCTGATGGAGATGCTGGATCACAACGGTCGGGGTCCATTGGGTCTGGAAGGAGAGAATCTAAACTGTCACTGGGATCGCAGCTGTCAGGTCTGGACCTCGGTAAAATCCAGGTAAGGGCATGAGGAATTCTTGACAGAGCTCTATGTGTTGTTTATTCAGTTCTTTTAATGACATGTCACTCCTGAATGAGCTATTCACTATGATAATGGATAATTGGCATTGGATATTCTTATTAAACGATGATAAATTCCATATAGACCGATGCATACACTATAAAGAATAACTGTTGAATCTACCTGGGATCCTCGTAAAACTGAAGAATGAACTACTGTAATTGTATCACAATGAACCAATGTAGTCTTTAAGCCCCAGTAGGTGGTACAAGGAATCTCTGAGTTTGCTGTTATTTCAACATTTTTAACCGTGTACTTAAAAGCTATACACACATTTTCTTTCATTAAAGGCACAGCAAGTTCAGCAAACAGAGGACCCTGAGTCAGACAAGAGTAAGAACAGTCAGGTGTCTAATGACTCCTACCTGAGGTCTGCCATTCCCTACCTGCCACAGTGGGTGGCCGTCATTTGTCTCATCATGAACATCATCATCCCTGGCTCAGGTAGGCCCCTCTGTGTTATGTAGCGTTTAATCAATGTTATGAAACAGCACAAGTGGGTCTATGGTTCAATATTGCATGACCTGCGCAGCGGGGAGTGGAATATTGAACCATTGACCCATGAGTGCTGTCTCATAACATTGATTAAGGCGTTTATCTAACATATTTCTCCATTTCGTATTAAATTCTTACCTAATAACCCCATAATAAATCCAGGAGAAGACATTTTGTAAGTGCATGCGATCCGCACGGTTTGCCAAGCCACCGTAGCCACTGTTTTTACTCCACCCGTCATACCCTCGTCTTTCCAATGACTTTTTGGGTAGAATCCAAGCATGTCCAGTCCTGTACTTCTAGCACCGCCAAATATACGATCTCTAGTTGGTGTTCGCCTACATTTTGTATCCATTTTCTTCAAAATAAATGAGAATCCAATGATTTTACACAGCGATCCAATGCACAGGGCCATTTTGTCTTGTTGATGAAGCGGGTAGGTGCCCGGATGTACCTGACCTACTTTTAGCTAAAGAACTGGGTCAGCAAGCCACAATGGCGGGTGCCGAGACGTATCGCTATGGAAAATCATTGGATTATTATCTATTTTGAAAAAATGGAGAAATTGGGCATGGCATGTTCATCTAGGATATCTAAGGATGTTTCTCTGTTTATAACTCCACCTTCCACCATTGGATTCTATGCTAATGAGGTGTGTAAACATCAGGTATGTCGGAAAACTTTTTCAAATCCTCCATGTGCATTGGTTTCTACCACCGGTCGGTTTGGTATAGTGGACAGCGAGCTCCTCTCCTGCCACAGCGGCCAGGGATCGATTCCCCGTTGAACCCTGAACGGTTTTAATAGGAAATCAATGGCATAGTTGACTTCACCACTTTATTAACATGTCCAGGTTGAAACCAGCACCTTCTTGAAGACGAACAAAAGGTCTCAGAGTGTGGTTATGGCTGGATAATGCAACATGAATTATAAGAAAAAAGCACTGTTCAAGCCCAAATAGTTAGATAAATAAATAAATATAAATATAAATATATATATATATATATATATATATATATATTTAAACACACACTTGTAACATATGGCCAATGTATTTATATAGGTTTAGGCTTAAACTTGCCTATGAATCAATTATGAAACTGAATTCCAATCGATCCATTGCTAGAGCAAAGTGTGTTACTGTTTATTTCAGGAACGATACTGAGTGGGTTTTGTATCTTTTGCTGTGGCAAAGCACGAGTGGTGACCAAGGGAGATCAGGTGATTGATTCTATGGTGCACATTTTCGTTTTCAATATTATGGTACTCAGTTAATTTTTCACCTCAAAATAATGTTATCATTTATATCTGTTCTTTTGCCCATTCGGTGGTCTTCTATTTGCTGACATAGAAAAGCCATACAGCGACATACAGATACCAACAATCTTTGGAGACTTATCTAGAGGCACTAAGCCAATCCTCACACAATAGCAATATTATCTAATTCTTGCTTGTTTGCAGTGTGACTGAATTCTATAGTATGAGAATCATGCAATATCATCCTCTAAAAAGATGAGTCCAGCTGATACACTTTCTTTCTGCTGTAGGACTATGTGGAAGTAAATTGTATATAGAACAAGTGACAATCTAAGCACTGTAATTTGGATAACGTTGTATATAAAACCCTTGCATTATCTTCAGGTGATGGAGACCTTCTGTGTAAACGTGTGGGTGGGGATCATCCAACTGTGTACTGTCACCTTCATGCTGGTCGGATGGTTCTGGAGCTTCGTTTGGGGCATCTATATGATCATATTAGCAGGTATAGAAAGTATTATAATCTACAAAATACCAACAGATAAAGGGAAGTATTGAGTATTGTTATCTACAATTATGATCAAACCAGCAGCTACAGGGAGTTTTGATGAAACTGCGTCAATAAGACAAAACTCAATTTTTCAACCTAATAGGATTGAGCCATCAGCTATCGATGTCAAACTGCATGGGACCCCTGCCCCTCCCCTTCCAGTAAAAAAATATGCTTCCTACAGCTGTGCATTATTCACCTGAAGGAATGAAGTTTGGCATATAAACCCTCAAAGAAGATTCAATGTGAGAATTAAATCTAAACAGACTATGAACATGTCGAAGTGATTATAAGCTGATCGGCATCTGGTCGCCTAGCAACCACAGGCAGTCTGGCTGAAGGCTATAGGTTTCTATAATCCATCATGTTGGGGGAATTACCATTATTGATTCTATTGCTGGATTCCGATCACATAAATAAGATTCTATGTTGCCATAACCATTAGAGCTAATGTCATACATGAATAATGTCGAAAATTATCAAATTCAGTTATCACCAGTCAGATTTCGATAAACAAAAGCTGGAAAGCATTAGCCAGTAGTAATATCCTATTTTATCACTACAATGTCATATCAAAGTCTGCAATTTTGATTATATCATTGCAGAGATCACCTTAAAACAAGCTATTTTTTTTCGTTTCCTTTTCATTTGCTGTGATAAAGTTAGGCTCTTGGATGGACATTGTTGGAGACCTATGCTAATGCCCCCGCTATCAGAAATGTACCCCAGCACACGGCCTGTGCCACCGTTCCACCAGACTGCCTACCCTCCACCCCATCCCCACAGTATGACCAGGGGGGGGGTGTTCATCGATCTGATGCCAAACATTCCACTGCCACTCAATACACAGAGTAATCCATAACAGAGCAGTGACTGTCAATTATTTTCTATTTTTACGCCATTCTGTTCCTTTGTTTAGCATTGAATATCTTGCTCAAATCTTGCAGGCCTATTTGATCTGATTACAGGTCAATTTCAACAAAATATCTAAATGCATGATCCATACACATATGGATTAAAATGAAAAGAATGAAAAATAAGAGAGGTGATCCAGTGACGGTGTGACAAATGTTATAATAGTGTGCTCAGTTTGGGAGTGGAGCCGTTTGTTTGACCATGTTGCCATGGTAACTGTTAGCGCTATGAAGTGGCCATGTCAGGGTCCTTATAATGTAAATGGGACGGGAGTGTTTGGGGTAGCAGGGGGTGAAGTGGCCAGCCATAGCAGTCTCACACATTTTAACCATCTAAGGCTCACATGGTGCATTGATATATTTCCCTAATTGTCTTCATGCAATGGGGACAGAACGTTGAATCAACATGTATACAGAGAGAGAGAGAGAGAGAGAGAGAGAGAGAGAGACAGACAGACAGACAGACAGAGACAGACAGACAGACAGACAGACAGACAGAGACAGAGACAGACAGACAGACAGAGAGGGAGACAGAGACAGAGACAGACAGAGACAGACAGAGACAGACAGAGACAGACATACAGACAGACAGAGGCAGAGAGACAGAGAGAGAGACAGAGGGAGAGACAGAGAGAGAGACAGACAGACAGACAGAGAGCTGATCCTGAGTCATGTTTGAGCCATCAAAGCTAGCTGTTGATGAAGTACTTTGCATAGAATATGATTTTATAATTTACGAATGATATCCTTATGTGATGATCCGCTATAACATTATGCCATTTGAGAAAAATTAATACAGGGTTCCTTAATATTAATTGTCATGGTGGTCAAGGCATATTTAGATAGCTGTACTAGACTAGTAATTAGTATGCTTATATTTTCTCTTACATAAAGATGCTGGTTCAATTTGCATTCATGTCAACTGATGAAATGCTTTTGATGACAGTGTTGTGATAATTTCAGGTTTTGATACTAAGAATCTGAACTTTATTTCGCCTGCATGCATATAGATGTAGAATTATGTTTGACAACAGAGATTCCATGTGCTTACTTTTCCAGTGGATTACCGTAAAATGCAAAAGAAACTTGGTTTACCTAAAGCCGAGACAAAAGGCTATGTGGCCTTTTAACGGATTGGTGAGCCTAGTGGTCTGAGCCTGTAAAGTGTCATGTTATATGTCTGCAATTTCATGTTTGACCTGTCTTGTTTGTGGTGAATTGCAAGTCCACTTACGCAGCTAGAGATCACATCAAAATCCAGAGAATGGGAGAGAAGGTTGTTATAGATCTGGAAATTATAATAAAAGTATTTGATGGTCACCCTGAGCAGCATATGCATTTATTATTCAGAAGAGTGAAAAACTGATAATAATGCACGTTGTGTTCTGCTCATCAGGGTAGCAGGATTTCTTTTGTCTCTTCAGACATACCATAGCGAAATGCTTTAAATGGTGAATTCTTAAACTATTTTTTTTCATGTAACTGGTTCAGAGATGTGATCCTGGCTGCTGTTCTGTGTTTGTGAGCGTCTTGTGCCTATAGTCATACCGTGTGTGTCCACCATATCAATATTATTCCACACTACACAGTTGTCTAGTTTTTTTCACATAATGGGGGGAGCCGAACGTTAAAAACGTACAGTATTACCTCAATATTCAGCTTGATACCCTGCTTACACAACTCGTGTATTTCTATTTGAAAATCCGTCAGTTTTACGTCTAAGATATGTGATAAAGATGAGTTCATAGCCTCAATGCAACAAGGTTGTAACTGCATATGGGTCAACAAGATAAAAGGTGCCTGTATGGGGGCCCTCACGCAAACCCTTCTACCATATTGACCTAGATCTATAGAATCTTGTTGCACTGAGGCAAAGAGTTGTGCTAGCAGGGATACCTCATTGTCACAGTCAACTGCATTCTTTCAGTGTCTTTGGCAATCTTTGTATTTGGACATTCCTAGTTCATTTCCAGGGGTCATAGACCTATACATACCCCAGCAAGGACGGATGAATCCAACGAATTCTACCAACACCACACAGTATATCACATGTCTCTTATATCACCAAGTGCCACCATCCTACAGTTATACACATCCTCCATGAGCCTTGGAACTAATAATCAAAATATTTCATATAAATCATATCACCCTTGTGTGGCACATTTTGTGTGGTACCTGTTTTGCCTTCCAGTGTGTGCAGTGCATTATGATCTTATGGCAAATCTCAATAATGTTTTATCTTTCCTCTACTAACATTAAATTGTCTGTTATCATAGTTTTGTTATCACCCCTCTTTGCCATCAATGATCTTGACTTCATTTTGACCAAAAATGTCATTTTTTTTCTAAAGGTCTAAGGAGATGCAATCTAATATAGAAAAAAAGCAGTACTAAGTAATACCTTAGTTGTTCCAATCCGGTTAATTTAGGCATTCATGCATTAAAAATACAAAATCAAAATGTTATCTCTCTTTCAATTCATTTAGGCCTAGTTCTTTTTATTTTCATGTAAATCAAAAATTAATCTAGGTGAAGCTATTACAAATTCCTATCCATTTAAGAGCCAGTGTTGATATGTACCCCACCCCCTGCCAACAGTGAGTGCCCCACAAATGTGTTTGATATGTAGGGAGATTCATAAAAACTGACGACCCATCTTTAATCAAATGATGAATTTATTAGCGATCATTGTAGAAAGATATTTCTGGATTTATGTGCTGAGTATTCACATAATTGTTAACATTTCAAACCCTAAAGGTATTGATTAAAATAATGATTATTGTGGATGAAATATCATATTCAAAGGGCTGTAATTCTATTATTTCCATAAAGTATCAGTGTTGACGAATTTCATAATTCTCTGGTCGTCTTCCCTGTTTGATATCGTTACTTTTTATGAATCTTCCTCCAGGACATTACACTTATTTACCTCTACTCATTTTCTTCTGTTTTGCAAGCTGAACTGAAGAGGGATGAAAAAGAGAAGAAGGAGAGACAGTTACAGGCCATGGCCCTGACGGCCTTCAACGCTGACGTGCGGCCTTGGAGTCTGTAAAGGACTCGGACCTAATTTCTGGAACAATTTCGGGTGCTTGATATAATTATTGTAACTGATGTAAGATTTCAGTGTTATTATATCGTTCACCATAACTATCTTAACAGCACAAAAATTGACTTCAGATACTAAGTAAATTAAGTACAATGATATATAAGATACCTCTGCCCAGCAGTATACACTCCACTGGGGGATATTGTATTTTTGCATTACGATCTTAGTATCATGTGCACCACACGAGCTTTGACAGCGATCGAACTCCTGAAGAATATATATTATTGCTGATGTAGGAAAAGTACCTCCGCAACAGAGAACCTAAGGGTTCCTCAAATCAAGAAATTATTTCTCATGCCTCTGCATAAATCATTTCCTATGCCTCTGCTACACAAGAGGGGTAGCTTTGAAGTGAGTTGGTTACATGTAAACCAAAAACATTCCACGTTTCAATGTTCAGCCGTTGCATCCACTGATTATTTCTTACGTGTTTTTTTTTCAATGTGCCTGTATGCCTAAGATTCTTAAGGTTAATGTTCACAATGGTGATACGAAATAAGGTCTTTCAGTCGTGTTTGGCAATGAAATGCCCTTTGGTCATCTGATTTTTTTTCTATGTACATTAGTAGGGCCAAAAAAAAATATTGTAAGTTTCCGGTAACATGGTCCAAAAAGTTGAGGTAGGTAGGTCGGATTTTTTTTTTAATTATTTTTTTTTACTGAAGCATACTTTGGCCCATATATTAAATTGTTTATCATTGATAATTGACCCACAGATGATCGATTTCATCTCTAGCACCAGCCAAAACGTTGGATCTTGGGCTGAAAGGCTCAAACTCTATGTTTGAACCCAACCACATTTCAAAATATTAGAAATATGAAAAACATATGAAAAATTATGAAATTAATATGAAAAACTATGAAAATAATATAAAAATTTTCCTCAAAAAATCTGAGGTCGGCCCTGTTAAGCTGAGGTAGGTCGGGTGACCGGAAACCAAACTTTTTTTTTGGCCTAGTCAAAGCTATGGCTAGGGTATAGTGGCTTATACTTCATATGTTGGCTGTCAAATGTTAACTTTATTGCCTAGTAAGATGAATATTGAATAAACTATACGCTTATAAGATACTGCTATTGAGAGGTATTTCTTTATGATTGATTGCACTTGCATAGACATGGGTAAAACATAATGCTCTAACGCGTGTGTTTTAAAATTGACACTGGCAATGCAGTTGACTCTTTTAAATTGAAAGGTGGAGACAGTTTCAAAAATTCCCAGTACACTGATTCATACAGTAAAGGTGACAGAGTGATGCCCGTCCTTCCTAAAAAGGGACACCTTAACAACAAAAAAATGAGCACTCATATATATATATATATATATATATATATATATATATATATATATATATATAGGCACGTGCACGCCCACAGGTTTTTTTTTTTTTTTTTTTTTAGGAATGTAATATATGATGAATAGATTTGAACGAATGCCCTTAAGGGGATGATAGAGGCACGGTGCGAAGCGGAGTGCCTCTATCAAGCCCCTGAAAGGCATTTGTTCAAGTCTATTCATCACATATTGCATTTATATCATAGTGGAGTCCATTCACTACACACCACACTGAAAACATGGAAGATCCGAAACTAGTCAGCGGTGACCACTTTAGGTCCTCAAGTTGACGATACCTAAAACTACAACTTTAGGTAGTCAAAATTATGACTTTAGGTCATCATCATGATGACCTGAGTTGTCAGGATGACAATACTGACAGTACAGAGTCATCATGTTGATGACTCAGGTTGTCAGAATGACGACCTAAAGTTGTCATTTTGACTACCTAAAGTTGTAGTTTTAGGTATTGTCAACTTGAGGACCTAAAGTGGTCATGGCTGACTAGTTTCAGATCTTCCATGTTTTCAGTGCAGATGGCATGACAGGTCTTACAATGCCTCTATCTCACTATAGATGGGTCCATATTATCCAGTTTGGGCACCCAAAATCGTTCTGAAACTCGATAACCATGATATAATATGAAATAACCAACAGACATTGAGTGTCTAAAACAATCTACAATAAGCAGGGACAACAAATGTCTTTCTTGCGTGGTTTACACATTCCATAATGCTGCCAGAAAGTACCTTCCTCTTTTCGGTTCAAGTTATGCACAAAAAGAAATTGATTTGACAACTATAATTATACATGTACTTGGTACTTTACAATCACCGCTATGGTCCCTAACATAGTTCGTCCTCATTCCTACAGATGGCACACGGGTTTCAGATTCTCTCTGGAGCCTCTTGATTGGGTTATCATGGCTTTGGCCCCTTTACTAGATATGCATAACATATGGAAAGTATCATCCACCATTGCTACTCCTCAATGGTGATAAATTCCATACCACAGAAGAAATAGTGATTTAACGATAAATCAGTTAAAATGTTAATCAAGGCTTAAACGATAGATACTACATTGTACTATGAAACGTATGTAATAGCTTTGGGGTTGAGCATTAGGAATTTGAGTTACGTGAGTTTATAAATGACATTTAAAGATGCAAATTTATGCTCCGAGAGAGAGAAGGGAACACCACCATTTAATTGAATTTATTGGGTACTTTTCGTTCTCAGAAGAACGTTTTTTTTGGGTACCGTCAGCGTTACATTTATCTGCTAGTGGTACATAAATATAGATTAAGTACATACAATAAATTGAATACATACAATAATTAAACTAGGCAATATGGATTGAGAAAACAATTTGAACGATGGGTACTAATTTAGGCACAGTGTGGATTTGCGATTGCTCTGAATTTTAGTTTACTATTCACATGTTGTTGTTGATAGGTCAATTTGTTCCATAGGCTACCACCCCGGTAGTACGGACACCTTTAGTAAAAGGTTGTTCGTGCACATCTCCGAGTAAATTTTATCTTCCTGTCACCACGAGTTCTTATATTTTCAATTATTATTCCCTGACCTGATTGACTTAGTTTCCACATAGTCAACAGGAGTTGAACCTGACGACGTGTATGCAACAGGTCTACATCACACCGAGAGTGCAGCTCATGGATTGATACATCTCATACCTGCAGCCTTAGGCATATTCTGAGTGCCCGATTTTGCAAGTGCTGTAATTTGTCAAGTTCAGACTTGTGCCCACTACCTGTGTAGAATGAGCAATACTCTAGTGTAGGAACAATTGTTCTCTTGTAAATTGTAATACAGTGGTCGCCTGGTATAAATTTTCGCAGCTTGTTTAGTTTGTACATTTTGTTACCTAGCCCTTTTTTGATTTTGGTTATTTGGCTTGCAACACTTAGTTTACAATCCAATTCGACGCACAAGTAACAGTATGACTTAAAAATTGGGAGCTGTTTACCACCCAAAAAGAGGTTGGGTCCAGCTAGTCTATCGATTCTATTACCAGCACTGAAATACATCACCATGCTTTTCTTTGTGTTCACGGTCATGAAATTACGACAGCACCAGTTATGGACATTCTGCAGGTCAGCTTGGAGCAGTCTGTTTGCTTCCATATGATTTTCATGTGAACAATATAAAAGTACGTCATCTGCATGCATTATGCATTTGGAGTGAATTAGGACATCCGGGAGGTCGTTAATAAAGAGGACAAAAAGCAACGGGCCCAAGATGGAGCCCTGTGGGACTCCAAAACGGACACTATCTGCTGTTGACCGCGATCCATTAGCAATCGTTACACGTGATCTGTTACTCAGGTAACCCTTCAACCATTTCTTGTAATATCTCGGTATGTTTAGGAGGTTTAACTTATTTAGTAGAATTACATGATAGACACAGTCAAATGCCTTTGTAAAGTCTATAAAATAGGCTGTGGTCACGTGACCTTCATCCCGATATATATACATGTCTTTGAGCACATTGACGCAGTACCCCGGTTGGGACGGAATTATTATATATAGTTTTTACTTTTCAAAAATTAATTGCTCCTCTGGTTTGGCCTTTGTGACAAGGTAGATATATACTATCAAATCATGAATATTTCAATCGTAGGCTACATTGCATCAAGGTTAGATGTTACAAATAGGCAGTGGCACGTTCAGAACCTCTCATATTGCATTCACTTGCCCCACAACATAAGAAGTAAGATGGAGTTATGTGTAAGCAGATCACAATAACTCTCTTATCATCGATCAGGGTATAATGTACTTTAATACTGCCATCAATACCTAGTAATATAGATGGGCTGGCCACGTGGAAGTAGGCTAGTGGTTCATAATAAACTTACAATTATCGCTGAGAATGACCCATACATTTAGCCTATATATGTGCCACTGGCTTACCCTTCCGGTCCACTTTGGTTACAAAGCACCTATTTCTTCAGCCTAAGTGGTTTGTATTGGAAAGGTGCAGGTGAAGTAGTTTGGTCAAAAAGGCTTGGGCCCCTCTATGTCCAAATATATATAAACAGGTGGAGTACAGGTGTGCTGATAAAAGCTCTCATTTTGAGGCCTATTCACCTGGAAGAAGCTCCATGCCAATGGAGTTAACACACGTTATACCTGGAATGCTCCCAGAGTCAGTTCAACCTTGTGAAGGGCTTGGACTAATAAGGAATAGCGCAAAATGCTATCAATGGTAGGTAGGTTTATATAATTTGGATATTAACTCATTAATGCTGAACAGTAGTTGCTAACCCAGGAACGATCGAAAGTGCATATTTCAATAATACATAGTTTAGAGTATCAATTAGAATAATGCATTTCAGGTAGAGATAGATTTGGAGATTCCTTTTCTTTCATACCCACCCTTGTTGAGTGTGATAGAAGTCTCCTATTTAATTTACATCTACTTTTGACGGCACTAATGGATACAATCTCTTATTTCTTTCTCTGGTGAGCCGCAACATCTAGCAGTATACATAGGCTAATATCACAATTCACCTCGAAATAACGTGATTCTTAAAACAGCTCAGGAGGCTGTTGCACATAAGCTGAAGAGAGCACTAAGTAGGTACCCTCTTATGTTAAAATTAAAAGTCATGCTGCTTCACTATTCAACTTGTACTCACCACATTAGACTGAAAAGCCACCTGCCTTGTTCAGAAAGAGTGTGTATTGCACAAGCCAGTACCTTGCTGTATGACTCTTTTTATAGTGCTCTTCTTTGGGCGGATCCATAAATTATGTCACTCTTTCTTAGGCTTTTTTGGACCCCCCCACCCCTTTGTCACACTTTTACTATAGAAATGTATAGGAGCCATGGATGCCCCCCACTCCCTCCAGTGTGACATACTTTATGTATTGGCCCTTTTAAGTAGCTGTCATCTCTCTTGAAATGTTCTTCTACTGACTGACATGGGCACTTCTGTGCAACATGAAAAAAAGTCAGGATTGAAAAGAAAGTGACAGCTGAAGGTGAGGCACTTCTTAGGCAAAACTACTTTTTCCTCTATGTGCAACACCCTCCAGTACTCACAATAGCCATGTAAGCAAACGGACTAACTACGCTATTCCCAACCCTTTCTTTACAGGTTTCAGTCATACAGTGCATACCGTCACCTGTGGGAATAACAAACATGCCTACACATTGAGCAACACATGTGGAAAAAACATTTACAATACGCAGATTGATGTCGATTTGATTACTATTTTCTCGCAATGATCTTACCAACACATGTAGATGTACATATTGTGTATGCTTTCCCACCATATTCAATAGACTATTGATGAATTATTTTAAGGCTATTAAAAGATAAATAAACCACGGATTTATTATATTGTTTTTCAATGTTTCTTTGATTAATTATACCTTAATGTGACAGAATACATTCATTTAGTAGTTGGAGAACTGTAATACAATAATGATAAAAAAAATAAACAAAAAAAGCAAACAAATAATTACAGTCACATGTTCGCCATAACACGCTCATGCCATAGTGCTGAGTGACTGCTGAGTGCCTCTCGTAGAATTGGGAACTTCCTTAACAATATGATATTATATGCTGAACCTACAGAAAAGAACAAAATAGTGTGGGTGGCCCTTCCTTGGGGTATTATGTTGACCCAAGAAGATGAAACCTTAATCAGTCTTGTTGCCAAAAGATAAAAGCTTCAACCAGGATGTTAATATCCCGATAAACAGTGATGAACTGTTAATGACGCTATACTTAAACATCCTATCAAATATGGGGGGGGGGTTAATGCACCAACAATAAACCACCACACAGATCATTTGGTTTTGAGCATATTGACCAACAATCCGAATCGGCTATACGGGACACCGTACCTTATTATACCACTGAATACCTGCTATATAACATCGACTTAGTCTGTAACAATATGGCCCTTTATCAATAATATTGACCATGATTACAACATCATCATACCATAATCAACGCCAAAGTCTGCTCTAGGGTCACGCGAACCAGGAAAGATTATGTCAGTAAATATAATGGCCATAACAAGGCAAAGAAATATTATGTGTCAGGTTACCCGACCCTACCTAGGAAACAGGGCCTATTCTAGAATCTTTGTTAATTTTTGAAAGGAAAAAAGTATTAATCTTTATGGGGCTGTTCTTTGCTATTTTGGGCCAATTTTCCAATCAGGTCTCCCATGAGATGCTCCCATGGCTTGTGGGTTTGCACTGATTTCTGGTTAATTCAGAGGCCTGGCTAGGAAGGCGAAAAAGGTAGAATTTGACTAGTCTAGTTTAGATCTGCACACCATGCATTCAAGAGGAACACATCGTTTGTTACCTAACCATACTGCATTGTGGCAGATCATACTTGATAGCCACAAGTATGATCTCCATACTTGCCATGGGATATTCTTACTTGGCAACATTCTAAACATGCATAAGCGGATAGTCCGACATACTTGGCCTGACCAACAGATTACTCCTTCCAGAACAGATACATGTCCTTCCTGCTTTTTGAAACAATTGTACTCAATATAATTGTGGAATGTCTTTCCGCCATGAAGGCAAAATGAATATAGACCTATATACTCTACTGTTATAGGGCATTGAACCTTTTAGAGGAGAATAATCGGATCTACAGCTTTGATCACAATCAGTATTAAATAAACCATGTCAATCACCTCACTGATCAACTGACTATAGCCACATGCTTCAAAAGGCACATGAACCGAACCAGTTAGAAATGAATCACAGTTTTAAGGGTCATACAAGACCTCTAGATTTACGTACCTTTTCTCTTTTTTGTCCTATTGCACAAAGGCAGTACTGACGAGTATACACGTAATGATCTCAAGCGCTGCTCCGACCAGTACATCACACTAACCATTCATGAGATCTTAACCCTGTAGGGTCGACATGATGCTTCCATGGATTATGCTTATATGTACACCTTTAAGACCCACATGATGCCTGAAGATTCATGTCCCTTTGACGTCTTGCTGCATTAGCTGATTCAGAATGAGTTATTATCTTGTATGGGCCACAAACATTGGTAGAATACATGAACCTTGAAGGATCAGCAAAATGCATAAATGCAGCCCTGTTGAGTCACTCATGCATATTGTGGATGTATAATGCGTTAATGCACCTTAAAGCCCTTACAGGATTAAAGCTGCCTATTCCCTTCATGTGTACATACTTTGGCGGCTAGCTTTGGTGCATGTTGATATTTTGTGTTAGACCCTCAGGCAGAAAACACGCTGGGCGAATGGCTCTCTGCAAGTTGTAGTGCTTAGTATAACTTATAGGGAAGTAATTGATTTCAGCGATATGTCAACAAAGGCATTCACCATAAGGAATCATAGATTGCCTCGATGCAAAAGCGAATTGGTCTGCAATTACAAGGGTCGCAAATAAGCAACAGTCTTGTATGAGCATCCTACGCCTACGGCCCTGTGGAGCAAGTTGAGTCAAATGGGGACAAAATAGGTGCCATTACACAATGACCAATAACAGCTCTACGTGTTCCCTGCAGGCTGTAGAATTGTTGATATAAGGGTACTATGGGTAGATCACTTGTTAACGGCTATAGTGCTATTGAAGCATGGATCAGGGTCCTTGCAGCTAGCTTCTATACAAGTGTATCCACCAAAATACCTTAGCGCTACAGCCCACACTCACTACACGGTCATCATGTAGACAGTGCCCCCTGGATTCATTAACCCTTTAAGGGTCGTATGGTCTCAGTGCTGCACATGATGCCTATATGCATGAGGGTTCATGAATGCAGCACAGAATGGCTAAGTTGATGGATTATGCTCACTCTATATGGCCCCAAAGGCCCAACATAATGCACCAATACGAGTAGACCCACCAGCATTTATTGATGATGAAAGAGTTAATCAAAACCTTACAGGGCACCTCAACAAGGGCACACTGATGATAGTCCTGTCATTTATAGAAGGGGTTTGTCGTATATATTCTGACATGATAAATGAATTTATAAGTGTGGCGAGTAACTCACCGTGGCAGCCTTCATGTATCATGAGTACAAAATGATGTGTACTAAAACACTGTGCAGCCCTAAGAGGTTTATTAAAGGTGGCCTCCCACACACCTACAGCCGCCTCCAGTGTGTACACATATTAAGACAATGGACAAGGGTTTTACACTTAACTTTCCCTCCAAGAATTAAGTCTCTTATAATGCATTTTTTTTCTTAATCTACCTCCAGCCCCTTGGTGAGGTCTTCGGAATTACCAGTTAGATTGAACATGTTGGTAGATGCAGGTGACGCTAGAAGAATACAATATGGGTGTTACAATGTATAAATGGAATTCAAACATCGTTGTTTACTATCTGAATAATTCTGTTTGGTTCCAACTCCAGATGAAATCATGAATTCTTCGGTGTGACTCGGACAAAATGGTTGGCATACATCTATCAGTCTTATGTTTTGATGGAGCTATAGAACGTTTCGCTGATCTTATAAAATGGTCTATGAAGACCTATTCAATTAAGTCCATATACAATGTTTATACCAGGGTACTTCATATGTACTTGTATAGAGTAAGCCAAGTGGTTATGCTGAATACGACCATTGTGCTTTATTAATATTGCATTGGCTTCTGGCCAGTGGAAGTTAACTTTTCAATACAGCAGTGAATTGTAAAGTGTAGAGTTAAACGGCCAGAACCCACAAGGCACCTCCAGACCCGATTATTATGTGTTACAAGTATATTCATACATCCAATACATTATTTGACCTTAAAGGCATTGACTATGCCCATATTAGTTTTCAAATAATTTCCATCTACTCTTGCCCATTCAAATTGTAATGCATAGTATAATAGTTGACTACTGGCATATTTCAAGGGTCTTCAGGGTGCTTTCAGCATTGCTCCTATACATGAACTCCATTGCATGTCACTGTTTCTTCAAATCCATGAATCAATATTCACATACTAGAAGTGTATACCAATTTTACTTGAAAAACTAAAGGCATAAAACATTGGACCAATAACCAGCACTGTGCAGAGCACATATAGACACACGTGCTGTCTGGCACTTGAGAGCGTTCTATACCATACCATCGTACTTTAAACCTACAATCAAACAACACAATATATGGCCCTACTTAACACTGCCTCATCAGACAAACAAAATATAGGCCTAATTACCAATATAAAGTACAAAACGGCATGCCATAACTGAACCCCAGTGTGGCTTACAGACATAGGCCTACGCCGTCTACATGAGGAGGAAACCATGAGTATACACTGGAGTATAGACCTCCTCCAGATCGACCATGGAGGGGGGTCTCTCTAAATTTTCTGTCGTAAGCGTGTCTGAACACACCTCGAATTCATCACCCTGATTAAGCGTAAAAAAACCCAAGAACAATACATGTACCAGCATCAAGGAAAATTGAAAGCAAATGATAACAGGGAAGAGTGGGGAAAGTGGTGGCCTTATAATTATCAGAAGTTATTCATGGGTATATATCCTTCCATTGGGGACAAAATAGGAATAATACTTTATCGAGAAATTCCATGGAAGTAGAATATACACATAAAGCCAATGTGGGCCCTGATTATACCACGTTCCTCACAAACTAGACCTAATAACACCATTTAGTATTTTCAGATAATCATTATTATTTAGGGTCTAAACCACATCTGGAATTGGAACTGTATTCACATGTTTAGGTAGAATGTGGTGAGTAACCCCCCCCCCCCGGTACCAGACCTGTGCCAGCACCCACCTGCAGCCTGTAACCACCTGTACACCTCCACACAGCCCACACAGGAGGAGGACTTGGATGTACTTAATGGGTGCTGGAGAGCACATACAGCCTTAATACAAGGGACTAAAGTTAACAGGAACTAAGGTAGGTCTGGAGAACTGTTTGTCAGGGAGGACTACTTTGAGGTGTACTAGTGGTACAGTAATGGTCTAGTAGTGCCACGTTAGGCTTTTCTCAGCTTACGTAGAGAGGCTATTGTGTGATCTCTAGCCACTGCGTTACTCGTTCACGACTTATCCATAGACATGTTAGTTATGGGCGATGTGCGCTATGATGCATGGGGTTTATGTATAATATGATCTCATGGTGCTATTTAACTGCCAAGCGTTATTGTCTATTTTAGACCCTCCTCCTGATAGCATAAAGAAGATCAAACATTCAACAATTTTCCTGGTGCATATTCCCGTAGAGGTAGAGCCTAAAATGTTTTGGTGCAGTGCCTCCTCCCTATCCCCTACAATACCTCAATTTAGAACAGAGACTCTGAAAAATTTCCAAGAGCAATTTGTCCCTAAATCTCCCATAACACACCTATTTCTGGGAGGGGGGATGGATTGTGATATCTATAGGTATCTGGGGGGGGGGTGGATTGTGATAAGATTAAATTTGAAAATTTTCTTGCAGCAATTTGCCACCCAAACCCCCAAAACCGCACTAATGGTTTGAGGTTGAATCTGAAAATTTCCTCAAAGTAACTTGCCCCTTAAATCCTATAGAACATAACCTTTAGAGGTAAAACACAAAACTTTTTTTTTGTTGGGGGTTGAGGGGGTGCTGGGGAATTTGCCTCCCCAAACCCCCAAAATACACCAATTTTGACAAGTAGAAGCTGCAAATTTGAGCGATTTGCCCACCAATCCCATTGAAAATGCATTGCTACAACGATTTATGTTTGCTCCAGCGCTTTGCGATATGCCCACCCCTGATTCAAGGCACCAATAAGAATGGCTTTCTAAATCGAGATCTGATTTCATTTGACCATTTGACAGAGATATTGAAGTGACTGTTTAGACCCTGCTAGCACAACTAATCCAAATTATGTCTTTTTTACGTAAATCACATAAGTTTTCACGTAAGAATGATGTAAAGTGCACGGGTTGTGCTAGCTGGGGAGTAACTTGTACCCAATTTAATCAGTTCAATAGACAATAAACATTGCACAGCACCAGCCAGTTGCCAATGTTGATTCTTTTAAATTGCCTCAGACCAAGCAAATCGACATGGGTATTTTTGGGGCTAAAGTGACATGAGACACATGTAATTCTTAGAACTGACAAAGGGACATTGTGACTTCCTAGTATCGAGATTTGGCAAGACATCCCGGTCCCTGTTTTGAACTGATTTCTGTATGGTGTACCCATTGAGATGGATATGCCTACTGTTCTTCTTATCTCTCCTGTATGTGGAAGTCATATATCTAGGTAAGGACTGACTCTATAGCATGTACTATCCGAATGCTTATGCCCAACAGGACTTATATATCCAAGCTGTGTTCATAATACGATTGCACCCAAACAGGACCTAACACTTATCCCTAAAAGATTAAATCCTATATGTATGTAGGCTTATGGTCTCTATATTATGACTATACAATACCACATGCTACTTGTATTCACCAGTATAGTGGCTTCACTGGATACCAGCACCTTGCCTTGTGTAGAGATATAACTAAGCATCTTCTGTAATCTTTCATATTGTCCCTTTGACATCTTAGAATGTTCTTAGACCCTCTATCTCACTGCCTTGATCAGCAAGATCCGGTGAAACTAATCATTAAAGATGCGTATACAAAGTAGGGAGGGGGTGTATAGGGGGTGACATGGGCATATACCTTTAATTATCTCCTGCATTACCCCTGCCACCATCATGGCGCTACAGTTTAGACCTGTTATACCCCTATCACACCTCACTTCCCCCGGATCCAATCCTGGTTTAGCGGATTAGCCTTATCCACCGTCTGACCGCTCGACCCCCACCCAGGAGGCCAGTTAATCCAATTTGGCCGAGCTCCGGCTCCCTCCTCCCGCCAGCCCGGCCTGCAGACCGCCTACCCTCCGCTCCACTGGATCTACAGCTAGGAATCGGGCCATCCTGGGCCAACTGGATCATGCTGGTTTATTATATATACTGAGGGAGTTTAATACAGAACAAAACTTGGAAAGGCCTCTGTGTGAATGAATGACCGAACTATGGGACCATTAATGGGCTTTACATACGCCATGCAGATTGGTGAGGCAAAAGTAAGGTTTAAGAAATCTAATGATACTGATGGCTATGCTGTCTGCATGGAACTTACAGCTTAGGATCAAAGACGGCCTTCTCCCCTCGGTAGTCAGACTATATGCTATGCGTTTTAGACGAGGTAGTGACTGTCTTGAGTCCATAACTGCATTCCTATTGTGCCATCTTTGGAAGCCATCAGACTCTGTGGACAGATGAGGGGAAAGGGCCCTCCGAGGTTAAACATGAAATTTAAAATTGATGTTATCAGCTTTAAAATGAGGTACAACACTTGTAGATAGCCCTTCTAGTCCTGGAGATATTGCTTCACGAAAATAGAATGATATGACTCTATTAATACAGCCAATAAGCACTATCATTCATTGTTTTAATCAAATCAGGCATCTAATTAGCATAATGATTTAAATAATCGGTCAAAAAATGACCATCCCTTTCCATACATTTGGGCATAAATTTGGAGCTAGAAGTGGTATCTTTAGGTTTTTTTCAGTGTACAAATCACCATGAATCCTTCTATTGGTTGACATTATTTTTTTTTCTATTTGGAATATAATTCTGGTTGCCATGGCAACACATTAAGCCTCTTATTTAGGCCTTCTTTTGATCTCAGAACGTTCCATTAACATTCCACATAGACCAGAAGTTCTAGGAAATAGAACGTTTTTGAGAAAACCACATTTTTCTGTGCAAAAAAGTACATAAAAGCTATTTTTGGTCTATTTTTCACGTTCCTAGCCTTTGTAGCCTATTGGCCAAATCCAGTACTAAAAATTCCACAGGGAGGGCCCTTTTCCCTCATCTGCCCACTTTAAGCCACAGTATGCCTTCTGAAGCCACTGATGAACACATACGTTCATGTTCTTTTGTCGTTTTAACGCACAAAATTTTGGCAAGTCGACTCTTAATAGAATAAAATGCAGCAGTGCGTCTTGCCGAGCCTCCGGGCATTTATTAACCTAGATGGCTAATAAATCACTGTTCAGCTTTTAAATGATAGCTATGAGACCACGTTTTACCTACTTGAACACGGCCTCCTCTGAGGTCACTGTTGAAGTAATGGTAGGCTATCTTCCGAAGCCAACATTATGATAACTTTAGAATATCCTGAATGAGGTGATTTTAATGTCAGACATCAGTAAAACTTCATGGTTTGACCGTCTCTGAATTTAGAATCACAATGATTGTCTTTGAGTCATTGTTGAACCAATTGAAATCATGAAATAATTTGAAGCCACTGTCGAAGCCATAAAAATGTACTATGAATTACACTGAAAGCAGAGTATATGTAGAATCTCTCTTAATTCAGTAATGTAATGAAACACAGTTTATTTTGAAGTCATTATTTTATAGTGACACATGATGAGATATTATTTTGAAACCACTCACACTTGACTACAATGGGACACATTCAGAAGCCACGATTGATAACATAACATTGAAACATATTTTGAAGCCACTCTTGACACCATGGATTGATATATTATAAAGTCATTGAGCCTATAATGTGCCTCCTCTTATAACACTCTTTGGAGCCATGATATGCATCTTGGTGAAACCATCGTTAAAGCCACAGTTGACTCCATGACAGGACAATTTTCACCTGGGTATGATGTATCCTTGAATAATGACATAACTTATTTCTAAGGCACAAATGAAGGGTTATGACTATAACTTGGTTGAAACCAAAACGGAAGGAATGACATGTTGAAGCAATCATTGAGTAGAAGCCATGAACGTTTAGTATGTCTTTCAAAGAAACTGTAAAAGCAATGTATGTTTTATTTTTGATGGCACATTTATGTGCTTTAGTAGAAGCATTCTCTTACTATAGTTATTTCATTTTGATGCTACCGTCTTTGAAACCTTTGACACATAGCAATGTAATATAACATGTTCAATCATCCATGTGTGCATACCCTCTGTTTGTCATCGGATATTCTTCTATATATAGGGTTATAGATCTGGTGCCAATACCTCCCTTTACTTCTTATAATATGTATATTACATGCCCCGGACTCAATTTCCAGATACTGCAATGCAAACCTAAGTATTGCAAGATCAAACTCGTATCATATAGCACCGGAGGTTTTTCTTAACAGACAACGGCCTTCAAGTCGCACCAAGGTTCCCACTGGAATAGCATTGGAAAGTCGTAGGGCTGTTAGCGATCGTAATGTGTTAAAAAATGACTTCCTGATCTCATTCTGGTATCTTAAAAACCAGGGTCATTTTCCCCCATTTTAAGGGGAACTTTCACCTGATAGAAAAATCAACCTATAGTAAATAAGGTGGATTAGGGCTAAATTGAAAAGCATTAATTAAAGGAATAAGGTCGATCCCTGTATTAATCTGTAAGAACTGACCAGGCTGTTACAGCCACATCCCTTTGTGCATGGAGTTCTACATGCACTCCACCAGCACCAAGATTTACTTTGGAGATAAGCTTATATTGACCCTACACATGGACACCTCTCCATGTAGCAGTCCATGTTGTAAGTGCTGTGGTCTTTGTCCATGGTAATTCAGCCACAATACGGTAATGTGATCCCCCTGGAGGGGCCCTGGTTCACCAAACATCACACTATACATGTGAATGGTGGGTCTCTTTGTAGGAGCAGCTTTTCACAGGTACCTGATAGTAGTTAACCCTTTAAGGCTTTATGGATTATATGGTGCTTTGGTTCTTTTTATGCCCAGTTGTATGCATGTGCCACACAGGCCCTATGAGGATTGAGACATTCTAGGTTGAGACAAGTATGCAGCAATGGCAAGTAAACTCTCCAGAACTGCATTGCTGCATCATAAATAGAACCATGTACATGTATCATTATACATTTGGGGCACCAAGTGGCCTCTAAAGAGCAAAAGGTGTTCTGTCAAGTTATATTACATTAGCTGGTGATTCTGTCAAGTTATATTGCATTAGCTGGTGATTCATCGGTTTTTGTGTATGAGTCTTAGTGCTGGTCTAATCGTGCCTTACAAATACAGGCAAAGCCCCATTGGTTCATTAATCGCATGACAAGATCCTTGCTAATCTTGTGCCAATTCTTCAGCACAGTATACAGATGTATGTACACGTAGTTCCGCTGTTTCCAAAATCATAGACATATTAAGCATGCCTATAATTGACATGATTGATGTTCAGACATATTGCTTTTTATTACCATAAAGGTTATCATCCATACATGTACTCCCTGACACCTTGTTAAATTTTCTTTTACAGGTTTTTCATAGGAGGGCCTGGAGCTTCTCAGAAGTGAAGGAGTGTTTGAAATGATCCATCTTAATGTTTGATGTCAGGCGACCACGTTACCCACCAACTCTGGAATTCAACCCATAGTGCACCTGGAAAAGAACACACTTCCTGTTGGGAGCTATCACTAAGGACGTGCTCACTGGTTGGTCTGTAAACCAAAGTCTATAGAATTCATAGACCATTTAATGGACCATTTAATGGTCATAAAATCTCCAATTGCATATTGTAGGTTAAGCAAAGATTGGCCCTGAGATTGGTGCAGCCAGGCATTTGTTGAATTACTCCTGGATTACCAATTTGCAAAGTAGGGTGTGGACAAGTAGGGTCAATGACAGACTAGCAGGCATGATCCCCAGCTAGGGAATTTGGATCACTGTAAAGGATCAGGTCAGCAAATGTTAGCCTTCAATCACAGCCTGTTTGACAAGTTTAAAGACCATGTGTCACACCGTTACGTCATGACCTAACTGTGGCTTGTGACGTCACTCTGAGTTTTTAACGTCATGTGCCAATGTGCAATTAAGGATTAATACTCTGCCAGTTGGTGTACTTGTGATGTGTGTTGGACCAAATTGAAACGTGTTCACCATGACGAGCTATATGGTATATAAACCCCCGTCTGCACTCAGCCCTGGTGCTAGAAAACGTATGGCTATGTCACATGACGCACCTGCCATAAAGTCATCACTACGACCTCAGCAGCGTGGTGCAACGTCACAGGACGGCAAGGCCATGTCGGACGGCATGCCGGAAGGACCTCACCCCACCCCACGCCCGGCAACCACTGTAAACCTTGGTCCTGAGGCGCCTGCGCACAGCGCGCGTCCTTTTGACCACGACATCCCCGACCACATCCTGCAGGCCTGGCCGCTCATCCACAAGGTGCACAGCCGGAACCGGAACACAGTTTCGCGATCTGGCGACACCGCCGACGGTCTGCCGCCGACGGCGTTAACACGGCGCCGGACGCGGAACAGCCAGGGTGTGTACCGCTCTAGTGTGCTCACCCCGGGGGAGGTGGAATTCATGGCCCGGAAACGGGAAGCCCGCCGACGTGCGGCGCTGCAGCAGCGACAAGGGGCGGTGACGAGGTCGTGCACAGAATTCTTCTCCGCCAGCCGCGCATTTGTCACTCAGGACGTCGAGGATGGGTCGTACAGCGGCGACACCTGCCGGGACCAGTACTCACGGATGACTGTAGACAGCCGTGCCAGTATCGTCCCTTCCACCATAGAGGTAACACTTCCGGCCCGGCAGGACGCACTACGCAGTCGCATGCGCAGTCGGCAGGATCCGCAGCTCCGTCTGGCGGGGTCGGCAGTAGGTGGGGAGGGGGCTGGCACTGATGCTAGCGCCACCTCACCCCGCACTTCCGCACTGCTCGGCCGTGAGAAAGCGACAGGGAACAACATCCGGCGGAGTGGTGCGAAGGAGCGACGTCAGCGGGAAGAGCGACGTCAGGAACAGCAGTTCATCCTGCAGCCCACTTCCGGTGCCGACTGGTACGAGTCACAAGGTCTGTCCACTCCAACTGTCCTCCACAAATACCTTAACGACTCCTTCTACACCTCCTCCGTGGGCAACAATGCCAAACCGGAAGTCGACACCACCGCGCTCCTCAACTACATCCGCCACAAGCAGAAGAACACCACCTATGTACCGCCGCCCCCAAGCTCTGGGTCGGAAGCGGAAGAAGACGACGACGCCGCGGACGAGGACTACCAGGAGGTGCGGATGGACGCTTCCGGTCGCGTCTTACAAGCTGGGGTCGGTGCGGCTGCTGGACCTGCAATGAGGCCCAGTGTTTCTTTTGAAGACTTACACCATAGTAAACATGACCGAACCTCTCACGGTCAGCCAAATCAGAGCTCACAGGGCCCTTCACGGAGAACGATAAAGGAGAATGGGTGTTTTGACCTATTGGTGGGGGGCGACAGGTTGGGGGCCGCACCCAGTACCTGGGCAGGTCACGTGACCAAGACTACAGGAGACTGGCCTGTAACCGGCGTGTCCAACCTGCAGATAGGTCACCAGCAAAAGGGGACCGCCGCCGGGAACAAGCAATCGGTCAAACCAAACCTGGCGACAAATATGGAATCGACTGTCCCTGATATCGAGGTGTCCCCGGACGATGGAGCTAACGTAGGGAATGGGGAGGTGGGTGAGGGAGAGGGGGATGCTGCAGAGGAACCATCTCAAGAGCAGAGATATCAAGGAGACAACACGAAGAAGATAACAGTTGTGTTACCCAGCTCAGATGACGCATCTGTCAAAACTACTGATTGAAGTGTGTCATATTTAGCTGAGTTTTGTATATAATTATAGGTTCATGGTTTTATATAGAAATAGTTCATATATTTTTACATACATCAATTTCCATTGCGTCCATATCACAAACATTTTGAAGTGGATATAATTTATAATTAACGAATACATAAATGAAGATATGTTAGATTTATTACACTCACAAGCACTTCAAATCCGACTTTTCTGTGTTTTTATATAAGAATAAATAGACCCTAGCTTATTTGTATGATCGTCTGGTATGCCAGAGCATACCAAACAATCGTCTGGTATGCTTTTCTGAGCTCTAATCCAATAGGAAACCAGCAATTTGAATAGGCCATGCCCACTCCATTTGCATTGAACAATCAGAACGCAGCATGTTCCTGATGACATAACAGGGCAATGGCGGTGTAAACAAACAATTTTTGCCGATCTAACATAAAAATATTGCTAATTTAAGATCAAAATGGCCATTACAACATCAAAATGAGTGAGTGAGTGAGTAATAGATGTTTACCGCCATTTCGACAGCTGAGGTCATATTCATGGCGAGAACTGCATTACACAATTTCACAGAGGAATGTGTCAGTGCCCGCGCATATGTGCACCACACACATCCTGAGGGGATAGGAAAGAGGAGAAATAGACCCTTTTAAGTGGGCTAGGGAAGCCCGACATCAAAATGAAGTGGAATAGGTAAAATAATGTCTTCTGATCGTGTAATAAATATTGTATTGAACTCACATGAATTGTATTTGGCATATGGCTTGAGAGGCATATGGCCTTATAAAGCCATTAAAGGCCATATGGCTCTCGAGCCATATGCCAAATGCTCATCATGCTCGTTCAATACTGGCTATATATGTAATTTCTTTTTCATATCTCATTAAACCTTTCAAAACCTATTAATCTAGATGAAATAGGCCTATAACTGCAAAATTGACCAAACTGGGCTATCTTTTTTACCTTATGATTATTTCCAACTTGATATCAACTGACCCTCCATACCAAAACCCAGTAGCATGACGCTCTATCCTGGGTTAATCCCAGGTTTCAGCTGATATAATCTGAGAAGATATGTGCACAATGCCTTTTAGTCGTACAGCCTTTTATCAAGGGATCATTCCCGATTGGCACTAAACCTGACATTAACCAATCCCCTTAGGCCTATCCTAGCTACCCTGACCAGCCATTCTATGTGTGATTCAACATTATACATAACAGTGACTAATCTATAGAGCACACCTAGAGCAAATCGAAAAGTTATCAATCATATTTTGGCATAGACCTAACTAGTCGATCAAACAGTCTACATAAATCAACCAACAATACCATTGTAGCCCGGACATTGTAGTTACATTCCAAAGGTTTATTCAACTCCAAACAAGTGCCAAGCGAGTCTATACTAAGGCGCAGCTTATGTTCAATGTATTGTTTTATTCTATGAGCTATATCAATTCCAGAGTCTCCAATATGAGCTACGTCGCCTACTGAATAGTATTATATGACCATTATATTTAACCTTTGGACCATGAAGGAGGCAATAAGCACAGTGCAGAAGGTACTAGGGTAACTGGCAGTTACCACATCCAACTTGGCAGATCCTATAATGTAGCATAGGGAACTAAAGGGGGAGATTACACAGTGCAGTTGTACAGATGTGGTGTATAAAATGCACAATCATTTGAACTACCGGTAATAACTGTAGCCTGACATTGTCTGTAACAGTAGTATAGAGAGGTTTTTAGATTTGTCAGTACTAGGGTGACTCGGTTTGTTTACAATAACAAGTACTAGGGTAACGTCATTAGGAGTTATCCTAGTACACAACTTTCAGTTTGTGCTAATTTTTATGCAATCCAAGTAATTTAGTAAGCCTTGGTCTTGTCTCAACACTTATCCATGCCCTAGCTTTGATTCTGTAATATTATTATGAAGTAGATTAGTGCATTAATGAGGAAATATTTCCACACTTGTTTGCATATGACCATTCAAGTTGGATGGGGTAACTGCCATTTACCCTAGTACCTTCTGCACTGTGATAAGGCTGCATGGTGTCCTGCTCAGATTGGTGTAAAGGAGCCTTCATTGTAGGGAAATATTGGTGTCTGACTTCAACACAAACGTCAATATGGTGTGCATTTACCATTTAAGTAAGGATCACATAGAGCATTATGCATAAATTTACTCTTTGGCGAGTAACTCGCATGGACTAGATACATGAATCACACTGGCCCTATGGGATGAGACCCGGGGTTGGGTCCTGAAGGTTTGATATGATGCTTAATGCAATGACGTCAGCACGATAGCACTGCACTACAGTGTATCATGCAGACTTGGAGTCACCATACATCAGTCTATTAAGCACCGTGAGGACAGGTACTAGGGTAACTGCAGTTATCCGATCCAACATGGCAGATTGTATTTATTTACCCTGTTATTGTCCTGTGGTATTTGATGATATATTGCATGATGGTAGTTAAGGCATGGATACCCATGGAGACAAGCCAACAATTGATATTTTGGTACTAGGGTAACTAATGGTGTAGTACTAGGGAAACTGATTTCCTGTGTTATGAAATGTACTAGGGTAACTGATTCTTTATCCTGTCTATTCAGTTGGCATGGAAAAGTTTTTTGCCCCCTCCCCTTAGGGGCTGCAAGGTGCATGTGTTCACATCCCTTCCTGATGTAGAGTTATCATGGAGGCTTTTCAGTTACAGATTTGCTAAGGGTAGAAGGATATATTTGAATGCCCCCTTGATGGGTTAGAATTCCTACAGATTCAAGCTCATTCACAAATTTTCTGCCAGTGGAAAACCATTGTCCTTAAACTAGGGGTCATGGTAAGGGAGTGGTCATTATCTATAAAGAGGGAGGGGTGGGTGGGGGTCATGGATTTCTGCATGAGTGTGGCCTCCCCCTGCCGAAAGTGGCCTAAATTTTAGATTAGCCCATCTTTTCGATGATAATTTATTAGATTGTTTTGTTGCAAATTCTAGGCTAGAAAAATATTAGGGCTGAATCTAACTAATCCGATTGTCTTTCAAGGCTCACACTGTTATAACAGGTAGCTATCCCCATCTTCAAGAGACAAGGCATGCTGGGATACCAGTAGTTTAAGATGTGGTTTAGGATTGTGCGCCCTAGAGAATGAAAACTTTGTGTCACATGTCACTTGTATGCTTGTGTCCCATGTTGAATTTAGGAAATGGCCATGTCACCTGGCATGTTGAATTTAGAGGTCTAGAGCAATTATAATTTATATTACAGGTACTTGTACTTTCTAGGTGACATGTATGTATATCAGAGGGTTGTAGTTACCCTAGTACATGGAACACCATCCCAGTACTTTGTAGTTACCCTAATACCTGACACATGGTCCCTATGATGAACTTCTTTCCTCATTTATGGCCATTGTCTTTTGATTCTGTAGTTCTTATTGTCAGATACTATTAATATATCATTAACATCATGGATTTGGCCTAACTACCCTTTTCTTAGTGATCTGAGTTGTTTATATCCCTTTTACTAGAGTAAAGTTACCCTAGTACCCCTGTTATAATTACCATAGTACTTGTTATTGTTGACCAACTTAGTTACCCTAGTACACCCAAATCTCACAGCACTATTTACTGCTGTTCTAGGGCCATGTCAGCCTACATTTATTAGTTCAGACTATCTGGAATTCTATGAGCAAGAGGTATATATAACTCTGGAACATACAAATCCACATGAATGTGGTGTATTTTCCCCTTTTATTTCACTATAGAACAGAAAATATCTGCCATGTTGGATCAGGTAACTGCAGTTACCCTAGTACGTGTCCTCACTGTGATTAAGGGGTTATATCCCGGGGTGGCACTCCTATATATATTTTGGATACCATGTTGGAACATGATTTCAAGGGAAAGGGCTGTTTTTGGGCCATAGACATAGGGCCCTCGGTTTTAGGGAATTTTGAAGGGAAAGGTGTAGATTTTTACACTAAAGATTGAGTTGTTATTCACGATCATAATTTGTCTTGTCCAGAAGTGCAGATTTATTATCATCTCCATATAACTTACCGTAGTGTTAGGCATAGGATTAGGGGGTTCTTTGTTTCTGAGGAGTCTCCCTTGATTAGAGTATGTTATTGAGCTTTTTTCCCTCGAAAAGGGTGCTAAATCATCGAGTTATGGCCCTTTGATTAGTTTGCATATAGAAACTATATATAGAAAAGATATGGAGCGGCCTCCCTGGGGACAATATGGACCCCTAAATCTAGTTGTTTCTATTAGTAAGTAAGTAGAAAACTAGGATTTGGGGTCTCGGATTCCTCGGACCCGTTGCCAGGATTGTGGAGTGTGCTTATTACCAAAGGCTGATTGTAGGTATAGATAGTAGACTTGCTTAAGTCTCTGATTATATCACTGTATATTAGAATTACTATGATATAATGTCAGAAAATATAATTCATTAAGATGTAATATAATAAATGAGGAAGTAAGAGTATCCCTACCCTGCCTGTTATGGTGAAGTTAATACACAGGTGGAGGGGACTGCAGCCAGTCTAGGTAGATAGTCTGTGGCTATATTGTGTACACGTGGAGCACTGATAACTAGCATTAGGTGAGTAATGGGATTGTATAGGAGATCTATCAGTGATTAAAAACATAGAGGGGGTCCATGTGGTAGGCTAGGACAGAGATTACTAGTAGATAAAGATCCATGTATCAATGCATAATGGACGACTTAAATGTAATAACTTAGAATATTTCCAACGTCAGTTAGACACAGTTTCATTTACCTGAGGGATAATCCATAATAGATAGACCAAATCATAAGATCATTCTAGTTCCAGCTCTTTTATTTGCCAAGTCGCAATATGTGGTGCACACAAGGTGTAAATAGGTCGTGTTAGAAATGGGTAAATTGGTAGGACATGTTTACTAAAGACAGTTCAATTATATTGTTAAGAGTAATCAATTCACAAGTAGACTGTCTGAAGCTCGAAAACCAAAACTTACCATGATACCTTCCACTGTGACAGAATTTGGAACTCGAAGATTGAGGCTGGGGCACATGGGAGTACATGTGCAGACCTGACATCTAGTGAGAAACTGCAAACTTGGAACTATCACCATGGTTCGCCTCTGCCGTCGAAAATTATGATCAAATGCCATGAGGATTTTATATTTTTTTGTCTCAAACTTGGTTTGTCAAATATATGAATTGTATGGAGCACCAGACCAGAGTGACAAAGGGTTGATGTAGGGAAGGACGAACAGTCACTGTGGTATCTTGCTAATGTTCTAGGGGTAGGAAAAGTGTTGCACCCACTTTCCATGCATAAGTGGCAAATGACAAATTCTAAATTGCACATAGAGACCATTTCTTAATACACTACGGAGTCCTGCTCATCTTCAAATCGTAGTTGGGACCATTAACTTAGTGACATTATAGCCTTGTGGTAGGGGATACGTTACACTTGCAGCACTACGACTGCCCCACTAAATTTTGATTAGCACTTACAGCATAAGTGCTAATCGTGCAAATCAGTGGTAGGGCGTTGGCCACGATCACTGGCATTAAATTTAGGCTTTAAAATCATAGTAGCTGAGTGTAGTCTTAGTACCTTAAGAAATGACCTCCTGGAAAACCAAAGTGGCAACAGGTCTGCAAACAACGACTTTAAAACAATACCAATTACCAGTTGCTCGTTGCAGTTGGCAATTGGCACATCAAGTTCACCAGTTGCAATTTGTAGCTGTCACTTGTCCATTCAGATTGTCAGTTACCATTTCCCAGTGGTAAGGCATCAGCCTTATGCCCTCACCAATTTAGGCCAAAAAAATGTAGGTTTGTTTCCAGTAACATGACTTGAAAAGGTAGGGTCGGTAGGTCGGGATTTTTTTTTTTACATTTACATAGGAAATGTTAGGGCACATATCAATGGATTATCAAATTCTTTGATTTTATTGTAAAATAATGGAATGGGAAAAATGACAACTGTGAGAGAGGGAAGAATACGAAAAGTATAGGGGACATAGATGAAAAATTTCTTTGAAATATGAAAAAAAAGAGACAAAATTCTTCAAATAATAAAAAAAAAAGTGTTTTTTTGCCTGTTTTCCTAGGGTCGGTCGGGTAACTGCAAACACAACTTTTTTTAGGCCTTAGGCCTTTTAATTATAATAACCTGGATTACAGACCCGCCACTGGGATTTTTGGCAAAATAGAAAAAAAAAATTATTTGGTAAAAAGGTATAAAAAAATGTACATGGAAATGTGCCAACACCCAACAATTCTCGACCCTCCCTACATTTACTTCCCCAAAAAGTATTTTTTATTGCCAAGAGGCGGCTTTGAGCCAGAAAAGTGCATTTTTTTTTGCCTTTGACCGCTGGAATTTTTTGGTCTGAAAATCAAACTTCTTTTTATTTTCTTACCTCTGGCCGCCCAAGATTCCAGCTCAAAAATCCCGTAATCCAAGTTATTATAATAACATGGCCTTACCAACTCCTGAAAGGTAAGTATCAAGGATTCATTAAGATGAGTACCAGTCGAGTTCATACCAACATAAGTATGTCCCATTTTCCAAATCTAGATTGTAATACAGATTCTTACAAGAATGAGCAATAAAGAAAAAGAATTTGAAGTAAGATTGTATGTTTAGAAAACAACATCGCCACTTAAATGCACCCATAAAATACTTCAAATCATTTGACCCATCTTTTATTTTGTAAAGTTTCTTCTTATTGTTGCTCATTGGTTTAAGGACAACTGTACTATAACTCAGATAGATTATGTAATCATGTACAATGAAATCTGGAAAGAGAATCTGATCTATGGACTACAATACTCATGTTTTTCTGAAAAATAAGGCATTTATTATCAGCTTTGGCTTTTCAGAATAGGGATTGGCCATACTTTCATATCCTGGTTTCGTATTTCTGAACCAGGTGGCGCCTGCTATAGGTCAGCAGGGAGTGACAATCATCAGGTATTAGGGGGTGTCAGGTTCCTGTTGATGTCCCGTCCTGTTTCTGTATGATAACTACTTATATGTTCACATATAGAGAAATACTATGTCTGAGTTTCTGTCGAGCCCCCTGGTTAGGTACAGACGAGTAGCTCTGAGTCGCTATGGAAGAAAGTCGCTATATATAGCAATTCAAGTTAAGCAACCCACCAGCAAAGCAACATGCATATGTACACCTACATTTCTGAACCCTCTCCCCTCAAACAGGCAAAACTAGGATGCTGAATGGTATTGTGGTACATCAGAAGCAGACGTAGAGGGGTTGCTTAATTCACATTTTAATTGGAGAGGATCAAGTCCTGCCTTGAAGAGGCCGCAGGATCAGCATGAAGCATGAATGTATCCCAGGAGGCCGTTGCGAAAAGATTTGGACGAACAGCCACTGTGGTATCTTGCTAATTGGGAACTAATTCCTAGCTACTTCCTTCCTTCAATTCCCTGGCCTACCTACTATGGGGAGCATTCAAGTGGAACCAATCCTGGAAACAGTTCCCCCAACTTTTCACAATGCAATCTAATTCACAACAAGTCAATTCCATTAGAGTAAAAGGTGGAAATTTGTCTCTCCGGGTGGAGAATCGGGGAGATCTGGTAGATGTGTTAGCTACTGTGAGAATAAAATTCCCAATCTTTTCACAACAGCCTCCTGATGAGGTACTTACCAGGGCTATATTCATCCATCATGCCAAGGGGCACATATTGCTTCCAAACAATGTAGTCCTCAAAGGGCCAACTGTGGCTATTGTTAAGCGTCCATGCGTGGGAGAGCTGGTATTATGATCACCTTGCATGTGAGGCCGCCCACTGACTCCTGTTCTTATCGTGTAAAGCATGTTGCTCATACAGGCCTGCCGTATAGTGGTACGAGTATTAAAATCTGCTGTGTAAAGTTATACTGGAAACAAACTGCGAACTTGAAGATAACACATACAATATATGTTCAACACTAGTGTTTGTAGCTGGGTTTGTAGCGTATACGAAGCAATATCAAATAATTATTGGCTGGCTGGAGGGGGGGGGCAATATAAAATATTGACTGGATGGAGGGACCAAGCCAGATTTGGCTATCTTTCTGTCTGGTATCTAAAATTTCTTCTACTTTATTTCCAAGTTATTTTTATGTTTGGATATACACCCACTTTTCAGCAGGCCATTGCCAAGCTATGACAAAGTGTTGAAGAATCAGTACTCCTACATTCGATCCAGTTTAATTAAATGCAGTTACCAGCCTCGACACCCTAATACAATACATATATAATCCCTGTATCCTCAATCAACAGTATAGGGAGAGATAAAAAGGAAAAGTAACAAAGATATCCCAGTAAATTGTCGTGAGTCCTCGTCAACCTGTGTGAAGTGGCTCACACATGTCGCTAGATGGAACACGACTTCGTTATAGCACAAGATCACCAGGAATAGCAATTGCTTTGCCACGTGAGTCTAACACACAGTGGCTAAAGATGAGTCACCATTGATGACCAATCATGGCGACAGATGACGACAATTTGCTGGGATTCATCAGAAGATCCCTGCTAATTCACACAAAGGCAGCATAGTCGAAAATACGATAGGATCCTGTCCTACTTGTGTCTTGTATTGGAGAATCTAGGTCTAGTTTGTATACTGCAATTGACACAGGTCACAAGGAAGTAAACCATGCCCTATACGTGTACCCAACTGTTTAGAAAATGTCCGTCAGTATTGACCCAGTATTTCTCCCCTGTCAATAGGATGCTGCGGTATGAATGATTGTGTAGCGATGCTTTTGATGAGGATATCATTTTTACTCTCATACATGAGGCCACACCTTTCGTCAGGTTAGGATGACCCTGAATCAAAATTGAAAAAAAAACCCACAAAATAAAGGTAAAAATGTGTCATTCGATTTAAAAGATGTAAAATTATATTCTATTCTAAATTTTAGCATTGACGACATTGTCGACATTCGTGTCCAATTGAACCCATTCCTTAGATAATGATGGCACGATTCGCCACCTACATGATATAATCAATTGATGAATCAACATTCTTCTTTTAAAAGCAAGACCATTTATTTCTTCCTGATGAAGAAATTGGTGGTGTCAAAGTGTTGAACCATATATTGACATAGATGTGCATGGTAAGATATTACCCCTGTCGTTTTTCCTCCTCACGTCATACATACCATTACGGCATCAGATGAGGTAGGAGTGTAATCTACGTTCAATGACACAAAATTATGTCTTAAATCACGGGGTGGATACATAAAAAGCCATTAAGATGTGTAGGAAGGGAGCTCATTTGAATACAGCTGACAACCACATAGCTCTCAAATAGTTAAATTTTCCAATATGATGTGCCGCGACATACAGAGTTGAATTAGTGATGACAGCATGTCTCTTCGATACGAACTTTCTGATGCATACCAACTTTAAATAGGCCCTAGTAGTGGAGATTATACTGGGAGTGTGAGTAATGGGCAGAGCGTCCCAATGATAGCATCTTGTCGGAGTCATTTCTTTAAATAAATTTTATTTATGTCTGTGTAGATATAAGAGTTCTATAATTCAACAAGTACGGGCCTGGATAGAGAGGACATGGGACAAAGAGTGAAATAAAACCAACAGGAAGTATGAAGGAGACATATATATATATATATATATATATATATATATATATATATATATATATATATATATATATATAGATACTGCAGGAACATAAGTCATTATATACCTCTGGGGCAACTTGCAGTGATAAAATAGGGCCACCTTGTTAGTTTATAGTCTAGTTACAAGTATAAGTAGTTGGTGTTGGAAATAAGGACTTTCCCGAGTCATCAGCATAGAATTGGGAAATCCCAATGCTGTAAAGTCCCAAGTTAAACTTGATAACGTTCGTTTTTAAACATGTTGAACTATTCTCAATACTATGAGACAGAAATAGTTATTGGGCCAGGGGGCGGGGGCTTTCAAATATCCCACCATCTATGCCATCTCTGGTGGCCAAATATTGAAAATACATTGTACCTAAACTTATGATTCCTGCTCATTTCCCCTTTGTGCAGGCCCTATTTCATCAATGTCAACATGTTGAATGGTAGTTTCCCTTTTGTTTTCCTTCTAGTGAGAAATTTCAAATCATTTCATTTGTGCTTTATCTGTTAAATAATTATACATGGCTCTTTTGTTTGTCCAGTGACTACAGGTCTGTTTTTATAGCTTGATCATGGTACAGGTGCTGTCTTCTGGGCATATGAGAAGTTTAGTTAAGATATCCCCGGTCAATTTTTTAATTCTTGAGAAAAATGTAGAAAAATGTTGTTTCTCCCATAAGCGGCCATAGTTAAAGATTCCCTGTCTTCAGATGTCACTAAATCTGAAACTGGCACAGAAAACTTATACAATCCCAAGTGATCTGAAGAAACTTCTGGTAGTTCAGAATTTATCAAATTGTGGAATATACCTTTCCACATTCATACACACATTTTTTCCCTTATCTTTTGTGTTGGGTCGGGAGGGTGTGTCATGATTTCTTTTACATTTATTCGTGGGGGGTGAAAAAAAACAAAGATAGCCTGGGTGTGCAATGAAGCCCCATTGTTGGCAACAACTGACTTAGCCCTAATACATTTTGGCTCATAATAGGGCATTAAATTTTCTCTTAGTTAAAGGGCATCTGCTAGGGACTTCCTTCTGTGACATCACAGGTCCGGGCATGACGTCACCAAGGGGAACACTGGCGCATGCGGCCTGTGTCTATGTTACTATATATAGACATTGGGATCCGGAGGTGGGGATCCTAGATAGGAGGAGACGCTGTGTGCAGCACTGAATGCTGGGGACAGGACCACCACAGCACCACTATCCAGCACCACCGCCACCATCAGCACCACTAGACACTGGAGGAAGGCTGTAGGCCTCACACTGAAGCAGGAGGCAAGAGGATCCACACTGCAGGGGCTGAAAAAGGACGTCTCCTCCACGTGAGGTCGTAGTAGTTGTAGTACCTGGGATATTTAACTGTGTAAAGGAGGAAGATAATGCCAACCATGGATCGTGCAGATAAACAAGGTAAGGACCCTCTGATGGAGGATAAGGTCTAGGGTTTGTTATCTAAGGAGCAGGTTATCTTTAATTAACGATAGCCTGGATTGGTAAGGAGCAGTGCAGGGGGAGGGGTAGGTTGTGCAGTGCACTGATAGTGGGTGAGGATGGTGACTAGGGGGGGGGGATGCGTGGGAGGGTGGAGGAGGAGCTGGGATGGTTGTACAGGGACAAACCTGTAAGGACAAGGTGCCGGTAATTAAGGCAGGCAGGTGGGAAAGAGCCTCAGGAGGCCAGCAGGAACAGGAGGGGGAGATAGCAGATCTATAGGGAGAGAGGGTTCTGGAGAATTGAAAATTTAGTAGTGAAAAGAAGGGGACCTTGAAGGAAATCCCATACGAATCCCAAGCTATAGGGAGGCAGACAAACGAGTTGATAAATGGCCTGAAGACCCATTGTCTATTAGTCCTTGTGAGAGGGGAGGGAGCTGCAGGAGGAGGTCAGTGGGAAGCCAATAGTATAGGCAGCATTTCCTGCTACAGGGTCAGCTGCTGGAGGCAATTGCTCCATGGTGCTAATAACCTAGACACCAGGGGTCGCTAATGTGCTCTGATCTACTCACACAAATAGACCCTCATGGCTCCACTCAGGGTCGGATGGACATTTAGGGTACACAGAGGGAGGACGTATTAGATTATGCCTTCCTGCTCAACCTTGTCTAAGTATGGCTCTGGGGCATTAAATATATAAGTACGAGAAACCATGTTGAAGGGATCTCCCATGTGGGGCTTTGCAGATGCACCTTTCTGTTGGCTGCTAAGTATACAGGATGTTCCTAACTATACCTTCTTTGCATGTAGTATCTACTCTCATCACAATAAGAATAAATAGATGCGTTTATAATTCATTCACTACTACCTTACCCACCTATGTAAACGAGAGCCAACACATGACAACGTTACACCATATATACTGGAATATATACGCCTCGGTTTCAAATAAGCCCCTTAATACAGGGGTATTGAAATCAGCCTTAAGCATTAAAACATGTAAAACAGTTTCTATGACTAGGCGCTTAAATGGGCTACTACGTTATCTGAAATCTTACAGCATTCTAAAATATAAAAAGACATGACCCTGTTTATATACATTCACACCTGATTTCCCACTATTTCTTCCTGCCCCCCCCCATGCCTTACACCAAGGCCCTACATAGATGCCTGTTGACAGGGTGTTATATATAGAGCCTTCTCAGACAGGATCAGTTGGAGCAGCTCAGTCATTGATCTCCTATTGGGATAGGCCTGTAGGAGGAGCCTATGGCTGGTCTGTGAGCTGCTCAGTGAGAGTGAGTAGGTCAGGGTTAGACAGACTCACAATCAGTCAATGGGCAGTAGCTACCAGCAGTCGTAATGCATGTAGTTAACCCAAGGCTAGAGACGCAATCCATACCTAATCAATATGGACGTGATATAATAGAAATTGGTTGACTGTAAGGAACTCAAATACAAATAGTGAGGGTCTCTAATCTTCAATGTGGGACACGTCATTCTGCCTAGGGGAAGCATTACCATTTTGGGAGTATGTAGCTGACGTTAAAGAGGAATCACCCCTCAGAAATTGGGATATGTGACAAAATTGGTACCTCACTGTACAGTTTAGCCACGAAATCCTGTATGTCAAATTGAGCTACCTTTAGCTTTGAGATAGATGCCAACATCAGTAACTTCACTGAGAAGGAAGAATCAAAAGCGAGACAGTAACCACTGGTTACCCTAAAATATAGAAATAGATCATTCATGCATCAAAATTGGTCAAAATAAATACATCTATAGAGGTCTAAAGTACTTTTAGTACTGGAAGCATCTGAGTATGAACATCTAGTCTTAGATATATATTCCCTAGGGTCTGACTGTGTGAATAATAACAGGGACAGAGATTCGGGTCCTCAGGCACATGGCTTTTTACATTACACCACTGCTTACTTTCACAGGTTTCTGAGAATTGATTTCCTCTGGTTATAGGGAGCCATGCTCCCTGGGGAGGGAGTTGTCTCTGGAGGCTGCAGTGGACGGCAGTCACCTCCTCTCAGGTCAGGTCACCTGAGGGGGATAATACTCAAGATTCTACGAGAGGACAGGCTCAAATACATATCCACCTATTTCTATTATTCCTCGTTAGGCCCCAATGTTATAGCTTTGACACGGAAATTGTCATACACCTGCTGCTTTCTAGTATGGCAGGTTTGTTCTAATAGGCTCCTTAGAAATAGCCTCCAGGGGACACGAAAGGACAGTCAGCACGCTAGTGGTAATCTGGGGTCAGCAGCACTGTCCCACCTTAGTCATTAGTGAAAATGTCAAACGTTCAGGGCTACATGAGAATTAGGTGGAAACCGTTTATTGTTGGTGTTTTAACCCAATTCTTAATCATGCTGTAATGTGAGGACAAAGGCCTATTACAGCATTAGGAAGAGGCATCTGATTTCCTATTGTCCGATTCTAGGCCTATCTGTTTTGAGTCCATGATGTGATGTGCAAAATGAATTTTAGGCCAAGAAGATGCCTTTAATAATAATGATCAGGGCATAAGATGTCAATTCAATACTTCAACTTCAAACAGGAAATTCAAATTGCAAATGCGGAATTAAAAGAATTCTGAATATTGACGGTATGTAGGTACTGAGATATGCAGGCTATTTAAGGTATAAGCGGACGAGCAGGTAAGCTTCGTACAGGAATTCATAATCTCTTCTGATGGTGTATCCAGGTAAAAATAAAAGAAAGCCAATAAAGAATTAAGGCCAATAAATTAAACACTGAGTAGAGTGTAGAGGCAGCCACAGGCAGTGTGTCGACTCCCTGCAGCTATTCTCATACCAGTTAACTCTTCAAGGGCAGCATTATGCATTAATATTGTCCTAAAGGGACATGTTGTCCTGAAAGGTCTAATGCCCTAAGGGCACCATGCGATGAAAGATGAGTCGTGATTAATAATTACAAGTGGTCCTCCTCTCCCAGTCCAACCCCCTCTGAACCACGGGGGAATAGACTAGGTATTTTTTATCTTCTTTTGAAGGTGATTTGATGACATGGTGCCCTTATCATACATGGTGCATCATGTCAACCATGCAGCAGTGCATCAATTTCTGATTGAATCAAAACCACTGCATTCATAGCTTTTGCCAACAAAAAGGACATGATACATTAAACCACTATGCAGTCCTTAAAAGACATTTGCTGTTTTGGGATTTTCACACCAAGGCCCATGAATGGATTGCAGTAGAAAAACGTGGTAATCCATTCAGAGCTGACTGCCTGTACGAGGTGGGTGTGTAGGCGGCCACAGGGACAGGTCATTCTTCATTCAGCAGGGTGCATTTCTCCAGGAACATGTAGTATATCATTTGACATTCCATGCAGACGTGCTTTTTTATGCTACCCTTTCCCACCATTAACCAGTTAACCGCTCCCTCCCCTTTGGTATGCGTAAACATCGTGAGATATTGCATACTACAAATCCCCCCCTCCACACACACACACACATGCTGTAACGACCCTGTCATTTACCCAGCCTAACAGTGTGGGTTAAGTGAAATATTGAAAATTGACAAATTGTATTATACAGATTACTCTAGAATGTTAGTATCATTTCCACCCTATAGTGGGTAGTCTTAAGGGGGCCCTTGATGGGGGGTCCCCAGTGTCCCATGTCGATTTTAAGAAATTATCATGTCACTGTGTCGATTTTAAGAAGTGTCCATGTCACTGTGTCGATTTTAAGAAAAGCTTATGTCCCCATGTCGATTTTAAGAAAGTGCCAATGTCCCATGTCACTAGGCTAAAAAATGCCCATGTCGCCATGTCGATTTTAGGGGTCTAGAGCCCTCTTAAGGCGCATCCTGCCCAATCCAATACCACTCCCCCTGTGGAATGACACATGGTCGGTCCCTTAATGCTCATGCAGCAGCCTCAGTGCTGGGGTGCAGGAGGAGGTGGGTGGCGTATGGAGGACTGTGTGGTGCAGCCTGCGTGCACTCTTCCTCCAGGGTGCCTCGGGCATATTGCACTTTGCCGCTTAATGTGTAAGCTATTTCAGCAGGGTCACCATCCATGGTCAAATGTGATTGAATCTTTTCTTTTCACACTCTAACTCATAATCATGATTTTAACAATGGGATAATGCCTGTATGATGATTTGCCTTCATATCGGGCCCTGAACGTGACAATGCAGTGCAGGCAAAAAAAATGACTGTGTGATATACATCCCTTTTAGCGTCTGGAGTGTATCAGGCAAAAATAATTTTCATGGTGTACGGACATGCAATAATTAGTCAACTGCACTCACGTGTCAGGCCTCAAAGAGTCAGGGTGGTTTTAAGAGCCTGTTCATGAAAGCTGGTATATGACATTTACAGGCTGTGGCCGGGGAAATCATTATGACACCATTTGTCTTATTTACTTATACTTATCCCAATCCGGTTAGTTTAAGCCTTTCCTTTTATAGATCTTAAGGTGATTGTTCACCACCTCAGCATAATCAGGCATTACCCCCCTTTGTTTCTATTGGGGCTCTCTCTTTGTGATTGGGGCAAATAGTGAAGCAATGGGGTGATTCAGGCACCTGAAATTTCCTTACTTATAATTATCCAACAGATCCCCAAACAAAATAAGAGAAGGACAACCAGATTGGACAAAGAAGAGGGAGAAAGAGAGAGAGAAAGAGAGAGAGAGAGAGAGAGAGAGAGAGAGAGAGAGAGAGAGAATTAGAAAAGAGAAAGGAAGGGTTAGCAAACAAAAGAGGGAGAGGTATTCCTGGTTAGCGGATCCCTTAGTGGGCCGACCCCTGCTGAAGCTTATACCTTGCGAGATAAGGACTGATAACAGTGAGCTGATGGGTACCAGGTGTTATGTAATGGACCCTGAAAAGTCTGCACTGAATGAAAGGAATTTTCTCATTGGTCAATAATGTATCCCGCTAGGTCGGAATAGATCTATCAAAGAAGAGAAAGGTTTAGGCAAGGAGACAGAGAGATAATATATACACTGATTTGATGACACTTGGAGCCCCACGGCTGTCTACCACCTGCACATGTTGTGTGGCCAGTGTCATGTCAGGGACATGGTAGGTAAACACGGGTATGGTGGAAGTACTACTGACATTTGTGTCATTCCATACATTCCCATGTATAGCTCCTCTCGTATGCATGATTTACCATATTTATATAGATATATTCCCTGCATCCATCATGCCCTTCTGTTCATGTCCACGCACACACTAAGTCCTCGTGCACTTTAGAATTGGCTTCTCGCCTTGCCTATAATTCCCAGAGCACAATATCAAAGATTTGCAAACGCAAAGACAGGGCCTCTCTCTTTCCCATTTAATACAGAAAGAAAGACTCGATTCCTTGAGGCATCTCTTCAATACAAATGCCAGTTTTGAACTCCCCTCCCCCTCCAGGATTCCCTTCATCAGGCTTTTGCAATAGAAATGTATTGAGCCACGGAACCCTCCTGTCACGTGACGCCATTAAAAGATGGCCACTTCTCAAGGATACTGCAGGGTTAGCTCCTTGCCCTTATAGTAAAGAACAGGTCATGTAACTAGCCGAACTGATTATAACAGTAATCTGGAATCAGATGGGTGTTCATGAAAAATATAGATACCACGCAGTGGGCACAAAATCAGTTCAACATTGAAACAATATTGACAATTGGTTGGTCGGTGTACATCACCCAGTTGCTGATAGTGATATTCAAATCTCATATCGGTTGCCCAGCATTTCCCAGTTTCATTTGACACTTAGCTAATATACCCAGTTCGGATATTTTCTGTTCCTTGTTGAAATATGTTAAGAAGACTGCTGAAACTAGAACTTACTCAAACAAA
Source organism: Acholoe squamosa (assembly GCA_949317995.1). Taxonomy (NCBI): domain Eukaryota; kingdom Metazoa; phylum Annelida; class Polychaeta; order Phyllodocida; family Polynoidae; genus Acholoe; species Acholoe squamosa. The sequence goes on along the minus strand of OX439037.1, from coordinate 21,846,605 downwards.
GGAAGTGAAGTTTATTTTTGGGGGCGGGCGGGGGGTGCATTAGAGCCGCTATATTTTATACAACCTCCCTGTCATCCTACAATTCTACCCACTCCTTTCACATTGTTGTAAACCAGTCTACTAGCTTACCCCTCCCTACCAATCTCTGTCATCATATACTACATAAAGTGCACATCTTTCGTAAGGTGCTGTATATAGTACAGATAAAGTATTATGCGAACTTGCCCCATCACCCCAATATCCGTATATCAAATACACAGAGGAGGCCCATCACCATAAATGGGACAGATACAAATGGCATCTCACATATCATCCCTGTCATCCCATATCTCTCCTGTGCTCTCTCCTATCTGTATCAATATTCACTATGCACATGGGTCCAGCTACTGTTTATAGGATATATGTATAGGCTTATTTCCGAATTGAGAGAAATATTTGGCTTCATAATCAAGTATATAAGGATATCTCGAAGGAGTCGGTTATTCTGTGTCATGTTACATTATAGGGATAATAATAATAGATGGTGTCATACCACATCCTAGTTACAACTAGGCTTCCTGGACATGGGATGATTTCTAATTCTCCAAGCATATATTGTATGTATTCAGGAATAACTATCGAAAGTAGACCTAATGGCCTTTCTATGGAGAGTGTGAAAACCCGGAACAGGAAATGACCTTTGTGTCACAATAGGGCAGCAGGGATATTTGCTGTGTACATGTATTATCGGCAAGGCTGAAGATATGAGTTAATACTGGTCAACTGACATGTTTATCTTACGGGTTGACAATGAAAACCAATGTTATAAAACTAAAAGATATGACAGTGGTGCGGAGTTTCAATCATGTGAGTGAGTGTCACTGCAGTAAAAAATGGGACATTTAGCACGTGCTGGCTGGCAATGGGAACCACTCGAAAATGCAAGGTTGCAATGATCCTTTCATTGAATAAAATAAACAAGTTGAACCTTGTTAAAAAGAATAATGTTATGTATGATAGAAGCTTTCAGATTCACTGGCTAATAGTAATAACCATATGGCGCTGTAGTAGTTGATTGATTGATTGATTTGTGTTTTACAGCACTTTAGCGGCACTAAGTGGCTATCCTGTGCTTCACAGGTTGATAGGCACTATCAGCGGAAATGGTGGTATGATTTGTCGATGTGGGGGAAGTACTCATCAGGTTTCAACTAGATGTTATTGTACAGCCCAAGGGCTTTTATATATCCCAATATTTCCTCTGGTTTGTGTTTCTCGGATATTTCTTTCAAGCTTGTACAAGCGTGGTATTGTGCCCTGAAGGGACACTGTTGGCAATCGATGAGGATGTGCTCTACTGTCAGGGGGTTCTGACAGCAGGCACACTTGGGAGGGTTTTCTCTCCCAATTCTATAACCATGGGTTCCTTGGCATCTGCCTTGTTGGTCTATTGTTCCTTCTTTTTGGTAGACTGTGTAGCCTTTCAGTTTGACATCTGATTTAGTTTCCTGTAGGCAGATGGATATGGGGTTGTAGATCTGACACAGTAGGGCTATTTCTTGTGGTTTGCTGTTGAAACTATTACAGTTCCATTGGACTATTGTTGTGGGGTCTGATTTATCCATAGTTATTTTCTTGGGAAGCCAACAGGGCTGCGGTTAGATTTACTAACTCGCCCTGATGGGGAGGTTTTAGCATCGGTGACCAGTTCTGGTTTTTGGGTCTCTTTTCTTTTCTTTCAATGAGGCTGGTTTGGTGGAGAGCCGAGTGGGCTTTTCTCTGTCAGCGCCGTTGAATATGATGGCTTTGAGGGTGATCTCTCCGAATTAGGGGTCTTTTTTGGTGCTGGCGTTAAAGGTTCTTGGGTCTCCTTCTCCTCGGCAGAAAGGGAATCTTGCTGTGCAGCAGCCTGTGTCTGAGGATGATGTTCTGCCAATGACTTCTCTTTAGGACCAGTGTCATGTTTAGACTGTGCTGGAGAAGGTGATGTTTCAGAGATTATCAAGTCCTCAGAGTTTTGTGGACGTGTAGGTTTTTGGTTTTTTTGCTGCAGCTTTTTCTTCAGCCGCTTTCACCTGATGCATGAGGGCTACAATGAGTTCCCTCATTACACTCACTGGTGCTTGTTTCAGTTTTTCTAGTAGTGACTGAGTTGTCACTTTCTCCTTTGTTGCAGCTGCATAGAGGGGCTGCACTGGTTGCACCCTTTTACGGGCCTCTCTCATAGTTATCTCTTCATCAACTTTGAGTTTCAGAGCCTTTTTCTCCAGCAGCCACTGAGGGCAAGCTGGGGAATTCGCTGTGTGGTCTCCTTTGCAATTGGGACAGAAAGGGGAAGATGTGCAGCTATCTTTTTCATGGTCCTGCGATGCACAATTAAGGCATCTGGCTTTCGACCGGCATCTGTCGCTGTGGTGTCCAAATGCTTGGCACTTGAAGCACCCCAAGGGGTTTGGGTAGAAGGTTTCTACCCGGAGTCTGTTGTACATAAGGGCGCGCTAGTGAGGCAAAGGTGCACACATAGATGTTAAGTGGGCGCTGTTCTCGCTTCGAGTGCAGGCGTCTGATGGCCACGACGCCTTGGTCCCTCAGCCCGTCTAAGACTGTTTGCTCTGAGCACTCACTCAGGATACCTGGGCGGTCAAAAAGAAAGCCCTTTGAAGTGTTAAGGCTGGGGTGGGGTTCAACCTTCACCTCCATGCCATCAATCTTTGTAAGTTTTAGCAAGTTCGGGACTTGCGTTTTGGTTGCTACATCAATTAGGACTTGGCCTGATTGGTAGAGGCATTTCACCTTTTTGGGTGTGCCTATCTGTCCCTCAATGGTTTTGGTGAGGACGAAGGGGTTTACCCTCTTGATGTTTTCCTCTCCCGCAGAGGAGAGGAGGAAGAAAGAGGCCTGTTTAGGGTCTCCCTGGAATTGTTTGTAGGTTTTTTTGTTTGTATCCATGTGTTATTAGAAAGGGTTTCATCATTCTCCGGTCCACCCACCAACTTCACGGAGCCCCAATTTGGGGATGCCACTGAGTCCCGCGGAAATCCTAGCAGACCTAGTTGCTACATGATGCCTTTAGGGGCCATGGGCAGGACAGGGCACCAGACTTAGTTTATTGAGAATGATATACTCTTGTGGGATATAATCCCTCCACGATTAACCCACTTGGGCAGATTGGTTGAACTGGGTCAGGTCCAACCCCTTGTCTCAGGTAGAACAGGTGAGCCGAAGAGGTGTGTTAGCATGGAGGCTGTACTTTTGCTCTAGGCCTTGACAGTTGTCTACATCCTCAACCTCCATGATCTCTTTATCCTACCCTACAAGGACGCAACCCATGGCAAACAGGTTGCCTACTTTGTTTTGTTGCTACTAGCAAAGGCATAAGTAGGAATTTTCCAGGAACCTATTTTTGTCCGTCCGGGTTCCCTTCGGTGGAGTTGAATCACTCTTGGTTTTTGGTTGATGAAAAGGTATGTGTAAGAAGGGGTGAAAGGGTTGTCTTTCTCATGTAGAAGGAAACAAGATAAATGTTAATGATCTATAAAACAGAGAGGGGAAAGTAATGAATAAGATGGACCTCCTAAGTCCTGTTGAAGGTTTGTCCTGCTCTGGTACTCTTTGGACCAGGCTGATCAGTACATAAGCCGGGGCGGAATTTGTTGACCCTCCAAGCCCCATTTGGAGGGAGTGGTGCTGTAGTAGGATTTCATATTGGGGACATATTGATAACTTCATGGGAGCCCTGTTAGATAACCAGCTTGGGGTACAAGCCCGGGGGTACAAGACCCTCCACCATTAAACATGGCAAGTTTTGACTTACTCGTTATACATGTCATGCAGCAACCCTACATGTTATGAGTGTATTCTTTCAGTGTATCCGTGATGGCTCATGTGTGGTCTATAATATGTGCCTGCAGGGATATTCTGAACATTCACCTTACTGTGTTGGATAAAAATGTTATGTGGGTTGAATAAAAGCTGAGATGTAAACGTTTTCACCTCTTATGTTACGACTTGAAGAGTGCAGTCGTAGTATATTGAGAAATGCCCTGAAGGGCTGCAGTTATACACAACACGAAATGCATAATGCATTAATGCTGCCCTTAAAGGGTCAATAGAAGTGGAGTAGGACAGGAGTAACTCATGCTGACTGTCACATGTGTACGGACCTATGTGTACATGTGTACCCTATCACACGAGTAGCTCACAACCCTAGACATACATGTGTATATCCTGTTATATCACAAATATAGATGTCGGCCATACTAAGGGGGGGGGGATAAGAAAACGATGTCATAATATGTAGGGCTGCTGCATGAAATGTATAATGAGTATTAAGTCAAAACCTGCAATGTTCAACAGTGGAGGGTCTTGTACCCCCGGGCTTGTACCCCAAGATGGTTATCTAACAAGTCCTTCCTCTAATAGCAGTCACGCAAATCGCTCCCATATGACACCCAGACTCAAATATGGAATTATAATACTGCTGTAACCCTCTGGGTGGTTGTCAAATAATCATGGCACACAGTACGAAGGCATATCATATACACCTAAAGTTATAGTACATTATTATGCCAGTCCTTCAGCAGACAGCAGCGTTTCAACAGTTGATCAGTCCACTAATCATTTTTTATCCTTTGCTTATCGCGGACCCTAAAATTTGCTCATAACTAGGGGGTGTGCCGCCTCCTTTTGGGCTGCGCCCCCTCCTTTCCCAAATCCTGGATCCGCCACTACCTTCATGAAGCTTGTGATTAATCCACTTCAACCCTACAGTACATGCCTATTTTCACATGGGGTTTTGTCCAGTTGATATTTATCAGAATAAGTAACCTTCTCATCTTGCCAACCAAAACATTGACCATAGCCTGCTACCCTTTTGTAGTTGCCAACAGAATAACATATCCTATATTAATAACATATCCTATATTATAAGGATATCTATGATGTTTTTCCTGGCCCGTGACCCCGCACTTCATTATGTTCCGGCCTGCCACAGTCCAAGCCATTGCCCATCATTTATTACCTTTCTTATAATTATAATTTCATTATCATTCCTTTGTTTGGAAATGGCAAACAATGAGTCATATTGTTTCCAACAGATTGTAATCTTAATCGTTGTACCATTGCAAACCCTATTCAATGTGTACATCCATGTTGACATCACCCACACAGGCACATACTAGGCACGATAAGACCCCATAACCCTTTAAGGGCAGCAGAACTCCTTAATGCATTACGTCAATTTCTCATGCTGCAATGAATGTAGGCTTAACAAGCAATTCCCACTGATTCCCAGAGCTGCATACATGAATCATTCTGAACCTATACGGGGCTGATAAACTTAGCATAATACAACACACCAGCACTGTGTTGCTGCATTATGATGATCAAGGTAAATGTACATGACGGCATCATATGGCCCTCATTGAGAGGGCTAGATAATAATACATATCCTTTGTGTCTATTCAGCATTAACCACCTTGGTCCTTGGTGCTTTATCCCTGTGTCATATGGCTGTGTGGGTGATCCATACATTGTGGTTACCTCAAGGCCTTGTGGGATGATCCAACAATTAGCAGGATTAATGACCATGATATGATAGAGGCCATTCTTCTACTCATCACTACCATTCCTTAATTATTGTACACACCATATCAGGTCACACTCAATAGAACGCCATCTTGTCCTCCGTAGATATAGCCACTGATAGCTGGTTCTGAGAATCTAACAAAATCATGGCTTCTGTGTATTGTATAAAATGCTAGTCAATCAAGTGAGTAGGAAGGTGACTTGATATGACGACAATCCCTCTCCCATATTGTGCAATATTGCTATATTCAGATGGTGGTGGACACTATCATCGAGTGAGATTTCTATCCTCAGATAATATTCCAATTCAATAATTTAAGAAGGCACTCTGCTCCAAGCTGCAGATATTCTATCATTATTAATTAATTTTACATCTCCCTATTCTGGCACTGTTAGTGCCACCATGGGGCTGCAGTAAACATGTTAGGCCCCCTTATACCATAAGGTAATCGATGACAGTCACCCTGGGAAATATCGATCTAAAAGCCAATACTCCGGAGAACCCTTCATTGGAAGTTATCTGAGGCTGAGATTAAGGGGAATTGTCATCTCAAATTTCTTAATTTTAGTAAGATTTCCTGATTGATAGCAAGGATAGCTCCCCCAATGTAATGTGAGATTTGTGAAGATTGAAGGGAGCGGCAAGATGGGGAACCATGGGCACGGGAGGAAGGGAAATGATGTTCAATGATGCACAATACAAACCCCTGATGCTGGGATGGAAAAGAAGAGGTTTTGAAAAAGGTGGGGGAAAGGGGGTGGCAAGTATAAGTCCTATACGAGCCAGACTAGGGGGGAAGGGTTATAAAGGGTGATTAAATACCCCTACAAATAACAGATCCAAATTATTCTCACATCTGTTGATGAGAATTGGTGGGGTTATAATATCAAGGTCGGTTTAGCCCGTATCCATGTCAATACACCAATAATGCATAATTGTGGTACTATGTACAGGTCAGAAAGTGGTATAATGCAGGAAGGTCTTGCCAAAAGATAACGAGGATGAACATCTCTAAAAACTTTCAGAGAGTGATGAGGAAAATGTGCATGGCCTAACTCGTTTTCATAGTATTGACAAAAAAATTACATCAGAATGTATGAAAAACTCATTTTGAGGTGTCGAAAAACGTGCACGTTTTATCAAAACGATAAGCAAGACAATCTTTTAGCAATACAAAAACGTGCACGTATTCATTTGTGGTTCACGTCAATTTTCTTTTGGCAAGACCCTCCCGAGCATTAGTTCATACTGGTGATTATACCTTGGTGATTATATGGATGGGGCTATTACCCAGTAGGCCTATACGCCTAGACACGTTGACCTCCACATCCACAGATAGTTCCCCATATAGATCCCAGATTTATGATTTTCTTTATTTTTCCATATTGCCTTCTATAGAATATTTGTGGAAATTGATAGTAGCTACATATAACCAACTGTAAAGCAATAGGTGCATAACAAAGTGTGTATTTATCTTCTGACTTCTAAAGGGGTTGGTTTTTATAGGGTCTAGCGCAGATTGTCACATTTGTTGATAAGTCGAAGACTGATCTTCCCATTCATAATAATGGTTTGTGAGAGCTGTTAGCTAGGAACTGTTACAGGATTATAAGTACAAAACCTCCTCTGTATTCCATCACTTCAACAAGTACTTCCTCTGGAGGGTGTTGCTCCTATTGTTAAAAAGAGCTGTGAGTATGTGCCCTCTTTTCTAACAAAGTCATGCACTGCTTTGCCAAAGTACTTGCACTCACCACATCAGTCTCAGAAGTCGCCTGCCTTGTTTAGAACAGAGAGAGCTGCACTATCAGGTACCTACTCATGTCACAAACTCTATAGTATATTATACTGACTGACTTCTCCCAACTAGGTACCTACTCCAAGGCGGCTTTTTTAGCACTGTACTTGAATGACCACTTGTGAGCAACAAAAGAGACAAGCTATACCTACATGAAAAGAAAGGACTGGAAACAAGGGCATTTTTAGCCAGCTCTTCCTTTTACTATAGGAGCAACACCCTCAAGTATCAATGTATTTCCCTATTTGTCTCTGCATATTCTTCCATAATGGTTACCTCAAGTTCTGTGCCCCCCCCCCCTTATCTCCAACCATTCCAGGTCTTCCAAAATATATCCCTTACTTTATTACTGGATGGCTGCCTATCTTACTGTTTCCACTCCTACCTTGAAACCTGCCCTGTCAGAACTCCTAAACGTATAACTCCCTCTTATCAACTATCTCCCTTAATCTTACTACCTCCCACTACATTTCTCATCATCCCTGTAAATACTCCACCCCTTCCACCCATAACATGACAATAACTGCCACCCTACCTGCACCACACCATTCCTTTCTCTGACATATCATGTCCCTTTACCCAGCAATATGAGACTTAGGTGGATGATGTAGTATGACACATAGCCACAAGTATATCCCATTATGACAGGCACCTGTCACCAATACAACCCACAATGAGCTAGCCGTGGTAGTTCTGGTCAATCTATAAATGAGCTAACAGTGGTAGTTCTGGTCAATCTATAAATGAGCTAGCCGTGGTAGTTCTGGTCAATCTATAAATGAGCTTACCGTGGTAGTTCTGGTCAATCTATAAATGAGCTAACCGTGGTAGTTCTGGTCAATCTATAAATGAGCTAGCCGTGGTAGTTCTGGTCAATCTATAAATGAGCTAGCCGTGGTAGTTCTGGTCAATCTATAAATGAGCTAACCGTGGTAGTTCTGGTCAATCTATAAATGAGCTAACCGTGGTAGTTCTGGTCAATCTATAAATGAGCTAACCGTGGTAGTTCTGGTCAATCTATAAATGAGCTAACCGTGGAAGTTCTGGTCAATCTATAAATGAGCTAACCGTGGTAGTTCTGATCAAACTAATGCTAAGGGCATTTATGCTCACTCTGAATATTCAAATTTCTTCATTGCTATGTGTTCCCTGGACTTATAACAATAAAGGGCCTCTGTAGTCATTTCGGACACCTGTAGATATGACATGTACGTTATCAAGTTAACATTTTGAGAACATGACAGGGGTTGGATCTAGATGGATCTGGCTATATGGTGTTTTCCACCAAGGCGACAAACCTCAACAATATCTCGAAAGCAATATACACTAATATGTATATATGTATATGTAACGACATTTGATCATTATGTATGGGAGAGGGGCTTTCTTTTGGAGGGCTACCTGGCTTAGATAGGATGACACATCCTATCCCCTCCAGTACAGATAACCTTTACCATGTGTACACAGCCATCTTGACATGCATTTTTCATCTTTGGTTGAGAGGTTACAATCCCCTTCAATTCTCCCATTAATAGCTGTGCAGATTAATGGCTCTTCAAAGATATTAAATCGTTCCATGACTTTCTAAAAGCAATGTCACTAATAATGTCCCTTGTTGTATAAAACCTGCACCCGATAAAAAGAGTTGATAAATTCAACAGTGTGAATTTGAATTTTTGAATTTGAATTTGTCTTTATTGCAATAGTTCAACAATGTACAAAAATAAATACAGATCCATAATTAACCAAAGCGACAATAAAGACGGGTCGCCGCTTAGTCTATGAAAGACTAATATTTAAGTTGGCAACCCTTACTATGTTCAACGCCTAGGAAAAATAACTATTATAAAGATGGTGGTATGAGTACAAAACAATCAGAGTATTTTAACTGCAGTAAGTATTTTTAGAACAATTCAATCAAGAATGCTACCATACATCACTTCAGTAGTCATATAATAACATTACAACTTATTAACTGAACACTAAGTTGTACACAAAGAACCCTACGAAGAATGACATTGTGCAAAACGTCAAACTTCCCACTATCGCTTATATTAATATTAACAGGTATTGTGCAAAACACCCGTAATTTTCATACCCGTGTTAGTAATAAAGATGATCAATAAACAACCTTTCTAGTCATTTTTGGGATTTAGGAGGAGAGGTGGGACTGAGCAACTAGTCTTTACCCGGAAGATTTGTTTGTAGGAATTTTTTAACTTCATATTTAAAGGACTGAAAGGAAGGAGAATTTCGGTCTTCAGGATCCAAATTATTCCATTGGAAAGCTAAATTCCATTCCATACTTCTGATATATGATTTAGCGTGTGGAGTATAACACTTAAGAATAGGTGCATCCCAAGCTCTAGTATGCAGCCTTCTTTGGTCTACATATTTTTGTTGTCTTGACCTTTTGTATGCTGCTAAAAGAATGTGAGCAACCATTCTAGTTTCCAGCTTATTAATATTTGCATCGAAATGTATAATATTAGTTGATTCCATGTAATTCCTTCTTAATGCAACTTTTAAGGCTCTATTCTGTGCTCTTTGCATTCTGACCAGATGTGTTACATTACATTCATACAATAATACATTACCATATTCAAGAATGGGTAAGATGAACGTCTTATAAATCAAAACAGCAGTATCTATATCTATATACCTATTCATTCTTGTCAATTGATAGGTACGAAAATTAACTGTTCTTAACTGATTTTCAATAAACTTCTGATAATTTAATGCCTGATCAAGAATTACTCCTAAATATTTATATTGCTTAACTTCATGAATCTGCTGATCACCAATTTTAAATTTGCAATTTTTCCATCTATGACTGAGGCCGAAACACATGAATTTAGTTTTTTTGATGTTAATTGTCAACTTATTTTTAGAGCACCAATCATTATACTTATTCAGGTCATTTTGTAACTGTTGGGTTACAACTTTCTTATCCCCTCCTGAATGGTAAATAACTGTATCATCAGCATATAGAAGAATCTTGCTATTATCACAGACATGTACAACATCATTGACATAAATTAGAAATAATAAGGGTCCTAAGGTAGATCCTTGAGGCACTCCACAAGTAATAGGTAAATAATCCGACTTGACATTATTGGCCAAAGTACACTGTTGTCTCCCACTGAGATAATTATTGAGCCAGGACAGAGCTTTACCCTTAATACCATACTTTTCACATTTTTTAAGAAGAATAAAGTGGTCAACCGTATCAAAGGCCTTTTTCAGGTCTATATACACAGCCACCGTTTCAATACCCACATTTCTGTCTCTTAGTATGTCATCAGTTAATTCCCCTACTGTTTGTATAGTGGAAAACCCTTTCCTATAACCTCCCTGTCTGTCAGTCAAAATTTCAAATGTATCTAAATGCCGCATGAGTTTTGAATAAACTATTTTTTCTAAAATCTTGGCTGGGGTACACAGAAGTGAGATTGGCCGATAATTCTCCACTAGATTCGGATTACCATCTTTAGGAATCGGTACAATACAGGCGCTCTTCCAACTGTTAGGAATAATACCAGTCTCAAGTGATACATTAAACATATGAGTGACCTGATCCAATAGGGCAACCAATGCGTCTTTCATAACATTCCCTTTAATACCGTCTACCCCACTAGTTTTATGTGTTGCTATATTATTTAGCAATTTTAGAACTTCATTTCTGTCAGTAGTCATGGCTATATTACCATCTTCTTCGTCAAAAGGCCCATCGAAACTCCATATTGTGTTGTTATCTTTGGACAAATTATACCCAATATTTGTAAAGTAATCATTAATATACATTGCAACAGTGTGGACAGGCATAAGGTCACCGGTACTCATATCAGTAAGATTAATAATTGGTAGTTCCCCTTTCTTTTGTGGTAATACCTTTTTAACTTCCCGCCAAAAGTTTTTTTGATCACCCTTACTTTCCCAGATTTTTTGTTTGAAAAAATCCCCCTTAGCTTTATCTGTCAATTGAGTGCCCTTATTCCTTTCTATATGTGCCGCCGAAATTCTATGCCTATCACCACTCTTCTTAGCACGTTGTAGTACATTATCCTTATGTCTAATTTGACCAATTAACTCAGGAGTGGCCCAGGGTTTCGAGTTTGAATTTGCCCTGTGAGTTACATAGGGACACATTACATCCAACACATGGTTTATCCTCTTTAACATAATACTCCATAGTGTATCAACATCATTGGTCAAATAAAATTTGTTCCAATTGAATTCACTAAGTGACTTAATAAATAAATCCTTATCATATTTTTTCATAGATCGACATTTGATATCAACTTTTGTCTCAACTTGAGGCCTATCATGCTTACATACTACAAAAACCATTTCATGGTCACTTAAATTACAAGTTGCACAGCCAGCATCAGTAATTGACAAACTATTTGAAAAGATCAAATCTAGACAGGCAATTTTATCATTGAAGTTAACAGGATATCGAGTTGGAACATGTATAAAACTCAGTAGCCCATATCCCGCCATACCCTCCTTCAATTCAATTGTATTTGGATGAGCAGTTAATAAAAAATCAACATTCATGTCGCCTAATATGAAAATTTCTTTCCTGTCTCTGTCCTCAATATTACTTATAACAGCTTGCAATCTATTCCAAAAGACATCGAAATCCCCTTGAGGCGGTCTATACACGTTTAATATTAATAGGTTTTTCCTATTCTCCCTAGCTACATAAGTACATAGTAATTCAATATCTTTGGTCGACATATTTAAATGTGAATAGTTGTCCAATGTCACAAATTCTTTTTTAACATAAGTAATAAGTCCACCAGCCTTTTTAATTCTACCTTCTTCCAACCATGTCCTATCGTTCCTGTACATATTAAAACCCCTCAATTGATACTCAGAGCTTAAATCTCTATCGGTCAACCATGATTCAGAACATGTTAAAAAATCTATATTTGTGTTTTCGTAAAGAAGTGGAAAACTTGCAGTTTTATTCCGTATACTTCTAATATTAATATGGGTTACATTAAGTGAATTCTCCCTCACAAAGTCCTTTACATCAATTGTCGTCATTTAAATATATTTACATCACCAGTTCTTTCACTCATGGTCAATCCCACCCTCCCCCCTATCCCGTACCAAAAAAAGTATATTCTAGGGTTAGTAAGATAAACTAACAGTAATCTAAGATGGCATGTGTGGCTCATCATAACCGTTAGAGCGTGGATTGGTGAATACAGTTAACTTTATAGAACATACAGGTACAATAAAAAATTTAATACTATCAACTTGTCATATCTCTCACACAAGTACATGTTGCTATCAAATCAATTTTTACTATTATTATTGCTATTGTGCAAAACAGCAATAACCAGTAATAATTGTAAGTTACACCGCCAAATAACCGTACCGAGCAATTTTCTTCTGAAGCATATCTCGGTGGTTGCTGAATATGTGTGCCCATCTGGTTTGTAACTCGGGATTTGGATGTATACCGTCGGACATTTCGTCATACACGTCCCTTCTTCCTTGTCTCGGATGTCTAAGCTTGCTGATCGTCGCCCTCAAGAGGAGGGATATCTTCCTCTGCTCTAATATTCTCATCAAAGCTATCGTCACCAATATCTTCTTCCTTGTCACTATCACTAGCAGAATCAGAGTCACTGTCAACCTCCAGAGTCCCGTCTCTCAACTCCTCTAGAATTCTGCCCATGTGGTTTTCACCCTTAATGGTTGCTTGTCTGACCTGCTTATATTCATGCCATTGTAGCCCACAACCCCAGTATTTGTCAGCGACAAGTTCATACAGGTGCCCATCTGTGTTGTATAGCATGTATTCGAGATATGTATCAGGCCTATACTTCAGACGTTGAACTTTTCTCATTATGGGAAGCCGTTTCTCCTCCCACTCAGCATTCTCAATAATCTTGTGTGAGAGTTTCTTTACCTCGTATGGGCAAATGGTATTGGCAATTCGTTCAGCTAGAGTATCCTGCTTACAGACAATTGCCTTTTCGTGCTGGAATAATGCCTCGGCTGTAGCATACATATTACCCTTGTAATAAATATCCTCAGGGTAGAAGTTCGACAGGAAGCTATGCGGACCCTGGAATCCCATTCCGTCTATACAAGGTGGTGATTTAGCGTCAGACAATCGCATACCGTCAGGGAGAAGTTCAACATCAGAATAGGCATATTTAGTACCACTAACAGTAATGTTAAGCCCTCTCTGTTGTACTCTTACACCCTTGTCACTGAGGAATTTTGCTAAATCACGTAGTTCTCTTTGTTTCCTCTGATCATCAGGACTCAAGTCATAGGTATTGATTGTTCACTTCATTCTATCCCATACTACACTATAATTCCTTTCTTTTTCTTCTTTCTTTTAAAAACATCTGCAATGCATGAGCATCTGTGTTTAGCTGCTTACTATGTAAAAACTAAACCGAACACCATAACCTTATAGAAAACACACCTTTATGACCCTTGCTGAGACACCCCCCCTTACTATGATCTCCTACCAGTGAACTGCACTGAACTTCAGGACATCCCCCTCCCACCTCATAAGGTACAGAGAAGAGGTTATATTAATCACCTGTCAGCCGGCCACACAATCAGCATCCTTTCTTCCCCATCACCAAAGAGCATATATAGGGCCCTGTCTATAGATCATTCACCACTGATCACCAGGGGTCTTCTGTGTGGGGCACTCTACTTCTAAAGGTTAGCCATTGCAAAGGATATATATATATATAACGAGCACTCCACAGAGCCAAAGGCAGTGAGGACAGTTGGAAAGCAGTGGGGCTGCAATAAAACCTCGTTGTAGAGATATGCCTCTGCTCCACTGGCGTCACACAAGTGTATACATTACTTGTGACACCTTCCAACAATTGTCCCCATCTTAATAAGTAGTATAAATCATACCACGGTTATCCACTTTATAGGCACTCAATTAAGTGCCTTCGAACTGAATAACTGCACTCCTATGACATCACAAGATGGTGGACATTTGTATACAATATCAATGGCATATTTGTCACTGAGAAATATAGCGGATTGATTGTTAGATGTAACATTGCAAGGGTATAAATCGATTAATACACGGATAACCCAGCACTTAAGCTGTTTATCCAAGGCCCAGACACTCGGCTTTACCTCGTGTCATAGCCTTGGATAAACAGCCCTCATGCTGGGTTATCCTTGTATTATTATTTATTCCCTTTACTAATCGAACCTCATGGGCATACATAATACTGTATGGAGCTATTTAGTCAGCTACAAACTGGATTTTTAGTGTCCAGGATTATTTTCACTGAGCCTGAGCAATTAGTGCCTGGGATGGGCAAGGAGCAGTCAACCTTTGTAAAGCTTAGGTTAAACAGGGTCAATGGCATATGGCTGATAAGATGCCACAAGATGAATTGCAGAGAGTCATTGTGAAACCCAGTCGTCTTTGTAGATTAATCAATTCTCGAACAAATAAAACTACATGTACCTGCTTCATATTCGCCTATTAGAGCCTTGATGTTAACTAATGTTCCCTGTAGTGTAAAATCTGTCCCCTTATTTATACTTAAGGTCTAATGGATGTATCAATTGCCCATTATCTCATGGGTAAAATAGGCTAAGCGAAGCAGTTATGGTGCTCCATTCCATTTTACTTAATGAAAGTAGACAAAAATGACTTAACTATATTATCTTCATATCATTGCTCTTCAAGACTATCGTATCACAATTTGCAACATAATATCTTTAATATGCTACAGCTTGTTTAAAGCCACCCACTTAGACTCAGGATATGATAAAAGCGCTCTCTCATTAGTTGAGATACTTTCCCCATTATTATCCTTTAGTACTTGGCATTTCCCTCCCACCTCATAGTGTAGAGAGAAGGGGTATATAAATCACCTGTCATGTCACACAATCCGCATCCTTTCATCACCATGACTATATAGAAGAGTACTAGAACCATGTCTGTAGGTCATTTACCGCTCACCACCAGGGATCTGTGGGACGGGTCCGATTTGTGAGACATTTCAAAAGGGTAGCCATTACAATGCCAGCAAATGGTTATAGGGCAAATGGTCCAAAGCCAGTACATGGCCATGTGTCAGGCCAAAGAGAATAATTATTATGTTCTACTTATCGTAATGCCTAGGGTGAATATAGGCAACCATGTGGTTCAAGAATTATTTTTGATCATTTATTTAAGCAAACCGTGTCTTTGTGTCATTTTTCCGGTTCACCTTTTTTTTAAATACAAGAACTGTAGCAATCGCCCAAACTGCTTTGCTTGGGAGAGATTGTACAGCTAGGAAGTGCCACTCAGAAAGTCATGATGAGTAGGCTGAAGAGAAAAATGGAAGGAAGAGAAAGGGGGCAAGAGATGTGCAAAGGGACCTATGACCTCTTTCATAAAGGCTATTACTTGGGGAGGTTACAGGGGCAGTACAATCCAGTTGATTAGATGCCAATGGATGGGTAGCTGGGAGATGACATTGGCACACTGCCGGTGTGTATCTGACTCTCACTACAGGTCATGAGTACTCTGATGGTTTCAGCCTAGCCTAGGGTCTTCTTTTTACAATGCTGATATTGATACAGTCCTTATGATATTATCATCTTCTATAGTAGCTTACAGATAAGGCATAACAAATTTCTTGTGTTCACGTAACATAGCCCAAAAGATTAGGGTAGGTAGGTCGGAATTCTTCTTTTTTTTTTTTTTTTTTTTTTGATTTGTTTAAAGTTAATTTGATACCAAACATGCCTTTATATTGACATTCTTTTTACATTTTTCTTGAATTTTGTTCATATTTACCAAAATTTTCTAAAAAAACATTAGGGTCAGGCCAGAAAATTAGGGTCGGTCGGGATACCTGAACACAACTTCCTTTTTTTAGGCCTAAGGTATAATTGCAATTGCTGTGATTTGAATATCTATGAAAAAATCAAGAGAAAAATAGGTGGTCTGATTTCTTAGCCAAATCGTTCAGGCCACACTAAAAAGAAAAGTTCGTTTCTGGTTTAGTGGATGAGGAGTTTAAAAGTGAGCAGGTAGGTAGGGATTTTTTTTGTGTTTTTATTTTCTCGCATGTTGCGCGTGCAAGTGAAGCACTGCTCCATCCAGAAGCTGTGTTTTCTGTTGGTATTTTAATGTTTTTCATAAAACAAAATCTTCCTGGACCTGAAAAAAGATTTTCATACACACCTCTCACACTCATACGGCTTCTCAACCAGAAACAGACTTTATTTTAGTGTGGCCTCACTCTACAATATTTTTATGGTTTCAAACAACTGGTTATCAGGGATTATATTAGAGAGGTCCTCCAGCAATTGGCACTCTCTCACAACAATGTCTAGTATTCTATGTATTAACAGGTATAGCTCTTAAATTGAAAGATTGCAGGCACTAACAATTACCTGTTGAAAAAAAAACAGCTTTGGTGGAAGACATGTTCCATTCACAGTAGAGAAACACGTCCTATTGAAATTGATAGAAACGTTTATATCTTATTTTTCTATCTTTCAGGAGGAAAGGTCTACGGACAGATATTGAGTCAGCAGGCTGAGGAAATGGACAAAATTAACATGGTAAGATACGGCTGGATACCACACTAGATCTATATTACATGTATTTGGGAGATCCTTTTAGTGAGTCCAGTGGTCACCTGATCCAGCATTGACCGATAGTCTAAATGAGAGCTATATTTGTTCAAGATGAAACCTCATTTTGATTAGACTATACAATGGTAAGCAATCGGGTTGTGAGCAACGGCTAATATGAATAACAAGGCTACACCATTTACATTGTAAAGTTTTAATCATGTTGAAAGACGTCTTATATAAAGGTTTCTTGTTATACATGATGTAGTTATAGTGGTAATCAATTCCTTGTAGCTTGATGTAATCTCATTGTTTTTTTTTATCACTAGGAACTGATAGATGACAGTCGGTTTAAAGACATAGAAAATCTACAAGAAAAACTTGCATCTTTTAAAGGTAGGTACTGTGCATTGTAGTTTTAATAAAGTATTTTGAAACACCCCATTAGAAAAATAACCACTATTCATTGATCATGCCTTTCTGATCGATGATATTGATCTGTGATACTTTAAAAAAACCTGCTTTAGTGTGACATCACTAAACATCGATAATTATCAGCCACGCAAATGTTCCTTCTTATGCCCTGGATGGTGAGAAATTTCAATTGCTTGTTTTGCAGTAAAATTCATCGAAATCGACGAGAACAAAACAGGGAAGATACACTGTAAAAACAGTGTTTAAGGATTAAACACCAGTGTTTAGAAGTTAAACACTTGGTTAAACACTTATTTGTCCCACTTTTCTCAACACTTCTTAAGTGTTAAACGCGTTTAATTTTAAACGCGTTTAACTAGGAAGTGTTTAACCAAGTGTTTAAATGCTAAACACTTAAACACTTCAGTGTTTAGGTGTTTGAGAATAAGTGTTTAAAAGCTAAACACCTAAACACTTCAAGTGTTTAGATGTTTAAATATTGGTGTTGAGAAAATTTGGTGTGTATCTTTAAACACCTTTTTTGCAGTGTAGGTATGTACCACACAACTATTACATCCGATTATCTCAACATGATGTATACATGACCCCAGGATGATTAAGCTGGCCATCATGAACTCCTCTTGGATATGTGACAGTTTGGCGTAAATTAATGTTTAGTTTGCTGTTAATGATAGGTAACACTTGAAGGACCTGATAGTGCACAATATTGATTTCTGATGCTATTAGATCTAGACTATATACAGGGGACTAATCCACACACATAAAGATAGTACAGCTTGTGAGGATAATGAGAATTTTATTTCTCCCTTTTTATAATATCATAAGATTAATTCAATCAATTTTTATATGGCTAAACCTTAAGGTAATTCAACCATTCTAATGAGTTCATTAACCATTTTATACACCTAAACCTTAGAGCAATTTAACCCTTTACAGACCAGATGGACCTGAAGCGGATGTTGGAGAGACTGGGCCAAGCTAAGACTCACCGTGAGGTGATGAAGATGATTACTCAGGTGGACACCACAAACTCCGGCACCATCAACTACAGAGACTTTGTAGATATGATGCTGGGTACCCGCACCTCTGTACTCAGAATGTAAGGCTAACTCAATTTCTATTTCTATTATAGCTCCACAGCTTTTTTCCTCAAAAAGGGAATGATCAGACCTTCCACAAGATCTTTCTGTGTGGTAAAATGTGAAAAGACAATGAAGAGTTATTTAGGCCAAATAAGGTGTCTTTCAGGTAACATTGTTTGAAGATTCGATGTAGGTGTTCATTTTTTTCACAGCTAGGAAAAGAACCTAGGGGTCGACGATAAAACAACTCAGTCTAGGCAAATTGGTTTAGAAAGAATTTTATCTAGACATTAGCTAATGATATCTAGGGTCAGCCCTGTTTACTTAAAAAATTGGAAGTAGATGTAACACACTTGTTAAAATTACAAAATCGTTGAGGGTATCTTTCTTTGCTTCAGGATTCTGATGTTTGAAGAGCAATCGAAGGAGAAAGAGAAACCCAAAGGCCCTCCGCCACAGAAGAGTCTGGACCAACTCCCCTAATTCTCTATCTACACAGAACTGCTGACGTCATCAGAACTGCCATAACACCTCATCAACCATTTACATCTTTCACTGTGCTCATGTATGTGCAGTTCTGTTCACGTTGCAGGATGCCATTCACCTTCAATAATTACATTATGGGCGTCTGATGAATGTTAGTCCTATGGGACTTTTGCAGAACAGAATTTATATGTGTATGGTTGTATACACCTTACCAATTCACATTTGCTATAAGAATAAGGGTAGATCAATATTATAGGCACAGCAAGACGCAAATCTACGAATGACACTAGTTCCTGATTTATTAAGGATTGGACTAATTTGTAAATAATGTTGTCTATATGTTGTGTAAATATTTCACTCCTCCATTGGGTGTTCCTTAGACAATTAAGACATTCCTGATATTCTAAATGCATTGATGTTAAGTGTTGGTATGAATGTAGCCAGTGAAGAATGAAGCTTTTAGAAATGAGGTCCATAGCGAAAATAAGTACCTTCTCTCTAAATGAAAGGGATTTGATAAAACACGTAGGTAATATATCGAGCTGGAAGTAGGTGATGGGAACGATGAGAGAGGCTTTGATCAGATTGACACATATATACCAGCTAATGTCTCTTAAATGAGCGAGAATTACATATTATCTATTCGTCCTATGGACCACATAGTGCATTATGCTCGACTTGCACATAGCGCATCAATGCATGATGACCTCTGGATGCCAGGATGCATTTGAATGTGATCCCAGCAAGTAGCTCACAGCTGCATTTATGCATCATGCTGATCAATCGTAAGATGTTGATACAATCCAGAAAGGTTGGCATGAAGCACAATACAGCAGTGTTATGGTGGCTTTCTATAGCACTGCATTGGTGCATGGCAACAACTAAAGATGGGCTGAGAGGTACATTGCAACCCTTCAAGGTAAACTCTCATTGTGTGAATGTAGTTGAGAATATGGATGTTGTGGGCTTTTAGTAAAATTTGAATTCTGTCACTTTTTATTGAATCACACTCTTAATTTAGAGAATCACATATTCTAAACGAATGGATATAACTTAAATGGATTCAAATGGTATATTCTTCACATGAAATCCCCCAGAATGGTTGGTTTGTATCAGGGTGCAGGTACTTCAATATATCAGCAGTAGCAAAAGACACAGGGTGAAAAGTGTGATTGAAGCTCAAATATGAGTCAATTAGAAGCCAATGTGTGATAACACCAATCAACTACTTGACAAATATCCATAAGCACTGCTTTTTAGTCCCAATTCAAAATCACATACCTAGTGTTAATCAACTTATACAAGAAGGTAAAATACTATTGTTAGGGCAAACATTTTAACATGCATTCCCATGGTATTCACTAAGATGTGAATGATCTATGATGCTGTCTTATAGCATTTACAGTAAATATGTTGGGGGAACAATAAGAACAATAGTATATATAATCGTATGGCACTACTACCATGATCTACATTGTTTAGATCTATCAGCAGTGAGGGCCAAAATAAATCATAAACCTATGCTTGTGACCAGCCATTATTCTATCAGGGATCGTGTATGTTACCGCCAACCCCTGTTCTACTTTATACAGGGTGCCTGCCTTAATATGATAATGTATACTAAAGTGCTAGAATATAACATCATCACCTCATGGACCCTACATCTAACATCTAACATCCTACACTCACACCATGGAATTCATCCCACCCTACTCAAGGGTAGTAGTCGACAGGCAATCGCATTGCATCATGGCGACTGATTCGCGAGTGGGCCCCAGGATTCTTATGATATCAAACATTCAGGAATCATGTCTTCATGGCTGAACTGCTCTCACAAATTTAGGGCCACAGCAAATTATTTTGCTGGTTTTAACCAATATCTCTGATTGTCGAATTGGGTAAGTGCAAAAGGACACTGGCAATTCAATGATAATTACTAGTATAGTTTTGTCTAGGTACTTAAGTACACAGAGTGCACTTGATAGGCTATCAGGCGGTAGGTAAGGATATTTGTGACTTCCATGAGATATTGATGCTTTACAATCACAGTCTAGTGTATATTGTACTTCTATAATGTGTATATATACCGAGAGTGTATTTTCAAGATTATTCGAGTGCCATCATATGTCTGTATTTAGTGCATAATCCTTTTTGATTTAAGAAAATGTGTATGTACAGCATTGTCAGAGTAAGGATATAGTATTAAAGTTGGTTACAATTTTGACTGGTTGTTATCTTTTCTGTTCGAGGCTAATATCTGGGAATCTAAACTGGTATTGACAAGTGAACAGCATCAATGCTGATACACAGAGAGAGCTATTAAAGAATCAATCATTTGATGGTTGATTTCCCTAGACCCAAACACCCTTGAGTGCCTATTTTGCATAGTAAACCTGACAATGTTCTTAGTATTGGTACATATCCAAGGACCCTAAATATGGTGTTACATGGAAAAGTTAATCGATCATCTCACATGTTATGCAAATAGTAAATCTGACAGAAAAGACATGTATCAATGCAAACTAAAAATCAGAATGATGCTATCTTTGATATATGGGAATGGTTGAGAGCTGTTCAAAGTTGAAAAAAATGAGAGATATTGTGTCCCCACTGCTCTATATATAGACTATGGGGGCAGTGGCACCTGTTTTGAGCAGAGTGGACCATGCAGCACAGGGTGATCACACTGCCTGCAGCCACAGGGCCAGATGGAATAAACTCCTTCATTTAGGGACTTTGGGGGGTATTGAACGTGGGAAAGGTACTGCTTTAAATAAAATGATATATACAGTAAAATTCCTTTACAACGAACTGCTTGGTTTAGAGAGAAAAGTTCGTTATAAACGAATTTCGTAGTATCCAAACAGGACATTTAATGCATCCATAAGGCTCATAGATATAATAGGGTATGGTTACTTCATGAAGAGAAACCGCTGCAGTAGTAAATATGTTATATTTTGGGACACAGGTCATTCCTTTGAAGTGTACAGCCGTACTGGGGGCCAGGGGAGGAAGGGGAGCTCTGAGGGGTCTATTCGGCAGGTCTCTCACACCTATATAGTCGCACTGGGGGGGGGGGGGGCAGGAGGTGGGGAGAAAAACACTCACACCTACCCTGACTTCCCTCAGATCTTTTTAATTCAGGTTCTCCAAGACTAAAAAATCTTTGTTCACCTGAAGAAAATTCGTTCTAAACGAATTAGGGCCATCTAAAATTCGTTCTAAGAGGATGTTTTTACTATGAAAATGTATGAGATTGAATTGGTTTTAAGGGATTTGTTTGTTGTAACTGACAATTCGTTATAACAGGATTCGATATAATATTATAAAGGAATTTTACTGTAGGACTTATGTTGGTATTATTTTCTGCCACTGTTAGGAGTTTAAATAGGGCCCAGATTTGTGATCAAGCATATCTGATACAGGAGTGGCTACATCTCTTAAATCATTATTTTGGACTATTTTCTTTTCATGTATGGACGAGTTCCCCATAAAAGGTTGATAATCAATGTATCATATCAAAATTTAACAATTTAAAGGGATTTTATCTTGACCTAATATCATCTGCGGTTTAGTGATCTCACAGAATTGTCGCAAAATTATGGAGTTGATATGAGATCTTTAATCGGTCAGAATTTCCCTTTAAATTGATGTAAAGACTTCATTTAAAAAGGAAATCCACTTATTTTTATCAGCTCTATATCCATTGTTATATAAATGATATACATAGGATGATATTCTAGCAAACAAGCAAGGACCTAACATGGAGAAGCTGGTGGAAGGGTGATAGCGAATGGCACGCTAAAATTTTGTTGGGGTCTGGCAAACATCCTGTTCCCCTATGAAATGAAAAAACCTAGACAGTTTCTAAACCATTTTTTTCTGTAGAAAGTGTGGGAACTATTCTCTTTTATGTGAGATTTGGCCTTTATACCAAAAAATGATTTCAAAGTTATGGGGTAACTTCACTTGGGGAGAATGGGATGTTTATCTGAATCAATTACCGTAATCTCCCGCGTATAAGACGCGTCCTCTACGCCAAACAAATGCCTTGTGCGTCTTATAGGATTTCTTCAAGTTGGGGGTGCGTCTTATACGAGGGGTAATTTTACTATAGAAATGTACTGAATTTACAAAATTGGTACCTAAGAGGTGCGTCTTATATGCGAAAATGCTCCTCCCAAGAAGGGGGTGCGTCCTATACGCGTAGCGCGTCTTCTACGCGGGAGATTACAGTATTTCTCAAATGGATTCTTATTAAACCCCTAATCAATCCCTTTAAAATGAGCCCATGTTTGTTAAGATCCTCCAATAAATAGCTACACAATGAGCTTTCAAAAAAAGGAGAGTTTAGCACTCCCCAGTTTCAGCTATATCAGTTTCACACCTCCACTGCAGCAGAACCATGCACTGGGGGTAGGTAAGTGCCTACCCAAGGACTACATTAGGTATAAATGTTTATTAATCCTTTATTTTGAAGTAGGATTAGGAAACAATACCTACTCGCTGCAGTAACAAAGGTTAGTGCTTCATGGTAGGTATATTCATAGGTTTTCCTTTAAACTACTCATAGGTACTGTGCCTATTTTGATGGCCAATAAAGAGATTCTGGCATGGTTATTGAAATATGTGCCCCTATAGAGGAGAGCTGCAGGTTGATCTGATGCATCTAAAGGTGTCATGATTGACAAAATGCATCCCAGTTGTGCTTGTACAGCACTATTAGGTTGCAATTAGATGCTGCTTGTAGCTTTATCTCTCACATGATTTATTATATCCCTCAAGAGATATAAATAAATAACCCACCAAAAGGTGTGTGTACAGTATCATAACCCTGTACCACTCACTATTCTAAATACGGCACATATATGACAGGATCTGCGAAAAGGGCCCTTAGTGCAGGGTACATTAAGGTTCCTATTCCCATTACATGTCACATATATTGTCAATCGTGATGTCATCAGATAAACCTGAAGCTCTCCTCAATAGTGACACATATTTCAATAACTATGCTAGAAACTTTTTATTTGACCTAAAGCCCATCAAAATACGCAATCATGAAAATAGGGTAGGAAGAATTAGGTCTATGGGCAGCATCTGGAAGGGGTCGATCTCTTGTCTGTAGAAAAAAATGCTTGAATCTTTCAGTAATAAGTAATGATTAGAATGAGCTTTAAAACGGCCAGATTCCTCTTAACAAGATTTTAGCTGTAGTTCACAAAATGGCCACTTTGTGCCCGGACTCGGCCTTAAGTTCAGGCCATCAGGCATGGGACAAGATTTAAAAGTAATTTCCGATGGGGTGTCTTAATTCCTCCCAGTGGTATTTCATGTGAATTGTATGGAATGGTTGCACCAAAAAAGGTAGGAAACCCCTCCCTTTTTCTCAGTGGTTGTGTAAATCACAATAAATAACAATTAGACATTTCAATATCCGAAATTCCGGAAGATTCCTATGCCAGAGCTTCTCAAATTGCACTACTTTTTCTCTTCAGTTATGAGGTGAGGACTCAGGTATGTGGCGACCTCTAGTTGTACATTATGGAAGGATTCAACATTTGTGGACTTTCAGAATCTTAATTGAATCAAATGCTAAACTATTCCAGGGACTCTGATCAAAGAAGGAAAATCTATACGCATGTCGAATTAAGAAAATTCTGAAATCGGGCAAAATTCTGGAAACTTACATCCCTGCTATTTCCTATTTCTAATTCACTGTACACTGCTAAACACAGGGGTGTGAAATAATGAAACCGGTTTGAGCTGAAGTATATTGTGTGGATTTATAATCAGTTTTACATTGGATCAAAGTTGTTTGTTTGAATAAAAGTTGTACAAGTAGCCAATTAGATACGCTATACCACCTTTATGGACAAAAAGCATGATTAGGCTGGTAGCAGAAACCAATTGTGAGACCATGTGGTTTCAGTCCCCCCCCCCCCATATAAATGGTATTTCACTTTCTCGGTGGATTCACACAGGTCCTAGTGGAGATTTCACACCCCTGTATTCAATAAATATAAGAAAAAGTAGATTAAGAAGCATTCATTCTGAGCAAATACTCTTTAATTCTGCACCATTGACCATCAAATGGTCTATGACTATTTTCTGCTAGTCATCTTTACACTAGTATCCCTCAAAGTGGGAATAATGAAAAAGGAATAAACATGGGAAAACCACACTGTTCATGAATCAATTAACCTTTCATTTAACCATCAACAACTTTCACCAACAGTGGGAAACCTGGTCATAATACAAGTGGTTAAGATATTCATATTGAGTTAATTCTAATATTTAATTCATCATTGACTCTATTGATTAGTATGGCACATAATAATCATCGTTGAGACAGATCGCACTAGTACAGACTTTATGCCTGTGGGTAGAATCAGAACATTTTATCTACAATTCCTCTGCAGTCAGATGCACATACCTCTGTTTACAATGGTTGCAAATGTGTTTTTCAAATTCAGTCACCTCTACTATTGGAATGTTCACCTCAGTACAAGCTTTCTAAAGCACAGAAAACACACAGTAAATATAGAAATGCAAAAGTAATTATCAAAAATGGCATTAGCTCTCAAGATGCTTAATGTGCCATGCAGCACGATCATCTCACAGTAACACTTAGCATAAACACAGACCACATGCAACCATGTATGATAAACCCATTAGAGGGGTATGTTATTGCTTCAGTTGGACAACCTTCAACTTCAAATAATTTGTATGACATATTCATGCATATTTCCTACATGAATTAGAGAATATCTTATCCAGCCCATTCACAAGGGGTCCATGGTTAGGAGATTATGTTAAGGATTCAATTGAAAATTTAGAATCTAAGATCTATGATCAAGAGGCCCGTGTTAAGGATGCAATTGAGAGGATTCAATTTAGGATCTGTCATCTATGATCAAGATATTAGGGTTTCATATTTAAATTTGACTATCAATTCTGAGTTTAATATCAATTCTAAAAGCAGTTAAATTGCAGTGCGTTTCCCGGATTAGAAATTTATCCCATATTTTCGGCAAAGTAAACACAGCAAAGCTGTAATGCCGTGCATATTCATATCATGTTCTAAGAAGTATAGAATTGATTTACAACATTTTTAATATGATAGTAGATCAAAATTTTCAGAACAAATATTATTTTAATACGGAATCTAAAAGCCCTTCATATGTTGTGTGTTTTGCAATTTATTAATCTATAACATACTTTCAGGAAAGTAAACACAGCAATGCTGTAATGCCGTGCATATTCCTATGATGATCCAAGGAAAAAAGATCATTATATATGAACTCTATGGCCTTTGGAATGGACCTATACTTAAATATATACTCTGATTGTGGTGCTTCCTCGCTCTCCATATAAAATCCTGCCCCATTGCTATAGTATGGAGTAAACCTATGCCTGGATTAAAATATGCAAATAAGGAATGTGTGTGAGGGTTGGGAGTAGTGTGGTGGTGGTATTTGTGGTGGTGGTGTCACAATGGTCACTAACATCCATCTGATAACTTTTGAAGATCAAAATTGACCACATATGACCTGGATCCCTGTGTTTCCGAAAACCAAGATGGCCGACACACATGGAAAACAATAAAATTAGGTACTTGAGGTGTCCCAATGGTCACTAACATCCATCTGATAACTTTTGAAGATCGAAGTTGACCATATATGGCCTGGATCCCTGTGTTTCCTAAAACAAAAATGGCCGACATATATGGAGAACAATAAAATTAGCTAGTTGAGGTGTCCCAATGGTCACTAACATCCATCTGATAACTTTTGAAGATTAAAATTGACAATATATGAGCTGGATCCCTGTGTTTCCTAAAACAAAGATGGCCGACACACATGGAAAACAATAAAATAGGCTAGTTGAGGTCTCGCAATGGTCACTAACATCCATCTGATAATTTTTGAAGATCAAAGTTGACCATATATGGCCTGGAACCCTGTGTTTTCTAAAACAAAGATGGCCGACACATATTGAAAAAAAAAAAAAAAAGAATTAGGTAGTTGAGGTCTTTCAATGGTCACTAACATCCATCTCATAACTTTTGAAGATCAAAATTGACCATATATGACCTGGATCCCTGTGATTCCTGAAACCAAGATGGCCAAGACATATTGAAAAAAAAAAAGAAGTAGGTAGTTGAGGTCTTTCAATGGTCACTAACATCCATCTCATAACTTTTGAAGATCGAAGTTGACCATATATGACCTGGATCCCTGTGTTTCCTAAAACAAAGATGGCCGACACACATGGAAAACAATAAAATAGGCTAGTTTAGGTCTCCCAATGGTCACTAACATCCATCTGATAATTTTTGAAGATCAAAGTTGACCATATATGGCCTGGATCCCTGTGTTTTCTAAAACAAAGATGGCCGACACATATTGAAAAAAATAGAATAAGGTAGTTGAGGTCTTTCAATGGTCACTAACATCCATCTCATAACTTTTGAAGATCAAAATTGACCATATATGACCCGGATCCCTGTGTTTCCTAAAACAAAGATGGCCGACACACATGGAAAACAATAAAATAGGCTAGTTGAGGTCTCCCAATGGTCACTAACATCCATCTGATAATTTTTGAAGATCAAAGTTGACCATATATGGCCTGGATCCCTGTGTTTTCTAAAACAAAGATGGCCGACACATATTGAAAAAAATAGAATAAGGTAGTTGAGGTCTTTCAATGGTCACTAACATCCATCTCATAACTTTTGAAGATCAAAATTGACCATATATGACCCGGATCCCTGTGTTTCCTAAAACAAAGATGGCCGACACACATGGAAAACAATAAAATAGGCTAGTTGAGGTCTCCCAATGGTCACTAACATCCATCTGATAATTTTTGAAGATCAAAGTTGACCATATATGGCCTGGATCCCTGTGTTTCCGAAAACCAAGATGGCCGACACACATGGAAAACAATAAAATTAGGTACTTGAGGTGTCCCAATGGTCACTAACATCCATCTGATAACTTTTGAAGATAAAATTGACAATATATGAGCTGGATCCCTGTGTTTCCTAAAACAAAGATGGCCGACACACATGGAAAACAATAAAATAGGCTAGTTGAGGTCTCCCAATGGTCACTAACATCCATCTGATAATTTTTGAAGATCAAAGTTGACCATATATGGCCTGGAACCCTGTGTTTTCTAAAACAAAGATGGCCGACACATATTGAAAAAAAAAAAAGAATTAGGTAGTTGAGGTCTTTCAATGGTCACTAACATCCATCTCATAACTTTTGAAGATCAAAATTGACCATATATGACCTGGATCCCTGTGTTTCCTAAAACAAAGATGGCCGACACATATTGAAAAAAATAGAATTAGGTAGTTGAGGTCTTTCAATGGTCACTAACATCCATCTCATAACTTTTGAAGATCAAAATTGACCATATATGACCTGGATCCCTGTGTTTCCTAAAACAAAGATGGCCGACACACATGGAAAACAATAAAATAGGCTAGTTGAGGTCTCCCAATGGTCACTAACATCCATCTGATAATTTTTGAAGATCAAAGTTGACCATATATGGCCTGGATCCCTGTGTTTCCGAAAACCAAGATGGCCGACACACATGGAAAACAATAAAATTAGGTACTTGAGGTGTCCCAATGGTCACTAACATCCATCTGATAACTTTTGAAGATCGAAGTTGACCATATATGGCCTGGATCCCTGTGTTTCCTAAAACAAAGATGGCCGACATATATAGAGAACAATAAAATTAGCTAGTTGAGGTCTTTCAATGGTCACTAACATCCATCTCATAACTTTTGAAGATCAAAATTGACCATATATGACCTGGATCCCTGTGTTTCCTAAAACAAAGATGGCCGACACACATGGAAAACAATAAAATAGGCTAGTTGAGGTCTCCCAATGGTCACTAACATCCATCTGATAACTTTTGAAGATCAAAATTGACCACATATGACCTGGATCCCTGTGTTTCCGAAAACCAAGATGGCCGACACACATGGAAAACAATAAAATTAGGTACTTGAGGTGTCCCAATGGTCACTAACATCCATCTGATAACTTTTGAAGATCGAAGTTGACCATATATGGCCTGGATCCCTGTGTTTTCTAAAACAAAGATGGCCGACACATATTGAAAAAAATAGAATTAGGTAGTTGAGGTCTTTCAATGGTCACTAACATCCATCTTATAACTTTTGAAGATCAAAATTGACCATATATGACCTGGATCCCTGTGTTTCCTAAAACAAAGATGGCCGACACACATGGAAAACAATAAAATAGGCTAGTTGAGGTCTCCCAATGGTCACTAACATCCATCTGATAATTTTTGAAGATCAAAGTTGACCATATATGGCCTGGATCCCTGTGTTTTCTAAAACAAAGATGGCCGACACATATTGAAAAAAATAGAATAAGGTAGTTGAGGTCTTTCAATGGTCACTAACATCCATCTTATAACTTTTGAAGATCAAAATTGACCATATATGACCTGGATCCCTGTGTTTCCTAAAACAAAGATGGCCGACACACATGGAAAACAATAAAATAGGCTAGTTGAGGTCTCCCAATGGTCACTAACATCCATCTGATAACTTTTGAAGATCAAAATTGACCACATATGACCTGGATCCCTGTGTTTCCGAAAACCAAGATGGCCAACACACATGGAAAACAATAAAATTAGGTACTTGAGGTGTCCCAATGGTCACTAACATCCATCTGATAACTTTTGAAGATCGAAGTTGACCATATATGGCCTGGATCCCTGTGTTTCCTAAAACAAAGATGGCCAACATATATGGAGAACAATAAAATTAGCTAGTTGAGGTGTCCCAATGGTCACTAACATCCATCTGATAACTTTTGAAGATAAAATTGACAATATATGAGCTGGATCCCTGTGTTTCCTAAAACAAAGATGGCCGACACACATGGAAAACAATAAAATAGGCTAGTTGAGGTCTCCCAATGGTCACTAACATCCATCTGATAATTTTTGAAAATCAAAGTTGACCATATATGGCCTGGATCCCTGTGTTTTCTAAAACAAAGATGGCCGACACATATTGAAAAAAATAGAATTAGGTAGTTGAGGTCTTTCAATGGTCACTAACATCCATCTAATAACTTTTGAAGATCAAAATTGACCATATATGAGCTGGATCCCTGTGTTTCCTAAAACAAAGATGGCCGACACACATGGAAAACAATAAAATAGGCTAGTTGATGTCTCCCAATGGTCACTAACATCCATCTGATAATTTTTGAAAATCAAAGTTGACCATATATGGCCTGGATCCCTGTGTTTTCTAAAACAAAGATGGCCGACACATATTGAAAAAAATAGAATTAGGTAGTTGAGGTCTTTCAATGGTCACTAACATCCGTCTCATAACTTTTGAAGATCAAAATTGACCATATATGAGCTGGATCCCTGTGTTTCCTAAAACAAAAATGGCCGACACACATGGAAAACAACAAAATTGGGTAGTTGAGGTCCCCCAATGGTCACTAACATCCATCTGATAACTTTTGAAGATCGAAGTTGACCATATATGGCCTGGACCCCTCTGTTTCCTAAAACAAAGATGGCCGACATATATGGAGAACAATAAAATTAGCTAGTTGAGGTGTCCAAATGGTCACTAACATCCATCTGATAACTTTTGAAGATTAAAATTGACAATATATGAGCTGGATCCCTGTGTTTCCTAAAACAAAGATGGCCGACACACATGGAAAACAATAAAATAGGCTAGTTGAGGTCTCCCAATAGTCACTAACACCCATCTGATAATTTTTGAAGATCAAAATTGACCATGTATGGCCTGGATCCCTGTGTATCCTAAAACAAAGATGGCCCACACATATGGAAAACAATAGAATTAGGTAGTTGAGGTCTTTCAATGGTCACTAATATCCATCTGATAACATTTGAAGATCAAAATTGACCACAAATGACCTGGATCCCTGTGTTTCCTAAAACCAAGATGGCTGACACACATGGCAAACAATAAAATTGGGTAGTTGAGGTGTCCCAATGGTCACTAACATCCATCTGATAACTTTTTAAGATCAAAACTGACCATATATGGCCTGGATCCCTGTGTTTCCGCAAACCAAGATGGCCGACACACATGGAAAACGGTCCCAAGACTCCAAATAATCCAATGCCACGCCACTTAAAACTCCTAAAAAAGTGCATCATACTTATGTGTACATGTATACATAAATATACATGTAGGTGGCCTTTAGTGGGTTAATAGTCAGTGCTGCTGAGAAATGCATCACCAGCAGAAGAGAACCACATGGTGCTGGGGGAGGTGGTGCAGGCAGGTATGGGGCCACCACAGGAGCACAGCCACCACCACTATTCAGAGGTGGGTGGGGGGGGGGGCTATATATGCTATATACCATGGCTCTGCCTGAGGTGTCCAGGGCTACCACCACTCTGTCCCCAGGGTCTACAATAACAGGTCCACCAACACCACCACTGCCACCACTTCTATGCTTGACTGATTTGCAGATTTTAATCCAGGTATAGGCATACTCAATACTGTACCTATGACAGGATTATACATGGAGAGCGAGGAAGCACCACTATGAGAGCTTGTATTTAAGAATGGGTCCCCTCCTATAGCCGTTCATTCCTAAGAATGAACGGCAATAAGGACGGGTTTAGGTGCTAGGTTATGCCAAACACTGACATGATGTTAGACCTTCGAGGTCATCCTTGATATAGATGGGACTAGTCTACTAGCCGTTGACAAACGTACTAGCTATCACCTAGACAATGAACAATGCATTAGGAGTAAGTAAATATTGTGGTTTTCCATTTCAAATGACACAAGTATGTGCTACATTATTTGATATTGACCATGCGCCATGCATGGCAATAATCACATAATGCCAACATTATACCTTTTTTTATGTGTGGTGATAAACCATGATAGGACATCATTATCCCCCCAAAAACCATTATCCTCACTAAGGTCCCTTTACATTTGTAGATACGTCCTCAATGAAGAATTATAATCTTCAGTTTTAATCCATAGTCTCTTGCATCAAGCTTGCATGGGAAGGAACATTCCTGAGTTGATGTATACATCTCTTATTGGATAAAAAAAGGTTCAATCTGCTATCTTGCCCTTCAGTTTCATCTATATACCTCATGTAGCAGCAAAAGCGGAACGTGCCATCTTACAATCAACTATATTTTTTGGCCGCTATGCTAGAGGTCCCCAGATACATGAAGCCTCCTGATAACTCCATATGCAATTATACATCTATAATTCATATGACACATGTATAAGAATCTCTCTTGTACCCCTTGTCAGATGATATGTCAGGTGTTAAGCTCATTTCTACTACTTAGTGGATATGCAGAGGACAATGATGATGGTGCAGTGATGGATACCTTTACCTATTAAAGTGAAATGGGGAAAGGATGAGCAGTTATTCCAGCTCCAGGATAAGCATTTATTCCAACTCTACACTCCAGGACCTCGGCCAAGGATTGGCCAGACAGCCTCTACGACACCATTGCGTATACCAACCATCCAGTCGTGCATATTACATGTAGGATCACAGTGTCCTGGAACAAGCTGGAGTTGGTCCCCTACCTGTAAAGGATTACAAAAGGTAGTAAATTCCCATTTACATGTATGCTAGTAAAGGAGTCATTGGAGGTCCATTGATACAATCAGAATGAATCATTTTCAACTTCATGGTTACACTTTATTCTGCATTTAGTCAGGTTAAAATAATGTGTTATGATCAATAGCAACATACCTTCAGATCACCATCAGGCACTATCATTCCATGTTCATCACCACCAATTATGTATTGCATTTCTGCTCGATCTGACACCTGTTAGTGACAAATAAATTTAGTTCCCGTCACTGCCAATAATGGACATCACACGAAAGGACTTTGTTTCGATACCATATAATGTTTGTGACTCAGCACTGAAATGTACAGTTTTGAAATAATACAATTATTGTGACTTATGAAAGGTCACTTGTATTCAATTATATATATATATTAGTATGGTTTACTAAAAGTAAGGTAACTTACTGTTGGTACACCAGAGTCCACGCTCAGCGCTTTCAACCCAGCATCACACACTGCACGGGAACCACTCTAAAGGTTGGGAAAAAGTAAATATGAAATGTACTGGACATCTTTACAAAATCAAATTGCTGTTAGTGATATGGGGTATGGTTTCTTTGTAGGCAGCTAGAATAGTTTCTTCAAAAGAAAAATGTTTTGTTGGAAGCTGATTTAGAAGCCTGTTTTTATCATCTACAGAATGGAAAAATTCAACATATAAATACATTGTATGACATACTGCTTACCAATGCCATTAAACAATAACCCACCCTATCTAAATTAACTGTGCTGACCCAAAGTTTTACAATGACTGATTTTGTTAAGAAATGTAATTATTTTCAAATGTGATTTTGGCAAATGAAAAGGGTGATTAAAGAAGGGCCCTTCCTAATGATTTTTTCCCAGTCTGTTACTGGAATCACACACATTATCTCCAGGCCTTATGATAATCTTTTTAGTGATAAGAAATATAGAATAACATTGTGCAATGCAGGTAACCCGAAAGGGCATCTAATCTCTTCTTTTATGTCCTCTCTAAAGCAAAACCTAACCAACTTGCTTTGGTGAGCATAGTCATTATCAATGCTTAAGCCTATGGGCAAATACACCATCATCACTCACATTCTCCTCATCGGCCAATAACTTCTCTCTTAGTGAGTTAAAGAGATATAGTCAAGCAGAGAATGAACAGGATAAGTCTATGGACGTAACTGAGAGCTGGAGTATCGTGTGACAGTTACCAGAGTTTGGGGTGGGGGGAGCAGATGGGGCCTGTCTAACCTGTCAGCACCTCCGGGGTCAAGGGTCAAACCACAGACATTGGAACTGTTAGAATTTGAATCTGAGGATCAAAACAAAGAGCTGTCATTTTCTTTATATGCAATATACTAGCATGACACTTTCTTCATTTTATGAGTCATTAGTATATTGGTCCATGCATTGAAATGTGTGAAAATGGCATGTCCATTTATGTTCTATGAAGAGTAATTTAGCTATCACTAGACACCTCTCCTCCTAAGCCTCACATCCACAGTGTACACAGATATGTGAGGCTGTCACTGGGTAATCAATCAGATTTGTTTCACCCTGTGGTGCTGGTGGTGGTGCACAACCAAACTGAGCATGATTGATTGATTTGTGTTTTACAGCACTTTAGCGGCACTAAGTGGCTATCCCGTGCTTCACAGGTTGATAATCTAACAGAAGAATGTGTCAGTGCCCGCGCATATGTGCACCACACACATCCTGAGGGGATAGGAAAGAGGAGATATAGACCCTTTTAAGTGGGCTAGGGAAGCCCGAAACTGAGCATGAGTATATATCCCTTTAAGCCCTCCATCATGTCAACAGGTTTTAAATAAGGGCCTATCCAACCAGTACACAGGCTGATGCACTCATAATCAATCAGAATTACTATAATCTCCAATGTATAAGGCATGTTTTACTCAGATGTGCAGCATTATAAAAAAGCTTCCTTGTATAGTATAGTGCTGCTGCCACCTGGTGTTGTGTCTTTAAATGATTCCTGGAAATTACACTAGGTGACACTACTAAACATTTCTATATTTTTGAGAATCTAGGTGAATTAAGATGGCTCAAAAAATATACTATGTGTAGATGATGTTATGATTTATGTTCATTCCCTAACATGCCAGAACATTGATGGAATGCTCAAATGGAGAACAAAAACTGATGATACAATGTTAGGGTTCTACTTTTCTTCACACCTTATTTGTGGCTTTCTAAAAAAATATATGGACAGCATCCCACGCTACCTATATTCAGTCGGGAGGCATGGCGCAGTCGGTAGCGCGTCCGCTCACAGGCCGTAAGGTCGTGGGTTCGGTTCCCGGCCCGGCCGGGGCATAGTGGTGGTTCCAAACGTCGCCGTAAGGTGTCGTTTGAGTTCCTCCCTGCTCTGGCTAGGCTGTGCTGGAAAGTCTCTCGGCGGTCATGGCAGACAAATGACTTGAAACAGGCCTGTCCATCTCTCACTATGCCTATGTAGTGACGGATGTTAAAGAACCATTGCCTCGGTAAATGTGTAGGGGCTTGATTTCTACCTTCCCATAGATGCGGTCACCATCATCCCCCCTCCCCATTAGACTAGGGTCCGGGCATGCAACGCCACAAGGGTAATCTCACTTCGGTGTGGATACAACCCGCGGGACCTCTCACCCTTGAGTGTCGGCCGCAAGGAAGGCACGAGGTGAGATAAAATTCGTCACTACCTATATTCATCAACATTTATCAATTTTTCTGCACCACCTCTGCCCAAAAGGGCAGGAAAATTGAACAATTCGCACCTCCTATGGGATTTAACATGGGCCAAAAAGCATCTTAGTTTTTCCCACTGTTAGTAGTGTCTTAAAAGTTGCATTTTTACCCCGGCTCTTATAACCCTTTCGGGTTAATGATGTGCTAAGACAGGATCTTTATACTCACTGTAACACTTTGTATTGTGGTGAGGATGAACAGACTTTGTTTGAAGTCTTGGAATGGATGGCCATCTTCTCCCATGTTCTTGGCATAGTCTCCGTCCATGAGAACATAGGACCCCTGGACTCTGTTAAGGTTATATCATGACATTGCCAAAAGTTTTGTGCATGAGTAATGTGTAAGCAGCCATGGAACAATCATTCATGGATACAGTTTAAACTTGTCTTTGAGACATTACTACAACAATGGTATTTTTCTTCCCCTATATGTAAGGATACAGGTTGAACCTCAGTGTAGACCCCGCTGTCTGCCTCGTACCGGAATGATCCTGTACCACCACCGGTTATATAGCTGCAGGGGATATCCCGCTCCTGCAATGCCTGTCAAAACAGTTGATAAACATGTATATTATCACTTGGATTGATTTGACTGACCTACAGTAGTGGACAACCTTAAACTTTTATGGTTAACTTTGTGCATAATTTAGGCCAACCAATTATCACTTTGGATGGTATATTATCTTGCATGAGTTGAGTGACCTAGTGATATAAGGGAAGCAAGTACAGAACGTTTCATATAAAGCCATAAGTAATCTATGACTCTGACTGACCTCAAGGGTTTCCTTCACCTTCTCTACCACTGACTCAACCTCCTTCCGCCTGCCCTCTGAAGTCCGAACATGCTGGTTCTGTCTGTAAAAATAAAAAAATTAACAATAAAGTAGACTAATAATAAAATACCTTACATATGCTGTAGTTATTAATATAATGCAATTTTGTAACTCATGTTACAAAATCTCATTTCCATCCATGTCATTGGTGTAACCTTTCTTAAAGGGGAATACAGGAATGAGGGCACAGCCATAATTTTAAGGTATGGCAATGCTACTGATTACATATGCTGTAATTCTGCAGTCAGTAGAAAGGAATTGGGAGTAGGGTTGAAAACGCAGGAATATCCACAATGGGCCTGAATCATTCTATACCACAACTATACAAAATATTAGCTGTTACCCTTGATAACAATGAAGCCCTTTGAAGAAGACGTTCCTGAGTTTGTTGATATGTTCTGCGAGTATGGCCGCTGGTTCACCTGGCTTTACTCCACACCTATAAAGCAAAAAATGATATTATAAGATAGTATGAATTGATACACATCTCAACTCAGAAAATCTGCCTATCAAGCCCACCCCTCAGTTCAAAGCCTTTGTACCTCATTCCCTCTTCAGTCTTCAAACAATTTTAGAGAAAGTTTGCAGGCTTGTTTTTGATTGATAAAACAATATTCAATGAGTAAGTAATATACAGAAACTGGGGTTTGTTGCAGATACAAGCATCTTACTCCTCAAGGACCTTGGTGCCAAATCTATTACAATACAATAAAAAAAAAGTGTCAGTTATCTCTTGAACTTTTTCTTCTTTTTTTTAAAAACATTTTTGTTTGCTTCAAATCATTTATCCTTCAATGATGTGAAATTACTTCAAGGCAACGTCAATTTCCCTGGATGACATGTTAAATAATATCTTTTGTTAACATCTCTCACCTCTGTTGTCCTACATCCACTTCTACTAGGATGCCGATGATGGCATTGCACTCCATGGCCACTTCACTGATGTCATTAATGTTATCTATGTTATCTACACACAATGCAGTCGTTGCATGGCGCCCCAATGCAGCAAATCGCTTAAGTTTCTTCTTACCTATGAGCTAAAATAAAACAGACATTGAATACATTAGTGAATGGACTTTTCATATAATGCGTAAAAAGGTGAATCTTTAGGCTCGTTTTTTTTTCTGTTTTTAGCTAGAAAATAATCTGTTCAGACCTTATGTATAGATATGGCAAAAAAAACTTGTGTGTTTCAGGTAACATCCTAAAAGAAATTAGGTAGGGTACCGTATTCATTCTAATTAGGTCACCTGCTCTAATAAGCGCACCCCCCTCTTTTTGGGCCATGAGCGAACCCCCTGATGTCAATTTACACAAAAGATGTGTAAAAGTGTAGACTTTTTAGGGTAAAAATAACGATTTTATGGCTTCAGGGGGTGCGATTAGAATTAATTTTTGATCAAAGGAATTCAGCATCTAACATTAAATTCTTTTAGAATGAATACGGTAGGTTGTATATTTTTTCTATTTTGCATTTTTTTTTAAACTACTACTACAACGGTTGAGTAAACTGAAACAAACATTTTTTTTTTTATTTTAATTTCGGCATAACAGTGCTTACCTGGTTAGTTAGCAGGATGTCTGTGATGGCCGCTCCATGTACCATAGCCTCACACTCCACCAGAGTTTGGCAGCACACACCTACTGCACCATGCTCCATCTAGGGACAAAGACAGTTACACATAGATAACATACTGTAGATTGTAGTGGTTTGTATAAGCACCTGGGCATTTAATGATTCTAATAAGGCATTTATCAGTTTTAAGAATTGGTATTTGATACATGTATAAAGCTGTTATTTTGAATACTGATTTTAGTGCTTAAGATTGTTTTCAATACCCCCTGTACCCAGGTGCTTATTTGAAATGGGCCATTACGGCACACCCACTTACCCCAAAGCACACCCTGCCATTGACACACACACATGCCATCCAATACTAATACAGGCCTATCCATAAGCCTAATTCTGAATAATAGCCTTACATATGCTACCAAACACTAACCAGGCACCCTTGTTAATCAAAGAGACACACATGCTCTTACCCACCTGTAGTTTTGCTAGGGCTGGTGTCTTGTGTGCCTTCACATGCGTTCTTACAGACACCTTGGGCCATTGCTCCATGATCTGTGGCAGTTTAGT
This sequence comes from Acholoe squamosa, assembly GCA_949317995.1. NCBI lineage: Eukaryota > Metazoa > Annelida > Polychaeta > Phyllodocida > Polynoidae > Acholoe > Acholoe squamosa. The sequence continues at coordinate 21,808,266 of OX439037.1, read as the reverse complement.
GAGGTTGTAGTCAGCTAAATCCAGGTCTAGGATCAAGGCAGGTGTATCTACTGCCGACACAGGGTCACCAACCTTACAGGGAGGCGGTGGCCGCCATGCCAGGTCTATCCGCGGGTCCATCATCTTCACAGCCTGTTGGGGGAAGAAGATGCAATTGATGTCTAAAATTCCAGAGTAGACTTAATATGGTACCAGATTATCAAAGATTACGATAGCAATGCTGTTATGCAGGTCCATGCCCAGCCCCCCCCCCCCGATGGTGGGCGGGCTAGAGGAGGGGGGCGCTTGCTTTTAGGCGAATGGAAGTGAAGCATAATTAGTCCCAGCCCCCCCCCCTCCAGGAACATTTTAGAAATCGACAAGGGAAATAGGGTTGGGTGACAAGGGTATGTAAAATCAACAATGAACATGAGACCCCCCAGCCCTGTCTACAGCATAAAAATTAAGGGGTGACATGGCCTTTTCTTATTGATGAACTTTTGAAGCCGGTACAAGACCAACAGGCTCTATATGTTCTAGTGGACGGATTTTTCTTATTAGGGAGTGGTCAACAGGAGGAGGGTGGTTGGTTTTTGCGTGGACTTGCTAAAATGCCCCCCCCCCCGACAGTAGCCCAAATTGTTGGTGCCCCTCTTTGTATTTGACTAAGACTAAGTGTGCAGGCTTTTATTTTTGCTAAAATGAAGCTAAATTTTTGACACCCCCTTCCTCAAGAGGGGTCAAAAGATTTTACACCCCTCAGGAAGTATCAAAAGTTTTATGCCCCCCTCAAATCCATCACCCCCTGGCCAGGGCCCCACCCACTAATTAGTCAATTCCTAATCAACAAGGCCCAAACTTTTATTTTGGACTTTTAGCGGATTATTTTACATCACCAGGAAGCTGACAACTTGAGTTATCTAATGGTGTTTAAATTGTCTTTAAATTGTGGATTCACTGCCACTGTGGGTCTTATCAGTTACTGCACACTGTATACAGCCTGCACTGGGACTCCCTTATTTTAGACCTTGCATTAATTAATGTCAAATTAATTTTGACTGAATAATCTAGAGACTAACCAATTATACCACTGTAAGCACAACAGTTTGGTGATTATAGGGCTATATTTTGCGCCACAAGGAACTAGGATATTATAATAGATCATGTTGGAAAGTCAAAATTTTCTAAATGGCAGTGTGATAAGCTGACCTGAAATTCTTGAATTTTTTACTCAACTTTCTTATACTCTTTAGCTTCGGGCTAATTTGGGCTAATAGATAATGATTAGCTGATTAAAGATCCTAAAAGTAGACACTTTTTGTGGTTATCCTTATATAAGTTCAAAAAAGTTAGGCAAATATTTGGTTTTAATATTTCCGGTTTCAATTCAAAACTCTTATGAATTATATAGAATCTGTGCAGATATTTCATTATTTCTCTCTCTATGGTAAATGATAATGTCTTAAGCTTTCAATATAGGTCTCAACCTCATAAATCGACCAAGAATTAACAAAAATATCAGCATTTTATATTTTAAGGCTTTACAGAATTTCCACTCTGTGCACACCCATACCCCTTGAGAACTGATATTTAAAGATATCACATTAATGATTAATGGCTGGATCTAGGGTAATATGACCCACGAATTCTAATTCCCTAGGTATATAGTCAATTTTGAGTGTGGAAAAGGGTCCGAAAATAGAAAATCACTTTTGGTGATTTACTATAGTGACAGGGGACTTGTGGGAGTGGGTGCTAGGGTGTTATTCCTACCCAAGGGACAGCTTCTGCCATCACTATGGCTTTGGAAAGCCCATGCAAGGTTGGGAATCTGGCACCGCACAGTTTGTCCCAGCCTGATAACAGAAAGCAAGTCTGTCAGACGTGCAAAATACAAACAACAGGAGTTCCTTAGATGCCAACAGCACAACACATAAGAACCTGCCAGAGCAGAAAAAAGCCCGACCAGCTGCCTAAAATGAAGTGCAGCAAGGCCAGTAGACTGGACCAAAGCTGGTCAATCCCATAAGCCCTGGTGGTTCAATAAAAACAAGTCAGCGCAACCGCCATGCTTTAACGAAGCTTGGAAAGCACCCATGGGCCAAACATACGGAAACCAGGTGCAGCGCCAGCCCCACACGGGTCAATCTCCTATTGGCCAGCAGGTGCAGCACCAACCCCCTATGTGCCAATCACCTAATGGTCAGCAAGTGCAGCACCAGGCCCCTATGGGCCAATCACCTAATGGTCAGCAGGTGCAGCACCAGCCCCCTATGTGCCAATCAGCTAATGGGCAGCAAGTGCAGCACCAGCCCCCTATGGGCCAATCACCTAATGGTCAGCAAGTGCAGCACCAGCCCCCTAAGAATGTCAACACTTATTAAATCTAGAATGGTGATATTCTAGCATAATATTGTGACTGCATCTAAGCTGCTGCAAATAATGAAAGCCGAGCAAAAAAAGAGGATTATATGTATCCACTTGGTTGGAGCACATCAAGAGTACTTTTAGATATGATGGGACAGGGAAACTATTATCTCTTTATCTTTGAATGTAACCTTTTTTGATACCGGGTACTGAAAGGCATGAATTAATTGATAGTGAGTCACTTAAGAGACCAAGTTCAGAAAAAATGGAAAAGCTTTTAAAGTGCTCAAGTTCTGGTTGCCTAACAGACCTAGCTGTTTTTTGCGTCATTGTTAAGGCGGCCGCAGACGGGCCAGACTCGATCAGTAACTAGGGAGTACCAATCCGATCTGATCGGTCACATCAAACATGTTTGATATTGACCGACTGGATTGGACGTTCCCGCAGATGTCCCCGACATCACGATCTGCCGACCCTGTCTGGCCCGTCTGCGGTCCCCTTTATGTGTAACTTTCTGTATGTTCTCTGGAACCTATCAATCTCAGAGGAGGGTCAAGAGATGAACAAAATACAAGAAACCCATTGGTTCATTACCGGTATCATATTAATCTTATTTTTTCCATACCAGGTACCTTACCCTTTGTAACAGAACATTATGATCTGTGGTGCTAAAACGAATCTCAATGAGATTCTCATGTACCAGTACTGTATTTTGTGATTATAACTTCAACTATTGTATTGTACACCTTGTAACATAGATCTATTACTTTCCTTTGCCTCTGGCTGTCTGGAGGTTGTGAAATAAAATAAATTGAAATTGAAAATTGAATTGACTGGTGACAAAAAGATGGATTTTTCTTTTTTTAAAAGAAAGAAAAAGAAAAAAAAAGGACTACAGGAAGCATTCAGCTATCATTCTGAATGACTCGGGAGCCTAACTCTTTGGAAGTTTGGTCTACCTTTTGACTGAAATCCCTAAATGCAGTGAATGCAGCGTCCAGTTGTGGGTGTTTTCCCAGACAGACGCGTGGGAACTCTGCTACACCGGTGACCTGCCTCACACACCGACACCACCCTCCTCTCTTCTCTGCTGCTGTCCAAGTCCCCAAAACACACCTTGCAACTCCTAGCAGTCTCTGGATGGGTGCTCTGCCAAATTGCGCCACTTTGCCTAAATCAGAACACAATAAATGCTGCAGAAAAAGGTTCGTTGGCAGTTAGGGTGAACCTGGAGGCCTCTGACACGGGATACCCCTTCTGCCCACTGATGGGATCCCCTTTTGTTGACGTCACTGGGGCTGTGGCGCCATCTGGTGAATTATTTGTGAAGAAGTTGTATGCTAGCGTCATCTAGTTTCTTGCAACATGCAAGCACTCATCATAGGTCTTATAAACCTAAAAAGATTTGCCTTTCAGCTTCTCTGAGAAGGTGGTTTATAGAGAGGATGACGTAACACTACCGGTACCCACTTGACATAAAACGTTTTTAACGTTAAAATAACGTGTTGTTTAAGGTAAAGAATACAGTAGGGTTGTATAGATTGTCATAAAATAAAGTTTGTATTTTCTGGTGTATATCTGTAACATTGAGAATGTCATTAATGGGTTAGAATCAAAGTACAGTAAAGGTATGTTGATGGTTGTATGTTTCAATGACCTAGTATCATGTGGTAAGCCTACATCAGCATTCTTGGAACATATACACTGGCTGATCTCATGCCTGCTGATGTCATACTTGTCTCATGTGTACCACTCAGTGTGCTTACTTCATCCTTTTAGCTGATATCATCAGTCACCTGTTTGTCTCCCTATCTGAAATCAGTCCTACATCATACTTCTGGATGATGTGAGACTCTGATCTCAGCCTTTAGATAGCATATAAAAGCAGGCCCCTCTCTTCCCTCCTCAATCACTACATCTTTTCTGTGCTGTTCACATCAACCCTATGGACTACCTTGCTGATACACTGGACTTTGTACCTGAGGACTAAGAGGAGGCAATATTCTTTGTACAGGTTATTATACCAGATTACCCTGAAGGTTATATCCATGCTAAGGTTGGACTACTGAATGTTATTGCACACAGTTATGTTCAATGGACTCTATGCTGAAATGATATATTACCTGAGGACATTTGTGTGTTACTATGTGCTACTGTGACAACCATAGGAAATAAGTGTCTACCAAAGGGGATTAGGCCTCCTGTGCTACTTCAGCAATAAACCTGTCAACAAGTCAACTTGTAACAAAGACTTTGTCTGCAATCATTGGCCAAGGCCACCACATAACGTTTTATTGGGTTCCTAAGTAAATTTGTTTTACTTTTTAAACTTAAAAAAAACCATCAAAACATGTAAGCCTATCTACACAAAAAAACTGTTTTAAAACGTTCTATAAAAACTTTGGTCTCTTTGAGGTTGAAGTGAAAGGTTCAGAATAGGGAAGCTTAGGCCTATAGAGAAAAACTTTTTTTCTTTTCATTCGTTTTTTAGCCTACATTTGATTTCTTTCTTTAAAGGTGGAGATAAAAACGTTTTTATCCTAACCTTTCCTGAACGTTCAGAAAAGGTTCATATTAGGTTCAAAGAAAACCCCTTTTTCCTTTAACCTTTCTTTCAACCTGATCCAAACGTATAATTATACATCCTGACATGCTGGCTTATGTAGACTTCAATATCACAACTTAGCATAGGCCTACAACCCGGGGCATATTACAAGCTCTGCAGGCCTAGGCCTAATGGATAGATACCCGGGTAGCCTAGGGACTCTCGATCTGAAGGTAGGCAGGTTCGAAACCACACATGGTTCTATACATCCCCCCCCCCCCACAACGTCAGTGAGTGACAGAACCTCAAAAACGTTGAAAAAATGTTAAATAATGTTATGATATCATTTAAAAAAAAACGTTGAAAAACATTATTAATTTTTTTATATGCACAAAAACAGTTTTTTTTTATGGTTTTACTATAGTGGTTTGTACTGAATTGCAATAAAAATGTTTAATTTTCCCTTGTTTGTTTTGAAGAATCATTGATCATTTTGCAAACCCTGCACCTAGAGCCGTGGTCCAGATATCAACTTGAAGGTAGGATAAAGGGCTCTTTGACTGACTGGTTGTCATGTCCATGTTTTGATAATCATGTGACTAGCTGCCATGGAAACGATGCCAAAATTTTGCCGAAATCTTCAAATTTTCCCTACTTTACACCACTCTGACAGCCATTAGAGAAAAGAAAAGGGAAGCGGAGTTGCAGAACTTGATTCTGCTTCTTCTGAGCTTAATTTGATGGCTCTAGCACCTCTACTTTGGAAGATATGGCCCCCCAAACAGGTCAGAGAATCATGGTAAATTAACACTTTTTCACAGGGAATCTGAGATATTGTGCTTTGAAACATTTGCAAGGGAGGTGAGTGGGCTGGGAGAAAGCAGGATGAGTTCTGGAAGTATCGTAAAAGAGTTTCCATCTAAAATAATTGATTTTGCAGATGTGCAGGTGCAAGGTGAGCTGGAAATGGTCCAGGAGGGCTACACTACATCCCAGGGTGGGCCCTGATTGTGCTTGGAATGTTGGGGACCAATCCATTCAATGTGCCTCTCTTAGGGCCTATCCAAACCTAATAAAAACATGTGCAAACATTGAAAATATGTTCTTTTTGCAAAGTGGGTATGGTACCAGTAGGCTACCGTAGGTAGGCTATAGTTTGAGCTGTGTTCGGGGGTTTGGATTCCTTTTAGCTTGATAACATCACAGAACAGTAGCTATAGACAGTTATTTCTGTCCAATGCACACCCAAGGAACTATAGCTGTCAACAGCCTTGGAGGTGGAATACAAAGGAAAAACGACAAAATTGGCCAGGATGATGGCCCTAGGCCTAGGCCTATATATGATGTTTTCACAAAACCAGTCACAAAATGTCATATGTCACAAAAATGGATTTCAGGATTATCATCCTACTACACAGAGCTTATCCTAAGCTTCATTTTACTTTTTGATTCATTATTACCTGTATATCGATCATTATTTTTCAATTTTTGGTGAATTTTCCAAATTTAAAATTCTTAGATACAAATTGTTAGTAATAGAGCCTTAAACATAGCACTTTTCATTGATCCACAGAACAGGTATGACATCAATGATGAATGTCCTTCTGACCAGTTGTAATGTACCGGTATCAGATACAAATGCAATAAGCTTAATTGGTGCCACACTAGGGGCAGCTAGATTATGATTTAAGGTTAAGGCTCCTATACATACTTAGTATATATAGGGGGTGTGGATGGGGGGGTCCCCCATGTCACAAGTCGATTTAAAAAAAAATGGGTCATGGCACTTGTCACTTAAATCCCCATGCCCCATGTCACCTTTAAGAGCCTATCATGTCCCATGTCGAATTTAAGAAAGCACCTATGTCATGTCACTAATTGTTTTGCCTCATGTCACTAAGGCCCATGTCAAATATCGATTTTAAGAAATGGCCATTTCACCATGTCGAATTTAGTGGTCCATACCCATAGTATAGGTTGATAAACGCATCTGTAGATTTGGACGAGGTCTGGTCTCACATATGTAGCGCTGCCTGTGCCGAGTGTGCGTGGAGCAGCAGAAACAGCAGCCCCAGCAGCCCCTCCTCCTCCCCGGTCGTGAGCCGGCTCCTACCGGTCCTCAGTCAGTCGTCGTCGACACCCACTCGGTGACTGACCACCCTGCTGTCTGCTCTTTACTCCTACAGGCAGTACCTAGTACCAGGCTCCAGGCAAGGATTGCCTTTAATACTGAGGATAACACTTCCCAGATCAGGAATCGTGTACTACTAGATCCCCCTTCCTTATAGTGTGAGTGTATAACAAGTCAGGCTCTGAGTCCTCCTATACTGTTGGTGCTGATTTCATATCACACATTGAGCTGCTCCACCCCAGGTCTTGAGTTGCTCATTGCTTCTCATTGCCTCCCTCCTACCTCACAGGACGTCAACGTCTTCAGGCTCACCAACAGGGTACAGTACCCGCCACTGTTACAGGGTATACAGGTCTACCGGCTTATTTACTTTACAGACACGACAGTGACACATCTACATCAACAAAATGGTAAGTGGAGTTTCCATTATGTTTGTGGTTTTAGTTTCTAGACTATCATAATGTATGAGGATATGTATATAGATCTTGGCAAGTTGGATTTCAGGTATTGGCAGAGGTCGGCTATATACCTACCTGTGCAAGCTTCCCTAGCCCATGTGAAAGGGTCCATGTCTCATCTTTTCTGCCCCCTCTTTTTTGTGGTGCACAACCATGGCACAACGACTGACAGATTCATCGGTGAATTTGTGTAATGTAGTTTTCTCGCCATTAATATGAACTATTAAAGCCGGGGACCTATAAGCTCTCAAAATGGCCTTTAACAGCCATTAGTAATAGATCTGTAGGCTACCGCTGGCTGTGAGCTATATTTTACAGGAGGATGGGGGACTTTAAATAGGCTTGAAGTTTAGCCTAATGCTACCCCATGCAGCTTTACTTGCACGCTTGGAAGGCACTGCAGGATTGGAGCAAACTTAAGTAGACAATAAACTATTTCAGTTGATATATTCTGTATACATTTGATGCACATATTAGAAAGTACCCACAAGACATTGCCTAACCGAACTTTTATTACCGACGGACTTTTGTGAAATTTCCAGGTCCTTTTTTTTTATGTAGGATTGAGCGCGTGGATTTACGCAGCGTGTGAAATCATAATGACTTTCCTCACGTAATTATGATTTGGGTTCGATTTTTTTGACAATTTGAAATTTTAATGATGTGAAAGTGAAGTAGGGGGTGGTGGGGCTGGGGGCAGAGCCTTCGTGAGGCCCCCGGGGCGTGGGTAATTGGGCAAAGTTAGGATCGATTACAGCTTTATAAGAACATGTCGGCGACTGACCCGGAATAAATGGCAAACGGGATGTTCGTGTCACTAGTGACTTTTGTAGAGTTTCCTGATTTGAGTTATTACATTGGCCAAGGTACTAAATCATTGACAATATTGGAAGAGTGCATTGGGGTTCTGATAGTGATTGGAGGTAAACATGATGGCGCTTTTGGCTCTTGATATAAAGCTACTCGCAAGATTAGTTTCAAACTGATTTATGGCTGAGCGACAAGTGGTAGAATATAACAGTATCATATGTACTATTGACGGGACTATTGATATCATTATTATTAGAGTGTGCACACTATGACCATGTAGTATCAGGCTCTTTGGAATATCACCAACTCTTGTGTATTCTATCTATGCACACTCGCTTATACATGTACACGAAGCCGGACGTTCAGAAATGGCATCACTAAATAGGCCTATATACAGGTGGTAGGCAGGTCTTTTGATGGATCTCCTTCTGCCAAAGTTGCATTGATATATTGGAGAGAATCAGATAGACATACTTTACACAGAAAAAAGGAGAAGGAAGTTGAGTGGAGTCAGGCATGCCATTAACAGAGCTGTGTTACAACAGCTTACCAGAATTATGCAAATCAAGGCTTTGTTCGGCAAAATTCTCGGATCCTGTGTAAGCTAAGGACCTGTCTGAATCAAGGCACCTTATTTCTTATCAAACGTTTTAAATCACCGCATTTCATTCAATTTTGATTTAAGTCCCCCATTAGAAAATGGAATTGGAATGTCTAAGAAGAATTTCACCGACACCAAACTGAGAGTGAGTGAGTGAGTAATAGATGTTTATCACCATTTCGACAGTTAAAGTCATATTCATGGTGAGAACTACATTACGGAATGTGTCGGTGCCCACACATTATGTGCACCACACACATCCTGAGGGGATAGGAAAGAGAAGAAATGGACCCTTTTAAGTGGACTAGGGAAGCCCGGCCAAACTGAGAACATAAAACGAACAGCATTTAGACTTCATAATTCCATCATAATTCATTCTTAATTTTGGGATAAAGGGAAACAAGGGAGGAATAACCACGTTAGTCTGTGGAATCCCCAATGGTAAATCTTAAACCAAGCCTCGGTTGTTGTTAAAATGCATGAACTGGGGCTGGTTAAAATAAATGAACTAAGGCCTGGTTAATTTCCACACTAACGTAATGAATGCTTCTTTGAGGCATGTACACTATCGTCAATCTAATCCATAGGTTCCACAAGGCTGTGATTAGGTGTAAAGCAATTGATGTGTATTTGTATAAGCCTATAGCCTATATGTCTAAATCTATAAAACAACATTTTACTAACGGTATTTATGGACTCAAAGGATGTCACTGGGCTCGTGTTAGTAAAAATGGGAATATAATGGATTTAACTACTATTGATAATCTCCGGTATCTAAGCTCACACTACTATTCAGTAACCCCCCCCCCCCCCATTTTCCAAGCAATGCTAATCACAGAATCTGTGGATGCAGTAAATAGATTCTATCCCTTCATTAAACTAACCAGGGATAAAATTTAAGCACACCTAGATGTAATACCCTAAGGGGTTACAAGTAGATACCCTCAGGAAGCCCTCACAACATTCTTAACTCTAACTTAAGTCTAGATTAAGGATGTCTATCCCTTTTCTTGGGGCCCAGTTTACACACCATGCCACCAATAATTGGTCCATTATTGTCAATTTAACTGGGTCACGTACGAGTTAATCGACCTTGAGTGGCATTCATTGTGGAATATTCTGAAGAAGTGCCCCCGGCGTCCTCCACTGCATTGACCTGTGCGTCGTTAGGCAGTCTTACCCTAAGCCTCCCAGCATCCACTAACATAGGGGTTGGAGATGCTGGGCCTCTACCCTTTAAGGTCCAGCATCTCAAACCCCTGGTTTAATGTACTACGACATTTTAACTATTGTGAATGCAGCCCTACATAATATGGAGTAGACGTACATTGGTGCAATTTGTTGACCCTATAAGCCAATGGTTTGGCATGATGTACGAATGTATTGGGGTAGACTAGCCTGCAGTGCATTTGTATATCATGACGAAAAAGGAACATGAACCTGCAGTCCTTAAAGAGTTAAGGGTGAAAGGCAAGCCAAGGACTGAAGGGCTCTTTATGAGATCAGCAGGACGGACCAGCATTATAATGAGTGTTTTACAAAAGTCTCCATGCTGGGTCTATACACTAAACTGCCTTTCAGCTGCGGTGGAGCGTTAAGAACAAACTTAGCCTGACCCTAGACTGCTTAGTGGTGGCTTTGTGTGTTGTGAACAGTTGGTGACTGGGGCAGCCAAATCCCCCACCTCCAGCCCCCACCCCCATTCCACCCTTCAAACTAAGGTCCCAACACTACAGTTCTTCGAAAAGGCCCATTTGCACATTAACCTGTCTGTCCCTGTAGGTGTTGGGTTGTAATCCTGTTAGGTCAAAGTCACACAAAAATCTGTATAGTTATAGGTGTTTCGGTACCTGATGAGATAGTTATTACTGTGATGACCTTTAACCTATGTGAGAGCCATGCATACTAATATGTATTGTAATTTTAAAAGAACCGTCCATGTTTAAAGAAAAAGAAAATACTTGAAAAAAAAAATATTATATAGGATTTAATGGAAAGTGTAGGTCTAAGCGTTGTCTCTTATTTCTCATTGCATTGTGATTGCTACAGGTTGCACTACACTAATTGACGCTAGGTGGCAGCAAGTCACACAAACTAGACCCGCACTGAAGGGTGTTGTACAAAGATTATTGGTCTAAAATCGACAGTGGAAATGTAAATGAGGCATCAAATTAATCCTTATAGTGTATACTAACAGGTTTGAGTGGTATCTAAGATGGAATTTGATGTTAGATTGGGCCTTTGAGGTGAAAAGGAATTATTGATTTAATGCAAAATATTCACTGCAAAAGTGCATGATTTGGGTATGTCTGCAGAAAATGGCCTGTAAAAAAAATTGAGTCACAAAGCAACCATGCAAATGGGTCTAATTTTTTAGGAAAAATGTGTGGCTATAAGAAAATCATAGTAGCTAAGCCCAACGAACAGCAGGGATATTTTATTTCGGCCCAAATCCTATATAGAAATATAGAGAGAAAACAATTAGTGTAGTGCAGCCTACAGCACTCTGGTAGCAGCAAAGGCAATCAGATGTTGGGTCTCCCTCTTGGTCACCCTGGGGACACGTGTATATGTCATATGTACGTCAGGGTTTCCTCATGTGACGTCAGATGCCGTGACGGGCGTCCAGGACGTAGTCAGGAAGGTCAATATTGAAGGAACAGGTTGTAAACATAGGGACCACAATCAGTGGGGCTACTGGATGGGAGTGCCCGTCACAGGAAGAACTGGATGGTGCTCCAGCGGCAAACCATTACAGGGATCCAATATATGGACAGACTGCAGTGCCATGGTGCCTGTAGCAGTGTTAGAGAAGGGAACTACTGGTCACCACAATGGAGGGAACTATATTGTAAACGGTCACCACCATAATTCCTTGTGGTCTGAAGGATTCATTGTGGCTATAACAACTAGTATACGTTTAAGGCGCAAGATTGAGGGAACCAGCACTATAGGGGGTAAGATGACGACCCCCACAAGGAGAACCAGACTCAGCTATATATACCGCTAGCCAATCGGTTTGCCTCAGGGCATATTGCAGCTTGCGGGCACTTGTCTGGTGGGAAATTGGTAGCCAGATTCATAGGAAAAATTGTCTATCGTGCTAGCGGAAGGTGAATTATCTCTATAACGATTGAGCAGGTCAACAAAACCATCAACGGGAGGACGGGCTATCTATTAGCCGGGGCTGGGTGCTTTCTATTATGTTTCAATATGGGATTGGGATTTGTTGTATGGTTAAGCCACCACTGGTGCAGATGAATGAGGGGAAAGGACATAGATAAGGGATAAAGAGAAGGAGTGGGAGAGAGAGAGAGAGAGAGAGAGAGAGAGAGAGAGAGAGAGAGAGAGAGAGAGAAAGAGAGAACAAGGGAGTGAGGGATAGGGTGTATGAATGAGTGAGCAGGTGAGCAAGTGAAAGAGCAAGGGAGAAGAGAGAGAGAAAGAGAGAGAGAGAGAGAGAGAGAGAGACCAAGAGAAATAAAATTAAAAATCTAGGGTACTGCCTCGAAAAGAAAAAAAAAATAAGAGAGGAACATAAGACAGAATTACCAGCTACATAGTAGTGTGCACATTGGGTTCCTTCAACTCCCATCACCATCTGTCACGTGGTCCCCTGAGTAGCTCACCTTGTCTCCCCAAAGTGGTGCACAACTGAATGGCGAAATCTGACATGCTCCCTAGGCGAAAAACTGACATGGTATTTAGTCTAGCCATCATTTTCATAAGAAGTTAATACTTATATGTAACAATATTCGTACATAATACTGTTATATATTTACCCTTAGTTCCCTGTTAAAAAAGGATAGTTTTACTTCTTTTAAGTACATTTTATTTCAATATCTATTTAAAATAGGTGAAAACCTGACTCAGAGGAGAACAACTGACACAATGGCTGATTCTCTTTTATCTGAAAGTGCTGTAACATTTAACTGTCACTCATTATGTTCCAATGAATAGTTTACCCCTACATTTTTTCCCTTCCTCATGTCTCCTCTTAATCATATGTCTGGTATTATTTTTTCACTTTGTATTTTATCTAGTAGGCGAAATCTGACATGCTAGGCGAAATCTGACATTCTAGGTGAAATCTGACACAATAAGAAAAATGGTTCTCTCTTCTCTACTTTTGAGATTTTATTCTAGACTACTTACATATTTAGTTTGCCCACTTGTGCATTACCCTATGGTAAATTTCTACCATCCTAACATTATTTTTACTAGCTGTAATTCCATTAGAAGTGTTCAGGGTGAAAATCTGACACAGTAAGCGAAAATCTGACACAGTAGGCAAAAAACTGACATACTAGGCGAAAAACTGACACAATGACAAAATTGCCCCTCTATTTTCTATCCCTGAAATTTAATTCTAAGCTACCTATACATTTACTTTGCCCACTAGTGCATTACCCTATGGCGAATTCCTACAGGCCTAACATTACTTTTACTATCTCTAATTTCATCAAAAGTGTTTTAGGGCGAAAAACTGACTTTCTGGGCGAAAAACTGACATGGAGGGCGAAAAACTGACATGCCACTTACATTGGTAATTATTGCTAACTTACATCTGTATTTAAGAAAAGGGAACTACACAAGGTCTACCCCATATATATAAGGTATGCACTTGCAAAATATTCATGTTCTACTACCAAGAAAAAAAAATAGTGCTGTGTCAGATTTCGCCCTCAGTTCTGCATCACTTTCGGGAGACAAGGTGAGCTCCCATGCTGCGGAGCTAGCCGTCAGTAGAGCCCCATAAGTAGAGCTACAACGAGCAGCTCACCTCCTCCTGCTGGGAGCAGCTCCTTATGGCTGCTGCAGATCTCAGGGTGGAGGGTGCTAGCCATCTAGGAACTGCAGCTATATATGATACCACTTCCCAACCCTCTGATGGCAGGTAATCTTACCTATGGAGGCTTACTGTGTATACAGCTTAAACATTATGGAGAAAGAGCATGTCAAAGTACATCTTATACATGCAAAGCCCTTCGGCTGCTGGACTCAGCAATGTCAAATTTTGGCAATTATGAACAGAAAATCTGGGGCATTCCTTGGCAAAGGGTCACACTAAAATTCTCTGTAGCCTAGATTTCTGACTATGTAAACTGTACAGGCACTGCAATGTATATTACCTATGCTCTTTCCCGATTGAGTTAAAATGTTATATGAAAAATTATGGCCCTAATAAATTTGACAACATTTTATTGAGAAAATATATCATCCTTGTATCAACAATGTGTACCATGTAAAGAGTGTACCGTCCTACTATTATATCTGTTTATGAGCGCCACCGTTCGAAGACAGCCCATGGGAGCTGCTCATGGGCAGGTCCCCTCTCCAGATAGCAGAAAAGGAGTATGCACCCCCCTTCCCCACTCACCCACCCACACCTCTGGATGGCTGTACGTGATTTGGCCGCTGCTGCGCTGCGCTCCTCATGTGCCTGAAGGCGTTCTTTATCTCTCCATATATGTAATTCACTAGAGACAATGGGTTTGACCCCCGGCCTCATAGTTTCTGCAGTGAGAAGAAATCTCCGAGGTAATATCCCTCTCTGCCTCCCCATGCCTTCATGTATTCTGCACTGTATGTGTTTCTGTCAGTGTCTATCCTTCTCATTCCTACATCTTGCTATCCTAACACCTTTGTTATAATGATACTCATTATGCAATGCCTTCATTATTAGACCACATGTTTCTTACCTCCCTCTCTATCACCTCTCTATTACCACACAACCACACAATCCAAAGCTTTCTTGAACAATCTCTCCCCTTATCCCCATTATCTTGATAACTTCCAATCTTCCTACATCTATAGCCTCCACAATATCGCTTGTATCTCCTTTCTCCATCCATTTCCTCTAAATCTGTGTCTTTTTTCGTCTCCTTCCTCTACTCACCGTCAGCTAAATATAGGGAAATCAGAGTATTCGACTTAGATCACCCGGATACTGTTCAAAATAACGAGAGACCTCATGATATAAGGCTAGGGACAATCTTGATTTGTTACAATAAAATCCACCCTCTATGCATAAAAATCAGCCTATAGGACTACTTTGGTCCCTTAATTCAACCCCTCTTGTCTTGATAGGCCCACTTGATAGAGTTCTTCCCCGCCCCTACCCACCCAGCCTTACTGTATGCTTGTGACACTTCCTTGGATACATGGAGGGTGTTGCTCCTATAGTAAAAGGAAGAGCTGGCTAAAAATGCCCTCATTTCCAGTCCTTTCTTTTCATGTAGCTATAATTTGTTCCTTTTGTTGCTCACAGGTGGTTATTCGAGTATGGTTCTAAAAAAAGGGGGATTTGAGTAGGTACCTAGTTGGGAGAAGTCAGTATAATATACTATAGAGTGTGTGACATGAGAAGGTACCTGATAGTGCAGCTCTCTCTGTTTTAAACAAGGCAGGTGACTTTTGAGACTAATGTGGTGAGTGCAAGTACTTAGGTGAAGCAGTGCATGACTTGTTTAGAAAAGAGGGCACATACTCACAGCTCTTTTTACAATAGGAGCAACACCCTCCCGCCTTACTGTATGCTTGTGGCACTTCCTGGGATACCTGGAGGGTGTTGCTATAGTAAAAGGAAGAGCTGGCTAAAAATGCCCTCATTTCCAGCCCTTCATTCTCATGTAGCTATAACTTGTCCCTTTTGTTGCTCACAAGTGGTCATTTGAGTATGGAGCTAAAAAGGGGGGATTTGAGTAGGTACCTAGTTGGGAGAAGTCAGTCAGTATAATATACTATAGAGTGTGTGACATGAGTAGGTACCTGATAGTGCAGCTCTCTCTGTTTTAAACAAGACAGGTGACTTTTCAGACTGATGTGGTGAGTGCAAGTACATTGGTGAAGCAGTGCACGACTTGTTTAGAAAAGAGGGCACATACTCACAGCTCCTTTTACAATAGGAGCAACACCCTCCTCACGTCGCATGACGCCATCTATCGTAGGTAGTGGTTCAGCACAGAGATTCCCTCTTTTTACACAAGAGGAAAAAAATGAGGGGAAAACCAAATTGATTGACGGCTTACGTGCGAAATGATAATTTTCTGTCTGTTTTCGCTCGGCCCAGGCAAGAGAAAATCAATATGTCCACGTCGGCGCTGGAGAAGGCGATATGGGAAACAAAGAGCCCCAACATCCCTACCACTCTGGCTACTCTGAAGGAGTTTCAGACCCCTCAAAGCCTGCCCTATGGACCCTGACGTATACAGTATCCTGCCCTCCTACCCCAATATGGGAAGTGCATTTACAATTGAAGCCATAGGCTGTCTAAGGGGAAAGCATTTGAAAGGGGCACTATATGAGAAAACTTCTGGATCCAGACGAAAGGCCTGATGTATAGAGGTAAGGTGATTGGAGATGAGCTAGGGGGATGAGGTATGTAGGGAAGGGGATAAAAGAGGACTGAGACACAGGTGGGTATTATAGTGGATAGACTGGTGAAGGTCGTTGGTGGAGGTCAGTGATTGGCAGAGGTGTATAATCAGAAATAATGCATAGATTCTGGGCTTTGGAGGAAGCCCGGAGGAGGAAGGATGGGCGCTAGAAGCAATGAGTATGCACAATCAGTTCCACCAATACCACCCATCCAGCTGATTAATTATTATTGGTGATGGTGGCGCCTGTGATATCTAGGGTAGATCCAAATAGGGAAGTCTGGGCTCTGGGGGGATGGGGCAGAAGTTGGCTGCTTCTAAGCTACTGCAGAGGAGCCCTGAGAGCTGCTCGGAGCACGACAACTTTAGGATATAATTATAGGGATTTAGTGAGTCAGCCATAGCCATAGGAAACCGACCATTATACCTGCTATATATCCCAATAATAAAAAGCCTCAGTTGATTGCAATAGGGCCTTCCCACTCTAGGGACCGCTCTTTGATTGAGGAGGTACAACTGAGCAGTCACTCACTAGTGAACAGTATAGGCTTAGGGCTGACCCATGTAGATAAAATCTCCCTACCACTGATAAATATAGTAATTACTTTTATTGATGGCATCTATGTAGATACCAAGAATATGACCTATCATATAAGACATAATTACACAAAAGTTAATATTTTGGTCAAAAATCACTGACAAGTGGAAATGGGGTTACTGTTTCTATGCTCTACATAGGAGTATTTGTACCCCCTACTCCCACATAGCTATGGCTGGGCGGCGCTAGAAGGGGAACGCTCTATTGAGCCTCACATAGTTGGAAAGATCAAGAGCTCAAGCAAGTGCAAAACATACAGCACCCAAAGATAGGCCCTGGGTGGGGGACAAACAGGTGGGTTGGAGACCTGGTGGTGCTGCTGCAGGGGACAAAATGGCTGCCTCCACGAGGTGGGCTATAACATTGTTATACGCTGATGTTGGTGTTAAGGCAGTGTGCGTGTCCTTTTGTCCTGGTAAGTGTGGGATGCTGGTCAAGGGGACCAATCTATCACCCAGCAATGGCACCAGGCTCCTTCCCACCCCCTCCCTGATACCCCCTCCTCTCCTCTCTCCCCCAGCAGAAACCTTCAGATCTCTGCTGTGTGCAGCTAGTCCAACATGAAATATCATAAATATTGCAGCAGTAGGGAGTGTTTTAATGAAATTAAACCAGCCAACACACACGACATGCAGCGAACACAACACATCCAATATTCAAGTTAAGAAAAGAAAAGAGTAGCAGGCAATTTAAATTCATGAGTGCGTTTGAAGTAGTGCATGCTGCTTACCATAAACACAATCCCCTACTTAAACAGAAAGGGTAATGTAGGATACAACAGAACAAATACAATGAGCATAATGGAAGCAACTCAATAATCTGACAACGCAAGAAAATATTAGAAATGACAAAGGGAGAATCAAAGATAGGAAAGTACTACTAAGTCAATTGTATCAGCATCTCCAAGAACTTTTTGAGAAGTTGCTCCGGGGAAGGGCCCGATGCAATTGTATCTAGTCTTCTTCTGAGAGGGAGAATTAGACCCAGATGGTTAGTGCAGCTACCTCTGGCTGCCAGCTGTCTGGTACTGCTCTATGAGTAACTCTATTGCCTCGAGCTGCTCAAACCACAGCCAAACCAACTTAAGGGCCGCATAATGCATTAAGACATCACTCCCATCCTTGTCAGCATGTATGAATGCAGGTCTGATAAGCTAATAACTAGGGCTACCTTTATGTAGCATGATGCCTCTATGGCATTGCTACAATTCAGATGGGGCAGCGTGATGGATGAATGCAGTGCTGGAGATTAGACCCACTTGAGGCATCGTGCAGCCCTCAAAGGGTTTAGAGCCAGAGACTTCTGAATCCCTGCCACAGAAATAGTAGATGTGCTGAATAATAGTGGTAGAATGTGAGCACAGGTTATGGATAATGTCAATGGACTCCTGGAAATGCAGCAAAAGAAAAGGTAGGTTTGAATCATGTAGTGACTAGATCTGTTTCTGGGTGTTTCGGATGCCAGGTGAGTCTAAGTAGTAAGAACTGACTGACTCAGCAGGGGAGGGGGCCTCAGGGTGATTGGCAGTGGCGGTTTTAGAGGTATGAATCATGGGACATGAAGCACCTCTGCTAAAAGGTATCACAAAACAGGTTCTTTATGAATCTCACATGTCATTCAAAAAGAAAAAAGAAGAAGGATGGGCCTATTGCTGTCTAGACAATGACATGATTTTGAACAAGTTGGCTCTATTTATTTCGGAGGGGGCATAGAGTTCACAGGTCCTGATGCTGGAGCAGAGGTGTTGTTTTCTATCACTTCCATGACAGAATTAGTTAAAAGTAAATAGCAATAACAAATACATGTTTGCTTTTGCTTGACTACTGGAAAATCTAATACTTAGGGCCTAACAATGTAATAACAATGGGGTATAGAAAGAGGTCGACTGGAATAATAAGGTGTATGGCACATTGTTGGCCTAAATAATGCTAACCCCACACACCTGGCAGGAAAAACAGCAGGGGACACCTGTGTGAGTAGGGCATTACCCCTCCCCTCACCACGGGCTCACCACCTACATTACCCAGTAGGCAAAAGGTTTTGACTCCTTCGATGCTGATATCTAGGTTTTGTCCAAGTTTTAATTTGTACAAATTATGGGAATATCCCCAGAGTTCGGTGGTTCGAATTATCAACTCTGGAGATTATTTTTTGTAAGGTGGCTGTTAGCACCATTGAACCTACAAAAGGATATTGTAAACTCCACCCAGTTCGGATCAGGTCCAATGATTGCATTTTAGTTCACAACAAACAATATGTGTATCATTGTTATTACAACTTGCCTGTTTGGTATTCTATACTAGACATAAAACAGAGTAAAGCCAACGCCCACACTACCTGCTATTGGCAGACAGAGGAGTACCAAGGTGCACCGCGCAGATTGCCTCCGGAAGTAATTGTCCGCAGTACCTCCTGGGACCACTTCCGGGTCAATCACTGAGACGGGGTCAGGGTGCCACAGAGGCTGCCTACCAGAGGACATTTTCCTCCCAGGGAGGGGGAGGGGGCCCCATCTTTGACACCAGGAAGGAAGCACATATGGGTTCAAAATAATGGGCTCCTGGCCCCACACACTCAATCCCACACACTATCCTTGGGTAACCCAACTACCACAGTACCAAATCCCCAAATCCAGCTCATTGCTCCCATACACAAAAATCAATTCAGCCTTTAATTATCGTCTAAAAATTCGTTAGTAATGTTGATCAACCAGTTGGTAATGTTAATGGAGTGCTTTGTGCCCATTGGGGGAAATCATCCACACTTTTCCATTATTCCACGCATCTATTAGAAAAGCTTTCTGACCTCATTAAGTCTTATTTCTCTAGTGCTAGGATATAAACATACCCATCACACACACCTATCACCCACACACATGTAGACCACATGATTAGATTTAGTCGGAGGGAAAAACAGAGAAATGTCTACAATGAGGCAGTGCATATTACTGCCAGCACTAATGTTGTTTAGAAGAGGCAACCTGGGCACAATGGCTCCATGATGGGCCCTCAGCCTCAGCCTCTCTCACTACCATCAACATGTGTAAACTACCAGGTAGTTTTTCCTCCTACACCATCTCTGGTATGATGCATCCCCCACCATTCTACCCTTAGAGCAAATAAGCAACACTCCTTCATGCTGACAGCAAAACAGTACATACATTATACAGCCACAACGCCCTGATCCGATGGAGGTTCATGGTTTAGGTAGGGGGTGGGGGGTACTCAGTATAGGTTATGTACCAACTGTGGTAGAGGTGTGATTAATCTTAGAAACGTGGGGCTGTCAATAACATGAGATCTGATAATCAGCACAGTCTTAATGCTTGTTACAGCTGCTATTGTAATAAAGATACCTAAACATTTCATACATTCATCTCATACAGGGCTGTAAAACCCACTAATATTTTATCATTAGAACACAACATTATTTCAAATTAACTTCTTCTCAATAACTTCTTATCTATATGGGAGATGCAACAACAATGCAGATTTTTGAGGAGGCTATCAAGTGACCAGAAATAGGCGTAGGGGACATGGTTTGCAGTTGGCACCTACTACCAAAGAGTCAGCCCCCCACGCAGATCTCATTGCTGCCCCAACATGGTGCTCAAATGGTGGGTAAATATTGGTACATGTCTCAGGTGACCTGGTGGACATGGGTGGTACCGGTGAAGATCAACAGGGGGCAGTTGTGTTATGAGCCCCTAATGGCCAGCTAGAATTATAAATTGTAGATGAACATGGTCAGCTAAACAAGGGCAAGCCATGAAATCGAGATTTTACATCAGGCAAGCAAACTATAAATCTGACTAGCATATATGTATACCTAAGGATTTATAAATATAGGGCTTGTCAGACCAACCTGCCTGTTGTACCTTGAATGCAGACAGCACACTCTCGTGAACATCTAACCAACTAAACTGATAGTGGCTTCAAAATGTAACATGTGAGCCAATGTGTATTCTGTAAAGGATTTGTCCTGACAGGTGCTGTATATCAAACTTCCAACCAAGCAATTGCAGGTTGCAAAATGCCAATCAGATTCCCAAATACTAAGTTGGCTGCATCATATCTCTTCTAAAAACTACTTTCTGCTAATACAATGATCCAGATTATATTCTTCTCAAGATGAATATAAAACACTCCAACTAAACTGCTGCCAGCTACACTATTTCAATAATCTGACTGAGTCACATCTATCTGATCCAAACCATCTAAAGGCCTCCATTATCAACCTGACCCTCTGTGACTGTCCATCCAAGGCTGCATGCCTTAGAAGCCATTTAGTGAAAGGATTGCCCGGTCCCTGCCCTTCAGTCAGTCCAGGTGGAATATTCAGTCGCTGGTGGGTGGACCACCTGATCGTGAATAAAAGAAATATGAACTGGTAGCCTCCAGTAGGGAGAGGGAGGCGGAGAAAGGGAAGGAGCAAGGAAGTATGATATACCATTTTATTATTCCATAAATTGTAACATATTTTGTATTAATCAAAGAAATATCTATGAAATTAATACATAGGTTGGTTCTAAGAGCTATAAGAGCGCTCAAACTTTACATAAGAGCGTTCATGCCCCACTGCACACCAGCCACAGTCAGTTAGACTAAGTTTATGACATCAAAAGGTCCGACCTAATGGTTCACTGCACAATATAATAAGAATAAGGGTCTCAGTGTGCGACCTCATGGTTCAATGCACAAATTAATAACTTGTAAGTGAATGCAACCGGCCGTCACGGGTGCCTGAGCACCGCTGACGCCGTCATGAGTGTCTGAGCACTCTAAGGACTGAACAATGGGTTACATAAGCACGACGCCATAACCTTCCGGTCGCTCTAGCGTCGCTCCTGAGCGACCTAGGTCAAATATCAAAAATTCTATGGAAAGCCCATAATTAGACGGTCAGAATGAGCCCAAGATCAAGGCTGAACTCCCAGTATTAAGGAAGTTACGCCATGGAGACTGAATCGACCTCCGAGTGAGCTACAGACAAACCGGCGGGAGTTACGCGCCTATCCAGCGGGCATTATAATCTTGGCACATTCAGCTCTGCGCATGCCCAAAATGGCGGTTATACAAGCATAAACGGCCGAGATATGAGGGTCTAAAGATGCAGAACCGACCAAGACAATGGGGGCCATAGCGGCGTCCATGGGGGTCCTTTGTCCCCCTGTGACACTTGAAAGGGTCCCCTCAAACAATTGTAGAGTTAGGCAGATGCTGCTGGCTCCAGTCAGTCTGGAGGTGCTTTTCCAAGATTTGCTACAAATAGCCTGTCTGCACCTCCAGGAAGAGACATCACCAAGAACCGCTCTAGAGGTAACATCTCCAGTCATCTCCTGCTACCTGCTATACCACTGCACTATGGTGAAACTATGCTAGACAGGCATTGGTTTCCTACCATTAGTGGCCAGAGGCTATCTTCTTCAAGACTTCCACCAGAGGGTAAAGCTATCCATTATTACATTATTCCTCTAAGCAGCAGGTCAGGAGCTAGGTGTGGGAACCCACCTAGAAGTATGCTGGACACTGCATTATTAATACCTCACAGGTGGAGTGGAACTGAACATTGTACTTTATAAATTACTGTATGTTTACTGTATGTACTAATTACCTACATACCAACTACTGTATGATTGATATTTCTTACATGTTGCCTAAAGCTGAATAAACCAGTGACAACTGGAAATAACACTATTTTATTATGAGCCTGATGTATTTACTCCTTACACCACTAGTCATATGATATTTCTCATATGACAACTTGATCATGCCAATTACTAGTATGACAAAGTGGTGGAGAACATCCTACTAAGATCCCATATCTCACAGGCTCATAAAATTTAAAGCTGGTAACACAACTAAAAACAATCATGCACACAGTAAGTTAAAGCTGGTACCGCAACTGGGAACAATCATGCACACAGTAAATTAAAGCTGGTACCGCATACACACAGTTAGACCCACTCCACCCACCCAGTGACCTTGACCTTGACACCATACCCACCAAGGTCACCAGTGAGATCTCCCACACATCAGTGAGATCTCCCACACATCAATGAGATCTCCCACACATCAGTGAGATCTCCCACACATCAATGAGACCTCTCACACAACAGTAAGATCTCTCATATATCAGTGAGGTCTCCCAAAACGTCAGTGAGGTCTCCCAAACGTCAGTGAGGTCTCCCAAACGTCAGTGAGGTCTCCCACACGTCAGTGAGGTCTCCCACACGTCAGAGAGGTCTCCCACACGTCAGTGAGGTCTCCCACACGTCAGTGAGGTCTCCCACACGTCAGTGAGGTCTCCCACACGTCAGTGAGGTCTCCCACACGTCAGTGAGGTCTCCCACACGTCAGTGAGGTCTCCCACACGTCAGTGAGGTCCACCACACACACATCAAAGCCTTATCAGTCAAGCTGGCAGAACAACACACAAAGACCTTACGTAGTCAGGGGCCTGTTGAAGAGGTCTCCCTCCCACCTAGATCTAGGAGGCCCACAGGAGGCAAACCAGCCTCCAATACAACAGTCCCACACTCAGTAGACCCCACACCTCCCACCCTGTCTACTCAGGGAACAACCAGTTCTCAGGGATCCAACATTTCCCAGGGATCTCTACAGGACGCCCAACTCACGCTATCTACCTCAGGGGAAGAAGGATCTGCCTCAGGGGGTGGATCCACACCCTCATCTAGATCCTCCACCCCAGCTCCAGCCTTTGACAGCCACTCCTCCAGAGACACCTCCCCCACACCCTCCATCATGGACACCGATGAAGGCCCCCAACCTAATCAGACAGCTGAGAAGATAAGGGCCTATGAGAAGGCCATCCAAGATGCAGTTATTGCCCTAGAGACCAACAAGTCCCAGCAGGAGGAAAGGGAGAGGATCCTCAACCAACAACTGGCAGAGAGGAATGCAGCAATAGATGCTCAACAGAAGGCCATGGAAGATCAGCGGAAGTCCCTAGAGAGACAACAACAACAGATAGCAGATCTCATGAAAATGGTATCATCCCAGACCCCACAGCCTCCCACACCTGCCATCACACCTGTTGTCACACCATCTGCCTCTGGATCCAAAGATGACATCATAATCTCCATGGTGTCCAACATGACCAAGCTCATAGACAATAAACAGCAGGACGACAGAAAGATCAGGATACATGAGGTAACAAAACCCAAAACCTTTTCACACCCATCACCACTCATGTCAACAGCATTATTCATTGATCACAAATTCCCAGAATATCTGAAGGATAAGTACAAAGTGACAGACAGTGACACCATGGTAACATATTTACCCAAGTACCTCGAAGGACAAGCACTAGCTTGGTTTGAATCCTTCAGGGAGAGTGCCACACCTGATATGTTGACATGGACCAATGTAGTGAGTAAATTAAAAGAGTATTTTGCTACTCGAGACAATATAATCTCAAGGACTGCACTCCGTGCACAAAAGATAGACGAACCTGTTCTAGACTATGCATGCCATCTCAGGAAAGTGTGTAATGCCCAACGCCAGAACGATGAAACCCTAAGCAAGGCATTTACCCAAGGCATGAGGCCCTGGATCTCTATAGCTCTTGAGAACAAGAAAATAGACTCTTTTGACCAAGCCCTAGACCTAGCCCTAGAGGTTGAGACCCAAGAGAGATCTAGGAAGGTAAGGGATGCAGAAACCAACCCACAGCCTACTAAGAAAAAGGTCCAGGAAATCAGCACTAGTTCAGATGAAGATGTTAACCTAATGTCTAGTGCCCATGTAAGGCAACAGGAAGCTAAGGTTGCATCAAGAGACCCTACCGGTAGATACAGAGGAAATAACTATGACCCCAACTACCAATCCAATAGAGGTAGAGGTAGAGGGGGCAACAACAACAACCGGGGGGGTCACAACAGTAGGAAAGACAACAGCTCTTCCAACTCCAACAATGGTAACTCTTCATACAGTGATAGGAGAGACAGAACCCCAAGTAATGGCAGATCCTATAATAATCAAGGATCCAACAGTAGGAGCCAGAGTCCACATAGGAACTACAACTCTGGATCCTACAACAACAGTGGATCCTACAACAACAGCCAGGGTTCAAACAACACTGGATCCTATAGTCAAGGATCCAACAGTAGGGGCCAGAGTCCACATAGGAACTACAACAGTGGATCCTACAACAACAATGGCGCCTACAACAATCAGAGATCCAACAACTCCGGTCAATACAGCAACTCTGGTCAATATAACCAGGGTTCCAACCCACGCCAGGAGGATTACAAACCTGACACAAGAGGTTACCAGGGGAACCAACAAAGTAACCCCCAAATACCACCTCATGTGATGGATCAAATCTCCAAACTCCTGGTGGCAAGCATCTCAACCACCCCACAGAACCAGGAAAACTAGGATGTCACAGTGCCGATGGGCCAGTGCACTGTGACACCCCAAATACAAACAATCAATCAGGATTAACAAAGATCCAACCAGAGACAATTGCTAGTGCCAATCTACCATCTAACAGACAGAGACGTCCATCAGTGATACACATCACCCCACCAGATTCATCATCAAAGGATACAGGTGAGAGTACCAAGCTTTCTATTGTACTTCTTCAAAATGGCTGTATCAATGCAAATCTATATGATGTTTCAGATGTACAATGTTTGGTTGATACAGGTGCTACTATCACCTGTGTCAGACAATCATTCCTCATGGATCTCCAAAAGAGATTCCATATCCAACTGAGGAAATCTAAAATCAACATCCACTTGGCAGATGGATCGGTGTGTCATGTTAGACATTCAGCTATGCTGAACTTTAGAATCCAAGGTGTCAGATTCCAATACCAATTTGCTGTAATACCCAACCTCACACAGCCCATTGTACTCGGCACAGATTTCTTAAGCACTACAAAATCTCAAATTGAATTTAATGTTGATCCTGAACAAATTCTCAAACCCATTAGGGCAGTGAGGGATTTTACCATCCCTCCATTCTCTGAACTTGCAGTATTGGGTAAGGTCACATCTACTCAATCACTGCAAGGCAAAACTGGAGTAGTAGATAACCTCCAAAGAAACAACAATGCCCCATATCTAGTTCAAAGGGCAGCAGTAACCCCCAGGGAAAATAACAAACATCCCCTAGTGTTACTCAACACCAGCAGGCGCCCACATAAAATCAAAAAGGGTGCCATCATAGCTCTATTTCAGGAAGTCAAGGAATCTGATTTAGAAAAACCTCAACAGGTGTCAGACACTACCCCACACACTGATCAATCCATCTCAGCCATACGGCCTGAGGATGTAACTCAATTCAGTGACACAGACTCAGACTGTGAGTCCACATATGCTGACCCTGAACCCAACTCAATCAGACTCTCTGAAATAGCTGCTATACATAGTGAGGCACATGACCTCGAGCCAGAATTGGAAGAGAATGTTCCACCAAAATCTGTGCTCACATCCAAAGATCAGCATGATAGATTAAAATCACTGCTGACCAAGTATGATGATGTATTTGTAGGAAAAGATGGAGACATTGGTGCCACACACCTGTATACACACTCAATACATGTAAAACCTGAGGCAGTACCATGTCATTTCCTACCATATAGACAAACACCAGAAAAACAGGCCGCTATAGGGGAAGAGTGTGAAAGGCTAGTACAACAGGGCATTCTGAGAGAATGTGCCGAGGGCCCCTGGGCCTCCAGATCCTTTTTAGTACAAAAATCATCGGGAGGCCATCGGCTCGTCACAGATTTTCGTTATTTGAACCAGAACACGATAAATCAAGCCTTATCTACACCCCGGGCCGATGACACTCTAGACATGATAGGGTCACTCAGACCAAGAGTATTCAGTAAGCTAGATGCCCAACAGGGATTTTTTCAAATTCCTATAAGACAGGAGGATCAGCATAAAACCGCATTCATAGCAAATGACAAAAAATATGTCTATGAAAGGATGCCGATGGGTTTAGCGACGGCACCGGCGGGATTCTGCCATCTAGTCACATTAATTCTGAACAAACTCAAGTACAAATGTGCCCTACCATACCTAGATGACATATTGGTATTATCACCATCAATCGAACAACACTTCCATGACCTGGAAGATGTGTTCAACAGCCTAAGAGTTGGTAAACTCAAACTGAAGAAATCAAAATGTGAATACTTCATAGACAGAATAGACTTCTTGGGAATGAGAGTCACACCCATGGGACTGCAACCATCTCCCACAAAGGTGGAATCAATCAAAACCTTCCCAACACCAAAATCAGTCAAAAATGTCCGATCCTTCACAGGCCTATGCCAATACTTCAAAAAGTTTATCAAAGGTTATGCCCAAATTGCTAGACCATTATATGATCTACAGACACATCTCAAAGCATTTGTCTGGACAGAAGAGGCAGATAATGCTTTCAAAACATTAAAGCATGCCCTCTGTACCAATGCTCTTCTCAGATATCCAAACTATGAGAAAGAGTTCAGTTTGGCAACTGATGCTTCCAATGTGAGTTTAGGAGCTGTACTCTCACAGAGAGATAATGAAGGAGTGCTCAGACCAGTAGCCTTTGCAGGTAGAACCCTCTCAAAACATGAGAGAAATTACAATACCACAGAGAGAGAACTACTGGGAGTAGTGTATGGAGTATTACACTTCAGACACTATCTAGAGACCAGACACTTCCAACTATACACAGACCATGCAGCCCTAATCCCACTATTAACCAATACAGGACTCACACATAGATGGGCCAGATGGGCTCTAGACATACAACAATTTTCATTCACCATCCAACACGTGAAGGGTGATGATAACACACCACCAGATGCTATGTCTAGAAGAGAATACCCAGACTCTGGACCCATGACTAACCCTCCACCCCCACCAAGGAGAGTTAGAGCAGCCAGTAGAACCAAGTTTGCAAAAGTAACAAAGAAAGTACCATTCAAAAGGGATGATCCACCCAACACCATTGAAAGGCCAGAGACACCCATTAGGGGTATCTTGAAGCAATCTACACACTATGTGTTTTGCCACTGTGAGAGAGAATACTCACAACTCTTTCCAGATAATGACTTCGAGCCTATTGAATTCTCATCACTCAATCAGATAGTGAAGGCAACTCCTAAGGAGCCACCCTTCACCCCACCTGACTCAGACGATGAAGATCCAGAAGACACAATATATGCTATTACTCAAGCAACTTCTAAATCAGTCAGATTCTTTGAACCAATGCAGGGAGAGGAAACACCAAACCATTTGTGTCCTATGACCACACGCTCAAAGACTAGAGAAATGATTCAGGAGGGCACACCAAAACCCCCCACACAATCACAAACTATTCTAAATGAGAAAAAGGTCACAGGAAACAAACCTACCAAAACCCCACCGGCCAGGAAAAATGTCACAAAAGACACTGCATCTACTAAGTCAAAGAACTCTGAGACAAAGAAGAATGACAAAAAGCAAATTGTGCCTTTAAAGAAAAAGGTTGCCACTCCCATTAAGGCGAAAATAGGCCCTCCAAAGGAGCCTACACACCAAAACAAGAGTGACACACCCCAACAAAAGGCACAAGATAGGCCAATAGTCGATGAAAAAGAAAAAGAAAGAGACAGAATAAAACAACATGTGCTAGATATAAATCAACTACTGGATCAGATTCCCGACACATCCATCTCAGGAACAAACCTTGGCTTGGAACAAAGGAAAGACAAGGACCTATTGCCCCTCATACAGTATCTTGAGGATGGGACCTTGCCTGCACCAAAAGCACAAGGAAATAGAATCATCAACCAAGGCCAGACATACACCTTGGTAAATGGTACATTAGTCCATATATGCCCCATAAATTGGAGAAAAACCAATACTGTACCACTTCAAATTGTTATACCACAGCAATGGGTAACAAGTACACTACAGTATTTCCATGACTCACCTACCGGCGGCCATCTTGGTTCAAGTAGGATGCTGTCAGCACTCCGACCTAGGGTATATTGGAAGTCTATGCTAGCAGACACAACAAAATATGTTTCCACCTGCCACACATGCCTCACAGCAAAAAGGCAAGTACACTCACACAAAACACCAATGACAGTGAGAGAGTACATGACTTCACCAATGAAGTTCCTAAACCTAGACGCGGTGGGACCACTTCCCACAACTGCCAGGGGAAATAAACATATACAAGTCTGCATAGATTATGCTACCAGATATGCAACAGCTTGGGCTACTACTGACTTAAAAGCTGAGACAACAGCAGCAGAGTTCTACAAGAATATAATTTGTCATCATGGAACACCAGCCACTCTTCAAACAGACAATGGAACATGTTATACAGGTGCAAAGTTCACAAAATTAACTAAACACCTCAAGATCAAACATAAATTCTCCTCACCATACAGGCCACAATCAAATGGGCTTGTAGAGAGATTCAATGCTAGCATAGGCACAGCACTCAGAGCATTCTGCTCAAAGCACCAAAACAATTGGGATTCATTTATTGAACCCATAACCTTTGCATTAAACAACACTGAATCCCAAACCACAGGATTCACCCCTTTCTTCCTACTCCATGGAAGAAACCCAGCCACCCCAATGGACTTAGGGCTGGGAATACAGGAAGACATATCCACAGTAGCAGACCATGTAGCTAACATGATAACAAATCAAGATACCTCTAGGAGGAAAGCTATAGAAAGGGTCGCCAAGCTACAAAAGGAAAGAAAGGATAGATATGATAAGAAACTTACACCACAGGAAATCAAGGTCACCGACATGGTGTACCTAAACATACCAAGAATCCTGACCAACACAGAGTGTAAGAAACTTCAACCCCTTTTTATGGGACCATATGTTGTAGTAGATAGACCTAGTCTGACAAGTGCCAAACTCAAAAACCTGGACACCAATCTATTGGTGGCCAGACCAGTGCACATAGACAGACTGAAAAAGGTTGTGGCTGTCAGAAACAATGAATTTGCACACAGGCTTATTCCACATGAGGCCAAATACTACAGCAAAATTGTAAGGAACAAAAATGATATCACCCTTACAAGAGAAACCACAGGCATAGGCCCTATCAAGCCTAGGCCTGCACACCACATACTAAGGAAGACATCTAGGTGTGGTGCAGTTTCAAGAAATTAGAAACAAGATTGAGATACCAAAAGACATAAGATTTTCAAAATGTATTACAAATTCTCTTCATCCACACATAAGACATGTGTGACTGATAATGAATTACTATGTACATAAAGCCAATCAAATTTGTAAATATATCAGTAGGTTATTGCCTCTGAAAGGGTCAAAGACTGGGACCCCCCAAGTAAAGCAGACATGAAGTCTAAGAAGAGTAAGGGTAACACAATGGAGTGTCTAAAGCCTAATCCCCACATGAAAGAGCGCGCTATGCCAACACAGCAGTCTATAGAGATCAATTGACCTTATAAGCTACACTCAGACAACTGTCTAGACGGTCATGAATGGCTGTCCTGGATGACAGGAGGAGCTAATTACCAGTACACAGATTACACAATAGAACCCCTCAGTTGCAGACACTGGAGATTAGGTACATGACTCCAGAGAAACAATACCAGGCCCACAATGGATGTGGGTAGGGTAGGCTACATAAGAAGCACTGTGGACCATAGCCCACCATCAGTCTTCATCCAGCTGCAGTCTGGAACACAAGTCTACAGGACCCCACTTGGGAATTAGCCAGCCCACTTCTCCATTAGGAGAGACTGCACTAGGATAAAGAACACACCTACTTCACCTTCAACCTGACCTTACCATTTACTGGTCAACCTCTATAGACTCACCGGACATATTGCCAAGACAGCTCAATCTTGCAAAGGTACAGTTTGAACCACTTCATTTAAAGTGTTACACCATACACTTAGACTTTACCAGCACCAAATCACTACAAATTTGACAAGACTTTAAACAGCAAACTTGCTTTACACAAGCACCATGGGGAGACTGAGAGTTTCACCCATACTGCTAACTATGCTGTTATTATATACTATAAAACCACTTACTGCAGGCTATACACCTGTGGTGAGACAAAACATAGGAGTAGTATTCAAACCTAGCCCTCAACCATTGGTCAATGGACATACAACCACAACACTGTTGTTAGCTATTCCCTACAAGATACCTCGGGCACCCGTTACCCAAGGATCCATAAGGGATAGAATACTCCATTTGACCACTCCTACTCTACAAGATCATACCTCTGGCCAAATTATCCAACAAGCTAAGGAGCTAGACACCTTGCTGGAAATTGCAGACAAGGAGATAAATGAAACACTAGCCTCCATCAAATTGTTCTTATCCAACCCCATAAACACATTGGACAAGGCCAAAAGAGAGGCCATACTGGGTTTTCTAGCACCCCTGTTTCGCGGTGTGCTAGGTCTAGCCACAGTAGAAGATGTAAACCAAGTAATGGGACAGCTCAAGAACATAGATGAAATACTAAGAAAATTTGCTAAACAGGATCAGGAAGCAGCTAATCTCATTGAAAAGATCACAGACAGACAAGATAAGTTTGTCAAAGCATACATCCAAGATAAGAAGGTACTGGACAGCACAATCAACACCATAGGTGACACCGTCAACCTGTGGGCCTCTAACATGTCCAGGTCACTTGACTCATATTCAAGGCACGAGAAAACTCAAAGGGAGAAAATGCAAGTATTAAATGATGCATTAATTATCATAGCAGCAAGAATGAATACAGTTCAATCACTGCAAAGGACAAATGCAGCCCTGAGGATGCTATCATCAGGAATCCTAACCCCTGATATAGTACCACCCTCAGACCTCGCTAGATACCTAGTTGACATTAATAACAAACTTAGGATTACACACCCTGGAGCACAAGTCGCAATTAATGACTTAGATTTCTATTATTCACAGAAGCTGACCTCATACACTTACTCAGCTCACCATATATATATTCATCTGGACATTATAATTCAATCTACCACCTCGACCTTCAAACTGTACCAAATGATCACATCACCCATGCCTATAGATACACAGGAGACCCCCACCAGAGGAGTCACCAAACTACAAACCACAACTGAGTTTCTAGCAGTATCTTACGATGAATCATTATTTATCGAATTGGACTCAGCAGATATGCAGGCATGTGAAGGTACTACAGTAAAGGTATGCAGAGATGTAAATGGTAGAATCTATAAACACAGGCCTACATGCCCTGTAGCCATTTTTACTAACCAGGCTCAACAGATTAAGGAACATTGCAAGTTTACAGTTTCACCACTGCAAGCACCTACCACCCATGCTATTTCCATTTCTGAAGATGAGTATCTGGTCACTACTAATGAACCCCATTACTTTATCAACTGCCATGGTAAAACGTCTGAAACTCGGAAGGCCCAGTCCTACTCAATCATAGGTGTACCCTGTGGGTGCACGATCAGTGTAGGAGAATTTTCTCTTCCAAACACAAGGTTGCCCTGTAACTCAACCTTATCATTTCATTACATTCTCAAGACAATTAATTTACCATTCATGGCAGCACTTAACAAAATTTCTGAAACCAAACCAGATGAAAGAGAGAATCTTCCAAATTTCCCAGTAGTAAACCTTTCTAGAACCTTAGAAAAACTACAGGAAAATCCAATCATGGATGATATTACTCAACTAAATTTAGAGCCCTTTGCTAAAACAGTATTAAAAGATGCCTCCAACCTTAATAAGGAAATGGAAACGCGCTACGAGGAATCATACCTACGTCGAGTTACAGAGCATCCAATCTTCCAAAGCTTAGCACTCATCCTAGGGATATCAGCTCACATTTTTATAGTATACATACTACTCAAATTATACAGACTAGGAGGAACTGTAGCCTACCTGCCTACAGCCAAAGCATTCAGACTAGTCACCGAGCTGCCCCTACACAAAATGCTCCCAGATAAGAATCCTACCAAACTAACCCCTACAGAGGAAACCCACACCCCTTTCCTCACAATTCAGGAAACCCACACCCTGATAATTGCTATATTATTCACCCTGACCATCTACTCAGCCTACAGAATAATGAAGTACCTTAAGAAATTTGCACAGACACACTGTGGCAAGAAAAATGTGGCCAAGCGCACAAACCCCACAATATATTTTAAAATATATTGTGGAGACTCAAACTTCGCGCTACCCTTGAGGCCAATACCACATGAATTTGATGAGATTAAATCAGCAGCTGCCCCTACCTATAAGGATATAGTGGTTAAAACCTTCCCACTACCTAAGGCTATATTTACCTGGAATGGACCAGCAGTTATAACAACACAGAGAGGAGAATTTGCTTATCACCTCCCTCAGGTGATACACCTACCTTGGCGCACTAGGTTCAGCACTATACCAGCCCTTAAAAACAAAGGACTGTACTACTCCATGCTTCTCCAGAATGATTGGGGCACCAGCCCGGTGACCATGACAGCACTGGAAAATACAACAGATATAATTATTGACGAACAACAGGAGGAGACCGCAAGGTCAAACATGCAGACTATTGCTAATTTTCTAAACCACCAGCCCTCCCCGGTGACTGTGGAAACAGCCTAGACTGCCCACAGCCTAGGCTGCCCCCCCAGTCCATCACCAGGAGACAACACATCAGAGACAGTATTCAGAACTTTTCGGACAATTTGCCGGCCCTGAAAAGGGCCTTTGGGATGGCGGGTTTTTACACCCTAGGTTTCAGTCAGTCGGGATCCTACCACAGATCCTCGGGTTCAACATCAATGGGAGAGTCCGGGGCCGAGTCCGAGCCATACATATGGCCGTGATCCTGCTCCCACTCAGCGAGCCGGGCCTCCAGCATCCCCAGCCCATACTCGGCAGCCGTGGATGGATTCCCGGATGCCGCAAGATCGAGGAGGGATGCCGCCAACAAATAATCCCATAGCACTCGCTCCCGCGGCCCTAGGTTATAATCCATGGGCCAGAAACCCATACTGCCCAAGGCCCTAGTCAGAAGGGCCACAGTGGCCCCCCGACGCAAGGCTGAGCCCAGGAAATAATGGCAGGAGTAATTACAGACCATCACATCACCATGCTCTATGATCTCTTTGAAGTTACTCACTATGTACCCATAATGGATGGTCTGGTTAGACTCAACCAGGGCCCTAGCTGGACTCCCCACCTCCATCACCTGGGGGACAGGCAGAGCAAAGAGAGCTTGTAGGTGGGCCATGGTACTACAGCAGTGACTTCCAGAGAGGAACTGATGCTCCAATACCAGCCACACACTCCTTAAATGGACACACACACACCCCCCCCCCCCACCCTGAACTGTCCACTGACACCAAGCTAGGCACTGCCACAGACACATGCCAAAATCTGGCACCTAACACCTCAAGTGCCACCACTGCATGAGCACACCAGGGAGGAGACTCACATCTCACTCCTGACACACCTCCACTGTCAATGAAATTATCAAAGTATTAGAAAAAAAAAAATTATATACACAGCCACTTGTTGATGTATAATATGAAAATCTATGGTATTCTCACAAAATCAATGATTAATGCGCGCATATACGCGCAAAATTGCGAAATTGCAAATTACAAATTGTAAAATTGTACAAATCTAACATTAATATACATGAATGCAGGTAGATAACTAAGACAGTTTTTGTACCCACCAGCACTTGTATACTATGCCAAGGTTTACTTAAAGTAACACACTTTAGGTATCCAAGAAAATTGTTGGAAAAATGAATGAAAAAAAAAAAAAAAAAATTGTTGAGAAAATTGTTGACATAAAACATGTTTACTTAAGATACTCACCAAATAAATCTCTTTCAGGGACACATACTCAAAAGGCTAGGGGAATAGTCAATTAAGCAGCGGCCCACTGCCGAAATTGCCAATTAATACACCCATATAGCAAAATCAATGAGTAACTCAGAGACAAACAAGCCTATTGTACATGAAGTACTTTGTTTTTCCGGCCCTCGGAAAAATTTGTCTCAAATCCCATAAATTGAATAGTGTAATCTAGATTGTACGTTTGTACCCAATTTGCACACTAAAATTGTATGTTTGCACACCAGATTGTACGCTCGTACCCAATTTGCACACTAAAATTGTATATTTGCACACCAGATTGTACGCTTGTACCCAATTTGCACACAAAAATTGTATGTTTGCACACCAGATCGTACGCTCGTACCCAATTTGCACACTAAAATTGTATGTTTGCACACTAGATTGTAAGTTGTATCCAATTTACATTTGAATTATATGTTGCACATTATACTGTATGTCTGTACCCAATTCATACACTGAAGTCAGATTTTTAGAAAATCAACATTTCTATGTGTATCCAAGCTGTACGCAAAATTATATTTGTACATACAGAAACTATCAATTGAACGCAAAATTATACACTGGCAGACTAAAATTGCCAAATGCACGCGAAATTATATATTTGCACACTAAAATTGCCAAATATACGCGAAAATTATATATTTGCACACTCAAATTGCCAAATGTACGCGAAATTATATATTTGCACACTAAAATTGCCAAATATACGCGAAAATTATATATTTGCACACTTAAATTGCCAAATGTACGCAAAAATTATATATTTGCATACTGAAATTGTCAATTGAACGCAATTACACGCGAAATTGTAAAATTGCACACTGAAATTGTCATTTATGTTCAATTTGCACGCTAAATTGAATATTAAATGCCAAAATTGCACACTATTTGCCAAATTGTATGTTGTACATAAAAATGGAAAATTGTACCCAAAATTGATGTTACATAAGCAAATAAGCTCTGGTATAGTAAGATATAGAAACTCGGAAATGTACTTATACCCAGGAGAAAATTGTTTATACTGACAAAGCTCTACCACAAAAATTGCATTTGAAGCACTCCCCATTACTTCAAATCCTCTTACAAAACAGTATATAACTCCAAAAATAAGGTAAAAATTGTATAAATTGTACATTCCCTCGGCGAAATGACGGAGTTTCGCATTCTTTCGGGGGAGAGGGAGTATTCTATGATATACCATTTTATTATTCCATAAATTGTAACATATTTTGTATTAATCAAAGAAATATCTATGAAATTAATACATAGGTTGGTTCTAAGAGCTATAAGAGCGCTCAAACTTTACATAAGAGCGTTCATGCCCCACTGCACACCAGCCACAGTCAGTTAGACTAAGTTTATGACATCAAAAGGTCCGACCTAATGGTTCACTGCACAATATAATAAGAATAAGGGTCTCAGTGTGCGACCTCATGGTTCAATGCACAAATTAATAACTTGTAAGTGAATGCAACCGGCCGTCACGGGTGCCTGAGCACCGCTGACGCCGTCATGAGTGTCTGAGCACTCTAAGGACTGAACAATGGGTTACATAAGCACGACGCCATAACCTTCCGGTCGCTCTAGCGTCGCTCCTGAGCGACCTAGGTCAAATATCAAAAATTCTATGGAAAGCCCATAATTAGACGGTCAGAATGAGCCCAAGATCAAGGCTGAACTCCCAGTATTAAGGAAGTTACGCCATGGAGACTGAATCGACCTCCGAGTGAGCTACAGACAAACCGGCGGGAGTTACGCGCCTATCCAGCGGGCATTATAATCTTGGCACATTCAGCTCTGCGCATGCCCAAAATGGCGGTTATACAAGCATAAACGGCCGAGATATGAGGGTCTAAAGATGCAGAACCGACCAAGACAATGGGGGCCATAGCGGCGTCCATGGGGGTCCTTTGTCCCCCTGTGACACTTGAAAGGGTCCCCTCAAACAATTGTAGAGTTAGGCAGATGCTGCTGGCTCCAGTCAGTCTGGAGGTGCTTTTCCAAGATTTGCTACAAATAGCCTGTCTGCACCTCCAGGAAGAGACATCACCAAGAACCGCTCTAGAGGTAACATCTCCAGTCATCTCCTGCTACCTGCTATACCACTGCACTATGGTGAAACTATGCTAGACAGGCATTGGTTTCCTACCATTAGTGGCCAGAGGCTATCTTCTTCAAGACTTCCACCAGAGGGTAAAGCTATCCATTATTACATTATTCCTCTAAGCAGCAGGTCAGGAGCTAGGTGTGGGAACCCACCTAGAAGTATGCTGGACACTGCATTATTAATACCTCACAGGTGGAGTGGAACTGAACATTGTACTTTATAAATTACTGTATGTTTACTGTATGTACTAATTACCTACATACCAACTACTGTATGATTGATATTTCTTACATGTTGCCTAAAGCTGAATAAACCAGTGACAACTGGAAATAACACTATTTTATTATGAGCCTGATGTATTTACTCCTTACACCACTAGTCATATGATATTTCTCATATGACAACTTGATCATGCCAATTACTAGTATGACAGAAGGACACAGATGAGAGAGGGTGAACGGTGATTCATTTTGAGCTGAGGGCTAATGGAGAAGGTGGAGGTGGTGTGTGTGGGGGTGTGTGAGGCACAGGTATTGCACACTTTCAGGGCTGCAAAGTGCAATATGCTCTCTGGTCGGCATGATGCATCAATGCGGGAGGGTGTTGCTTCTATAGTAAAAGGAAGAGCTGGCTAGAAATGCCCTCTTTCAAGTCCTTTCTTTTCATGTAGCTATAACTTGTCCCTTTTGTTGCTCACAAGTGGTCATTCAAGTATGGTGCTAAAAAAGGGGGATTTGAGTAGGTACCTAGTTGGGAGAAGTCAGTCAGTATAATATACTATAGAGCATGTGACATGAGTAGGTACCTAATAGTGCAGCTCTCTCTGTTTTAAACAAGGCAGGTGACTTTTCAGACTCATGTAGTGAGTGCAAGTTGAATGGTGAAACAGAGTGTGACTTCTTTTGAAAAGAGGGTACCTACTGACAGCTCTTTTTACCATAGGAGCAACACGCTCCGGGGTTACTTTCATCCATCAGCATTGCATTGTTGCATCATGAAAACAAAGGAACATGAAACGATGGCAGCATGCAGCCCTTAAAGGGTTATGGTACAGAGTAAGGGGCATCCTCTGTCTATTGCCACCACAGATGCTGCCTCCACTGTCTCCACCCTGGAGGAGGGGTATTTTCGTTCAATCTCCTTAGATATGGGTTCTGTTACAGCTCTGGTCTCCTGTGATGTCTTATGTGGATCCTGTGTGTGACTATTATAGAGATTAGTTTTCTTGTGAAGATGTGAAGGATCAGGAATGGTAGGAAAATCATAAAAGCTGACCCATGATCCAACTTTCCTATATGAATTTCGGATGGTGAATATTTCCCCTGAAATATAATCAATGAATAGATGAGGGATTGAAGAGACAGGAATTCATAGGACAGGAATTCTTTGGCTTCTTTCCTTAAATGTTAGACCTAAGATAAGCAACCCTCATATCAATACACCGTCTAGATGCACCATACCTTAGGGAGTGGTCATTATTTATCAACAGGGGGGGTGGTGGGTTTTCGCGCGGATGCGCGGAAATCTTTTATGCCCCCCCCCTTGATGGCAGTCGAAATCTTTTGCACCCCCCTGCGCCGCAGGCGCGGAGAGTTTTCGCGCCCCTCTTTGATCTATAGTAGTGCTCGGGCTTTTTTTGCTAAAAAGAGGGTGAATTTTTTTAGCCCCCCCCTCAAGAGGGGTCAAATTTTTTTTAGCCCCCCCCCTCAGGAGGGGTCTGAAAATTTTACGCCCCCCCTCAAACCCACCACCCCCCTGTTGATAAATAATGACCACTCCCTTACCTGTAAGGCCCCTGACCAGGAATATTCATTAATCGATGAGGCAAAGCCTCAGGTAGGACCTGGTACTGTGATAGCTCTGGTTATTTATAGAATCTGCTCATAAATGTCATGCACAGGAGGAAACTGATTCTGTCAGTCAGTGAAGGCTGTCTACTATTGTAAGACATGCAAGTACATATAAACAGCCAACACAACCATATAGCGTGTGCATGTAAGCACGTGTTTTCTATCCTCCTGCTTATAGCCAATACTAGCATTTCTTTATGATAACCAGCCTTAGAATATCAATCTACAATACAGGAAAGAAAAATAAATGAAGAAAATGAGACAGTTGGCGTCACTGTAGCTTACAAAAGCATACATGAAGGTCCACCCCTATCCCCCAGCCCACTAGTCACCCCCTCCCTGTTTCCTCCTATCTTTGCCACCAACGCCGCGAACCACGAGCAGGAAATTGAGTGTGAAGGAATAGCATGTTTGAATGAGGAAAGAAGGCCTTCTGCCCTATCGATTGGGTAAGTTGGTGTGGCCAAGCGTGTGCATTGATAGTGTGTGCAGGGTGTGGGACAGACTGCTTTTCTGGCATTTCTTTTTGTCTGCCAGCTTCTAACACACACCACCCCCACCCTCAGCCTCCTACCTTTAACCATTAAAGAGTTTTATCATTTCTCCAGAGTCTTGTTCTCATGTCAACATGATGCGCCAATGCAATTAATGCTGGAGAGTAGCCTGCACTGGTGCATCAAGACGAGCCATGGTGGCGCATGATGTATGGATGCAGCAGTGGTAATTTGAATTACCTACCACGGCTACATCCATACATTATAGTGTAAAAATACGCCATGTGTTCCTTAGAGGGTTAACCTTTGAGAAGTGAAATGCTTCCCCAAGGAGCAGGAGGGGGCTGGTTTCCCGGTGGTCCTGGCAGGTTGAGAAAGGAGTGATTCTATGGAGCTGCTCTTGTGGTCCCCAGCTGCTCCGAGCAGCTAATGTGGTATTGCAGTAATAGTAGAAGCCCTAGTGCACAGAGGTGGTGCACCAAACTGAAATATAATACCATTTCTTCTATATTTACGACCACTTAATTAACCCTTTGAATCTACATACTGCATATACACAGTATTGTAGAACCGAAATACTGGGACTTATACCACGTTGGGACTTCCTTAATAAAATCCTATATAAAAGGGGCTAACCACAGTATACAATATAATTATATAATTCTGCTTTTTACATGTTTTGTAAATATACCGTCCTTGTTACTAATGTTGGTTTGTATTTGTTTCCAGGTGAGTACAAGCAGTGATTGACCAGTATGTGGAGGTATTACAGGTAGGGTCTAGCTTGGATAAAGCCCTTCTTTATAAAGCGCCATACAAGGGGCTGCTGTGTATTGGTATATCAATTTGATATAGAGAGGTTGTATATATGGGATTTCACCTAGAATTACAGATATTATGTGATTGCCATTTATTAATTGTGGACGTTTAGGCTGCATAAACCCATAGTGTTCTCAATCCTACAGTTAGTGCCAGTATTAATGAATGTTGCACATAGGCTATGTCATAGCGGAATATTGTAACAGGAGATTGCCACAAATAGACACATAACACGAAACCAGGGTTGTTCTCCTTTGTTGGAAACAAACGATAACAAAAAGAAAGATCTACTATAGGAAGAAAGATCTACACTGAAAAAAAGTCTTCCTGACAAAATGACATGTATACCCATGTCAACTTGATTTGACACAGAGAGCACATGTCATTGGGACATATGCACATATGTCACCATGACAACTGTAGCACACAGTAATCCTCATATGATTTGACATGCCTTAAAATGCCATGTCATCTGTGAGTTGACTAGGGTCACGGCCATGTCGAAGGCACTTGACATGTGATGGTTTGACATACATAATTGTTCTAGGATATTCCACTAGATGGGGCAAACAACTATTTTGGTATCAGGATTAATCACTACCAAGAGGTACTACCAACACTTGAGGTATTTGATGCATCTGTGTCATTTTGTTTTCATGAAGAATAGATCACTAAAGTTTGTAAATACTTTCAATGAATAGTAGTGAATTCTATTTCATTGTTAAATTTGCATTTGTTATTGAATATCAAAATAGACACCCACAATCCTGAATTCATCAACAGGAGAGGCTAGACACCTTATGTGTGGGTCGGTAAAAATACCAAAAGATTGTATGCTAACCCACTATCTATTATCACAGTATCTACAGTACATGGAGGCATATGGCATTGCCATGCACCTCCATGCCCTTGTCTTATGGACTGCATAGAGGTCCTCAGGCAAGAAAAAGTTCTGTAGATAGGAAAAAGTGCCTTGTTGTTGCAGGCCCGTGGGGCTATGATATCCCCTGCCTTCTATTATAGACTTGCCTTGATTGACCCATTGGTACATAGGGCTTCTGCTCTTGACCATTACACAATTGTCGCACAGTATTACCTAGTACCCAGGTGCATGGATCAGGAATATGTGACGTGTCTTCATTACGCATGTCAAGTGGAGTTGACGAACTAAATGTAAGGGCATCAACCTAATTCGACATGCCTTCATACATGTCATGTGGGAGACAAATTATGACCAGTGCAGTATGTGTCAAAGTGATCAGTGTTCTTCTCTCTGTGTACATTGTATCGTGTTATCTGCCTATAAAGCAAGCTAGACAATTTTATGGATTGTTTGGTCAGTGTGCTCTTTTTCTAAGGCCCCACACAGGAGCTGGATTTATCCAGGATGGAATGGACTGTTCTGTGATGACAGAGAAGCTTTGATCCCTGTGTGAGGTTTTAGAGCAGGGATCTGATGACCCTCAGCATACAGAGTCAAGGAGGTAAATACAGGGATTATAGCCCTCTATGGGGCTTAGTCCCCTTTAGGGGCCACATAGTGCCTGCAGGCAAGATACATTAGATGATCAATGCAGAGCTGGTGGGGCTCTTCATTATCATTGCTTTGGCACATCATATCTAGGATAAGAACAGGTAGGGTCTGATGCATGAATGTACCAATAATGAGTCTATTGTGTCCATCCATCAGGATGACAAAATATTGGGCATAGTGGTTTTGATGCACAATGCAGCCCAGAAGAGCTTAAGAGAGAACATTAGATGACGATGGGATAGAGCGGTATATTGAATCACAATAGGCCTACCTGACAAGCCATTGTTAACCCTTTGCCTGCCGACTGTGCATTAATGCACTACCACCAGTAACACCAATATTGCATTAATGCACTATCAGGGAAGTTCTCCCTACGGCCCATAGTGCGTTAATGCACTACCATGGAGAGCACTATTTATCTTTATTTTTCCAAATAGTTGTTTTGGATTTTGAAAGTGAAATATTCATCCTATCAAGATGAAATTTTCAGGACGTATAGATTATATCATTAATAATATTATCCACCTTATTCTTATGTAAAAATAATCTTTTCTATGGTAGTGTACTCTACTGCAAAAATCAATTTTGTACATTATTGTCAGAAATGGCTGGCATTGGGTGAGTTTGACGTGTGCAGAGTGCAGCTGTTACGTCATTTGCACCAGTGACCCTAGGCGGCATCGGGAGAGCAACCTCGACTGTGGCTCTGGTAGGCAAAGGCTCAATACTAGTACCCTATTTCTGAATCAGGTTGGTATGTATATCTCTGAATGGTTGACGGTTTGATGTGGAGAAGTAAATTTAGTGAGGAATTACACTCTATTTTCCCTCTTAGTTACGATGCGTTATAGTTCGTTTTTGACTTCTTATTGATAACAATTGAGGCGTGGTATATAGCCAGGGTAAAATTAAAGGAAAATGTTATAAAATATATGTAAGAAGGCGTTGATTTAGGAAACTAAGGGTGAATTACATGGGGGACATTACCCTGTATAGGGCACAGGCCTGAGAGCTATATGATACTATCGTAGGTGTAAGAGGATTGAACTCTATATATAGACCAATTTCTAAAAGTTAGGTTAACAACCTGGATTAAATAAGAACCGCATACAGGGAGGTCCACTGCAGGCGTGGTAAAACCGCTGTAAAAGACAAAAACAAGATACAAGATATGGGAAGTTCCTACACCAATTTTATTGAACAGAAAGCGTCTACCGGTATATGTAGATGCATAGCTAGGAGGGTGCATGCAGTACATCACAATAGAGATGAACTAAGAGATTGCCTCAATAAGCTAGTTTGGGTTTGGGTTAGGGTGTGGGTATGGGAGAGGTGGTCTGGAGACGAGTGAGGTTGGTGAGTGACTGGGGCAGAGGTCACCTGGCACAGGTGAGGCTTTCATCCATCATGTCGGGTGTGCCCCCGGCCTGCCCTCCACTCCTCCTGTGCCTCCCCATGCACCTGACCACTGCCTGTTACCTTTAGGGTTATCTGACCACTGTCTGACTCCTGTTACCTATAGGGTTCTCACTGGTATCTGACCACTGTCTGACTCCTGTTACCTATAGGGTTCTAACTGGTATCTGACCACTGTCTGACTCCTGTTACCTATAGGGTTCTAACTGGTACCTGACCACTGTCTGACTCCTGCTACCTATAGGGTTCTAACTGGTATCTGACCACTGTCTGACTCCTGTTACCTATAGGATTCTAACTGGTACCTGACCACTGTCTGACTCCTGCTACCTATAGGGTTCTAACTGGTATCTGACCACTGTCTGACTCCTGTTACCTATAGGGTTCTAACTGGTACCTGACCACTGTCTGAATCCTGTTACCTGTATGGGTTCTAACTGGTACCTGACCACTGTCTGACTCCAGGAGCGTGTTGCTCCTATGGTAAAGAGAGCTGTCAGTAGGTACCCTCTTTTCAAAAGAAGTCATGCTCTGCTTCACCATTCAACTTGCACTCACCACATTAGTCTGAAAAGTCATCTGCCTTGTTTAAAACAGAGAGAGCTGCACTATCAGGTATCTAC
The DNA here is from genome assembly GCA_949317995.1 of Acholoe squamosa. Taxonomy (NCBI): domain Eukaryota; kingdom Metazoa; phylum Annelida; class Polychaeta; order Phyllodocida; family Polynoidae; genus Acholoe; species Acholoe squamosa. The sequence goes on along the minus strand of OX439037.1, from coordinate 21,764,681 downwards.
TCATGTCACACATTCTATAGTATATCATACTGACTGACTTCTCCTAACTAGGTACCTACTCAAATCCCCCTTTTTTAGCACCATACTTGAATGACCACTTGTGAGCAATAAAAGGGACAAGTTATAGCTACATGAAAAGAAAGGACTGGAAACAAGGGCATTTTTAATCAGCTCTTCCTTTTACTATAGGAGCAACACCCTCCAGCTACCTATAGGGTTCTAACTGGTACCTGACCACTGTCTGACTCCTGTTACCTATAGGGTTCTAACTGGTACCTGACCACTGTCTGACTCCTGTTACCTATAAGGGTCTAAAATGTACCTGACCACTCTCGTACTCCTGTTACCTATAGGGGTGTAACTGGTACCTGACCACTGTCTGACTCCTGCTACCTATAGGGGTGTAACTGGTACCTGACCACCGTCTGACTCCTATTACCTATAGGGTTCTAACTGGAACCTGACCACTGTCTGACTCCTGTTACCTATAGGGGTCTAACATGTACCTGACCACTATCTGACTCCTGTTACCTATAGGGGCCTAACCAGTACCTGGCCACTCTCTGACTCATGTTGCATATAGGGGTCTACCTGGTACCCGACCACTGTCTGACTCCTGCTACTCCTCCACCTCTGAACTATTCAGGCGACAAGATGGCCCTTACATGAGATGACAAGTTAGTTTGCAACTCTTAGCAAAGCCTATAACATGGTATAAGCTCGCACTCCCTCTCTGGTAATCTTACCATAAGCCTTGATATTTATACATGGGCACACACAAGACATTCACCCATGATGCAATAATCAGAAAATTGGTCGTCCCAGCAGCTGTAGAGCAGGGAGGGATGGGGTGGCGGTACTATTTAATAGGTCAAGCTATGACCTGACACGTAGAGCAGACGCAGTGTAAGAACGGCAGTGTGCCCTAATGCTTCATTTAATGCAACCCCCGCTGAAGAAATTCGAGGGGCTGCATTCGGCTGCATCAGGTCGATAGACGACAAGACTAGTCCTAATAGCATTCACGAATTACATACCAATGCTACATTGGTGCATTATAGAAACAGGTTATCATAACACTGAGAGGCAGAATGCTGTCAGGAAAGGGTTAAAGCACCAAGCCAGTGAGTAGTCAGAGCAATAAAGACATCATCCTCAGCAGCAGCAGCAGCACCTAAGTACCTGGTGTCATGCAACACTGGTCTGGGTGTGTTGAGAATAGCACGTACCTAGCGCCCAATGAGGCAATAGACGACAATAGGTAGGGTCTGGAGGCCATAACCTGGAAATGCATGCTGCACTATAGGCAGTAGCCTCATCACCATCATCTGTGGTCACGGGAAGGACATTTACTTTATGGGATTACTCGTGGTGAGATGGTTTATGAATCCACCATATGTGCGAGTGTTTCATGATTGGTGGACTTCTCAGTCCTTTATAGTTATAGTGTAACGGCTTGGTAATATCATAAAGACAGTGGAAAGGAAAGGAAATATAGCTCACCTACTTTAATATGTGCATCAGAGTTTCATAAGGCCAAAAAAAAAAGGTTTCCAGTCACCCGACCGTCCTTAGCCAAAAGGTGGCCGACCTCAGATTTTTTTTTAGAATTCTTTTAAATTTATTTTCCATTTTTTGAAGATTTTTTCAATTTTTTTTTTATTCAATGTCTTAAAGTTTTCATGTGAAAACTTTTATTCTCAACATATACATGTATTTCCCCATCATTCACTCATATTTCATACAGGAAACGATCCTTTGTTATGATAACCATCGAAAACCTTAGGCCTTAGATGCAAAAAAAAAAAATTAATAATAAAAAAAAAATCCGACCTACCTGCCTCAACTTTTTGGACCATGTTACCGGAAACACAGTTTTTTTTTGTTTGGTTAAACGCAAATCGCAATACACACAAATTCTTACAATTCGATCATTGAAGGGTATTTTGAAATCTATAAACCTTAGGCTTTAGTAGTGGAGAACCATAAATTCATTCAACTCAGCACATCACCAGTGCCAGCTTAAATTGGACCAATTCTAGCTTCAGGACGACGCAGGTGTACAAGGAGGGACCTGAGGGAACTGGAGGACTGGGGTCTTGTCATTTAACTTCTGGAGGAAGATAAACCAGGCCTGACCTGCCGCCAGCCTTTACTAGAAGCACCAAGGGGCAGGGAGACCTTTGCTGACCGTGCCCCAGGCCGCCGACCCCCAACAGATTATCCGTCTCCAGTGTGAAATCAATCCTCACAGGAGAAAACAGACACAGGTTATGATACCCTCCCCATCCCACATAGGGAGCGTGGCCGCCACTCTTAGAACTGGACCCTGGGGGACTATTGGGTGTGTAGGGGATGGCTCTGAGACAAATATTGAATATAGAGCAAACAATGAAATTTAGCATTGCTCATGTCTTTGGTTATTCGCACAAGTCTACCCCCCTAAGAAAAAATACTTTTAAATGGTAGGTCAAGAGAAAAGAAATGACTGAAATTGAAGACTAGTAGCTCGTTTAATCCCTGTAGTACAATCCCTACCTCCAATACGTATGGATCCTGCTAAAGGGATTTTCTTTGAGGTATGTTTACATTGAAGGACTTACTTAATTCTATTGGCAGAGGTGAGGGGGAATGGCCATTACCTTCGGCAAAGGGGTTCTATAGCAGGATATTGAAATATACAAAAGCCTGAAAAGCCTGTAAGGCCGGCATGATACAAGAATGCAGGCCATGTGAGTCAGCGGCTATATAGGGGTACATTCACTAGTATGACCAAGGGCTGCCATTATTCAATGGACGGATTTAAGCTATACATAGCAGATATACATGCCTCTAGTGTCCCACAGTAGCTGAGATGGCAATCTGGATGGATGATCTATAGATATACGATCTTCCCAAATCGTGCAAGAAGGCATGTATAATCACGTTTCGGCATTATTCTCCTCCTGCAAGATTAGGTATACACAAAGCATTGGAGACTTCACAGGTATCTTAGCCGTCTATAAGGCCTCTGGGGATTAGTTATTCGCTGCTATAGTCCCTGGGCTTGTTCATATAGGGCTAAGGTCGTAGTCTAGAATAGTTGTATCAGCTATGGCTCAGCTGCCTCCCCAGGGTCCAACTCCATCAGGACATATTTATATATGATAACTACTACAGTGATAAATACACTGGAACCCACACTCAATACATACCTCTCGTCCCTGTATGTGATATGGGCAATGGGGTTGGTGTAGTATTGCCTACAGGGTCATACACACAGAAGCACGTGGGCTGGAACACAAGAGGTCTGGAGTAAAAAGGGGAATGCTAATGGGATGGCTGATATAGTGATGGATGGAATAGGATGCTATGTGCTATAAGGGAGATATGCCAGTACTGCATGGCATCTGGGAGGTATAGTGTTGGACATTAATGCCAGGAGGGAGTAATTGTGGGCCAGCTAGAGGAAAGGTGAACACTATTATGAGGAAGACCTTGGTATTCATTCCTATCGGTTAGGGGAAAATTCAAAGGGTTCCGAGGCACATTTATGGTGGCTGTGTCATCATGGAAATGAAATATGCCAAGACCCAAGGTTCATAGTATACAGAAGCTTGTTATGAGAATGATGTAAACTATTCCTGCTTGAAGGGTCTCCTGCTACACATTAGGGAATCTGTTACACACATGAAGGAACCTGTTAGTCATTAGAATTTAGGGAGACCTGCTACACATGTTACCCATGAGGGTAGCAATCCATGAGGGGGTAGCAAGCACTGCGAGAGGGAGTCTCCTGGTGCCATGATGTGTAGACCTCTATGGAGTAATCATGGAGATATGGGAACAGGAGAGGAGGTGCAAAGACAGATCGTAATAATGGCTTTTCTTAATAAATTTCTAAACACATGTCATCCGGAATCTGGCCAGGCATATGTTTTCTTCATTGTATCTAGGTAGCAACCATAATACCGTCTTGGGGAACCATTACTCCTAGCAAACCAATCAAGGAAACAAGCACACGAGACTGCATTCAGAGAGGACTAAAGATGCTAATAGCAAGGGGGGGGACGAGAGAGCCCTTACATATGAATTCAAAATGAAGCACATGTTCTCCAGTGTATATTGAGTAAAGAAAGAATCTATTTCCAATGTTGAGAGCACACAAACATCAAAGCCTTTGCTGATGATGCCTCAGGGAGAAGAATTGGAGATTGTGTAGCTTCCACTGATGATATGGATCCAGTATCTACACTACACTACTCTGTGCAGCACAGGGAGAGGGTTATACTATTATTTACTCCCATATATGCCATCTGTCACCGCATGATGCATTCTGCTGCTAACGCCTATTCCTACTCCCAGTTCTTCTGCTGACCGAGCATCAATAGCCACACTACAAGCATGCATGGACCTTACACCTCCCCATCCTTAGTTACCCCATACTCACATCATTCCAGACCCTCTCTCCATTCTACCTACCCCCACCCAACGACAATTCTACCCCTCCACCGTCTGATTGTGACGCGCTCCCTTCTTTTTTCTGTCACACCCCTTTATTGTCATCCCCCTTTCAGTCTGACTCCTTTCAGGACCAACATCTCCATTTCTTCATGACATGCAGGTTTTCCTTGTCCTGCAACTCATGTTCCAACATAGGACAAAATAGGTCTACTCAGAATCCTTCGATATAGATCTATTGTCAGTTTATCTTTTTACATTTGCCACAGCAACCACGGACTCTGCTCCTACAGTCCATTTGTACTTGTATATTTACTACTTTTAGCGAACAGATTCTTAGCATAATTTGACTATTACCTTTACCATGACTGCTATCCCACGTAGTCTCCCACCACTTTGCCATGATGCCAGCCCTTGCCAAGCCATCTGCCTTTGTGGTAGGGGAAATATCATAGAGGAATTCATGATCATAATTACACCCACTTACATGCACAATGTGTGCTAGTGCTTTATCCCACACACTCCTTAAAGCTGTGCATATCACGATATTCTCACTGAATCTATAATTATGATCTACTCACAGAGGAAATGCCCTACTCCCTAAAGACAGAAGCTCCTCACTCAAATACATGGAGTTATCACTAAGGACATGTGCTATACATAGGACCCTGGACAGGGGGTCCCATGTCCATTGTCGATTCTAAGAAATGGTATTTGTCCCTTGTCTCTCAACCCCATGTCCCCTGTCAAATTTAAGAAGTGCCTCTTGTCCCTTGTCTCTAGGCCTGTGTCCTTGGTCGATTTTAAGAACTGCTATTTGTCACTTGTCTCTTAACCCTTTGTCCCTTGTCGATTTTAAGAAGTGGCCTTTTCCCCTTGTCGGTTTTACCCGTCTGGGGCCCTATACATTGAACACATAACCTACCCACTGAGGAAATGACCTCCCTGTACTGACCGCAGACAGGGGCTGCATACTGAATACATGATCCTAGATACATGAGTTGCTCACTGGATACATGACCTACTCACTGAGGACATGAGCTGGTCACTGCATGAGCAGCTCATATAAAGCCCTATTTACACAGGACAATCTTGTACAAATTAGGCCCAAAAGCCTCACAGATGATGGGCTTATTATGTAGATGGTAGGGGGTTGTTATATGTGCAGTAGGGGGCCTCACCCAGGTGACAGGACTGTCCTAATCTGTAAGATTGATGTGTGTCAGTAATTGACTTACAACACCTGCCCTGACCCCACAGGTCACCCAGTGGTCAGCAGGTGTAGTCACACAGTAGGAGGAGGTCTCTCCCCTGTTGGTACACATGTGTAACGCCTGGTGGGGGTAGTTAGCCCCCTCCATCCTGAGAGAAGCTCCCCGCAGCAATACATACCAATAGCAACAGAACCAGTATTTAATAACTCTGAATAGTTGCCAGACTTAATAATTATTTCTGTTATTTCTCAATTATGAATACAATATGGCCCTCAACAACTTGACAAAATTTTGCAGAGAAGTGTCAGTTCTCTGTTATGACTGTCTGCACCCAGTGAGGATAGTTCTCCCCCTGTGGAGTGGGGACCTTCATGTGAGGGCATGGAGGAGCAGAATAACTTCATTGGGAGTCCACAAAGGAGGAATTCTCCTTTCATTCTACCAGTGGGCATACCAGATTCGTAAAAGGCGACAAACTCAGGGTTTCTTGTGGCTTGGGGTGAGCATGTAGGCAGCCGGTGTCCATATGCGCAGGCCCGGGCCTGCATGCTTGTCTTTAGCCATGGAATTCCCCCTCAGTGAACCATGTCTGAGTGATCAAAGGCTGTGGTTTGTCTGACCCTGCCTATCGGACCAGGCAAATAAAAAAAAGACACTTGCTATCCTTTAAGAAAGAGTAGGGGAATGAAGCCCCAGTAGCAGTTTTCCCCCTCACTCCTCCCCATAGATTCAATCATTCATCTCATAGATGCAGTCAACCATAGATGCGGTCACTGCTGTGTTGGGCAAGAAGCATTATAAATACCTGTCTAGCTGTTTAGGACAAGTAGCTTTTAAATACCTGTCCCAAATGAGAAAGACAAGTACTATTAGTGGACGTAAAATCAACCAAACCAAACCAAACCAAGCCAACAGATTGGGTTTGGCATCTGTACACAACACCAATAGGCCTATAGGAATAAATCTACATCTTCCTGTAAATGTCGGGCTTGCCTAGCCCACTTAAAAGGGTCTATATCTCCTCTTTCCTATCCCCTCGGATGTGTATATGGTGCACATATGCGTGTGCACTGACACATTCCTCTGTAAAATTATGTAATGTAGTTCTCACCTTAGCTGTCGAAATGGTGTTAAACATCTATTACTCACTCATGTAAATGTAATGTAAGAGTAGTGCTTTAGGGAGCAAGTAGGGTAGGTATATGCGATAGCCAAGGACATGTTCGAACCTCTCAGTGCAGCCTAGTAGAAATATACCAAAAGCCATATATCCAGGAGGCCTGATGATGGGGTTTGCCAACATTGATAAACTTTGGCAGTTTGCCCAAAGGATAGTCTGTTCTTGGGGGTTGCACAGACAGTAACAAGTGTATTGCAGGTTAAGTCTGTGGATTGAGGCCAATTGTGATCAATTATCATTAGGAAGGGTACCTACATTTTTACTTTGCATAAAACAATCCCCTATGGATTCTTGCTGGTGTCCTGTGAAATCCCACATTGACTGCACACATATAACATATCAATAAATGAGTTCATATGGTCAACGTACAGGAAATCAGAAGGATAGTGAGGTTAGTTTGCTAGGAATAAATGGCATACATAAACTAAAAATAGTCCAAAGCAAATAGGGATAAAATTAATGTATACCCGATGAGCAGCTCAAACCACCAAACTGCACCTGAAGTATGAGCTGCTCTCTCAGCCACCAACATGGCAGAGTAGGGCTGGAGGAGGAGCTCTACCCCCTCTTAACATCCATCAGACACTTACAGTGCATTAAGAGCCCACTTAGTATCCACTGAAGCTTTGTGGATCCCTTGATAATAAAATGAAAGGGTTTCATAGTCTGGTGGTACTATCTGAACATTGGGTGTCCTGTAGTCAAGCTACTTATCCCACAGTTCTTTCGATCCTGGACTACCCTACTATAAGTCACTGTGAGATACACTCAACACTCACTTCCTCGATCCTTTGATTCCTCAGATCTAAAAACCTCAGACAGAGGATTTGCAACTGTCTATACTATAGACATATATGTATAATCGATGAACAGACTTTCTCTGATATTCCACTTTCAACATTGACCTTCGGACCATGCGATGGCTTGTTTGAGAATCTCATGGGCGCTTATCAATTGCAACCAGGCTAGATCCATACCCTTGTTGCTTAGAAAAACAACGATGCTAATCAATTTGATATGTTTTTTTCAATTTCATGCTGTGGCCCAGCTTTCTTCATTCTTGTCTTCATTTGAAGCATTCCAAAGATTTAATGAAGGAAGCTGAAACTCCTAAATGCCAGATTAAACTGAGCTGCCTTTTCATACCTTGGTGAAAGAAGGCCTTTTTCTGTTTTGGAAAAGACAATTCTTTACATAGTCGTGGAGAAAAAGTGTTTCTATTTTGATAATCATGTAAAAATGGGGACCATTTATAATCGTCAGAAAGATTATGACGAGAGACTCAATGATCATGATGAGAGTCTCAAAAGCTAGAGATCATTTCATTTCTATCGTCGTTTTGAGGATAATGTTATAGTTCCACAACCAGAAACCTTTTTCTCTTTTTACAACGATTATTCAGATTGGTTGGGATTATTTGACGATCATCTGAAGATTATTTTGAAATCTCACGATTTTTCTTTTAGAAGCCATTTCTAAAAGCCAAATCATGAGAATTTCTCATAGGGAGCTTGAAACACAATCTCACGATTTTCCTTTAAGAAATGCCTAGTCATGGAGACTTGGAAATAATCATCAGATAATCTTCAAATAATCTCAATCAACCCAAAAAGTCTCCTAGACATGTTTTATCATTAATTCATTTATTGTATGATTATTGATTATGTTTGTCACGATCATAGAATAGTCCCGTTTAAAAAAACAAAACATGGATGAAATGAATAAAATTCAAATTTTTTTCATGTTTGGCTATGTATGTCTGTCTTGAAACACATAGAAACTGTTTTTTAAGAGAAACTGTTTTTTAAGATAAACCAAATATTTCAAAACATTACTCCCTTACTTTTAGGTCAGAGGAAAGAGTAAACCCCTTCCTTCAGCACTGTTCAGAAAGACTTCAAAGTCGTAGATTAGTCATCAAAGTTTATCTTGAATGCTCAGTATTATCCTGAAAACCCTTTTAGGGATACAAAAATCAATTACTTCAGAGACTGTCCTTAAGATCATTTTAACTTTCCTTAAAATCGTTTTTACGCTTATATATAATCCCCAAACTATCACGATTTTCCATATAGAAACACTTTTGCTTTCCGATTTTGTGAAAACAGAAAAAGCCCCCAGGATTATTGTCAATTTTTATGAGATTAGAATATAATCTCAAGTAATCACAATGGTACAAAAATGTTTGGAAATCTAAATTTTTCATTCTAACTTGCAAGAATAAGTACCCTATAACCATTTAGTGTCTTTTTTTGAAAGATTTATCACATTTTAGAAAATAAATACCACTTACATTTAGGTCTAGACCAAAAAGTAAACCCACCCATCAGTCAAATAATCCCATACATTAAGAGTTATCTTCGCCAAAGACAGAAAAAGCCCCAAGTTCTGAAATTTGAAGTGTCATAAGTGTAAGAGCCGAGGCTGTTCTACATGTTTTCTTTCTCCACACAGAACCAAATCAAAGAAACAGTTATTCTTGATCTTTCTTATAAATATGACCTTGGGGCTTTTTCTTTTTTTGGTAAAGAATAATCTTGGCATAATCGGAGGGAAAAGGTATTACTATTTTGAAAATCACGATTATTTGTAGTCTTGATAAAGATTATAAGGAGAGTCTCTAAGAGAAACGATTATTCAAAGATTACATCATTAGGTGAGGCTCCACTACGCGATTTTTGCTGAAAATCGGAGCTATTCTCACAAAAGCAGACACAAACACAGATTATAGAGTGGTATTTGTTATTATTTCAAGGTGTAAATAGAAGATTGAGAGAGCTTTCTGTTTATGTGGGGAAGGCTTTGTGTACAATCTCAGGCACATTTTTGTTGCCAAAAGATGTTTTTGTTTACTAAATCAAGTTGACCTAATGTAAATATTGCAGACTTTTACACTGATGACTCTCTGCAACTCAATATCAGACAGGTTTGATTTTTACAGTACAAGACCCTGTGATCTGTGTGACTGCTGTGTTGTTATTTATATTTTGCTGTGTTGATGCTTATATATTGAACTCCCACCCAATCACAGAGTCTATGCAGGTGAGAGATCACCCATAAAATAACCCCTGAAATCTCTTGTTTACAATTTTGAATCTCATGTTTACAATATAGGAATGTCAACACCCTATACCTTAGGCACTATAGGGATAAAATTAGGTGAGACTGTACCAAAGAATCGCGTACTGGAGCCTCACCTATTTCTTAAAGGATTTTGGAGATAATATCATGGTTCTACGACTAGATTTGGAGATCATATGACGATTATTCAGTCTTGCTGATGATGGGGGGGGGGTTACCTTTTTGTCTATACCTCAAATTAAGTGGTACTTTTTTTTTCTAAAACTTAATAAATCTATAAAATGAGGACAGCAAATGATTTGAGTTTACTTCTTCTTGCAAGATATGATGAACAAGTTATATTTCAAAACATTTTTATACCCTTTTGATCATTTGAGATTGTATTCTAATCATCATAAAAATGGGCAATAATCGTGAAGTGATTTATTTAATGATTAAACCTGCTAGAACATTTTGTCTGAATTGATTGGGATTATTTGCCGATTATCTGATAATAATCTTCAAACCTCCACGACTAGGCCTTCATAAAAGGAAAATCATGAAATGGTGTTTCAAGCTACCTCTGAGAAAAACTTTAAGAAAAACTTAGCCATGAAAATTTGAGAATAATCATCAAATAATCGTAAAATAATCCCAATCAATTGGGATAATCGTTGAAAAAAAGAGAAAAAGCTCCCTTGACTCCTATGAATATTTCACACACTCAGAACTAGCACTACTTTCTCTAGATTTAGCTCACTTATGTACTGTCAGATGGCCTTAGATAGACAATAGAGTATGAAGTGTTGTCATTTCCTCTGAGAGTCAGATACTATGTTAATCCCAGGTCTGATTCCCCAGGCACATCCTGAGAGGCTTACATATTAGTCTCATTATTATAATACCATTGTATCTCCTGTACACTTCTGCTGTAAAGGAGGCTTAGAGGATGTCATCAACAAGAGGCAACCATTGAGACTAGTGTGATAATTGATACCGACTGCATTTAACAGGGAATCTATGGAAGTTGGCAACTATTGTAACTACTCTAGCGCAACGTATAAATACCATGCAGCATTCAACTAACTAACAATTCACGGCCAACTTTGAGCCTGACATATTAAACATTTGATTGAATATGCAATTATTATTGGATCCTGTGAGTCAAAGATCTTATTCTTACCACGTCAGTGAGATTCCTCATATGACAATACTATCTTTATGGAGATGATAATTATATTCACCAATTCTCCATAACAGCAGTCACTGTGAAATTGGGCGAATTGGATCAGTAGAGTGCCTATGGGGCGATGTCTTAATCTTAAGGATGTCTGTACTTAAATTCACCATGCAGTAATGAGTTTTGGCAATCACATAAATGTAAGTAGTATTGTGCTTTAATTCGATTGCTGATGGGCATCATCCCATATCTAATCAGCTCCATCGTATGAGAAACTGTGTTCTTCCCTATGATGTGCAGACCCGTTTTCTCTCAAGTATAATGCACTGTCTCATAATGACGGCAGGGGATAGGTTTTCACAGAAAGACTCTTCTATACAGAATGCTCATGCAAAAAGTAATGAGTGAGGAACACTTGCCTAGAACACATATCATGTAAGTGAAGAACGCGGCTGATATTACATTTACAGCCTATAGAATGAGTATAGCACCATTCTGAAGTCTTGGCGTGTTCTTTTTAATTCAATTTTGAGGAAATATCATACATAACATTGACATTTCCATCCGGAATCGAATAAAACTGACACTGTCATAGACTTAATTGTATAAATTGTTATTTCTGCGTTATTTGTTATTCTCTTCTAACAGTGGTGTTTGCTTTCTAATATCTGCTTTATTCTCACCAGAAGGCGGCATACACTTCACATATTATGCGTTTATACATTGCAGTATAGGCTATTGCGATTCTCAGATGCCAAACCAACAGGGCATTTAACAATAGTTTAGAGATTGTGTTCTGCAAGGATCTACAAAGGCTGTCGTACAGTTGGACAAACCTTATACTTGGAAAGGCTTTTAGGAACGGTAACAGTACCCGTGGAGGTTAATTCAAAAGGCTCTGCCATCGCTACCTATGATATGTTAGTGATTTCCATCCCTTATTCTTTACTGTTATGGTAAGGTAGGCCTGTAGATTAGAGGTGAAATGAGGGAACTACCAAGTCTACGTCTGACTCCATCACGTGCTGGTGCTGAGCACTTTATTTGTACAAACATGATGATGTTCATGAGCTTATGGTTATACACGTCCAGGCGTTGATGCAACATAGGATTGTACATTTCTAACAAGGCCTGCCTTTCTTTCTGATAGCCAGCTACTTTTTAGTGAGCGCTGTTAGCCTCAGCCCTGTTTTCACTATTCCAAGCAGCTAACAACTGTGCAGAGTGGCAACAGGTCCACAGAGAAAAAATAGCAGTGGTGGGAAAAAAATGACAGTGGAAAAACTCGTTCTCTCAAGAGTGGCTACACGGGGGTTCTGCTAATTATATATACCCTGTCGGGTGCACTTGACCCTGAAATGTCAAGAGCCCCAAAGGACTATGAGAAATTCCATTCAAGTGCTTTTAACTCATGAGTAGCCTCAATAGCCCTGAAGGACTCTCAGCAGGTGCATTCACTTTTGTGACGAGGAATGTCCCCCACACAGGTGCTCTTGAACTCAGGGGAAACTGCTATCATTTCTCAGTATAAAATAAAGGATAGTGTTGATACTGGAAGTGGAATAGTGAAGGACTGCATAGTACTTCTTATTAGTAACTGGCCTAACGCCACTAGCTATTTTATTGTAGTAACACAAGGTCTGATGAGATGGTGAGAGATGTGCCTATGCTAACATCGCATAGGTAGCAATGGCGGAGCCTTTTGAATTAACCTCGTGGTAATGGAAGAGGACATCTGAGATGCCTGGAGAAGTTCCCCAATAAAGGGAAAGGTTGCGATCTATTTGAAAAAATAATGCTACAATAATCACTGATAAAGTGGGGGGGGGGGGAGGGTATAACGATGTTATACATAACGATGTTATGTTGAGCACAGGCAACTAGTCCAGAAGTGTTGCTTCTTGGCCAACAGAAAATAGAAAATTCCATGGCTTTGATCAATATTCTGGGGGAAAAAATAACATGCTATATTACAAACTCTCCACCACATTTTATCCCTTAGGTACTAACTTTATATATAAATTAAGGGCTCACTTGATTTCATTAGAAGAAGTACCTTTCATATGCAGCTTTATAAACAACATGTAGAATAACAGTTACTGCACTAAATGGCAAATGGGATCCATACATCCTCCAATGTGCTCATAAGAATGTTGTTTTTTCTGGGTTTAAGTTTTTTGCACCAGTTCATTTACTTTCGTATTCAGATGCCTATTTGTGGGAGGTGATAGCCAATTCACACTTCTCTGGTTTCACTTTCACAGTGAGCCTTGTTTCCCTCCAGATATCTTTGCGCCAAACAAACAAGTTATTTCAAGCTTCACAAACACGATACCATCTAGCAGTTCCTACCATATTTGGTGTAGAAATCTTACCTTGAACTACTGAAATAGAAATCATTTCAAGAATGTTTGTCTGATGCAGACTAGTGTCAGGAGCGTGTTGCTCCTATGGTCAAAAGAGCTGTCAGTTGGTACCCTCTTTTCAAAAGAGGTCATGCTCTGCTTCACCATTCAACTTGCACTCACCACATTAGTCTGAAAAGTCACCTGCCTTGTTAAAAACAGAGAGAGCTGCACTATCAGGTACACCTACTCATGTCACACACTCTATAGTGAACAAGTAATCAATGGATAATTCCTGACGAGTGTGTGTTAGCAAAGGATAATTACACGAGGGCATAGCCCGAGTGTAATTATCCTTTGCTAACACAAAAAATTCATGAACTATCCATTGACTACTTATTTTATCCCACGATACCAATAGATAATCAATAGAATATAAATAAATTCAAGTTGAAAACAAAAATTGTTCCCCCTCCCTGGGACTCGAAGCCAGCCATAGTGCGTACACGATCGGTACAAACACCTCGTCGCCAGGCAGTGGACAGCTACAGCACCCGTCTCGGCTTGGTTTGCTCTGAATGCCTCTCGCGGTTATGGTAGCGGAAACACAGCGAAAAAAAAATGCGCCCAGACCGTGTTTGTGTACGACTTGTCATGGCTTGCTTTTAACGCGTCTTGCGGTTATGGTAGCAAACACACGGCGAAAAAAAGATGCGCCCGGACCGTGTTTGTGTATAACTGGTACTCACACCTCGTCGCCCGGCAGCGGACAGCTACAGCGCCCATCTCGGCTTGGCTTGCTTTGAATGCGTCTCGTGGTTATGGCAGTGGGTACACGGCGAAAAAAAGATGCGCCCGGACCGGGACTCATCCCGCCTACCTCTAACAGCTGAGCGCAATGCGCTAACCACTAGACCACCGGGCCGCACTCTTCAACGCCTGGCTTGGCTTGCAGTAGTCGCCGTTATGCGAGCAGTAGCAAACAAAAATATACGCCTACCTCTACAATCTAACCAAGCAAACACACACCGTTTCTCGGCAGTCCCTGTGGCGCAATGCATAGGGAGTTGGATTAGGGATCAGAGACTGCAGGTTTGAGCCCTGCCCTGGCCATGATATTTCGTGGGTTTTAACATGTAACATATGACATGTAGGAACATGTAAGGTGTGCAGGTTATCCATGGATAACCGCACCGGGTGCCTGTTATCCTTGGATAACCGCACACCTTACAAAAGTCATGATGCAGGCATCATGGTGTGCAATATCGACAGGTATGTGCATGGGAATATCCAGGAAAAGCACTCAGAATCCCAGATATCGTGGAATAATATATTATACTGACTGACCTCTTTCAACTAGGTACCAGGGCTTCCCTAGCCCACCTAAAAGGGTTTATATCTCCTCTCTCCTATCCCCTCAGGATGTGTGTGGTGCACATGTGTGCGGGCACCGACATATTCCTCTGTGAATTGTGTAATGTAGTTCTCACCATGAATATGACCTTAGCTGTCGAAATGGCGTTAAGCATCTATTACTCACTCAATCAACTAGGTACCTAATCAAATCCCCCTTTTTTAGCACCATACTTGAATGACCACATGTGAGCAACAAAACGGACAAGTTATAGCTACATGAAAAGAAAGGACTGGAAACGAGGACATTTTTAACCAGCTCTTCCTTTTACTATAGGAGCAACACCCTCCTGGGATAGTCACTATAGCACTGAAGGAGGCTAGACTGCAGGCACTTACGGGAGATATGATTGCAAGATATTCAACAACAGCATATAATACCTTATGCAGGTTATGCTATCAGGTCTCCAGCAGACACGGACAAGGAATGATGCACCTGAGTGATGGCCACATTAGTTCCCCCTGGTGAGATGTGATAACAGCGTTATCAGGACATGAGCAGTGTTATCTTTGCATGCTGACTCTGCACTTCTTATCATTGTGGGCCTTTACACAGAATCAGCCTTTGTTTTACAACTGGAAATTCAAGATGTTTGTATCAAGAATCGCACCATGCCTCACAGCACAGGTGGCATATGGACTGACCTTTGTAGATCTGGAGGACATTTCTGAATAGTGTAAATTAGCACTGTTAGGAAATGCCCTCCAAAATCAAATGATGTTCATCTACGCATACTATAATTATAGTAAACACTGAAGATGGAAATACAACAAGCACATAATAGGCAATACACAATTTGTGTTATCGCTCATGATATTTCTTTCAGGGACATTAGTCCAAAGGAATAATTATTCTTAACGTTTGAAAGATTCTATTTTCATTTCACAGTACAATAAGTGCTCAGGTCTGACAGTAACTTATTAGTTAATGCAGCCTGGTTAATGGCACAAACATGCTGAATGATTTATAACCGGGCTGCCTACCCAAGCCATAGGGCCCAGAGGGTTATCAAATTATGTGAAAATACCAAAAACTAAATGCAGTTGAATTAATTTTCTGAATTGCCACATACACAAATCATACAGACATCGAGCCATACGCCCATGCCGGCTGACTATTCCTTATTCATCCTGCGGGAGCCCTGCATTTAATATGAGCTACATATATCATGTATCTATAGACATCCAGGGTGGCAGGATACAGTAGTATCAATGTCCCCCTTACATCACACTTTAAGGATGTGGTGATATGGGTGATAACCATTCCATACTGCTCAGATACAGGATTAAGTACCCATAATTAATAATATAGTGTAATTAGATGTGGCCGCAGCACCCAAGTCGGTAATCTATGATATTATAAATGATGTGTTAGGAGCTGATGACGAGTTGCCCATGCATATGAAATTCATGGATTCATGACATTTTGGATGAGTGGCTGCTAATGTGATACATGAACAGTTCCTGAATTAAGAACGCTATATGAATAGTATATTCCAGCTTCAAGGCTAGTCTTAGAGCTGATCATTCATCCCTGTTGAGAGCAAGGAGTCATAATAATATATTTATAATGCAGGCAACTGATGATAGTATTTTTTATTACATGGGTATACCCGATTTGGATATGTGGTGACCTACATCCGGGGACAGCAACCCAACATCTGCAGCTGTTGCAATATAATATACTCTTTATGGAAATGATCCCTTTGTATTTGATCCTTTAGGCTTGAGCCTTGATTCGATCTGTCAAATGTGAGGTTGGAGCTGGAGCTGCAGGTTTACTGTCATTTCAAATGCCCATGGCATAACACCCAGCTTTATCATCAAAGAAGAGTTCACCTTTATTCAAATTCTTAATGGGTCCCTCTGAAACATACATTTGATTTGCCCTAACGGCGAATAAGACCTGAGAATAACATATATACACTCATGCTTTTAAAAGCCTGTACATTTCCACAATTTATACCTCATATAGAATACCATAACTACAGCATATATACTTATAGCACCATACCCACCCCTGTTGGAAGGCAGTGTACGCTGGGCAACGTAGAATACACACACTTTACAATATGGTTCTAAAGAGTGTGATTGTGTAAAAGCCATCTCCAATAAGCTAACCCACTTCAGGGCCTAGTAAACAGCATCAATTCACAAACTCCATCTAGATATAGCCTACTCTACAATCCCAAAGAAATGCCCCAAAGCACATACTGAGACATAAGGAAACTCGAGAGCTGTCTGAGTACACGTATTATCTTCATTTTCAGTGTAGAAAGTGGTCAGGGTTTATTTTGCCTGAGTAAGCCTTGTACCGTAGGGATCAATGTGTTATTGGGTTAAACCCTCTAAGGTTTGCAAATTGTTCCAATGCTCCTATCAGCATGATGCCTGAATATACAGCCCTGGGAGGTTAACGTGCATGTGCTACAGTAATGCATTATGGCTGTATCCAGCTGGGCTGGAATGATGCATGGGTGCAGTGTTGGTGGGCAGACTCGCCAGCATTGCATTTGTGCATCATGGCGACAAAGCCACATGGACCTGAATATAGAGGCATCATTTGGCCCTTAAATGGTCAGACCTGGAGCAGCTCGGAGTAGTGCTCAGGACTCAGTGCTGCTCACCCATCACAGGTAATCGGATTGTTATTACGACTCCCCTCCCTAGAAAGGCATTGGTTTGGGAGGGATGGAAGGGTGGAAAGGGGGGTGGGAGCATGGAAGGGATGGGAGCTGTTAGGGTGATAAGAAAATTAAGGAAAATAGAGAAGAGAAAAGGCTGAGAAGGGAGACGGGAGTGAGAGAGGAGGGGACTGGAAATGACAGCATGAATGAGATGAGGGGGGGGGAGCACGGGAGTGAGAGTGATCATACATATGGATAAAGGGATCTAAGTATAGGTAGACTTATCGGGGCCCAAATTAGAGGGCCTGTATGAACAGGAGCAAGATATAAAGGGCGTTAGGGTAGGAGACCTTGATGTAGCAAAAGTCATAGCTATAAAGGTGGAGGTGAAAAGATAGGAGGGAGGGATAAGTAGGGGAAGCATCCGCACAAGCAGGTAGGACATCTGTAGTTTCTCAGGATGACAATCTACTTCCATTTGCTTTATGCTGTTCCTTCCTTTTGTGTCGTGGTAAATCTCATAGCTATTTTTACCACAGACGTCATTGCTGCCTAGCAGTAACAAGAATATGGCGTGATGCAAATCCTACCGTGAATACTCAAGTAGCACAAGCGTCATTTTGATGAGGCAAATTAGAGTGGACCGTATGTCTTGACTTTCATCCGATGTGCTTGTGTAACCTAAAAAGATGGTGCTTTTGAATTTTGATGACACCTGCCGCCATGCATAATGTCTCATAATGTGCATACAGATCTACAGAGACCTCTTCCATGGAACCTGGTTTAAATGAATTCTCACAGATTTATAGATGCGAACAGGTGGTGTCATATCACCATGGCCGTGAGTTTTTCATTATGCTGTATGGATGTTGGACGGATACTGAGAGAGCCAAGTTTAATTCGTTTTCAGACGCCAGTAGACTTACTCCCATTCCTTCCCGTCATCATTTCTATTAACATATGATAATAAAAAGTGGCTACACAAATGAACATTTAACATTAATGTGGCTAAGTTCCAATGCTATCTGGAATTTATTCTCATCAGAATGATGAATAACGAAATGTCTCTGTGACAGGAACAATCAACAAAATATTAAAGAACGGACACCATCAAAGACTGATAAGTCCTAAAATAAGCCCTATCTATAGACAGGAAAGCAGGAGATCCTCATACATATGTATCCTTACAGGCTTACAGTGTGGAGTTGTTAGGCACCGGAACAGGATGAACAGCCCTGGTTATCATACATCATCCGGGTATAATGCAACTACATGAAAGGTATCACAAAATCACATTACCCAGCGTCCTTTGGGCCTGCTCCTCTAGCGGCGAATTTAAGTACTGCTATAGGACTGCCTGGAATGGTGCCGTTATTTATAGTTTACTCTGCGTTTTCAATATGAAGTCTATAAAGGCTATGATTATATATGAAGGGCATAGAGAAGAGGGGTAAAACAAGTTTAATGGACAAACAAATATAGTATACGTGTTGTATTAGATGGAAACCACACAGACTAATAAATGTCAAAATAGTAATAAAAGTAGAAAGAAGACATTTACATAGACCTTGTGTTGTAAGATGATAAAGAGGAAGTGACAGTCACTGTGTGAGATGCACGTCATACCTTGACGGAGCTTACAGACACATTATATCAGAACAAGCCGAGCAGGATATAAATGAAATGTCAGGTGTTATAGCCACTATAGGACTTTCACATAAGGGGATATACATGGAGGCAATAAGGATGTCATACTTCAAGTTACGTTTTACTTGTATGAAGAGTTTGGCGTATATACATGTATATAAGACATCTTACATGAAACTAGAATCCATTTTTACATAAATAACCATATGGATGCATATGCCATTGTCTATCCTATACAATGTTTCATGCTCAAGATGCATGACCTAATGTAAAGGTTGGAGGCGGGGGGGGGGTACAGTGAGGAGGACATATTGACGGATTTGACTAAAAGGAATATATAAGAATCCAGAGTCTGTGCATGCTTAGACAATTTTGAGGCTTTTCTCCTCCTCCCCTTTCCTTTCCCACTTGGCATAAAAACGTTTTTTATTGGTTTCCTCATTGAGTTATTTGGTTGAAAATTGGTTGAAAAAAATGTTTAAAAACGTTGTTTTTTTTGCCATGTGGGTTGGTAGTACTTGGTAGTCCTTGCAGGGGCATATAACAAGGATTCCTGTATTAGCCAAGTAGCCTGGTTTACATAATATGCATTACTACAGTCGTCTGGTTTATAGAACCCTGGCCAGCATTTCAATGGTGGTGGTGAAAACTGATTATCATGCTGCTGCGTAAGGGACTTAAATACTATTCAAAGATGGAGTCTGCTGGAGCAGAACGTCCTTCTATACACAATAAGCCCTTATGGGTGTATTTTATCCGGTCTACCCTATCTTCTTCCTGCTGAGATTTCACATTACACTGGCCGGCGTCACCCCCTCCCTATAAAATACGCACGATTCTAGGGCACAATCTTTTTGGCCCCCGGTCACATGGCCCCCTGTCAAATGGCCTCATGCCAAATGGTCCCACAACTACATGGCCTCAGGTCAGATAGCCTCAATATTCCAGTAGTACGAGCCCTTTTTTTGGTAGGATCTCTGTGCGACCCTGTATACAAACCATGTACAATCCTGTACGACCCTGTACAAACCATGTATGATCCTGTACAAGCCCTGTACAATCCTGTACGAGCCCAGTATGGGCCTGTATGAGCCCAGTACAATCCTGTTCGACCTGTGTACTGGTACACAGGATCGTACTGGGCTCGTACAGGACGTACACGGTTTGTACAGGGTCATATAGGATCGTACAGGCTCCAGGGTATATTGTACATAGTTCTACTCTACAATCCTGTATGACCCTGTACAATCCTGAAATCCCATGTACGATCCTGTATGACCTGTGTACGATCCTGTACGAGTATGTACGATCCTGTATGACCTATGTACGATCCTGTACGACCATGTACAATCCTGTACGACCTATGTACGATTCTGTACGACCTGTGTACAATCCTGTATGACCTGTATACGTTCTGGGCTCATACAGGATCATACTGGGCTCGTACAGGATTGTACAGGGCTTGTACAGGGATCGTACTGTCATTTTGAGGTCATGTGGCATGAGGCCATGAGTCCTGGGGGCTATGATGCATAGGGGCCACGGGTCAGGGGGCTATGTGGCACGAGGCCATGAAGCATGGGGGCCATAAGCCTGGAGACCCCACGCACACACGCTCACACATGTACAGATTCTATCCATGGCCACCAGGTGGCAGGAACAGGTAATTAGGGATCTGCGCGCGCACCTGAGCTGCTACAGCTCTTAAACTATATTATCATCACCAAGAAGTTGCTTCTAAATCAGGTAGAATCCTATCACTGTAGAGCTTTTCTTTGTAAGAGATTGGAGGCTTTCTAAAGGGCAATGCAGCTTAAGACTAAAGGACATAGCAGTAAGTAGAATTCTAGTAGTGAAAGGGTCACTTCTGTATGACATGCAGGTATATGCAGGTTCTGGTTTACATTTACATGAGATGGATGCTTAACTGGATACTCCACCAAAGTGTTGCTACTCACCACTTCACATGTGATGAATAAAATGTAAAAGATACTGAGCATTGTGAAGTACTTGTCAGAGTAATGACTGAAGACAGTATAAACTCCATCACAAACCACTTCCACTTAATACTGATGGTTGGGACGACTGCCATTAGTAATGCACTCTGTCCATATGGGCCTAGCGACTGCAGTGATGTGGTAACAGTAGTACTAACTTCTACATGATATCCTTGCTGGATCCTTATAGCCAAGAGATCATTATTAACAGATAGATGAATACCAGGCACTTTTCTCAGCTCTGCTTACTGACCCATAGACTTCATTAGGGGACAAAATGGCGATTTGGAGAAGTACCACTAATGGTGAGCGCTCAACTACAAAAAGTCAGGCATCTCCACTTAACATCTAAAAACAAATCCTGCTTGTATGTGTGGGTGCCAGTTATTTACGCTGACTTGCTCCTGCTCTTGAGTCTCGCTCCTAAAAAGTAGAAACTTGTTAGACGTCATGAGTCACTGCCTCTGTCTTGTTCATATCTGTCACTCTGAGCGTCAAAGAAGTCCCAGATTAATTAAGGAATGACAGGCTTCCTGTTCCATGTCCAATATAAACAGGCAACCTTCATATTCAAGACGTGCATATTATGTTAATACTGCCTTGTCAATCAGGGAGGTCTTTGTATAAAAATGGTATAACCTTGTGTAACTGGTAATATTGAGCTTACTGCCATTTTGCCAACCATTTTGTCGCGAGCATTACATCCTCAATATTATGGATAGTGTATCATTATCAAGCCCCTATTTGACAGGAACTAGCAAAATACCTGTTACACTTTTAGCTCTTCCAATTCTCACTGGTATCCTTATTAAAAGCCATGGGGCTGTAGTCAATCTGATCCGCCCCTATGGCAGCACTGTAGAACTTCCTCCTTGTCCCTAGAGTTACACCAGAGTTTAACCAGAGGAGGTGAATGACTCTGTGGTAGAAGAAATGCTGCATGATGTATAGGGTACTAAGGATCCATCTGCAATAAACATTCATTTTAACCCTTTGAGTAGCTTTCTCTTCTCCTTTCTCCTCATTTCACGATGGAGAATTGCAGTCCCAGTGAGGTACACCCTATTACGGATTTGACACCTAACGTTGAATCATGAAAGTTGAGTACTGCTTTATCATCGTTTTTCATGTAATTCAATTCTCAAAAGTTGGTTTGTCAACGTTGGTCAATTGCAACCAATTGCTAACATCAATTCAACTTCATGTGTCCACTGGGACTGCATCCATGCATCATGTTGGGCCTATTGGATTGCACCAACGTAGATAGGGCTAGTTACTCACTAGTCCTATGCTGGTGCATTATTATGGCTTAACATGAGGCATTAGGGTCTGATGTCACAATCAAAGGGTTAGATATCCAAAGACATACCCACAGAGCTTTACCCCTGTCTGACTGTGCGTTTTCAGCATGCAGATAGCTGAATTAGCCCCGGTTGAAAGGGATCCACCCCCAGCGTCTAAAAACACCAAATCCACCTATCGCCTCCTCCGCGTGAGCAGGACTTTGGGATATGGATGTCTTTATTTTTATCAGGAAATCTTGGCTTCCGGTAAGAATTCTCTGCATTACTGCTGGAGCGCACCACCACGCGCATGTCCGTTCTAGAGGGGTATCAGGAGAGTGGGTGGGTGGGTGGGAGGGGGGTGGTGTCTGGGGGCAATGGAGGTGAGCCTGGAACGTATGGATGAGGGGAAAAGGGGTGAATCCAGGGGTGAGGAGGTTACTGTAAGGAACTGAGGGCGTGACTTGGGTTAAGACTTAAGGGCATAAAGATGCATAAGGCCTGTCAGAGTGACTTG
This sequence comes from Acholoe squamosa, assembly GCA_949317995.1. NCBI lineage: Eukaryota > Metazoa > Annelida > Polychaeta > Phyllodocida > Polynoidae > Acholoe > Acholoe squamosa. The sequence goes on along the minus strand of OX439037.1, from coordinate 21,741,778 downwards.
GGAAAGCAGAAATTATACTTTTTTCGGCTGGGCAAACGGTTGGATATCCTTTGATGAACTATGCAAAGTGAAAACTACTGTATTTAATTGCTAGATAGATCTGATTTGTGAGACTTGGCAGCTCAATGTTATTGATATAGCCTGAGAATATGGGGATGTTAGTGAATGTTTGGGTTGCAGATGAGAGTAAATGGTTGTTAAATGACTGTGCAGTGGATATTACCTTGGCGATTTGTTTCAGAGCCCACTGCCATGTACTAATAGCCATACAGAAGGCTGCCCACTGCACGTCCTAGCTCAGCTTACTGCATATACATGTACGTGTTCCCTGGGGTGAGGTTGGGCAGTCAGTCTGAAACGTTTGCAAATCGCATACACTTCACCGCCTTCAACTACCGCAGCCATGCACATGCCTTTGCCACGCCCCACCTCAAGACACCCACCCACCCACCACCTAAGCCCTTCTACTGGCTTTCCACCCATCAGTTTAAGATTATGTTTCTCTTGAAAGGCCAGATGGCCATGTTTTTGATCATGCCTGGCAAAACTCCTGTAAATTTCCTTGCTCTGGCAGGGATGCCACAGAAGGGTGGGTGGCAGAGGCGCCGTTAGCAGACTTTACAATGCTATAAATCCTACTGTCAACATGGTTTTAATACTCAAGGTCAGGGCCCTATGGACAAACCATGTTTACTAAGCATCCGGTCCAGATCCTACTGAACACAGAACAAATATCATGTCATATTGAAGATAAATAACAATGATAACATCGCCTAGCATGGACCTGTATCATCATAACATCTGTGCTTATTGTCATTGCTGAACTGGATATGTAAAATAAACGTGCAATATCTGTTGCTGTGCGTCTACAAATGCAATGTACACTGCAAAAATGGTGTTTAGATTTTAAACATGTTTAGGTCTAAACACATTTAAAACCTAAACACATAGGTCAGTTAGGTGTCTCATCGACTACACATTTAGGAAATGAACACTTTTATTCTAACTACATAAACATTTACGCTAAACATGTTTAGATGTTTAGAGTTGAGACAGTTGAATAATAGGTATTTAGATTTAAACATCAATATGTTTAGATACTTGGATGTTGAATCCACACCAGGTAGCAGCACTACCTTTGACTGGACTATCTGCACACAGTTATAATCAATTGTTGTGACAAATGTCCCCAAATCCCATGTTTATCATGGTTTCATTTTATAGAATGTCATGTGAATAGAAAGGGCAATAGAAAATTGACTAGATTCACCTCATGCCACCATCATTACCATAAAATAATCAATAAACTCCATGACTGACACCTATTTGAAGTTATTCTGGAATAGATAAGGCAATTTCCTTCCTGCCAAGCTGTTGAACTTTCTCAAGTCTCTCATTCTGATGCAGTGTGTAATATATGTACATATATATATAGCTGTGGCTGACATCTTTGGAGACTTTGACAAGTAAATACCTGCTAATGCCCCCCCCCCCCAGGTAAATGAGAAAAAAAAAGAAAAATATATCTCTGTTTTTTAATGCATACATGTCTGCAAACCTTAACTCTCCATCAAATCATTTAAACACCTAAACACAAAAATTCATATATCTAAACACAAAACTTTTAACCTAACCACCTACATATCTAAACACATTGTTTGGCTAAACATGTTTAGGAAATTAATGTGATTACAAAAACGTTGCAAGAATATGTTTAGAATTGTGTTTAGGATCTAAACACCATTTTTGCAGTGTAGGCAGTGGGAGATGATGGACACAATGTATTGTCTTTGCGTGTATACAATTTTATGATATACCACTTTGTTCTTCCTTGTGGCAGTAGATATTATTCCCGTCACGTCTTAGTTGGCTTAATACACTCTTCATGATTTTAACTACCCAACCACAGCTCCTTTGCAGATTGTTATTATTTCATTGCCATTAAATTAATGAACCTTACAGCAAGGTAGCCAACAACATACACTGAAAGAATTATATCTCCAAATAACATGAGCCACTTGATATATGTTTCTCATCGTGCAAAGCACAAGGAAAACCCCCATTTTTTTCGCCAATCGCTCCTATGAATTCAGTGCACATAGAGCCACATTTTCTATACAGCATCAGATAATAAAATGGGACATAGTGCTCAGATACAAAAGGCCCTGTACTACTCAAAGCAATGACGAAGGAGCTGTGACCACAGAGCTGGAGAGGAGCAGCTCACACGGCCTGCCTGCAGCTATAGGATGGCCTCCTGAGCTGCTCACTGCCAACCTCAAGGATGTAACCCCCCAGAGACGCTCTCTGCTCTCTCCTAATCCCATCCCCCCATTCATGCAGGCAGACCAGGCCCTAGCATGCATCCCTGGGGGACGCCGCTCTCTCTGTGAAGTCTATCCTACCGTCTTAAGGAAGCAATGGGGACTTAAAGGCAGACAGGGATGCAATAGCGCCAACAGGCAGACCAAGACAGGTCATGGTGTTTTAGGTTTCTACTTTAGAGACTGCTTAGAGCAACATGTTTTTGTACTACAATGTGTCCCTAATATGGATCCATTCCGCTGCCCTCATCTTCTCTAGCCTTAAGCTATAGTATTGTTGGCTCGTTGTATTGGGGTAGTAGGCTATTTTGGGGTAGTGGACCAAATTGTCCTTCAAAACTAATAGGAAGATGGACGCTGCAATGCTACTGGGAACACAAATGCAATAAATGTGAACAGTGCATGCCAACTAATCAATGCAAACATCTGAAATTTAAGCTCTACATATCTCTTGATAAAAACATTAGAATAAAATTCTGAATAGCTTGACAGGCAAGAGATTCGAGTTTACTCGAGGAAACTAAGAGACACGAAATGATTACATACTTACAGCAATCGCATACATGCATGAGGACCTCTATGCTTACATTTACATGTCATATTTTAATTAGAGAAGCCACTAATTCTCCATCCTATTACCCTGAATACCTAGCCCAGCATAAGGTTACACCATCTGGAGGTAATACCTTAGGGTCCCTCCCATACACTTATACCATGTAACTAGAGCTGACAGTGGATGCTCCTACCAGACCCACTTTAAAGGCAGCGCAAAGCCAATTAAAATTCTCCATGTCTACAGACCTCTAGATGGATTATGAAGGATGCACGGATGACCCCAAGAAATATGACCTTGGGGTTATCTCAAGGCGGAAATAGTACGTCATCTTCAAAGGGGGGATGCACTCAAGTCGTAAAGAGACACGTCAAAACGAGGTTGTCTAGAGACAGAGGCAGTGCGTGCGCATCAAGCAACGCGTGCGCATTGCCTTTCGTAAAAGGAGAACCGGAAGGAGAATCAATCGCCGTCTGTCGCTGTGCCCCCCCCTCTTGCCCTCTCTTCATATGGTAGTCAGCAAAACTAAAACGAATCCCTGCAATGCTTCACGAGTGGGTGGATGAATGCACGCATGCATGCACATTTCTCTTTTTCCCCATCTCTTCTTAAAGTCACCGATAGTTCAGTCCACACCTGTTAAATCGTCCCCAAATGGTGGTATGTGGAAGTAGTCTGTCTGCCCTCCTCCTTGTGGTGGACAGGTATGGGTGGAATTAGGTGACGGGTGGCCGTCAGCCGGGCCTTATTTCCCGTATGTTAGTCCGATTAAGACCAACTTAAGACCTGCTGAAGCCACTGGGAAGCCACACTCTCAGTCCTAATTGTAAATCGGCTATTAATAACCCTGTACGTAGGCCGTAGAACCATGTGTAACTACAGTACAATACACATCTGGTATGGGCCTTCATGCCTGCACGCGGTAATACTGTATAGTAGAATAAGAAGCGTTCTACTGATTATTTACGTTAGCGGGCTGACAGTGCACTTCTATAGGGTCTGAAATAGCAGACTGCAACTCCAGGACGGTAGGCCTATAGGAGAAATGCATATGAAAGGACCTATACTATGGGGTCCATAGGTTCTAAATACCCAATTCGTGTGAATATTTGCATTTATAGCTTTAATTAAAATGATTACCGGTAACTTTTTTTTATGACCGTTTGGGTTGTTCTTAGGGAGCGTTCATTATTTATGACAATCTCTCAGAATGAATACGTCAGAAAAAACTGACCCCCCCCCTTCGGAATGGGTTGAAAAAACTGACCCCCCCTTTCGGAATGGGTTGAAAAAAAATGACCCCCCCCTTAGGAATGGGTTGAAAAAAAATGACCCCCCCTCAGAATAAATTGAAAGAAAATTACTCCCACCACATTTAACTATGTTCAACAGAGGCTACATCAGGCCCATTCATTATACAAGGTGATATTAGCAGCTTTTGAATCATTTCAGTTATGTGTCATCTTTTGAGCAGTCAAATTGTGAATACATTGCTGTTGATTGATTTACCTCTAAGTAAAATATCAATTTGAAGGCTAGCATGGATAAGACGTACCTGCGTTAGCAGGTCACGTGACTATCCCTTGACCAATCAGAGCGTCGCATTTTTTTAGCTGGTTTCTGTGAATTTGTGAACAATCTTTGAGCAGGTACCCATATTGTTTTTTCCCGTACTAGCCCCCCTTTAAGGGGCGGCTAGCATGGGCTACTACTGATGCAGCTAAAATAGGTATGTCTTAGTAAAATATTCCATGTGACCTACTCCTGACCAATGGAAAAATTGTTTTGATTGAGGGACTTGGTTCTGGTTTCTTTTTCAAAAATTTTGTATACGGTACAGAAATAAACTTTTGTAGCTTGTCTTTTTCTTTAGATTTCATTGTAATCTCAGTTTTTATATCAATTTGAAGGGTGTTATAGACATAATTCTTGTCAGGGTTGATTTCATCAATGGGTGAAAACAAGAGTTAAATCTGGAAAGATCTGATTGCGAGTTGCGGTGATTTTAGCATGTAACATTTTTTACTACTGACAACTTTCTTGGTGCCCTGTTCACTCTCGTGAGGTGTATGGTGTAGCACCACAAAGTGCTGTTTGTGGTGTACCATACAATTCCCAGTACCCCTTTAAAGGAAAGTATTTATTTTCATGATGACATCTTTTGAAACAATCAGCAGGGCGAGCAAAAGAACAAGGAACATTGTGTCACAAATTGGGCCAAATACTTCAATCTCAAGAGCTGAACAGTGTTACACCCCAGAGAAAACTGGATACATATACCATAGTGGTAGTGACTGGCCTCATCCATGTTTTAAAGAGGGCTTATCATGTCAAATTTTAATATGGGTACCTGGCAAAAGATCTTTCAAAAATCTGTGGGAACCAGCGGAAAAATTCCGATGCCCCGATTGGTCAAGGAGTGGTCATGTGAGTTGGAAACACAGGTACCGGTACATCTTATCCGTTTTAACCGCCCTTTGACACACAAAGGAGTAAGACTCCGATCATATAACATAATCAAATGGATATGAATTAGAGGTAGCTGGTAACAAAATGTTGGGCAGAATTATTTATTACTGAAAACCAAAATTAATAGTTAAAATTCGCGACGTGTCGCGAAAATTTTTGTTCCTTTGTCATAAAATTTGCATCACATTGGCAAATACTCCCCAACAGGAAACTACCTGGCCCTCGGGAATGGGTTTAAAAAAAATGACCCCCCCTCTAAGAATAGGTTTAAAAAAAGCGACCCCCCCTCTAAGAATAGGTTGAAAAAAAATGACCCCCCCTCTCTGAATACCTCCAAAAAAAATGACCCCCCCCCTTCATTTGGTCATCCCCCCCCTGCCATAAATAATGAACGCTCCCTTACTGGCCATGAGATACAGGGAAAGGGTGTGAGCTCCAAGGTAAAATCTATGGGGCGTTCGTATTCCACTGTTTCAAACATGAAATGTGATAATGCTTTTTAAATTTGTCAATTTCTTCCCAGAAGGAAATGTGCCACATGCAAATGTATTACCAGAAGGATGCATTGAACTTGATCATATTTTGAGAAGCTCCGATACCCCCAAAAGACATCCATGGGTCTTGAAGGTTGTGACTAGATTGTAACAACCTGAGAGCTCTGTGTTTTTCGTAGAAGTTTTTCTGGAACAAGATGGCTGCTTGCCTAACATGACCAGTGATAAAACCATTCCTACAGCGGCGCCTGAGGTAATTCCTGCGTCCGCCGCCACCATCCGTCACAATCAGTGGCACCAGAGGGCGCCACGGGGGCTGCGTCTTGCACGTGTGCCGTGACGTCATGAATGGTGACGTATGTCGGTGTAGAATAAGCCTATCTGAACGGCACGCGTAATGACCTGTGCGCGGCACTAAAAGACTGTCAGTTCTTTAGCTTCCTCTACAGGAGAAGCTGCAACACAGGTTGGAGTTGTTACCAGACTTGTACTCACACAGGCACATCTTGGGTACACAGGCTCTGAGTCTGAGGGTCGGGTTTCAGCGGCAGGAGGTGGCTTTAATCAAGGTGTCTGGTGACCTCACCTTGTTGTAGATTACTAAGGTTGCAACATAAACAGGCTTCATATTACATGCTATGAACTATTACATATTCATAGGGGCTACCAGCGTCTGGTATTCTGGTTGAGCAACGGCTATTCTGTATTTTCAAACCCTGATTTCATACCTGTGTTGCTCGTTTTACCTATATAGCGGGTTATAGGCTATATTATACTAAGTGCTTTATTCCTCCTGGGGATAGGACTAACACTGATAAAGTCAGGTGTGTACCCAGAGACAGTGATAAACTGCAGGGTACGTTAAACTGATAAACCCTCACCTCTACCCCAGCGTCCTGTCATGTTAACATGCAGGTAATTCGTCCACGTATCCATCTCCAGGGTCCCCCCTGGAGGATCAGATACCTGGGGGTCGTGGGACGTAGATAACCTGGAGCAGCTAGGATACCTGGGGTACCTGCTGGCGGGGTTATCACGGAGGGGAACCCTGGAGGGTGTACTAACCTCAGGTGTGAGCATGTGGGTATATAGTAGGCCTACTGTAGTAGGCTATAAAACAGTCAGCATCCACAGGGATAATGACTGTCTATGTTCATTTCCTAGCTGTTTCCATTCTCATAGGTTGTACTTCCTAAGTACCTTTACCAAAATTTCAACTTTTGCAAATTGCAAACCTTTAGGATATGACATGCATACTCTTTGGTCCCTCTTTGGTCAGCATTTTACCAAGTACGCCTACTCTCTGTTAAAAGAATAGTCAAGGAGAAGACAGCCATATTGGGGAGCGTAGAGGATGGCGTGATATCCACTGGGTGTCCCTGCTGGTAATGGGAGGAGGCAGGGCCGTATTTAGCGTCCTGGAGAGGCGTGACACCATCAAATAAGCCATGGACGTTTAGTGTCAACATGGCCCCACCAGACACGACCAGGAGGACAGCCGGGAGGATATGCCGTACTCATCTACAGACTGGAGACAATCCCTAGGGGATATCCTCTTATAAGGCCTCTATCCTAGAAAATTGGGGGTGGGAGTGATTTCTGTAACTTAATTCATGTTTTAAGATTTGCAGTGATAATGATAAAGTAAACATTGTGGAGTTACCATGTAGAGAAAAGTGCTTTTGGTTGGAAGGAGCCAATTTCATGAGATAAATCACCATCAAGGGTGTCTAACCTTCCAGTGACTATCCTCCTTGTGGCAATACCAATTAACTACTTATCACTTCACTGTAGACATAGTGACCAAATATCAAATGGTATTGCATGTCTTCATCATCATCCTTTGAAACCTTCCAGAAGCACTGCTTATGAGGACAATGTTGGATCTCTGCTAATGACATTGGCTCTTCAACCTTCAGATACAAACCTCTCCTAACCCACACACCTTTGTTATTCCCTCAACATCCAAGAGCCCCACCCCCATCACACTCCCAAACCAATCTCACCCCCCACCCAAGACTACAGCTGTAATCAGATGGACGGTATTACATGTATTTGTGCCTGTCTTTAATTGCCTTTCACCGTGCTGCAATGATGGACGCTTTGCAGCAGCGGATATTGACGATTAATATTAAATGCCCCTTTTTGTTTATGGCCCCTCTATGCTTCAGCTTGTAATAACCCACACCCATCTCCATTGTTAACAAGCTCACACTGTCTGGTGCTAAGGTTTAGTAACAATAATACCCTGAAATCGTCCAATCTCCACTGACTGATGTATCACTCTTCCACACAACTCACTAATTAGGTTATTATTTAAGAGGCTGACTGATGGAAGACAGCTCTGATAAGAGACCCCCAGTTTTCATGGAAACCAGACAAGAAGCCCACAAAGAAGGTGATTTCCACTAGGGTGTGCTGCATGGGGGATGAGTGCAGTGCATTGATAAGGCTTGCTGATAACCAAGGCACCCACAATAATACCCTATTTTCTGGATAAGCTGACATGGTGAATATCAGCGTTTGAAGTGATCACGTCCCAGCCAACCCTGAGCCCACATCACTAGTAACCCATTAGGGACCTTCGTCATCATAATACATCATTACAATATGAGCGAATTTAGGCCCCGGATCTAGGCCTACATAATTTGAGCACTGCATTGATGCATTGTGCCAGTCTGACATAATGCATCATGAATTGGCCCTCATGAGTAGATCCACCACACTGAAAAAAAGATTGTTGAATATATACCGGGGATCCTTGTAAAACTAAACAGTGAACCTCTGTAATCATAAAGCAGGGAGCCAATGTAGTTTTTATTTTACAGGAAGCCCCAGGTGGCAGCAACAACGACATCTCTTTGAAAAATAATGACGGATCTCTGGCAACCTTGGGACGAGGAATCCATAGTTATTTCAATGATATTTCTTTTACGGTGCAGGACTGCATTCAAGCATTAAGGTGACAAACAGGCATTATGGATTGCTGCAGCATGTGACCCTTAAAGGGTCAAGGGCTTCCCTCTCTGTGTGTAATATGGTGGAGAACCCCCAGTCTCATCAGTCACCATCTTATAAACTCCAGTTCATTTTAATGCTGGTGGGGATTGCGGCGTTATTGTGTAGTGATTTATGCGTCAGCTGTGGTCTTCCATAGCCTAAGGAGGTTATAAACGATGGTGTTTAGCTTGGGATCTATGGGCGGCTTTCAACAGTGAAGACATCAATAATTACACAACAAAGGCAGAAGAAGTGGAGCTGATGATTGTTATTTCCATGGAAATCGTTACAATGATATCCCACTGCAAAGCTAATGTATAATTCTTTTCTCACTTGGAACTCATGAATATCAGGATATTACCAATTACCTAGTCTCAGTGACAAATTGCTGTAAGGTCTCAGCAATATTCTGACAAAGGGCGCCTTTGGAATGATGCGTAGCAGTGGATAGATTTCTTAGCAATACATTTTATAAAATCCATAGGTAACTTCTATGGATAAGGGATAAGAGACTATAATGCTATAATACTATTCATTATAATTGATCCAGGATGTCCAAATTGGGTAGCACTGATAATAATATCTGTGTTAGTATGGCTGGAGACTGATGTAATTGAATAAACAGGGTAAACATCCATGAGCTGTGCCTATCACACACCATTCATGACCTAGTACAGGACCTCTACATGCTGAGCGCCCATTAATGTCAGTGAGCAGTAAATTGGTGTTTGTGCCCTGCCTATCACACCATCGATCTGCTCATGAGCAACTCTCCAACAACAACTCCCACGGTGCTGCTGCTGACAAAGTGAGCAAGACCACTGACTTACTGCCGTACCCTCCTAGGGGAGTTGTACTGCCATTCCCAAAGCACTGCTTGTCTGTAGATCACATTGAAAGGTACACTGAAAACATGGATTATCCCTCGGGAACCTTCAGCGTTTCCGAGAATCCACGAGAGGAGGATCCGCGCATGCGCAGTCAGTTTTTGGATTCGGTCAAGACAGCGTCTGTCTCGTCTGTCAGAGCCATCAGCTATTTCGATCTGTAAGTATAAAATTTGAACGGTCTGCGGGCTGCTTTTCAGCACGAAGACTAACTTTATTGTATAGATTGTTTGGGCAATGCTTTGTTTGCCCTTTCTGCTCGTATAATTGTGTTTGGAGCAGTTTTCAACGACCGGGCCGATCCTCCTCCGAGGCGGCCATCTTGGTTTTCACGGTCGTCAACATTTCATTCAATTTACACCCCCCGGTGTCAACAGAGTGGAATTTTACCCGTTTTCAGGGCAAATCACAGCTTTGCCCACCCCCAGGTGGTCATTGCGGGCATTTGGCGAGCATTTTGTCTGTTTTTCGCCAATAAATGCGAGTTTTCCCGATCGGTACGTTGACCGAGCGGCGGAAAACTTTGCCGCTGGGTTCGGCGTGTCTCTCGGTTAAGACGGAGACCAGCGCGCGTCCGGTACGTTGACCGAGCGGCGAAAAACTTTGCCGCTGGGTTCGGCGTGTCTCTCGGTTAAGACGGAGACCAGCGCGCGCGCGTCCGGTACGTTGACCGAGCGGCGGAAAACTTTGCCGCTGGTTTCGGCGTGTCTCTCGGTTAAGACGGAGACCAGCGCGCGTCCGGTACGTTGACCGAGCGGCGAAAAACTTTGCCGCTGGGTTCGGCGTGTCTCTCGGTTAAGACGGAGACCAGCGCGCGCGCGTCCGGTACGTTGACCGAGCGGCGGAAAACTTTGCCGCTGGTTTCGGCGTGTCTTTCGGTTATGACGGAGACGAGCGCGCGCCCGGTACGTTGACCGAGCGGCGGAAAACTTTGTCGCTGTTGTCGGCGAGTCTCTCTGTTATTACAGAGATAAGGACAAACTGAAGGCAGTGGTGTGCTGGTTTAGCGATCGGCATTACCGGAAGTTTTGGTTTAGCGATCGGCATTACTGGGCCTGTTCACTTGATGTTGATTACAGTTGAGGTTAGTTTCTTCTAACTATTAACTTGAATTGTGATCCTTCCTATTTTAACACTGTAGTGTTTAAATTTTAGTGACTCTGGGTCCTGTTTCTTACAGATTCACCATGAGTGATCAGAAGGAAAACAAGGGCAAGAAAGGTCCAAATACTAGGAGGAAACATACTATAAGTGAGGATGGATCTGACATTCAGATGCATGACTCCAATGAGACCATTGGCACGTCAGGGGCTGGTCATGCTGGTACGGAAGGTACTAAGACTACGGCTCCTATGGAGGGTACTTCAGGTACTTCGACCCAATCTACTGCAGGGACTTCTGGTACTCAAGGATTTGACTTCCAATCCTTGTTCCAGAATGTGGACACATCGGCAATGATGGGCCAATTCTTGGGGAGTCTACTGATGCAAGCTGTGAAGCAAACACCCACTGACCCCTCGGAAGAGGAAGAAGATGAGGAAGTTGAGGAGGTTCAGGACGAACCTAAACCGTCCGGTAAACTTTACAACCTCATGAAAGAGTGTGTGGAGCAGGAACAAGAGAAAGGGAAGAAAGGAAAGGATATCAGACCCTTTGTGGCAGATTTTCTGAACTCAATGTTCAAGGAAAAGAGGACCCGGTCTGACCTGGAAACGTTGCACAGCAAGTACCCACAGCCGGAGAAGGCTGGCCAATTGGTTGTGCCGGAGTTAGAACCAGTCCTTAAGGTTCTAATTAATAAAAGCAAGAACTCTGAGTTTCTCAAACGTGAGGAAGCATTGAAGAAGTTGCAAGTGCACCTGGTAAAGGCCATGCTGGCATTTGTGCCGATCATGGACCTGTGGATATCTCGAGGGGATAAGGACAGTCAGTTGGATGAACTGAGTGAGGCTTTTGGGGACTGTATGAAGTTGATTGTCAGTACAATCAAGGCCATCACTGCTCGTAGAACGGAGGCGCTCAAGCCCATGGTAGTTGCTAAATACGGGGAGCATTTCCTCAAGGATGGTGGAGATGACCCGAAGTTCTTATTCGGAGGTAATCTCGAGGAGGCAATCAAAACTGTGGACTCAGCACACAAGATGGCCGAAAAACTTGAGAAACCAGCACAGCAACATGCAGCGCCAGGGAAAGCTAAGAGTAGCTTCAAACAAGGCCAGCAACAGCAGCGCCGGCGGGGGTTTCCCCAGCAGAGGCATCAGCATCAGCCCAGGGGGTTCAACCCGTTAGCTGGTATGAGGTTCCCATTTGTGATTCCCCAGTTTGGTCACAATGTGGCACCAAGGATGAATGGACCGAGGCCCAGGGCACCAGCGCCAGCAGCAGCGGGTAGTGCAGCGAAGGCGAAGCAAACCTCGGGTTTTCAGAAGTAGGGTCCTTAGCAGGGCAGGTAAGTCCCCTACAGTTCAATCATTCTGCTCAGAATTTTGTCGCTGGTAGTATTGCTAGATATATAGACCGCTGGTCCATGATAACTAGTGACCCATGGGTCCTGGACATGGTTAAAGGGGTGAAGATACCTTTTGAGGAGTTGGAACCAACTCAACAAATGGTGCCTTTCCCTTATGATCTGGGATCAGAGAAAGAGGAGCATGTTGACAATGAGATTGGCAAGTTGCTCATAAAAGGTGTCATAGTTCCTGTGGAACCAGCTCAAGGTCAATTCATTTCTAACGTGTTTGTAAGGCCCAAGCCCAATGGCGAGTACAGATTAATTTTGAATCTGTCAAAAATGAATGAGAGTGTAGAGTACACACATTTTAAAATGACAAGTTTAAACACGGCTGTTGAAATGATGAGGCCTGGATGCTTTATGGCATCCATTGACCTCAAGGATGCTTACTATTCTGTTTTGGTGTCAAAAGAGGATAGGAAGTTCCTGAGATTCTACTGGAAAGGAATCTTGTATGAGTTCCAGGGCATGCCCAATGGTTTGGCCTGTGCCCCTAGAATTTTTACAAAAATTCTAAATCCAGTCTTCTCCAACCTGAGAGAGGGAGGTCATGAGTGTTTTCAATACATTGATGACTCCTTTATCTTGGGAGATACAGCAGAACAGTGTAGGGTTACTACTGACAGGCTTGGACAAGAGTTAGATTCTCTAGGGTTTGTGGTGCATCCTGATAAATCAGTATTTACGCCTACACAAGAAATTGTGTTTTTGGGGTTCCTGTTGAGCTCACAGACTATGACCGTGAGACCCACACAGGACAAGATAGACAAGTTCAACATGGCGGTGTGGAACTTGGCTAATGGCCCCAAGCCTTACACAATAAGGGATATTGCTGGTATTGTTGGTCTGATGACGGCCTATTCTGCAGGAGTGCAGTATGGGCCGGCACATATCAAGGGTCTTGAGAGAGAAAAGAACCTAGCGCTGGAACAAAATAAAGGGAATTTTGATGCAGAAATGATTGTGGGTTCACATGGTATGGATGACATCAACTGGTGGTTAGAAAACCTTCCGACTGCTTCCAAAAAGATCAGAAACGAGGGTGCTGATTTTGAAATCATCACCGACGCTTCAGGCACTGGGTGGGGGGCTCACAGGGGTGAGACAACCACCAAGGGTATTTGGAAGGAGGAGGAAGTGAACCTTCATAGTAACATCCATGAGTTGATGGCAATCCAATTAGGATTACAAGCATTGGTACCAGAACATGGGGTCAATGTCAAAATTCGTACTGATAACACTACTGCTTTGGCTTATGTCCGAAAAATGGGTGGAATCAAATCGGTTGAATGCAACGAGTTGGCAAAGCAAATCTGGGACTGGTGTGCCGAGAGGGATATGTGGTTGACCATCAACCACATACCAGGAAAGGAAAATGTGTTGGCAGACTACCTGTCAAGACACTTTTCACCAGATCTGGAATGGGAACTGAGTCCAAAAATTTTCAAGAAGGTTTGCAAAATTTTTGGCACACCAGAAGTGGATTTGTTTGCCTCTCGTGCTAACGCTAAATTGCCATGTTTTGTGTCTTGGGGGCCACAACCTGGCGCCTGGGACAAAGATGCCTTGTCCATCTCATGGAGGGGAAAATACATGTATATTTTTCCTCCTTTCAGTCTGTTGGGACCCGTAATTCAAAGGATCAGACTGGAGAGGGTACAAGCGATTCTGGTCACCCCCGATTGGCCGGGTCAACCGTGGTACGGCGGGCTCCAACGCACCAATTGGAGAAGACTTCGCTTCAGGAGAGACAGAGGAAACTTGTGTCATCCAGGAGAGCCCGCGAACAAGCTAAGGCTACAAACTACCCCGTTGGTGGTCTATCGTTCCTTCTGAAGAAGAAATTGGTGAAAAGGGGATTTGACAGTCATACTATTCAGCTGGCAGTTAATGCCAGGAGACCTGCCACTAGGAAGTCATATACGACTTATCTTAAGGACTGGTGCGTTTTCTGCGTGGAAAGGGGCATTCCAGTGCTCCAGCCTACTATTCAGCAAGTGTGTCAGTTCCTTTCAAAACTGCAAAGAGAGGGGAAAAGTTACCAGGCCCTGAACGCAGCCAGATGTGCTCTCTCTGCGGTTTGCAATTATGTCAATGGCAAACCAGTGGGACAACATCAGGTAGTCAAGCTGTTGATCAAAGGAGCGTATGAAATGAATCCGCCGGGTCCCCGCTACCACACCTTTTGGGACGTCCGTAAGGTACTTGATGTCATTCAGCAGTGGGACAATGAAACAGTCTCACTTAAGAAACTCTCGATGAAGTTGAGCGTATTACTACTTCTCGTGACATCACAGAGGGGACAGACCATAGTAAATCTGTCAATCAAAAACATGTCTGTTAAGGACAAAGCAGTGTTCCGCATGACGAAACTACTGAAGAGCAACCGGCAAGGTGATCCGCTGAACACACTGGTACTTCGGAAGTTTGACGAAAACCCTAGGGTGTGTGTGGTACGGTGCCTGGAACAGTACCTGGAAAGAACAAGGACAATTCGATCTGAAGAATCGCAGTTGCTTATTAGTTATATAAAACCACATCTACCGATAAGTCGGGACACTCTATCAAGATGGGTGTTAGGCGTACTTGCGTTATCAGGCATAGACGTGCAACAGTACAAGCTGCACTCAACCCGAGGAGCCTCAGCGTCGGGGCTCCTCAGGGTGGGGGGTAACTTAAACCTGCTAATGAAACGGGCTGGGTGGCGCCAGTCAGTTTCATTTGCACGGTTTTATCACAAACCAATAGAAGACATTGTCGAGGGTAACGCCATTCTGGCGTAAAATGAAGTTACCTTTTGTAAGGCTGGAAAGTTACTCTTGCGAGTATTTGAACTTTGTAAGTTTAGAACGGTTATGGTTATTGGCATCTTAAGATGACATATTGGGTGTATAAGTCAAGTTAGACTTATTATAGACAAGTTGTTATCATATGTGGATATATATTTTCTTCCACATTACCACTTTAATATGGTCACAGACAATACAAGTTGAATGTAAATACGTTGTTGTGTTTTCTGTTCAGGGTAGTCAATTGCTCTGAAACTCTCGTGGATTCTCGGAAACGCTGAAGGTTCCCGAGGGATAATATTAAGATTATTTGAGACTTACCTGTAAGTTGAGGTATAATCAGGATTATACCGAGGGAACCTGGCGGTTCAGGGAATACACGCCCTACCGCTCCCTCCCTCGGTTAATCATGATGTCTCAGATTAATTAATAAGGGGGGTGGTATTGGAATTTACCCCTAGTAAGGTTAGGTATTAGTTAGTTGACCCCCCTTCACAGGCTCTTAAGGACTGACTGCGCATGCGCGGATCCTCCTCTCGTGTATTCCCTGAACCGCCAGGTTCCCTCGGTATAATCCTGATTATACCTCAACTTACAGGTAAGTCTCAAATAATCTTAATAATATCCGGAACTAGTCAGTGATGACCATAAATGTCCTCAAGTTGACGATACCTAAAACTGCAACTTTAGGTAGTCAAAATGACGACTTTAGATCATCATCCTGACGACCTGAGTTGTCAAGATGACAATACTGACAGTACAGAGTCGTCATATTGATGATTCAGGTCATCAGGATGATGACCTAAAGTCATCATTTGGACTACCTAAAGTTGTAGTTTTAGGTATCGTCTACTTGAGAACCTAAAGTGGTCACCGCTGACTAGTTTCGGATCTTCCATGTTTTCAGTGTAATACCCTTGATGCAAGTATTTCTACAGTGTCCACATGGCAGAGCAGGAGAGCTCCTTTACATGTACGTTTAAGTGTAGAAGTGAAGATTTGAGTAAAATAAGGTATTTGAGTTGGAAATAATTCATATGTCAGAAAATATTTATACTTTTAATCAGCAAGGTTTATTTAACCAGCGGTTTTATACCCCTATTGTATGTCCGGAGAGGGACGAGACAAATTCTGCTATAGATAAGCTAATTAGGAGGCTAGTCTCCTTCCCCTTAGCGTCCTGGAGGGCATTTCTCAACAATGCTAATTAGCATATTGAGAAATGCGCTCCTTATCCCATTAAGTACTGATGCATGGATGATACATGATGCACTCAAAATGGTGCATCATGCCAACGAAATAACACCCGGGAGCACTTTGAGCCCTTTATATTATCGACCGATAGTGGCATGGCTTTCCTCCCCATTACCATGGGTGACTCCCATGGCACAAATCGAATATATTGATGGTCTATTAATAAGTTTCCTCTTGGGAGAAGGGAAATACCTCTGGACACAATTCATCTCTGTGGAGACACCAATTGATTTATCCCATAACAGAGGCAGCCAGCTTTTATAACCTATTGTAGATCAATTTGTGATTAACGCCGAGGCAAAGACTACTCCATCATTCCAACTGTGGTGCCATTATGGAATAGACTAAGGATGTATTTAGTGCTGGGAGTATAGCTCTGAATATAGGAAATGGGGAGTATAAGCCATGCATTAAAACTGACACACCAAATTTGGTCAACACTAATGGATGGTCTATTCTAAGTAAACAATAAATACAGCCTAAGGGCTATTAGAGGAATATATAGCAGAGTCAAGCCAATGCATTTCACGAAAAAGGAAGGATACCACCATATAGTATAGGCTATGCCTCAAAATAGTACACTCTTATAAACATGCCTAAATTTAGTACTGAAACTCTGTCAAATTTAACAGTGAATCATTGTAATTGAAAAGAAACCCCGATGATACGCCCTAAAATGACACCATTCAGTCTAGATGCCCCAAACAAGGCAACTGTTTGCACATTCATTTAATACATACCTATACTGAGGGGGCATAATCTGATATTTGCAATTGATATTGTACATGCATCATGACAATGCTGCTTAATGTGAAGTGGTATAGACTGATGCTACCCATTCTCCCCCGCATAAAATGCAATTACCTACAAGGTAGTTTACACCTTACACACCTATAGTAGGGTGTAAGAGGTCAAAGAGAGTAATTCATCTTCGGTGGCTTCTCCTTGATAAGTAACTAACTTCAGTATCTGTAGGGGCAATTACTGTTGCCATCATCTTGAAGACATATATTTCCCCCACAAAAGCTTGTCACACACGAATTCTATAAAAGCAAGAGGGGGAGGGGAGGAGGGGAGCATTGACAACCTTGCATGCCAGCCTTATAACGTAAGGCTGAGAAGAAACATTTTAAAGTCTACGTTCCGTTCTCATACTTCCTAGGTATAAAGGGCGATCCTAATCAGAGCGATATGATGTATAAACGATATAATGATACCCAGGCTGTCATCATACATGACATAGTAGCGCCCGGGGAACATAGGATGTTAATTAAAGAAAGTGCTTTAGGATCCTAGGTTCACCGTAACGACCAACCCGTCCACAGTATAAGAGTTTAACTATTTCGGACTCCATGCAGCCCCCAGGTGCATGTTGACCCTAATCAGAGGCATAATTTTCTTTTCTATAGATCTTCCCATGTGGAGGACAAAACCACTAGTTTTAAGAAAGAAAATTAGTAACCTGGAAGCTAGCATTTGCCCATCACATATCTCGTTTCAGTATTCAAGAACATATTTTAGCTGTGTAATAAGGGAACATCTATCCTGGGATTATGTTGAATATCTAAGTGTGAACAGGGCTTTACTGGAGTATTTATGATTTCTGTGTGTTCCTATCTTTCTCGACTTTGTTATTGTAGTAGTGAAGACCTTATTGTATTTATAAGACTTATCCCTTTCAACTCAAAAGAAAACTAAGTGGAGGATTTCAATAGTTTCTCATTTGAATTCTTTGTCGAATAAAGGATGAGACATTGATCACAACACTTGCGATCATGAATTCTTACAAAGTTTTTTTGGTGTTTGTTTACAGGTGGGTACAAGCAGTAATTGGCCAGGTTTTATAGGTACTACAGGTAGGGTTCGAATTAACAAATTAACCCTTCAACGATGTCATGATGCCCCAATCTTCGTGATCCATGAATGCATCTTGGAGAAAAAGAAAGGACATGTAGATTACATCAAAGTGTTAGCCAAACAGTCCTATACAAGCCCTGTATACAGGTTGATATCAATGAGCATAAACCACTAACACATTAAGCTATTGTCTTACTAATTTTATCTAAAAGCTCTGCTGTAGATGCACATCCCACCAGGGATCTAAATCTATGTATTCATATATAATATTATGATTCTCTTAGTGAGGAAGGTAGTCTAGGAGACAAAAGGGTGTACAAGAAGCGGCTAGAGCTACACGTTGAGCTACACGTCCACCATGGAATCCATGTATAGCGTGGCCATCGGTGTGAAGGGCAAAAGATTTCCAGGCTTGTCTCTAAATAGCCTATATCTAAGGCTGACATGCAAGACTTGTCAAGGGTGATACGCCTTACATCGTGGGCGGAACGCAGCTGGACAGGGGGTCGCAAATCCCTTATTCCATCATAACCTGTCTATATTTTCTCCTTGGTTCTATCTCGGTTCTCTCTTCTCTACCATGCACCATCTGCTACATCTTCTCTCCATGCTTCTCTCCATTTCCCCTTTCCACAAGTTAACCCTCCTTCTGCTTGTCTGCCTCCCGCAGGTGAACTGGATGCCCTGTCCATTTCATGAATCAGACATCTTGTCAGTTCCTGCTACCCTCTTAATTTCAGTTGCTCTGCTTATTCTTTCCCACTGCATTTCTTTCTTGAATCTTTATTAAATTTCATGGAACAACCTCTCCCTTTATCTCCCCTTCCTGCCCCTTCCACAAACACTTTGGGTTTAGGTATGACATGCATCTGAACTCTCACCTTGGGTTTGGGTAGCAGGGGGGGGGGCGGCCATTAGTGTTGCTAATCTCTGCTGACACCTGTTGTCACCACGTACTGGAGGAACCTGCAACCTGGAGGGAGATGGGGCTGTTACTCAGTATCGAATTTGGTATAGTGAAAGCGGGACTGACCCTGAACAGCAGTGGCTGTTAATAACACATAAGAATGATAACAAATTCAATGCGGACTATAGTGTTGAAATGAAAGTTCTATATTTATAAGGAGATGTAATCTAACTTTTTGAAATAGAGGGAGATGCAACATCTATGTAGAGGACTCATAAAGTGCCAGTTATTTTCCGCAGAATCGTGTTCGCACATAGTATCCAATTATGAGGGAGTGGCTCCCGGGATGAAAAGGGAGGTGGGGATGGTTGAAACTTGAAAGCAGGTGAGCAGGTGGGCATGAGGTCAGACAGGTAGAGTATAAATCGAATGGAGGAAGTACAAAGGACAGTGGGTCTCGTAGGGTACTCAGTACATCTATCATTGTTTAGAGTTAGTACGCAGTAATGACCTCAGGAGCAGTGTCTGAAAAACAAGAAGGGAGAAGGGCAGACAGTCATTGCATGAGTTTCAGCAGCGCTCAATAACTTTTGCAAATACATTGTATGTATGAATGAAAATAAGTGTCCTCAAAATAAAATCAATTCAATGTTAGATGAAAGAGGACCTCAACAAAATTAATGACTACGTGGAAAAATAATAGGCAGTTGGGAATGGGGAATTAACTTTATGTTTGAAACTGTACATCCAGATGTAGGCCGAGGCGGAAAGAGGCTGTAGGGGAATAAGGAAGTGACTTTTTTTTTACAACAGGGGGTGGTAGGTTTTCGCATGGATGCGCAAAACAGATTTTGCCCCCCCCCCTGTCAAAATCTCCCCCCCCCTATCAGAGGGCCCAAATATTGCACGCAAATAGGCCCTTTTGGCCTATAGGAACGCGTTGGCTTTTCAGCTGAAACAGGTAAAATTATTTTGCCCCCCCCCCTTCAGAAGGGCGGAAAAAAAATTTGACCCCTGGTCAAGGGTTCGAAATGATTTTTGACCCCTCCACCAGCCCCTACCCCAATGTTGTTAAAGAATGGTCACTATCTAAGGTAGGGGAGGTTATAAAAGAGGGTCCAAGTTCAAGAAATGTAGGGAAAGTAGAACCAGAGGTGGAATAAGATACTCACATGTGTGTCATATGAAATGACATTAGAGGTCAGGGTAACATGAAGTCAGAGACAGCTGCCTATGTGGTCTTAGGCAGGATTCAGATATTTACAAACCAAACAATAATTATTGTGTCTATACACACAAGATGACAACCTGCATTTTAACATACTGTAGTGTCGCGTTTAAGCACCCAGGAGGCTATTGCGAAAAGAATCGGAAACGGATTCTCACTGACGTAACTCACCTTCCAGTTCCTGGCTGTTCTGCTGCTCAGAACAAACTTCTCACCTTACACTCAGAATCAATCCTCTTAGTGTGTGTCATACTGGAAAGCATGCCCCAATTCATGGAAACTTAAGAATCAATTCTATAACCTATTACCTTGCTGCAAAACAGGGGAGAAGTCATTGCCTGGGGGTAGTCAGTTCCAATTTGGGAATAGCACCTCCAACAGAATTGAATTCCTGTCCTTTCGCAACACTCTCCCGGTGCATATATAATTATGTCTCATTGATACCGTTATCATGGTTCTTTTTACGAGACAGGCATTCAATTTTCTTTTGAGATTTGTGACTTAAAAATTGAGTTTTAGTGATTGATACTTATTTCAAACCCACCTGACACTTACCCAAGACTGGCACTTATTTGAGTTCCGGTGCTTTTATGGACCAATACGGTATAACTAGTTCCAGACCTCTTCCTGATACATCCCTCCCACTGGAAATCTTCCCCAACGTGCACAACACTGTGCATGTTTCTTTTTTCAAACCTTTAGAACAGAGGCCATTTGGGTATCCCTTTGCAATGATGAAAAACAGTACACTTGCGGAGTTAGTGCTTATAGTATCCTCTATAACCACTGTTCTCCTCTTCTTTTTCTGAATAGTGCTGGGAGAAGAGAAAAACGCTGGAGAACTATTTAGGATCGTTTCCACACATGTGGTATAATTTCCCGGAGGTGTTTCCTGAGATAACAGCAGCGATCTGCAGAAGTCCCTTCCTTCAGCCCCCCCCCCAGCACCACAGCCACCACCAACCACGTGTCAAGGGATACCTCCCTAATTACAAACATTGAGATGTGGTAGGGGCATAGAGTATATATAGGGATGGGACAGTTTGACTACAGTGCCATACTGGCAGCACTAGACGATAATTGATGGAATTAATGTGAATTAATCATAATCGTCTACAATTCCTCCACCATCTAGAAACCATCTGATGGCATCAATGCTTAAAGTGGCCGCCAACCAAACCGAATGTTTCGCTGATCTCACCGTCCGAAGCCATGACATAATGTTTTTGTCTCACTCGTTTTTTCTTATCATAATTATTTAACCTGTGATTGGTGATCAGACCTCCCATTTCCTTTTTTCGTTCTTTAAAAAACGTTGGAAAGAAAAGAATTGAATCGAGTTACAATCAGCCCGAGAAAACTCAGATTTGGCGGAATCCATGTTTCAATCTGTGGGAGGACAAGATGGCCGATTGAAATAAAAATGGCGGCCTATAGTAGAATACCTGTTGGGTGTCATAGGGTTGGGTTGTACCCAACACCCCCCTCCCTATCGTCTAAATGATAATGACCTTCTGTTGAGCAGAAATCCGATCGCAACTTCAATTATACTGCTTCTGGGAATTAGCAAAAGCGGTCAACTCCTCTCCCTCTCCATAGCCTTTCAGCGAAAGTAAGAAATGATAACTTAAGGTGAAAAAAAGCTGAAAGACGAGGTATGTGTTGTAAAATAGATCAACAAAATGCAACTTACGTAATGGTCATATAAGGTGCACCCAAACTCTTAAATCCCATAAGCTACAGCAGGGAACAGTTGAAATACTGCGGTTGAATGTTTGATCTTATCTTTTTATTCATTTTATTGAAATCGATCTCCATCCTGGAGTTTTCATTTTGGATGCCCATAATCTAAACAATGAAAAAGAGATGCTAGGAATTCTCCCCCCCCCTGGAAATCTCCCCCTTAGGAAATCTCCCCCCCTAGGAATCCCCCCCCCTATCAAGTTTTACCACAGTGATCCTTAGCCTCACCCTAACCTGTCACTATCCCCATCCCTAGCCCTAGCCCTAACCCTAACCCTAACTCTAACCCTAGCCCTATAACATCCTGCGTACTTTAAACTTACATTTGGTGTATAGAAAATGAACACAAATTAAGTATATATGTCCTATATGGATAAGGGGGGAGAATACCAGGGGGTCCCCCCTGGAATTCTCCTGCCCGGAATTCTACCGTCGGAGAAACTTCCTGACACCGAAAAAAGTGTGGCCTAGGGGACAGAATACCATCCCCAATCTCACATGTACAGGGTTGATCCTTGACGACCACCCCTGCTGGAAGATTGTAGAGGGTGAGACATCCCTACTCCTCACTCTCACAGCGTGTGTGTAGTACAGCTGGAAGGCTAATGGCGGAGATAAGAATGGCAGACCAGCTTGTCACACTGAGACACTGGTTTTTAACCCTTTAAGGGAGGTACAATACCTCAAATATCCATTGTCTCTTGTTATCATCGATGCAAAAATGCAGTACTGCAGAATTCACTCCCCATCTCTACATCTGTGCATTATGCATACTCCTTAACTCCCATATATAAGCCCATCCTCACTTCCTCAAACCGATTCCTAAGATTCCTTGTATCTTATTTACAACTGCCTCTGTATTCGGACTTCGATCTAGTTGCTTCCTCATTACTGTGCTATCCAATATTGTAAGGGTTAATGGGATAGTGAGAGCAGTATGGAAATGGTAGTGCCGATGGGCAGAAGGGTAGTTAGTTATTGCCGATATTGATCAATCAATATCAGCTTATATTCACATCATTCTGATTTAGTATAGTGTTAATTAAGATAGCTTTAGTAGATAATACAGGGATTGTGCCTCCCTTAGTAGTTCATTATGTTGATGTTTCCCATGGCTATCTATGGTGATATTGCCAAAATACCTAGATAATTGCTTGGATAAGGTTTATGATGCATGTAAATCT
This sequence comes from Acholoe squamosa, assembly GCA_949317995.1. Lineage (NCBI taxonomy): Eukaryota > Metazoa > Annelida > Polychaeta > Phyllodocida > Polynoidae > Acholoe > Acholoe squamosa. The sequence continues at coordinate 21,718,577 of OX439037.1, read as the reverse complement.
GACTGAGTCAGCAGTGGCGTAGAAAGCAAACCTTCATGGGGAGGGGCCGAACATCTCAGTTAGAGAATATGCTAGGATTTTTTGAGTCTTATTATAGAAGGGTGATTCTCCCGTTTTGTTGATGTTGTTGCTATTTTTTTTCTTTTGAAGGGGGGGGGCTGTAAATCCCCTGCTCTCCATTTCTTGCAGTAGTGGGCTGAATATATTCCGACCTAGGGGGATACATTATTTGCCAATGAGAAAATTTCTTTCATTCAGTGCAGAAATTTCAGGGTGCATTACACAACACCTGGTACCCATCATATGCTGGCTGTTATCAGTCGTTATCTCGCAAGGTTCCAGCTCAAGCAAACTCGCAAGGTACCAGCTCAAGCAGGGATCAGCCCACGAAGGATCCTTCTAACCGGGAATAGGGGAGCCATTCTAGTTATGAGCATGGCAATTGTAACAGGAGTTGCAGAATACGGTGGCATATTGAATTGACTTGGTCCAATAGTAAAAGCAAACAGTTATCAACAAGCAGCAGATCCATAGTCCAGCACTAAATGAGGTGGTTAATGAATTGCAGTGAGACACTTTGTCCATGATGCACCGGTTGATCCCTGGCTTATCAACAGAAGGGGCTACATCTATAGGCACATCATGACGACGATTGAGCATGGATATTTAGGTGCATAATCATAGACAAGATGTCACGAAATTGTGTATCATTCTTGTGAAGATGGAGCTAGATCTTGCCAAACTCAGCCAATTCCTTTATATGTCTGAATTACAGAAAATCCTACATTTTCACAGGTTTTGTCTACTATAGTGTCAAAACACTCCATATGCCATATCATAACTACCACAATGTATGCCATGGGGAGGGAAATGGCATTATAAGCTCCCATAGCTTTAACATAGAGCTTCGTATCAGCCATGCCATATATGAAATGCGGCCCTCATGGTGTTGATGGCGCACAGAGAGCCAGTGCTGCTGATGGCAGTGTGTGCAGCGCTTGTTCTGGTCGTGGTAAAATGTCGTCTGCCTGTGAATGTGATTTATTAGCCTTATTGCCAGTGACTGACAGCTGCAATCACACCGCCAGGCAATATGCACTGATTGCCTCTCAGGTACAGACAACTCAACTCATTGCTAGTATTATGTAGAATGTGTACTCCTAAAGTGGGAACAAAATTAAGGTGGTCTTTGATGACTTGGGATAACACATTCATTTAAGAAATTATTGTACCAAACCTCTTGCCTACTGCAACGGCCGAGAGAGATGAACTAAATGACATAAACTTATTTAAGGCCAAGAGTGGTGAATCAAGGGCAAGTTTTGATGATCCACATCGCTGAATTTGCAAGCATTTCTGTGTAATTTGTCAGAAAAGATGAATGCACTCACTGATTTTGAAAAAGAGCGAGACCTGCCCTGGTGCTCACTGCAGCTGTATTTAGGCTTGGAACTAACTGTTTACTCAAACAATGCCTAAGGGTATTAAGAAAAGCTTCAAACATTCATGACCATGATTATAAATCGATGGTGTTCTGGGATAAATGGCTACTGACCGTCTGTTTAAGCCGTTTGTCGCATACATTCCTTGTGGCAAAAGGGTTATTATGCGGCGTCTCCTGTCAATATATCAGTTTGGAATAAGTATGTTATTCCATTTAAATCCTGGCACTGATTCAAAACCAAATCTGGGTTGGTGCTCGTGGCGACTATGTGGCACCATATATCCATTGAATTAATGGTTACTATTTTCAAGCAAAACTGAGACAGCATTATGGCTGTACATAACGCCATAGCATGTTCACTGCGAAACCAATCTCACACAGATATATATTTTCCTAGGCAATTTAGGTCAGCTTGAAAACTTGAAGATTTTCTATTTCAAAAATGGCGTTTGCTGTACTGTAACAGACCTAATGCCGAGCATTTCACACCTTCTGAAGGATGTAAAAGAGTACCGCCTACTTTGCTACTATTACCATGATTAATACCACCTCCCATACACTGCAGGATCGCAGGTAAAAACTTCCTTTTATATCCGGCCGCCTCTTCATGCCCTATGTACAGCAGCTTACAGTGTCTTTTTGTCCCATTTCTAGCTGATAGCTCGGGCTTCTATATAGCGCTTCAACGGGAGGGAGAGACATGTGTCAGAAAAACTCTTATGTGCCTCAGGATGCCCATGTGAATCGCTCCAACCAGGAAAAGTACAAAGTCTCGCCCCTGCTGCTTGTTCCCGAAATGTCCAGACAATTATGCAATATTAGGCTGGCCACTTTCTCACGGGAAATTACGAGATGGGTGGATCATGTCTCCGTACACACTATCCTCCCGATTGGTCGCTGTCCCCACATTCCGCTAGTTCCTGCATGGTACTGTGTAATGTAAGCATGGTGAGGCTGGGTACCTGCCCTTGCAGGGTATACCTGCTGCAAGATGGTCGGAAAACATGGCCGCACACACCCTAACGGCCAGAAATACCGCTATAGATTACATGCGACAATGTTACTGGGAGGGGACAGAAGTGGGTACAGAATAAGTACAATGGGTGCTGCAGCACCCTTAACAATACCATGGACGGTAATGACAATTAGTTGGACACCCTATGGTTATGGCCAATATGGTGGCACAGCTGGAGGAGAATATCATGTGATGATATGGAGCAAATATGGGAGTTATATCTAAATACTGCACCGCATGTAGCACATAAATCATGAAGTGTCACAGCTTTTTAAATAGTAAATGTATCATACAGGAGACATTCTGGAGCATAATCTCTTCCCTTGAATTTTAATATCAAGTTCTACGTTGTTAAATTAATACATTAAACGTAAAGGTAATGCAATGTGAATGTCCAGAGGGGAGGGCAAGGGCGAGGGGGGGAGGTCAAGCGGGCCTTTGTTAGAAGTTATAATTGCAGTGTGTATTGCTATCAATAATACATTTCCATAGGTCTACATGTTATATTATGTAATAGATGCAATAGTAACATCACTTACGGTAAGTGCATATCGAGCCAGGGTGGTTGTTATTTCATGATCCCTGCCCCTAGCGGTCAATAGTGACCTTTCATGCTCGGACGTGATACGTTATGTACAGGGTCAAGTAGGCTAGCTTACACAGACTCCATCATGCTATGTGTTTGATGTGAGAGTTATGGACTGACAACCCTGCAACCCATTAAGGAGCGCATAGTGCTTTTATGTAGTATTCTACACATTTGTCACCATGGTGCATAGGTTAAGCCCTACCTCCACCCCCAATTAGTATCTCTCAGGGCTACATTCACCAACCCTGACCCTACATTTATTAATACTCCCAAAGCATTGGCATGATGCACCGATGAAGCGCTGACAAGTAGACTCACCACCAGTGCATTGGTGCATCATGACAGTAAAGGAACAGGGTTGGGTGCATCATGTAGGGGCATCATGTGGCCCTTAAAGTTAAAGGTGCATGGCCGTAGGGACGTGGTGGCTAGTGGCCATGTGTCAATAACTCAGTTTGTCATGGAGGCCAGGGATGGCGGAGCTTTGCAGAAGGCCCATTAATGTCGACCTTGATAGTAGCAAGTCATGGTCAAGGTTGGAGATAGGGGGGCGATAGAGGCATCATTGGGCATATAGCACAAGTCGCCATTCTGTCCCCATATATGGGGTTAATCCGTCAAAGTCGAATTTACAGCGTCCATCGGTCGAGTATCCATCCTTCCATTGTTCTTGCATTAATTCTTTTTACAGATGATCATAAATTTGCACGTTGCTTTTGATCGTAAGATCTACCCACTAGAGCACTACAGTGTGCTCCATCAACGTAAATACTATTTGATCAGTGATTTTCGCTGACGTCCCTATCACTATACAGGTCATGGTCCTGAAGTTGGTCTGTTACATACCTATGGAGATTCTGATTTTCCCCCTTTTTGCTGGTGGAAGTGGTTGTTTTCGCACCAATGCGTTGTATATGTAGCTATGAGAGGTTCATGCTCTCGGATGTGGATCGTGTAGTTTAACCCTTTAAGGCGCAAATATGTAATGCCTGAAAGCTGCTTGCCCTTTACTTGAAAGCTTGCATCAGCAATTATTAGAGACCACTAGATGCAAGGCTGTAATGGCATTTAACTGAGGGATCTCACTACAACTTGAATATGTAGTTGTAATACCTTAAGAAATGGCCTCCTGCGTGATTCTATGGGGAGGATATTCTGCCTTTGGAAGATTTTGTGGTATGATACTCCCAAGAAGCAAGGATAGATTACTTACAAGAGCAATTATAGCTTTATGGTGCGTCATGGCAACACTGAATTTAGAGGCAGCATGTGGTATATATAAAAGCTAGAAGAGGGCTGCAATGGTGATGTGTGGGGACAGGGGCCGATCTGGGTCTGTAGGTACAATAGGTGTAATGTAAGGGAGACATGTCATCATTACAAGGGGACTGACATGTATAGTGGCTGTAGTGATAGAGGATCATAGTTGTCTGTAATCGGCAGTACTACAAAGAGTGGCATGGATACATGATATGGTTAGGGGTTCATAGGAAAGGGCAGCAAAAAGGCCTTTTGGACATAGCCCCTCATAAATAGCGATATCACCAATAACACCATTCTGTATTTGTCAGTGCTATATGAGGGACAAATATACCTTGATCTGAGAGAAGGTATTCAATAGAGGACATTACACACTCACACTGCAGGTTGCTCCAGCACGGGGAGTCTATAGAAGTCTGCCCTGTAGAATCAGAATTAGATGAACTGTAGGTGTGAAACAGTGAGTAGTATGGGGAAATGGGGATTAGTGGCGGGAGTACTGGGAGTGTACACAGCACAGGACAGCGCTGTTCAGATTATCAACCCCATCTACCACGGGATAGGCCTATATTAGGGCAACTGGAATATTCATATTTTCTTATTTCGATTCTGGGATATTGTCAAATACCATTACTTTAATAGCCCTTCACCTTGAAGGCTCGGGGAAACAGTTAAATGTCAGGAGATATCGTTACAGCTCACTGGTCTAGAAATAGTCCGGCTGCAGCCGAGTGAAAAGACAATTAACGTTGACTCCTCCCATTCCAAGCACAGCATGAGTCAGATAGAAATAAAATAGATATTCACAGATTAAAATGTGAGTTGTGCTTTCCCAGAAAAAGGGTCCTTTAAAATGCTACCTTCTGCAATACAGCATATCCTCACAATGTCGACAAATAGTATTATACTAGCTTGAGATTGGGTTCCTTTCTTTATGGGTATGTGAAACATAGCATCGTTAATAGCCAAATAGCTCCATTTCCCCATATTGATTTGAGAAGAGGGTGTAGCTGGCCTATTCAAGCCAGGTCTCTACACTACCTATCTTTTTATTTCAATGGTCAAACTGCAATTCTTGAAATTGCACAGGTGTATGGAGTGAAATTGCCCAATAGTGGGAGTTTTATGTTACCCTGGCGCTCATCTATAATTTATGTATTGGGCCGTATACTCCTAAAGGGACAATGCTATTGGATAGATTGGGATGAACACACTGATTTAGGCCTGTTTTTTTATGCTATGATTTCATCTTTACTTTTCAACAACAGTGATGCAATACAGTAATTCGTAGATTGAGAAATCAGTGTATAACAGTGATGTACAACAGCTTTAAAAGCAAATGTCACACTTCGGGGGAATGTAGACAAATAGTGTGTGACCCAAGGTGAATCTACCCTACTTAGACATACATGGGATAGGTGTGACTGTCACACATGCCCTGGAGAAGTGTTCAGCCCAGGGGGTTAACCCACACTCTGGTATAGATAACCCCTGGACACGGACACCTCCAAACGCTATGCATAACCAATGAGGGAGCAGCTCCCCCCACCGATCTGTTCCCAAGCATGTAGACTTGCGTCAGGTCCAGTTACCCGACCAACTCTAGCAAAACACGGCCGATCCTGGAATTGTTTTTTTTTTATTTTGTGCATTTTTTACATTTTTTTTGCAAATTTTTAGGCATTTTTCCCGTTATTTTCATATTTTTTCATTAAGCTTATCTAGGTCCTCATCTATTGGTATACAGTTCATAACAGTCATTTATATCTTTAACACATGCTTCACATTTCTTGTGTTTTTACTGTATTCTACTGTAAAATCATAGAATCCAACATGTCTGCCCATACATTTCTATACAAAATAAAAAAAATAAATTAAAAATCCGATCTACCAACCCTAGATATTTGAGGCGTGTAACTGGAAACAAAACTTTTTTTTTTGGCCTAGATTTCGGACACGGGAAGACTCAAAGCTTCTCATGGTGGGCTTAGGGAGGTCCGTGCAAAAGTTTCTTTACTCACATATCAATTGAAAACGTCTTTGACAGCTCCTGAATATTAAGCCTCCATCACCTTCCTCCTTTTCATCAAAAAGTGTTAAATATTATGTTACGCGATCTATGAAAAGGGACCTTATTACCCAGGCAATAAGGCCAGGTTTTTCCTCTAAGCGTCACAATTATTGCGCCTGTGTGGAGAGATTTGTTGACACTGGAAATCAATAAGAGAAAAACAGAATACTACCGGCAGGTCACAAATATCTGGTGGGCGGGACTTTTACCAGTCCAACCAAAATTCCCAATGATCTTCCCCCAACCCCAACCACCAGTCAAAACCAATCCCACCAAACTCCCATTCCCTTAAACAAAATGTCATTCATCAATGTGGCTTTTCCTTTCTGCAGTTGTGCAGTTTCCTTTCTTATGGCCTTTTTGACCAACCTAATGCGACTTTCATAATTAACTACTCTGAGCTATTCCCTGTGTAATAAGAGGTGTGAACAGGAAGAAGGGGGTGTTCAGAAGCTGACAGTAGCCAGTTTAATGATGTAAAAGAGCAGCTCGCTGAGCAGGTTCCCACTCACACACAGGATCACACTGAGCAGCTCCCGCGGCATGAGCAGCTCTCACAGGGCAGGCCGGTAGTAATCAGCCCTGGCTCTCCTCCAGGCGTGCCTGCAATCCCTCACAGGAGGAGGAGGACAGATAGCCCCCTCCCACCCTCTTCAGTGCATCTCTCTTTACTCCTGTACCTTCACATAGATGATTCTTTTCTCTTACCCACCCGATCTCTTCTTCTCGCTGTCTGTCTCTCGTTCAGCTTTACTTTCTCTCCCCAATCCCAGCACGCTTCCTGCCTCTGTTACCACCCTCCCTCCCTTCTTCATATGTTGCCTCTCTCATACCATCCTGGTTCTTTTATCAGGGGGTGTGGTGTGGGAGATTGGTGAATTTACATACTACGCCATTAATCCTAAACTTACCACATAAATGATAATCTTGGCCCACTACCCACCTCGGTTTACACATTATTGTGCATATCTTGCGTCTGGCTTATACCTTTGTATTCAACCTCTTAAGTCTTTGAGCTTAAACATTAAAGTACATCTAAATCTGGATACATCAAAAATTACAAACATGCAGTCTTTGTCACTCTAAACTCTAAACACTCAACCCTCCTTCGAAATGGCATACTCTTCCAAGTATTACCGGTACTATTCAAACACCTTATGCACGAGGTATTTGTATTTCCTAGGGCCTATTGTCAATGTAGCTAGGCCCAAAGGCTTAAGGTTGTTTTTGTCTTCAATGTCGTGTGTTTCTATGAACATCCCTGCATCATATCAAGCGTACTTTTATCTATAATGTAATTCTGTTCTTGTTTTACAGATGATGAGGATTGTATTCTGCTCGGCCATTCTACTGGTCGTGGTTACCATGGCTACAGCTGCAGGTAGGACCTCACATTACTTTGACAACTCACCTTAACCCTTTAAGGGCAACATGGAGCAATTCAAGCTTATAATTAGAGTGCATAATTGCAAACCCAGTGGGCATATCGCAACATTAAATGCGGTATTGAGATGGGTAAGATGACAACTGTCAGCTGACACTCAAGCCTCAATTGATTGCTGCTCATTGAAGATAACAGTCCTTTGAACAAACACACAGGTTTTATCTGTCAGGCATATGAAAAGCAGCCTTTATACACATTGCGGTAGTGTATCTTTACTGTACAGGAGTTTAATATCTTTCTTTGCGTCCTATACAAACGTTCTATATTGCCTGGATAAATAGGTTAGATAGATAGCGGATAACAGGACTCTATTGAATCAACTGTATGCGCGTACACTGTGTTGCCCTTCATTCAACTGATTTGTGCTTACAATAAAGCCATATATCATCATGTTCCTGCCATCGGATCATCCCTCATGAAAAAGATGAGTCAATTTGAAATGACTACGTTCTGGAGATACCATGAAAATATTCCCACAAATATGACTTGATTTATAAGTCTCCAATACATCACCTACACTGGCTCTATCCCAATCCTCCCTCCTACACATAAAATCCCCACCATACAGCAGGCATGTATACAGCATACAGCACTAACAGCAGTCGGCATGCAGTAGGCTACTATGGCAGACAATCTTCACAGGGGGACAAGGCAGATTCCGGTGATTAATCATGAGATTTCCAGGTAATCAAATAGCAGCCAATGTGCTCTGGGCCCTTCTCGTGAAAGCTAGCCTATAGGGGTATAACGGGCCAACTGCATGTGATTGTAGCTATGTTAGTGAGAAGAGATCTGAAGGCACCTGAAGGCAGGACAGCTGGGGGAGGACAGGCACAGCCCTGCCTTCCACCTGTCCCGGGGGGGGGGGGGTACACAGCCTAATACTTCTGGTGAAGATTAGGATTTCCTACCTCAAATAATTATCAGGTTACAGATGATACTGTTTGGTTCAGCTGCACGGGCGATTGCCTTGAGATCGTGGAATTGCTTTGACCAGGATTTGATATAGATCTACTATACCTCTGTATGTCTGCATATAACAATTAAGATATACCAATCTGTGTGGTTTTATGTATTTGGGTGATGATGGTACAGTGAGATTTGTCTACTAATGATATTGATGAAGACAAATGTTTTATTTGACAAAGGGCCTATGAGAAGAAATTATGAGATTGCATCCAATGCTATGACCCACTACTATAGTCTCAGGGAGCGGCTCCACTCCCTCTGGGACCCTGGCTCATGCTTTATAACCCAGGCTGTATATGGCACCGGAAATGACGTAGAATCCATCATTACCCCAGACTTTTTGGATGCTGGCTGCTGATGGCCAATCAAGAGCACCGTTACAAGAGAAGCTCGGAGCTGATGGCCAATCAGAAGAGATGTGACACCAAGTGCTCGGCATTTATGCTGGCTATTCAGAATTGCTTTAACAATGACTCGGGAGTGCTTTATCTCTGGATGGTAGTCCAGAAAGCCTGGGCTAGCAGAACACCACAATGATAAAAGAGCAAATAACAGCAGACTGTAACAACTGAGGTCTAAGGGCAGTCAAAGAGTGTGGTAGTGAAGTAAGATACCCAAGCTCTCTATAGGGCAGTGATATGCAATGAGTGCGAGCCCGGGAGTGCAAGTCCAGCCATTTGCAGGTGGATGATACTTTTAAAAGAGTGTTGCCCCGAGTATGTTGCCAATAAGGCTAAGCGGGGCGGTAGTAATGATTTGCATTGTAGGGCAGGCCTTTCTGTACCTTCTAGATGTTAAAGGGGAAAAAGTTACAATTTTCCCACCTCTCACTAGACAGCTCTAAAAGACGTCACGACTGCCACTCTCGTTACTCGTAGAGTCTCGAGTTTTCACGTGGTGATCTAATCTCTGGTCACGTGGGCATCGCGGCCATGATGGATACAGAGACCCAGTCCGGGATTAGAGTTGGTGATTCCGCTCCACTAGGGGGCAGTGCGGGTGTATGGGGCTAATGGAAGTCCCCCCAGTACCCAGTGGGACGCCCGATGAAATATGGAGGGCTGAGGCATTGGTAGGTGTGCTTCTAGGGGACTACTCTCAGGCTGTCTCCACATCTGTGCCACCACCAATGGGTACAGGTAGTAACGTTCCCTCTCCCCAGCACATTCGTATGGTTGCTGAAGGGGTCCTAATGTATAGGGACATCTTCCTATGTATGGCCAGGCCTGGGGATTAGGTATGAATTAGTCATAAGGTAACGCCACAGATTTCATCAATATTACGATGAATGGGCTGGCTGCATGGCAGTCAACCCCCAGCTTACAAAGACCCTTCTCTATCCAACGAGGCCTGGCACATCTGTAATCAAAATTCAGAGCCCATAGATATGTCTTGATATAATAAATATCCATCCATACTATCTACATAAACACACCCTAGGAGGTTATTAGTATGTTGCTTACTGTTATAATTAAGTTATACGTTGGTTTATGCTGCCAGTTTTGTAGTCAATAGAGATTTATGATAACCCACACTGTAAAAAAAAATGTCATTGAAATAAAGACAGAATCCTTGTCCCAAAGTTGCCAGAGATCCGTTGTCATTTTCACAGGGATTCCTTGTACCAATGTACTGCCATCAGGGGCTTCTTGTAAAATCTACACGGGATCACTGCAATACTATTGCAGCGGTTCACTGTTCAGTTTTATGAGGATTCTTGTAAGTTTCAACGTTATTTTTTTTTTACCGTGCATGGTCCTCCCTTGAGCCCCACAGGGTTTGGCGCCACTGCCTATTGAGCGGTTCACACCCCTGTCGTGTTTAATGCCATGTTCTGATGCCCTCCCTGATAGCCCCCTGAAGCACATCTTGAGCTGTTAGCACTTATTGGTGACATCTTTTTTGTAAGAACATTCTGAGTTATAAGCCAGTATGTATTAAATTGGGAAGATAGAGTTACATCTTTTTATATACATATACAAAGAACCTGTCTCCATTCCACGACTGTCACTGGACATTTCTGATTCTCATGGTCTATTCTGACTGACACAAAATGGAGGAAAAAATGAGGGTACAAAGCTGGTATTTATAAACATAAGGTTTATGACTGTGACCTTCTGGTCTGGATTTGATGCCTGAGTGTAGTGGTGGTGATGGTAGTGTCAAACAAGTGTCTATCTGTGGATGCATCATCGTAATGCTCCTCTTGACATGGGAATCTACAGGTTTCTACAGGTTGCTAGAAGCACTCGAGAAATATTTCTAAGAACCGACACACATTATGTGGACTATTACTTAAAATAGGCGCTGATGTGTCATTTGGTTGTAATAACGATACTAGATGACAAGAAATTTAGCTTTAGGTGTGGTAGTTATGCAGGTTCGAGAGATGGCTTGGGGGTTTTGCATGTGTTTAGTTTACCCTTTTAGGAGACGGTTGTTTAGGAAGGATTGATGTTAAGACTTCGTGATATATACCTATGCGACGCTGGTAGATTAATCAGTGGGAGGGGCTACTGCCAGGGCTACATGCATGAATCATGTATTATGTGGCAGTCACTCACAGGGTGATATCCATGCATTGGGAATTACCGTTTAAGGTATCATTCTCTACTTAAAGAGTTTGCAGCACTTTGTATACAATGCAAGGTGGCTGTAGTTGACCTCTGACCTGAACAGACGGTGAGATGGCGCTACAGTTCGCTAGTGTTTACTCTGGCCGCCAGGGGGTCAACCCACCCAGCATCTATCTGTCAGTCTCCAAGCAGAGAAGACCTTCGACAAGCATAGATCAGGTCCAACTAGGGGACAAAACAAGAAAGCCTGTTTTAACCAAGCGTATACAGGTGTTTTAGCAGCAAAGCACACTGAAAGATTTAAAGGCGTGTTGTACACAATAACAATGGGAACAGGACACTTGTGCTGAGTTTAGACATGATATAGAATGCTTCAAATATTTAGAGTGGTTATCTATCAATTTCACCACTTCTTGCTTTAGGTACAGTGGCACAGGTCAAAGTTATTTTGTATAGTAATATCGCCATAAAAAGCAAAAAAAGGCAATCTCACATTGGGAATAGGGGTGGTGGTGATCGATACCTTGAAGGCATTTCTCAAGATGGTACGACTAGGCCACTTAAAATCGTAGAGGGATCCCTCACTCTAATGCCATTACTACCTTGTTTCTGGTGGTCACTACTGACTGCACTGCTACGACTGCCCTACCAATCCTTGTAATGTACATTAAGTGCTGATCGTACAGAGGAGTTGTAAGGCTTCCCTCCCCTACGTTATACTCCACCTGGCTCTACACCCTATTATTTCCACATTCTACAGTTGGGGGCCCAGCAGGAGGTTTTATGAATTAGGACAGTTCTGGCAGGAGGTTTTGTGAATTGGGTCAGATCTGGGAGGAGGTTTTGTAAAATAGGCCAAGCATAGCAGGAGGTTTTATGAATAAGGTCATTTTTGAACAGCAGTTTAATTCTTGGGAGAATTCTATTCCATATGGGATTCGTACCCACGCACCAGACAGTGCTGGGATCCAGAGTCCCATGTGCTATCCATAACACCATGAGTCCTCAGGAGATACTGTGGGTGATAGAACATCTACTGAATGGTGATATGCTACTACTATGACTGAGTAACCAATTATAGATAAACAGGGTAATTTCACTTTGAAAGTTTGACTGGTCAATCTAGTGTAGTGGTTAAGGTACGGGACTAGAAATCTAGACCACACAGGTTCAAACCCCTGCTGTGATTTTGTTTTATTCTCAGTTGAACACTGTCATTTTTGCAGGGGGGCTTTTACAAAAACTCCTTTTACCTTGTATGTGTAAGTTAAAAACATTTTCCCCATGCAGTCTTGAACCAACATTCTGGGATTCAAAGTCAGCCATGCTAACCATTATACTACTGAGACTGCTGGCGATTGTAGACTTGAACACCATATATTTATACTTATAAATATTAAGGGTTTATAAGTAAGAAAACCTCCCTGGAGCTGGAGGATTTGCCACAAAACCGGCTTCGCCTTGGAGGTTTTGTGGCAAATCCTCCAGCTCCAAGGAGGGTTCCCATTACATCACCTATTCTATTCTTGAGGGTTTCAAATCGTAGTGGTTTTGTCCAATTGTACCATGTTGAGAAATGCCTTCCTGTGCATTTCCCCAGATTCAGGCAAGTTGCCATGCCTACAGGCCCTCTGTGTGTGAGGGTGAACAGGCATCTTTGGGCTGACTTCTGTGGTGATTGGTGGTAGACTGTAACTAATGCAGACTGTCGGCCACATGTATCATGTTGATTTATGTACTGTATGCTGCCAGGAATAACCTCCTATCTCCAACAGTTATTCACTTATCAGCAGTATTTAGATAATGCCTTCATGTATTTTCTATTAGAAGAAGCTGAAGTCCAATATATGACTATATCGATTATGTAAGAGGAATTATGCGATGCTATTCGTTATAAATCAAAAGGTTGTTTTACGATGCCATCACATCGTTATTTCAGTAGTGGTTGTGGATTCGTCTTTAAATAGAGCAGTGCTATGGTCAAAAAGATTGTCCTGGTGCGCAGAACTACTACTGAGAAAACCTATCTTGACGCAATTACATTAAAAATGCAGACGGTTTATTGGATTGCTGTTGTTATCTGTGAAGCAGGAATGACTTCACAGGAATATGATCCATTGCACTATGTTACCCACCTGCTAAGGAACTTCAACATCTTATAATCTTTATTTTCCACAGACTGATATTCATAATATATGGTCTTGCAAATAAGTGAATTTAAGGACTCCCTCACATTTAACAGTTTTGTAATATCACTCCTAACTATGCAATATAATATATTGTAATATGTAGTTATTCTAGGCAATTGTGGTAAATTGATTTGAAGAAATAAATAGAACAACAACTTCAGAACAATTTCGTTAGAGTGATTTGAAAATGAGAACAAGTAATGGTTTTGTGCAGTTGTGTTTGGAAAGGTTTTATATTAATTCAATCATGCTTTTTGAGCTGTTGTCAGAAAGGACGTCACATAAGTTGGGCCCTGTTTACCATCCACATATATATGTGAATAACAAGACATGAATTTATGGACTCTCCAAGCTGATATCTGCCTTGTAAACTCTAATGGTGGGGGTAGACAGGGGAATGTTTGGAGAATGTGACTAGGGGTGTGTTAGAGGGTGAGTCAGTGCCCTGGTATACGTATGTCCTCTGTGCTCCCATTTTCTCATGTACCCTACCAAACAATCACACCCTAGGAGATGGAGCTATGCCAAATATGTATTCATCGAATATGATGCTTGAAAACAACACATTCCTGCAGTATACAAACATTATTTTGATAATAGAATACCTCGTTTTTCTTACACATAAGTCTAGTGAGCATTCTCTATTTGGGAAAGCACTGCAGATTATAACCAAAAGCACTCCCTTCAAAGAAGGGAAACCCCATGGTGAAATGCGTTATGTTATGTCAAGAAAAAGCCTATAGTTCGCAGTACATTTGGGGAATCGATGCCTTAACTAGTTACCACTGACTGTCATTTTAGGGAGGTGAGAGGAGCAGGTGCGTCTGCACATACCCTAGGCTAGGACACATTTGGTAAAGGAGAGAATACGTCAGGTGATACGTTAAGTGAATGACATGACGTCACCCTAGCCCCTATCCCATGTATAACACCCAACTTAACCCTCACCTAATAACACCTGTGGCAAGAATCAATCCTACTACTGTACCCTTTAAAGGTAGCATGGTGCATTATGTTCTTTGGTCATGATGCAGCAATGGAGTACTAGAGAGTCTACTCGCCAGCACTGCATTCATTGGTGCATCATGTATCAACCTTTAGGAACCTATTGGCATGATGCATGATAGACTGGCCAAGGCTGCATCCATGCATCATGGTGGCAAATGGGCATGAGCTATTAAAACAGTACGTGGCACTTAAAGGGTTTTAACACACATGTTACCAATATTTTTGTAGCCCTGGAGGGCGTGGTGATAATACCTTTGACATATGGCGCCCTCTACCTGGCCCCTCCATCCGGTGTGAAGGCCTCTCTGTTTCCCCCATTGCCCCACCCACTGACCCATTCCCAACCTACAGCCCACACGACTATAGTCTATGTCCCAGGGGCTCACAAAGCTATAAGGTTGTGTATTCTCTTGAATATTTCAATATGCTAACAGGCTCCTGTTGAGCGATACACATAGGGGAGTATCAGTATGTGAAATTCATTTGCTGCAAATGAGTATATCAGCAATTACTTCTTCACGCTTTTCATTTTGTGCAGAACCTGATTGCACTCATTGGTAAACCATGCACAGTTGTTTGAATCGTTCAGATAATGAGTCAGGGGTAGACACGAACACTAGCTCGGTGGCCAATAGCCAGTGGTTTTGGCTGTGGGACAAAGATCCTTCCAGATTTCCTCTGTAACTCATGAACTGACAACCTAAATTAGCCTTGATCCCACCAACAGCACTGAAACAGGGTATAGACATATTTCTCCATCTGTGAGTTCGTGGTGAGCATATCTGTGCATAGCCGAGCAGTTCAGAGCAGCTCGCCACACTCCAACAGCTGCAATAATGACGACCAGAGCCAGTCAGCCTCATAGGGAAGTCCATAAAACACATTACAGCCTGACAAATCATACTTAGACCTTTAAATGACGCATACATATTGCTGCGTTTATACATTATACACATCTGTTGTCATGGTGAATGGATGAGTCTAGTAAAACAGGACTCTATACCATCATCTAGCACCCTACCCTATTGATATATATGCCTACGCTTGAATAGAGTGCTGGTGATCAGACCCAAGAACACTGCTTTAGTACATCCTGAAGACTTAGGTCTAGAAACCAGGAAACATCATGTATCCCTTTAAGTACCAGTGGTCGAGGATATCCCTCAGGATTTTCCACGTCGTCTGTGCTTATCCACAGATAAATGGTGTGCCAATGTAGGGTAAGATTATGACATACCAGATGATGATGTATGTTTTTTTTTTATTTAGGGTTAACACTATGCTGCACAAATCAGACATTTCCTTTAATTCTTAGCTCCTGCCAGGCAATAAGAATTGAAATTGAATGTAAATGTGAGTGTGGATGCTAATGCCTCAGCCATGTCGACATATTATCTACACCCACTCATTCACACACAGATACAGAGCAGTGCTGAAGTAGGTTATCTAGCACCGGAAAGTAAACCATAAATACCATGTCTCTAAGAACAGTGGATGTCGTAGCCAATTAATCACTTTCGCTATCTTGAGCCTGTACTGAATATAGATAAGGGCCTGAATGGGTTACAAAGTCCATTGTCGGAGTTCAAGATGAAATCAAGTAGAATTGTAAAACGGGAGTGCTGGGTGGGTATTCTCCATTGAAGGCTGGCACATGTAATTTGAAAATGTGATACGACAAAAGTATACGGATTGTAGCATAACTATTGAGCAATATCAATGCATGAAAAGCAGAGCCTTTACATTTCAAACACTGCGCAGCTTTAATTCCATTCCGTACGTACTTTACCCAATTACGATTGGATATATTAATGATAAGTGAGCCCAGTATTTGGATGTGGAGATCAGGTGAAACCTTAAGTTTCCATTTTAGATTTAACACGGGTAGACCTTTGCTGAATGACACCCCTTAATGCATTCCAGAGATGGACACTCTAGATTTGGGACCCACAAATGGAAATGTCTTTGGCAATACCATTAAGACTGACGTTAGGATGGAGAGGAGAGCCTGGAGAAGCTATACCCAGTTCTTTCTCCATACCTTATCCACAGGCAAAGCATAACAAGTGGACATCAAATGACAGGCGTTCTGCAAGGTGACCATTTGGACTGGACACTGTGGCTATAGGATTTAGGTAGGGACTGAGTGCTTGGGCGTGATGGGTAGGGGTTGGGTGGTGAGTAAGGAGGTGGGAGGAGCAACTCGGGGAGGAGCAGCTCGGGAGAACTGCAGTAGTGCTCATCCCTCCTCTGCTCGTCTGTCAGCAATAAGATAGAATTCCTAATGTAATGAGGTTTGCCTAACCCCGTCTGCACGGATATTGAGTTGTAGTCCCTGTGCGTTGTGGGCTGTGTGTGATTTCTGAGGTGGGGCTTTACCACGGCAGGACAGGCCTTAGCTGCAACAGGGAGGGAAGGGTTGTTAGGTGTGGGTTAGGCCACCTTTACTCAGTGTCTACAGAGAAATAGACACCGACCGTTAGGGAGGTTGTCCATGACGGTAACAGGTACTTTAGGGTGCAAGGACACTTAGGATGCAGACATGTAGGGTACGAAGACACTTAGGTAGCAGACACTTAGGGTGCACAAAAAGGACAGGTAGGGTACATGGTGAAAATACCAAGACACTTAGGTGGCCACCAAGGGGGTAAAAAATGACATGGCGACATTTGGCCATTTTGCAGTGACATTCTGATATTGCACCCTTTTAAAAGTGACATGTGACATGTCCATTTCGTAAAAAGGTGACATGTGACCTGAAGCCTTGTATTTGGAGATATGCCTTTTTTTGGACATGTCATTTTCCCTTAAAAAAGTGACATGTGACCTTAAGCCTTGAATTTTGACGACATTGTGACATGAGAGGGGGTCCCCTTGGGGGCCCAAATTAGGGTGCAGTCAGTCTATAGCCCATCTGTCTGTAGGGAGTCCCCTCTGAACAGACATCATGTGCCTCTAGCTCGCACCACTGATTTTATCTCTATGCGTATAAGGCTATGGGGAATAAAATCAGTGGTAGGGCTAGAGGCTGGTGATTTCATCTTTGTATACACAACAAAACTGCCGACTGATGCCCGTCAGTGGGTGACGGACGGCGTAGGGACAGTATCCTTAGCCCTTTAATTGTTTCTGGTTCTATTAGAGCTTGGAGTATGATTATTTGGTTCACTATTAAATCCAAATCTTTTTAATTGCACTATCACTGCCAACGGGAGGCCGACTTCCAGCCGCCAGCCTCTGGGGGGGGGGGGGCAGACACTCTGAGGGGGGCAGAATAGTTTACAGTCTACAAATCTAGACCAGTTTCTTTTGCACCCTAAATGTCCTGCCATTGCACCCTATGTGTCCTTGCACCCTACAGGTCCTGTGGTTTGCACCCTACATGTCCTAGCACCCTAAGTGTCCACCTGCATGCACCCTATAAGTGTCTGCACCCTAAGTGTCTGTGCTACCTAAGGTATCAGTATTCTCTATGACTGTTGGCACTGAGTTACGGTGGTCTAACCTACTTAGAACATTGATGCCAATGTGCATTTGAGAAATGGTCTCCGGATTACAAGAGGGCATTTGTATTGCCAACGTTTTGAAATGCCCTCCAGACAAATAGGTTAAGAAACAGAGGTAAGGTAGGAGTGGAGAGTCTGCTATAATGAACATGTATACGGAATGAAATCGTTGAGGAGGGGCACGGTATATCCCTATGCCTATATAACAAAATAAACACTAATTCAATGTCTTTGCCGCCTCTGCTATATCTCTACTTTCTGCTAGAAAATATATTCCGTTTGAAAGGGAAATTGCCATCTTATTCTAGCTCTGTAGCCGGGCTTTGTAAATGTGTTAGTAAGACGTTTCAAATGATAGACGTGTAAAAAGACTTTAATGGAATTGTAAGAAGTGCCCTAACAACACCACTTCAAATAACATCTTATCATGAACATTGGCCACATTGTTTCAATATTTTAGATAAACCATATTAGGCATTGCTTTGAGGACTGTTGGTATTTCTTTATTCCAACTCAGCTGGTGTTTCCTTACTCAGCTGATACATTATCAACCATATGTAACGTAACCCCCGCATTTGATCACATTTTCTTTGTTCAAAAGAGACACGATATCGAGTTAGGCTGAGACTGAGTCACCTCACCATAATTTTGGCTCCACTACCGCAACTTTCCCATGGCAGTAGGAAATACAGGGACACACACAGCTCAGATTATTGGACTTTGGGTCTAACTCCCACCCCCGCTCAAACCCTTTCAAATTGAAAATTTAAATTCAATATCTGACGCAATGGTGAAGAGGTTGTGGTATACCTGCAGTCTCCATGTGGGGGGCGGGGGTTGACATACTGAAGGCAAATATTTAAGAATTGACCTTGCTCAGGGTGGGTAAAAACAGCCCCCTCCAATTCCAAAACCAGACCTTTTAAATTAGAAACATTGAACATTTGTAGGACAACACATAGTATGTATACATCTTCTTGTAAACAACCAAAGACAAATACAGATCTTGCACTTGACTCACGACAGCTAGAGATCCGGAATAAACTAGTTCAAACCGGTCAGACTCTCAGGTCAGACTCCACCGCCAGTGCCCGGGCGCCAGTGTTTAGGGTAGATCGCCCCTGACTCGACCACTAGGCATGTTGATAAGTCGACCACCCCACCATCGCATGTTAATTTATTAATTTATGAGTAATACATGGGGTATATGCAAGGTTTACCAATTGTAGTTGATGAGGTACATGCAATTAGTTATTCTATGTTATTTGAAAGAAGTTAGTGTAGGTCGGTCGCCATAGGCCAAGGTACCGAAATGCCAAGTGGTCGAGTCAGGGGCGACTTACCCTACATGCGATTCTATATCCCTAAACCGCCTCCAAACCTTAGGGAGTGATCATTTTTTAACAACAGGGGGGGGGGGCTGGTGGGTTTGAGGGGGGGGTCAAAATTTTTTCAACCCCTTGACCGGGGGGGTCAGAATTTTTTCAATACCTCTGATGGGGGGGGTCAAAATAATTTCACCTGTTTACAGTGGAAAACCCCGCGCGTTACTATAGGCTAGAAGGGGACGTTCGCGCGCGATTTTTGTCCCTTATGGGGGGGGGTTGAAAAAATTTTACCCTCAAGAGGGGGGGGGTCGAAATTTTTTTCGCGCGTCCGCGCGTAAACCCACCAGCCCCCCCTGTTGTTAAAAAATGATCACTCCTTTAGCCTAAAGTTCAGCTGATTGAGGGGTGGTTGGGTGGAAGTTTTATTTCTCACAGAATGACCTGCTCGTGTTTCATTAAGAAAGCTGACCATTTTATCTGCGGTGAGTGTTTGTTGTACTACCAACAATTTATGGAACTTCTCCCTGTGGGGTGATATTTCCTGGGGAGAGGACCATTACTGGCCTACAATTTATTCTATGTTAGTGCTTCCACATTCATATAAGGGTTTAATACTCACAATCTGGAATCTGGAGGAACCATCTTGACGGCCCATCTTGACTTGACAATCTCCACTTGATTCCAAGATAAAATAAAACCTTGTAATAGGATTTCATGGTTATTCTATCTTCATTCCTCATTATTGATTGATAATCCTGCCCTGCTAAGTATTGAGATTGCAAAACTTACAAAGTAGGCAAGTTATGATTTATGGAGCGTGATCAGCCAATGAGACCTTTCTCATATGATCTAATGAAGAAAACTACAACGAATTATAAACACAACTCTGATGCTTTGGTCAGTTAGGGAGGCAGCCTAACTATCCATTCATAATTACTTTCATAATGTTAGAAGTCGAGGCATTTTAATTAGTGCCTGGAGCTGTTATGAAAAGATCGAATTATCTAAACAGCTGATAAATATACTCAGTACCTTGAAATAGGAGGAAGCAATAATAGGTCCCATGCAGATGTGATTTGAAGAGGGTTTCACTTACTGTTATCGACCGTGACAACGTCTGATAAGATGGGGAAAGGCTTCTCTCCTTAAGCCAACCACAACTCTACAAAAAGGGCAATGATTAATACAAACACGGAGAACAAGCCATTCCCCTCAGGAGGAACAATGAACAATGTATGGCTTTATTGATTACTCATTCAAACACATGAGCTGAGTCTTCAGTATCGTGGCCTTCAATGTCACCCCTGGCGAATAACTCATTAGTGCTGCTTTTATACATCATGACAACCATGATAAGTTGATACACTCTCATATGTTCAGCATGTTGCTCTAATGTGGTAGATTCACCATTCATGTATTGCTAAATCATGCCAGCAATGGAGCATTTTATAAACGTAGAGGCATCATTGTGGCCTCTAAGGGGCTAATATCCATGTCAATAACAGACAGTCACCAAGGCCCAAGACAGGAAGACTGATATTGCTTTGTGAAGAGGTTTATTTTGTTTGGTCTGAGTCTCTGGGCGCCCAGCTGGTGGAGCTGTGTACCACAGTATACTGCCGTTAGGAGCTGCTCGGTCCATAGGCGTGGGAAACTTTTTATGCCTGATCATTGATGACTGGGCTAGGGCTGTTATTTCAACTAAAACCCAAAAGCAGCGCTCACTGATGGCTCTCATGGCATTTTTGTTTTCTATTTCATGACCTGCAGGCATGTAGGTTTCTCTTTCGATAGGTCCTTTGGCATGGCACTGCAGGGCAGATGTATCTTACACTGAGATGAACAACCAACAGGTTATAGGAGCTGTACTGGCTAATAGGTTGACATCTCATGTGACTTCTCTTCCTCCGCACGTACGCCTGGAAGTCACGAACTCATCTCATTATGCATTGAGAATGTATTATGGATATATAAGTACAGTCTCATATGGATACATTGAGATTCTATCATTCTACCTAAAACACTCATTTTCATGGCCAGACAATCGGACTGGCCCCAATTCATTGTTATTGTTTATTGAACTCTAAAGGATCCTATTGGTTAACTCTACCACATCAACTATAAACTCTTGGGTTCCTACCCCCCCCACCTGATATAAGAATTGACGACGTATTGCAATATTTGATTATAATTATGTGTAAAAAGCTGATCGAATTTGAAATGGAAATTCGACAAGAATAGCCAACAAAGTGAGACATCTTTCAAAATGTATACAGAGAAAACCCGATCCATCAGCCCAACTTGCCAGCCCTTGAACCCTGTGGTGGGCAGGTTATACCACAACACAATATCGATATGGATAGTGCAGAATGCAGGAGGTGTAAAGACTAGGGTGTGATGGATTGGGGTGAGGTGGTGAGGGCAAGGGGCGAGATATTTAACCCTTCAACGGCCACACAATCCTTTTTAATGCATCATGTGCATTGATCTTTGTGAATGAATGTATAGCCCAAGAAGTTACTCGTTGTGCATCGTGCTGACCCTACAGGGTGGATAGACCCAAAGTGTTGGCCCGATGCACCCTTCAGGGTTGATGCCAAGAATGATTGGCATTATGCACCAATGCAGTGCTGTTGAGTAGACTCCTGCATTATACATTGATGCATCTTTGTATTGTAACATGAAGCTGTAGGCATCATGCGGCCCTGTACGGGTTAGGATGTGTATATCTGGTCAAGGTGAGAGACACACACTGTCTGGGCTAAGTCATGAACACCTCTAGACCTGCTACCCTACCCCTATGTATCCGGTGATAACAGCTAAATTGAATTTGGGGCGTTATGCCCTGAATATGTCTATCCTATAAAGGTGTAGGGAGAGAGGGAGTGATGTGATAAACGGGGTAAAGACGTGTGGGTCTCAATCCCACTATACGTACATGGTTTGGGGCAAAGGTCCCGGCAAAGGTGTACAACTCAATTACATGTGTGCCCTGTAAACTTGCTATGTATGATTTGTGCCTAAGGCCCTTATCATACGCCTGATAATGATGTCTGCAGTGTTTATTGATAGTGTATATCAGATACTTTTGTCCTTGTTCTCTTGCACCCCCCCCCCCCACTCATCTACCCTGACAGTGTGATTGGTGTATACATGGTAATGTTGAACCTGATCTCTATCCTCTTATAATAATTCTGTCCTCGCCTCCCTCTCGAGCTAAGGCGTGAGATATGTCCCAATGAAGCCACAGAATTGTTCAAGTCCCTTGTTATATTTATGGTAGAGGAGTTCCCACTCCACGGGGAAACTTGCTGAATATAGAATAACAAAAAAGAAATATGTGACACTCAGGAATCGTTGGACAAAATGAAGCCCAACAAAATGCTTGCATGAGACCAAGTTCAGTCGCCTGAAGGGTAATCTTCAATATATATGGACCTGAGCTCCTGCAGCTCCAGTGGTACAGTGAACTGCAGTGGAGGGGAAGTATCCAGGGGTGTGGACATGATCCTACTAGGAGGGGGCTGACTGTGGGAGAGGGGGTGTCAGTGAGTGGTGGTTTACTGGGCTGCAGAGGGGCAGGGGTTAACAGGCGTGAATTGACAGATATGTTCTGACACCGGAGTCGGGTGGTCACAGATTAGCGCCGTCATAGATCAGCCATGGCCGGACAGCAAGCTGATAGACGGGGGTGTACGGTGACGACTGGTAGTAATGGAAGGTGGGCAAACCACTGGGTCTATTTCCCATTACATCTTGTAGCCTATAACCTGGCTGATATAACTGGTATGTTACGCCACACCCAATCTCACTGTTCACCCTCCACCACCATACTTTGTATTGTGGTCGAGTCTCGTAGGAATGTTGTATTTTCATCGCTATATGACTCTACAAGATGATTTGGGGTAAATCAATTAGTCATTGTTTAAGAATAATGGTATTACATTTAACTGCCCAAAGCATTAGGGAACACTCCAATTTTTCTGGGGATCAAATTCTGGTGAAACCCATGATAATCGACTGCCATAGTCAAATTCATAATTACCGTCTGATGGCAGCAATGAGATCAATGTGTGCTCTATGCCAAATTATGCAAATCCATGGGCATCATATTCATAAGATGAATTATGAATTCATAGCATTACATACCACATGGTAATCTAATAATTGATATCAATACTGCAATATCTTACATAATTCAGAATATCGTAGTACCTCGCATATAAGCCACACCTTATCCTTGAGGCAGACCCTTAATTAATTGCTGAACCTTATAGTAACCTAGTGAAGTGAGGGTGTACCTGAAGTCAAAGGCGAGTATATGATACTAAGGAACAACACTAAACTGCTTAAAATGATTATATGGAAATGGGTTTATTCTGCATGATGCTAACTCTCCTATATATTTCCATCTTGGACAAATAGAGTTTATGTAACTTGAAAATATCTTTGCCTCTCCCATGTGTTACCGGTACATTTACACCAAACACCACTACCTTACACCTCACCACGATAGCCCTTTATATCATGTCTCTCCCCATCCCCCAGTCTACAATACAGGACTGCACCTTGAATAGCTAATAGACCTTTATGTCTGTGTCTGTGACAGGTATCTTCTTCCATTAGCTCTATTTCACATCAGTAAATTGATGCCACTACTGTCTCCCTCCCTGTCCAGCTCTGCTTCCTGCTGATTATGCAGAAATGTCAATACTACTACTATGAGCAAGATGTGGACACCATACAGGCAGCCTAATGCTTTAGGCCGCAGTCTGGTAGTTAAAGTAGTATATGGAAGGCAGTTTGCTGCAGGCAATGTACTGGGCCAACATTTGATCAACTCAAAGTGCTTCTCAGATATGGCTGAGTCAGACATTATCCTGTGGCTGTTGGGCTGTATCATTATTATTGTTACAGGCAGCAGAATGAGAGTATACAATGATAAAACTACCAAGTAGTGTCGCTTGCCTGAGCCTTCCCCCACCTTAAGGGATAAGTGATCATTGTGTGTACCGGCATAGGGTACTGAGTACTCATTCTTTATACTTTCTTTGAGGTAACAGTTTGCCTAGATTCTTTTAGGCAGGGAAAGTTTAAAAAGACATACCTGTTCCGTAGCATAGGGTGTCTGTGGAACCCTTTCATTAGTCAGCAATCACTGGGAACATTCTAAGAAGAATGCGGTAGGCAGAGGTCATAAAACATATGAAGAGCCGAATTATGCCTGTTTAGATAAGAAATGGTCTGACCGACCAACATGTATATTTGGAGTATTCATATTTACTGTAATGCAATACCCCCGGTGTCCATTTCCACACATTCCACCCAGCCCCTTTAAAGGCTACAGGTTCATCTCCAATAGCAGTCCTGGCTAGTAGATCTATAAACACTGTATTGATGCATCAACGCTACCCTTCAGGTATTCACAAACCAAGTAAGGCCACCATGATGCCTAAATGCAGACTTTATGAGCCGACCCTACATCCGCTACATTTCATACATCAAGACAATAAAATTGGCACAAATCACTAAAGCATATACTATAAAGTAGCATCTAAAAGGGTCCACTGGAGAGGTAACCCTTTTACTAGGCAGGTCAGGTCAGGAGTCAGAGGTCGCACCTTAAGGTGGTCACGTGATAAAGGATGAGCAGCTCCCGGGGAGGGTCACGTGACCTGTTGCCGCCAGCTGTGACCTTGGTGAGTCACTCAGACGGTGGTGTCCTCTAGTGTCAGGGGGCTGGCTCTCTACCTGTGGTCTAAGGCAGGATAATATTAAATTCTCTTCAATAAGAAGTGTATTATCCCGCTTGGTCATCAGTATTGATGTGAGTATTTCACAAAGGATGCCTGTTTGGTAAATAAATTAATCCTCTTCCATGACCTATTTATCAATGCCAGGATCTTTCTCGATAGAAATAGGGAGAATGGATTCGTATTTAGTAGCCAAAATTCAAAGGAACTTAGTTTTGATGAATTAGATTCTCTCTTCCGGTCATTAATATTAAATCCCTTTTGCACTGTGGCGATATCGCCGTTTAAGAATCTAAATCAGGTTGGGTGTCATGGTTTTCCCCATGACTATGAGACTATACCTCCCTGTGCTGAATGGGTCTTTTGATAGGCTACTTAAAGCGATTAAGCTGCGCGTCAGAGCGAGGCTCGCCTAGCATCAACCGCCAATGGGGCGGTGCCTTGAGAGCTGTATACGCCCCATCTTATATCAATCCTGGATCATTTCAATCAGGCTCCACCAAAGACGTTTAATCTCCCACAGGCCTCCCTTTTAGAGGCCCTTCTATACCCACCACCCCATCCATTAGATCACAGGGGAGCTGTCAGTGGCTGCTATGATCCCATACTAAATGGGCCTTTATCAGTTTTAATCTAGCTCTCTCTGATAGTGGAATTCTACCATTAGTTGCAAGTCAGCGGATAAGAGGGCTGCTGTCCAGCTAGTATTCAATACAAGAAATAGGTTTGGTCTTCATGAAACAGTCAGTGAATAATACACTCATTTATACTTGTTGAAAGTAACTAAAATTAAGACGTTTAATTTTTTATGAGCAGTTTCTCATGGTCGGTGCAACGAATGCAGATGTAGAGGCCAATTATAGGATACTCATCAGGGGAACTGACATGAACATGATAGTATTTCGGTAGGTCAGTTCCCGTCTAACATTTCAGTAAACACATCCATACCCAATCATAAATTTAATGGCCTTTACCAATAATTGGATGTGGTTGACTTATTTCAGATAACTCGAATTGCATTTCTCTCTGTCCTACACACATTAGTACCATGATGGTCTTGCTACAACTGTAACCCCCGCTCCCTCCACCCTATCTTTTTAGAATAGCGGGACCGGTAGGCCGCCTTCACAACTAACGCCTCCAGGTTCTACAGTTCCAAAGTCAAGATGCAGCACCACCAGCTCATATTTCGGCTCACCAATCACTTAGATTAAAACATTAACCCTGTCCATGCCTGGATTATCACATTCATCCAGTCGAGTTGATTGCTCATTCAGTCACTTGTAATGTCTGAGCCTTCTTGAGGCCCATTCATTTCCTGAACATTCTGCTTGGTTGTGTCTTGAATAACCTTTCAGTGTCAGAATGAGCAGCTCTTTAGAATATTTTGAGCCCTTTAAGGACTGCGTAATGCCTTGTTTGCGGTCATCAGGAACCAATGCAGTGCTAGCAGGTCTATTTGAAACCTTATGTACTAGAATATGTTCTATTATTTCTATATGATGCATCAATCACTCATTCAACGTAGTGCTGGGTATTTACTCGCCAGGGACGGAAGAATGTTTGAATGCGGCATCCGGATGTATAGTGGTGAGTTACTCGCCAAGGCTACATTCATGCATCATGACAACACAAATGACATAGTGCATTAAAGCGCCTACGCATTTTTAAAGGGTTAAAACCCTGGGTTGAACCCACTTCTACCCCGTCAACAGGGGGGCAGTAAAAACAAATACTGTCACTGGAGGCGGAGAGCACGCGGAGCAGGAGGAGGGGCTGCGCCCCACTGGGGCACGCACTGGAGGAAGGATCCACTATGGAGCATGGGGTCGGGTGTCCACGTCCAATTATAGCGTGTTTTGGTAACCGGCCCTCAGAGATTTCACTGCATGCACTGGATCTATCTGCAGACTGTGCAGCAATTGCTCTGAGTTTAAAAGGATTGGTGCATGCTTGGTATCATGGGCGTGGACTGGTTACCAGATTTAGTCTGTGTAGGTATTATCCATATGCTATAGTAAGGGTGAGAAAGTAAAGGGAACAGTGCTGCCCTCTGATGCCTTTATTTGCTATGCACAGACCTTGATTACAGAGGTGAGTGGTGACTTTGCCAAAGTAACCACTCACCTCTGTAATCAAGGTCTGTGCATAGCAAATAAAGGCACCAGAGGGCAGCACTGTTCCCTTTACTTTCTCACCCTTACTATAGCATATGGATAATACCTACACAGACTAAATCTGGTAACCAGTCCACGCCCGTGCTTGGTATAAAAAGGGAAAAATGCATTAGGCTAGATTTTAAATGCCGCATAACATGATCGTGCCCTAGCTATTATCATTATGGCTAGTGCATGGTATCTGGGTATGGTCTTATCACCGGTCCTACTTAAGAGGAATCCTTAATGAATTTTGATTCTAATTCCATGTATCTAAATATTCCATAACAGTAAGGACGGCATCTTAAGCATAGGTGTGACGATTGTATGTATACCATATCCCTTCCATACGATGCTTCGCTTGTATTTACAATGCTAGAATTAATACGTTTCATAGTGTGGATACATGTAGCAATATAGGGGCCTTTTAGCAACTTCCTCCACCAACCTCTCAGGGGAGATGTGTATCTGAGAGAGGAGGGAGAAACCTTGAAACGTAGTATTTTATCGATCTACCTGTATATGGGCCCCAGAATAGCCTGTATCCCTCCCTCCCTTTCCGTCTGCCTAAGGTCTGCCTATTGGGGCACTGAGTGATACATGTGTTTATGACTGATGGCTATGGACTAGGAAACCCCAACACTGTGGTAACAAGACTAAATATCGTCCATCTATAGACATTTTTTCCCCTAATATCGCCCACCTAGAACTACCTTCCAGGTTTGCACTACAACTGCCAGGGATGGGGTATGGCTGGGTATGAAAACCGGTATCACTATGTACATAAAGTGCTTCTAGAAAGACTACAAGGATCTGCAAGACTATCAGGCTTGGACATGGGCAGAAAGAGCCCAAAAATTGTCCCAAGGCCCAAACCCCACGCTGAAAGGCTTTCCGCACCCAACCCCCATTTCTGGAGGTGTGAGCCGCACCTGTCATACCAAAGGTGCAAAGGTGGGAGTGGTACCTGGGTGAAGTGATGAGATGACTGGATGATGAAGGTGCTGAAGTAACCTTGAAGGGTGCGGACCTGGTTTCGTGAATTTGATGCATTTGAGGGGCTGAGTTAGGGGGGGTTGAGAAAATGGGTATCGGGGAGACAGAAAGATATGAAAGGTAAGGCGGGCCAATACTGAAGGTACTTTTATTTAAGAAATAAGCCGTTTTAGAATTATGAAAATAATGTTGACATAGTAGAATAAACATGGGAGAACAGTATTTGTATGTAAGGATCCGGCTCTAACCAGAATCAGTAGAAGGGACCAAAAAGTAATCAAAAACAAATAAGAAATAACATTTAGGAGCTAGGGGACCAGAGTCCATGGATGACTCATGAAGACCCAATGTTCCTAAATAAAACTAAGTCCCAGGGTGGAGTCCAAAGTACAGCAAGATTTCTACCCTTATGGGATAGCAAGTTATATGCAGCAAAATACACTCCTATAAGGTATCCAAAATTATCAGAGTAGCAGAGTCCAGGAGGTGCTGGGTGGAAGTAGCCGGTGTCAAGCGAGTATATAAGGCAGGTGCAGGGCCAGGAAGGGCATGAATTGTCGGGGAGTAGTGGGATATGCAATTCATCCTGGAATCAAAAGGGGAACATTATTGTCATCAGCTCACAAGGAGAATTTAAATTTTCTGGAGGAAATCTACTAAGTCGGGTGCTGTTAGTTGAGAGTGCTCTTTGGGAACTTAAGGATTCAATGGAAATTAAATAGATCTACACCACCTCTACCTAACCCAATAATAAGCCACCTTGGGTTTTGAGAGATTGCTCTTCTTTACTCTACCATGAATGTTTAGGCGACCGTTATTAAAATTATTGATGGATGTTATGAGAATTTATATAATAGTTTGTCAACGATTTGAAATTAAGCCAGGTGCTCCATTTCTGTGAAGTTTATGAATTAGTAGAAAGTTATCAGAAAACAACAAAAGTGTTAAGGACCAATTCACTTTGGCGTTAGGAATGGTGTTTAAGAATTGTGAATAAACTATACCAACATGAATTGTAATGGAATCATCGGGAATCAGTGCCCTTATGATTGAAGTGAAACAATTGGAATCATCTTCCTGATATATAAATATGCCTATGAATAAACTTCAGAGCTGACTTTACCCATTGTGTCTTCTTTTCATATGGGCTTTGAGATTTATACACAAGTCTTAACCACTTGACGCTAGTGACTTCCCCAATATACCAGCCAAAGTTAGTATGATTCACGGTGGATAACTCGGACGTTAGTATATATCTATATTTATGGTGGAACTTGTTATATAACAGGGTAACAAACACACAAAACCTATCAAATTCTTCCACCCTCCTATAGCCCAGGGCAGGGTGGTCTCCGAGAAATTTTATGGCTATACTATAGATGAGGGAGGTTACAATTGTGAAGGTAACTTTTCTTAAATATGTAAACTGTTGCCATGGTTACCAATGCAATTTGGTACCTTGTCAACAATTGCTTGGTTGTCGTACCTACTTGCAGCACAGGTACAATTCTGTTATCTAACTATCTACTGTATGTCCATTTTGTGCACCCACATACCTCTACTTGTTCAATCTGCACAGTTATACCCTCTCTAGAACGGCTATAACCGTTCTAGAGAATTCAATGAGACCATTCATTAATCTGTATCTTTGTTACTCTAGGTACAGTGATTCAAAATGTGAAATTTAGTTGTCATCTATATGATGTATTTGAGGGAACCCCCCAGGATGAAGCTGAGATATAACATCATACCAATGTTGGATTATATGCTCCCTATTGCCACACTTGACCATGCCCATATTTCAGTCCTTTCATTCATAGGAATCATTCATAACCATAAAAAGAATTTAATGGATTGTACCTAAAACATTATGTTTTCTCAGTGGTAGTAGCCACAGACAGTATCAAATGATCATAGTTCTATAAAGTTCCAGATTTTTTATAAACAGCATAGAAGAGTCCAGATGGCCATGAATCATATCAAAAAGAATGTTTTGGTTGCTATGGTAACCACACCAGAACCAGACATTTCATGTCTCATCTGAATGACTGAATATCTATGTCAGGACCATCTAGGAAATGCAATAGGAGGTATGAGGTATTAATCAAATCAGATTATATAAACAGTCTCAATTAATGAGATGACAATATATATGTGAAATGTATTGAAAATCATCAAATAATTCTGGGCTCAAAAAGGTTAAGAAAAATTACCTTTGCAATAGTAACCACCCAAACCCATAGTATACCCATGAAAATAGAAATCACCCCAATCCAAAATTTCTCGGAGACCACCCTGCCCCTCAAATGCATCGAATTCGCGAAACAAGGTCTGCGGGTAATGAGAAGGAACAGGTAGTGTTATGTTTGGCTGTTTTTTTTAATAAAATTTTTGTGAAGGTTGTGATATAGACTGACCAGGCAGTGCTCCTGCCAGGACTTTCTCTCACGCCATGAGAGTGGCACAGAGTGCAATTTGGTGGTGTTTGAAAGCTATGACTGTGCCGCTGGACGGTGGCCGGGGACCATGGTGGTACATTAGTAGGCATGCAATCCCCCAATACACCTCTCAGTGGGTACCAGCCTAGGTGACTAGGCAGACTACCCTGGGTGACTAGCTATACCTGGGGACTACTTCATGAGCTGCTCAGGGACCTGCAGGAGCTGCTCCAGTCGTCCTCAGCTGCTCAGGGTCACTGAGTGCGTGGTTGGCATGCACAATAAGGACGGGTCCCTAAGGTGTCAAGTGTCAGGCATTTTACATGTTACTCATGTATTATAACCCTTTCAAGGTTGGGGTTTTAATGTATCATGCCAACCATATGGGACTGATAATATGATATTATCAGTCCCCCTCAGGAATATGATCATACTCCTGATGGGTCAGCAAGGTACACTAGTAGGACCTTAGACAGGGGGGTCCCATGTCCATTGTCGATTCTAAGAAGTGGTTGTTGTCCTTTGTCTCTCAAACCCATGTCCTTTGTCGATTTTAAGAAGTGGCTTTGTCCCTTGTCTCTAAGCCCATGTCCCTTGTCGATTTTAAGAAATGGCTTTGTCCCCTTGTCGATTTTACCCGTCTGGGGCCCTACTAGTACAGTGCTAGCAGGTAGACTCACCGTTGGTACATCATGGTGCATCTAGCATTATTGTAGAAGATTGAAGGGTTACAAAGGGCGATGTGATAGGCACTCGACCTTTGGAGTAGGACGTGTTATAGATCACTTATGTAAAGGGTGATAGGCCCTTGAGAGCAGAACGTGCTCTGGAGAGATGCCTCCACGGTTTTATAGGCCTGTAGCATTGACCTGGTGTTAGGCATTGAGTGCCTTACAACATGCTATACACATGTAAAGGTGATAGGCTCTTGATGATAAACATTGGAATGTCACGGTCACACTCAGTGCGGTTAGTCCAGAAGTACTCTTCAACATGCCACTCATCGAGATGATTATCAACCCTGGGCGTTCTGTTACAATGAAGAGTTGAATTGCAGAAAAAGGTGTGCTTTTATATTGACAAATCATTGGAAACTGAACATGTTCACAGGATGTGTTGGAAAAAGTTGGTGAGGTTTAACCAGTAACA
This sequence comes from Acholoe squamosa, assembly GCA_949317995.1. Classification (NCBI taxonomy): domain Eukaryota; kingdom Metazoa; phylum Annelida; class Polychaeta; order Phyllodocida; family Polynoidae; genus Acholoe; species Acholoe squamosa. The sequence goes on along the minus strand of OX439037.1, from coordinate 21,686,686 downwards.
GTAGAATTAAGCCTATAGGGTACATGTTGTTCATCCCTGGACCCATGGACCTTCCATCAGTCCCATGCATGCATGTTATGCAGGGCTGTACCGTAACCTTCCCTGGTAGCCACCCCCAGACCTAGGATCAGGTTACACCTTACCTGGACATTAGGTATTTACTTTGGGTCTGCAGGGACTGAACGGCTGCAGCCCTAGGGGGGGGGGTGGACTTGCACATATTCCACCCTACATGCCCAGGGAGGACCTGGGACCTCTGCACTGCATCGCCTATCTCTGAGTGAACTAGTAGTATTCATATGGACAACAGGAAAATTAATATTCACTATAGGTCTATGTGAACTCACCACAGGTTACCTGATTACTAGGTATACACTGACCCTTGAACTATGTTGTTGACACAACTCCAAAAATCACAGACAGTAAGACTTATTCTGGGATGCCACACCTTTTATGAAAAGGATGAATAGATACACAAATGAAATAGAAATAATGAAATAATCTAAACATTAATCATACTTTTCTGGAGTAATATATTTACTCAAGAACCAAACTGCCGATGATGGTATCATAATATTCAATTACCTAAAAATAGTCTTATTACTCCGTACATGTATATCCGATTTCCCATGCTATGTCGATGATGCTCGAATATCCAGTACCATTGCACAATTCCATATAATATTACCATTACCTGCTAGTGAAAATCATGATGAATCAGCCTTAGGTTAGTAGATGTGTACCCAGTGGATGTTCTGTAGCTATGAGGACCTGGCACTAATGCATGTTTACACATGCACAGTTGGTTTGCTGTCAATGTACTTAGCATATTGATTCCTGGGAAGTCAGTAATGGAGGTCCTGGTTTATGACATGTATAAACTACCACACATCACATCCATCTACATGGTCCCCTTTGTGGAAGCCAATAGTGACTATAAATACAATGATGATGTAACTACTTAACGATTTGTTTTTGGACAGAGCGCTAAAGGCACCAACCTATGGCGCAGACTCTCTGGAAATGTGCCATAGTCTAAGTCATGAAGTGCAACTTACATTACATTTGCAGTTTTTCATTTCTTCATTCATTTCTCAATGCCAATTATTCAATGCTCTGAATCTGACTCATTAAAATTATCATGTACACACACACACACACACACACACACACACACACACACACACACACACATATATATATATATATATATATATATATATATATATATATATATATATAGATGTGCTAAGTTTGGGCTACTCAGGCTCAGGGACAGAATGGGCTTTAAGAGCAGCTCAATTAGACCTTCAAAGTGAAGGTTTCCCCCCAAGGGAGCTAGTGGTTCTCTGAAGGAGCAGCTCATAATGGAGAGTAGCGTATTTCATTTTTGATGTACAGTAAAGCTCTTCAATCTGGTCATTTTACTACGTCTCGTATTAGCCAACAAGTAATCATCCTACCTTTTGAAAATGTATCCCGTTTTAAGAAAAAACAATACAAAGTCATGGTTCACATAAAGATTCGTTTTGATAGGAAGAAATATCATAGACTATCTTTCTCAAAATCTAATTGATAAATAAGCAAATGGCCACGACCATGGAATATTTCTGCTTCGTATTCCCCAAGGTGGCATTGGTCGTATCCCACGAAGCCTTACAGGCAGGGTGGAATGCGACCAATGCCACAGAGGGCAATGCGATGCAGAAATATTCCATGGAAGTGGACATTTGCATTTATGTCATGGTCACATGATCACTAGCCATGGAATACAAGCATATTGTATTCCATGCCCCCCCCATGGAATACGGCAGTTCTAGTACTAATCTATAGTAACGATCGTATCTGCCATGACATAAGGGGGGGGGATGTTGTATACAATGTATTGTAGTTCTAAGGGAACACGAGTGTCCAGTGACAGTTTCCTTGGGCGACATAATGCTGATGGTGAGAGAAATAACTAATAAACCCACTACAAATAATACATGTACCCTATATTTTTCAGATTTTCTATACATCCACCGTGTATGTATATGCTCCCTTTCATGCTTTAATACCCTGATCTGCTCCTACTCAAAACATGAGCTGTATGGAGCCGCTCAGGGCGTGGGAAGTGGCGCCGACACAGTGTACAAGATTGATGGTTACTCTGTGCGCCCCAAGTTGTCCTTAAAAAGAATGCCGCCATTCGTCGTCGCCGGCTACCGGCTTATTCCACCCCCTAGAGCCTCAAGTCTGGGCTCAAGGCTGCCTTATGGGGTCATTCTTTTATATTTTTACTGATATCTATGTCGGCTTAACAGTGTTTTTTAAGGTCTCAAAATTGAAACAGGTTTTTATTATTCCCGCCGCCATTCCTTTTGCTAATCCAAAACGGGTATGAAACAAGTTGTCACAAGTAATGTATGATATATGATAGAGACTGTAGAACTTACTTTTAAAGTTCAGGATTACCTAAGGGCTCTTACATAGTATGTGATGGATCGACTGGGTTTAAGTGAGGTTGGACACGAGACATGTGTCAGGCATTTGTATTAGGTATAGCTCATAGATGATCCAACCACCCAACCTTTTCATTGCTAAAGATGGCTGCTATATGTGTATTCTTTCAAATAAGAAGAGAAGATAATCGATCACTTCGCTCGTAGGTCATTGAGTCCCAGATACCAGCAAAGTCTATGTGTCTCATGTTTAGCCATCTTAAAGAATTACCGGTAGGTGATGTGGTTGTATCAATGGAGGTTTACTTTTTATATTGTAAAGAGTAAACTTCCATTGATAAATTAAGCCTGGTCATACAGATTGGTTATGCCTTCTTTAGATGAAAAGGGAAACATGTAGTTTGAAGGTTGTAAATGTTGCAGCACCTAGGCCCAGAACTATAGACAAGGTAAGAACCATAGACAAGTATTAAAATCGAAACACACTTAGATAAGAAGGGCGGATTGTAACCCGACAGTGTCAGTGTGGTGACAGACGTGAGGTTTGCTGACATGACAACAACAGCTGCCTATAAGAGTGACTGTCACACTCATACTATACAGGTCTGTTTCTTATTGTAGCCTGCTATTTGTACCAGATCTGTGACACACATTATACAGTCAATTATCATGATATTGGCCAAAATTATACACTGGCCAATAGCTAGCAGGGGCGGATCCAGGTTTTTGGAAAGAGTGGGGTCCAACCCTAGGGGCCTATGGCCCCAGGGTTGCAAGCGCAGTGCCGCAATATACGTAGGGGGTTAGGGGGCATGCCCCCCACAAGAAAATTTTGAAATCTAGACATCAAATAGTGCATTCTGATGCATTTCTAGACCCCAATCCAGTAAAAGCATTTTGGTGTGCCATCAGCAGTAAACCCATGATTATGAGAACAGGGAATGAAACTCTTATCAAATTCTGATTGCACAATGGTGTTTTAGGGAGGCTTGGGGGCATGTCTCCTAGAAAAGTCCAAATTTTAAAGTATTTTGGTGTAAACCTGGGGTGGGAAGGGTTTCCATAAAGGGGATGCAAACCTTATGTGGTAATGCTTTGTCCTTTGTGAGGTTTTGAGGCCTGGTCCCTCAAGAGACAAATTTGAATATAGATGTCAACCTCTCTAGTTTAAGGGTTTCAGCTAGCCTCAGATTTGAATCTAGTATTTTTAGATATTGTTGTCTAAGGGGGTGTGGGGACCTGTCCCCACCCCTGGAACATCTTTTTGAAAAATTGATGTCAAACCTTGAAGTTTAAAGCATTTTGGTGTACCCTCAGGAGTATGTTTGTGCACTGGTGAATAAGGGAGTTTCAGGTCATGCCCAAAGAAAATCTTATAGCATAATCATTAAACTTATATTTAAAGCATTTTGGTATAGGCAAGCATTTTCAGCAAGAAAATTATTTAGGGAACCCCACATAGCATCCCATGCATAAGGGACACCTAATGCCTAGATGCCTAAAGGTTGTGTCCCATCTGAAGGCAAGGCCGACAAAGACAGCCTTGATAAACAAACCCAGCAGCAGAACACTCATGTATTATCTATTTAATGAATAGTGGTCACATTAAGTTCAGTTAGCTACCATAAATCAGTAAAGGTATCTTGTTCCAGTAAGGGAGTGTGTTTCTTTAGATGAAATCTAAATTGTTCATTATTGTGGTGTTAACTGCTATTCAGCTGATATTGCCATCAGTAGCCATAAGGTCCCCTCAGTATGGGGGCATGCCTTCAGATTACCCCTAATCTAATGTAATTATACCCTACATCCCTGAATCATTACTATACCATGGTCTATACCATTCAAAACTCAACCTATAAGGCTTTTTTGGGATTGGCTCACGTTAGAACATTTTGAGGAAATTTTATATATTTTAGATACTAGAGAGTCATAAATTGTACAATTTGGAAACAATAAAAGCTGTATCAAAGAGAAATGGGGTGATGAATGGGGGCATACAAAGTGGACATCCTGGGTGGGCCCAAAGGCGGGGGGTCCTGTCTGTGACGAAATATATTAAGGGTATAAGCATTAATGCATAATGTAATATGATAAAATAATGCCTACATGTAATGACACAGGTGACCTGCACATTGAGTCACCATCATTCTGAGGTCTACAGATCAATAGACACCACAATATCCGGTGTGAAAGAGTGAGAAAATGGCAGAGTTTGGAGAAGGAGAGGTACATCCGATTGTGGGGAAAGTGAAGTATATAAGGGTGAAAATCTGAGATCTGTGCCAATTGGGTGAGAAGACTGCTAAAAAATAAATACGTTTTACTCCATAAGTGAGTGACTAATAAATGTTTAACGCCATTTCGACAGCTAAGGTCATGTTCATGGCGAGAACTACATTAGACAATTTCACAGAAGAATGTGTCAGTGCCCCCACATATGTGCACCACACATCTGAGAGGATAGGAAAGAGGAGAAATAGACCCTTTTAAGTGGGCCAGGGAAGCCCTAAAGGGCTAGGGAAGCCCATTCAATGAGAATGAAGGTCAGAGGATAAGAGAGGACAGAAAAGGGAGACCAGACCCCTTTTAAAAATGGCTTGGGGAGACCCAAATTTACTCCATAAGACGTTTGTACATATGATGGACTGTTCAATTTCAAAAGGGGACAGTAATGAAATGATTATTTGGGAAATGAAAGAATGACAAAGAAAAAAACCTATGTTGAGAGATAGGAGGGCAATACGTCCGATACCATGATTCTGTACATTCCCCAATCCCTTTGGATAGATAATGATTGCATGACAGTTGTTATCAGTAGCAGAACAAGATTTTCAGGTCAAAAAGAATCGTAATATGTCTACATTTTGCAATAAATATTTAAGTATTCAAATATCATTTTACCCTTTAACCATGGCTCTATTCTCATGGTAACGGACGTATCTTAAAACTTATATTAATTTTCAGAATTAATATCTAACAGTTAACCAACATTGGAGTGTTCATAGTTGACTCTTGTAAAACCTTACAACCTTATCTTCCAAGGAAATTTAATATAATCAGTGATCTAATGTACCTTTTGTTTCTACTGAATATTTACTTTTATTTTCTATGAAAAGACATGACGATTTTGGCTACTTTTTATGCTCAATTAATCACTAATAATACTTGAATGTCAATAAGCAAGGCAGAATGTATGTTTGTGTAGAGGTATTGATATCCACAACAATAGACATGAGGTCTCCTTCTAGGCAATCTACTCTGATTCACATGGTAATCAATGTAGGACATAAATTTGACTTTTTTGCAATTGGCACACATCTCAGATTTTCGCCCATAATGGGCATTGACTCACTACGCAGCAACTGCAACATAAATATCACTGGTGTACACTGTGCACCATGTACCGAGAATTGTCCCCGTTTCTAAACTACAAAGTTATAATGCAAGCCAAATCCTAGATTGATTTGATTATAGATAGGTGCATGTTACTCAGAAACCCTGGCTGGGGGAATGTATTGCTTGGTACATTGTGCACCAGGATCCCGCAGTAGGCCCCTTTAAGGTTCAGTAACTAATACCCTGGCCACATGCAACCACACTAGCACTAGCATGCTTAATTTAAGATTACTTCACATAATAGTACAATGTATTCCCCTGAAGCAGTTAAGGCATAATGATGTATAAATATAACATGGGGTTTAGACCAGTCTGCACGTTTTGCTGAGCAGCTCACCCAGCTAGCTCCGGGATCATTGGGAGCTACTCATGGGGTCGTGTACCCAGATCACGTTTATGTGTACTAAGGGTTGGCCAGTGACTGGTGCCAAGTATGTCTGTGCAGGTCTGGTATGGGAACCTATAATACTGGGCAGGGGCAGGGCATATTTGACCTCTAAGACGGCAGACTGTGTCATTGTTTATTACCAGGATATTATTGTGGTTCTCAACAGTTCAGTTCAATTTCAATGGAACATTATTGCTATGATTCAGCAAGCAATTTTTACTCATCTGATGTAGGCAAATTAAATAAATCTTAAGGTAATGATCCTGGAAACATGTCAACACCTTCCCAATGCAATGAACATTAGTGTGTGAATGTCAACATCAAGTGCCTTGGTTTTGTCCCATTGTTATTCTATTCAACGAGCAATCCCCTTATAGCACATAAGCTATTTATGGGAACACTAGACCATTTAAGATGTCTGTCAAATCTTTTATATTTGTCATGATTCATTCATGCACAATCCAGATGTCAGCATGATGCACCAAAATAGTGCTGGTCGAGTAGATTCATCACTGCATCATGGTGACAAAGGAATATGAACCCGAGGGGGGGGGGGGTGGCGAGCATCCTTGAGGGTTAATTAAAGAGGAAAGTTGTTGTCATCAGGTGCGCGTTACTTGTTCACTACATGTTGAAGTAGGACTTGTCGTTACTAATTATAGTAATTGTATAATATTAGTGCTTAATGAGGCTGTGTCTCTCTTGTAGCCCTGCTAGGGAGGAAGCTCTTGTGCCCTGAGTACAGGCTGTCTAGTAGGAAATGGAGGGAGATAGTCTACTGGGGATGTGATAAGGGTTACTGAATCTGGTCGATTGTCACTAGTTTGAACAGAACATGTAATACTTTATAGCTTAACTAGTTAGAAATGACTAACTAGATAATTCTATGAGTAGAATGTTTTAGAGCTATTTTCCCACTACATATAATTATAGTTACTAATAGCACACAGCACTAAGCCATTATGGACAAGATAACATCACTAAGCAGATGCCAAAAAATTATTGCAATATCCCTGAAAGCTTTTGAGGAAGAACACCAAGCTTGTTTTCTTAACCCCAACAGAAACCTGGAGGTTAATTCAAAAGGCTCTGCCATCGCTACCTATGAGATGTTAGTCTAGGCACATCTGTTACCATCTCATAAGACCTAGTGTTACTACAATAAAATAGCTGGTGGTGTTAGGCCAGTAACTAATAGGAAGTACTATGCAGTCCTTCACTATTCCACTCCAGTACTAACACCACCCCTTATTTTATACTGAGGGTTTCCCCCAAGTGCAAGTGCACCTGGGTGGGGGGACATCCCTCGTCCCAAAGGTGAATGCACCTGCTCAGAGTCCTTGGGGGCTGTTGAGGCTACTCATGAGTTAAGTGCACTTGAATGCATTTTCTCAGAGTCCTTGAGGGCTCTTGAGTCTACTCATGTGTTAAGGGCATAGAAACATCATGTTTCCCTTCTCTCCCTTAGTTGGTGCAGGGGGGGGGGGCACTGTACCTTTAAGCAGAACCCCAGTGTAGCCATTCTTGAGGGAAAGAGTTTTTCCTCTGCTATTTTTTTACCTTCCACTGCTATTTTTTCTCTGTGGACCTGTTACCACTCTGCACAGTTGTTAGCTGCTTGGAATAGTGAAAGGAGGGCTGAGGCTAACATCACTCACTAAAAAGTAGCTGGCTTTCAGAAAGGAAGGCAGGCCTACCTTACCATAGCAGTATAGAATATGGGAGGGAAATCACTAACATCTCATAAGTAGCCATGGCAGAGCCTTTTGAATTAAGCTCCTAGAAAAGGAGATGCAACAGAAAGCCTCTTCAGAGTAAATTTTGTATCCAGTCAGTACTTTCTGTTTCATTATATTTATGCATTTATATACAATGGACCATAGGATCAGCATCATGTGCCTATGACCATCAGTGCAGCAGAAGATTTCATTCTATGCTGAACTGCCACAATGTATCGTCTAATAGCGCTCAAGGAGCAGGAATTATAGATTAACCTTAAAATAAGGTAACCATGTACTAATAGAAACAGATAACCAATAACGGCCATATCATTATAAGAAACCAGATTATAAATGGTCTGGGCGGTAATCGGTGCATCACCCTTTATTGCCCATAGTAATGTATTACCCTGGTTTGGTCCATGTAAAAATACAACCCCAGTTTGGGGAGAGGGCTAAATGAAATCGATTTCACATTGACAGTGGATTAAATCACATCGGATGCCAGAGATTGATTCGGGGAGTGATCTGTTGCCGCTCGCAGCTGTCTTGAGGCTGAGTGAGGAAGTAGGTGATGGATGGATGGTTACAGGCCCCGACTGGCGGATATTAATCATGTGGGCACAGAAAGGGCCAGATCTATGAAGAAAATATGTTTTGGAGGATGTAGAGAGAAGGTGAGAGAGAAAGGGAGGAAGAGAGAGAGAGAGAGAGAGAGAGAGAGAGATAGAGAGAGCGGGGTAGGGGGCAAGGGTCGGTGGATGGATTGAGAAGGAGAGAGAGGGAGAGAGAATACAAGAAGGAAATATAGAGTAGGGCTATAGAGCACTTGTAGAGAGTGAGGGGAAGTAGCCAGTGTCAATATTAGGGGTGTAAAGGAAGGTTGTGTATCTGCCAATGCAATACTGTGACATAAGAGTTAGGCAACTGTAACTGCAATCTTGTGTAGTCCAGCTATGAGTGTTATTGTTAGAAATGAGGTAATAGAAGGGAAACACATCTTAGTATACCGATTTGTATACTGCAACACCTGGAGAATATTTCTTGAAGTTTTATGACAGGACCATACAAATACAACACACTTTAACTATTATAAGGGTTGTTTGCAATGATGTGCCATTTTGAACTCCAGAGTAAAACATACTCTACGTTACTGTGCTCCAACTCCATAACTAGGACTGTGAAAGTATGTGAGATGAAAACACAGAATTTAACCCAACTTAATGATTGCAGATATTACTTGGATCCAATAGATGGTTAACACAGTCTCTGACATGTGTCACTTAATGTGGTCACTTGGCAGCATTCAATGAGGAATAATCTACCACCAACACCCTCTAGCCACAACCTAACATTTCTGGCTTTCAGCTTCCCAAGTATTGGCACCAGTTGACGCAGCCAAATACGCCAACCTCCCAGCAGTGGCAGTGGCATTAACAAGTATCGGGGTGGGAGATCGAACGTGCTGCCAGCAGAGGGGGACTGCGGAGGAGAGTGTGCAGGGGGGGGGGGTATTATGGTGTTGGAGTGATGGTGGTAATGTGGAGATTTCTATGGGCTCAGGGCATGTGCCCTTACTGTGTGGCAGGTTTGAGTGTAGGACTGGGAGGGTGGTCCTGCCCTACTATGGATGTTTGTGAGCCCCCATTGCTGGTGTTAGGGGGCTATAGGGAGGTTACCAGGGGTTGAGTAGGGCTGTATGAGGCTCTGGACAGTAGTGATACCACCCCACTCCCCATTCTCTCTACTCCTTGCCATCCACTCTGTAAGATCAATACTCACATTATACTGACCAGGGAGGAGGAGGCTAGTGACTGCACACGGGTCCATTGCACCATGACCACCCTTTCAGCAGCCACCTTCCCCTAATAGAAAACCTTCATATTGTACTACAGATATAACAGGTTTTAGCAATATTCACATACTGTGCCCTTTTTTGACTAGGCTAAGTGCTGCATCCAAGCATGCTGCTTCCATGCATCACATCATTCCTTTGATACACTTCTAAATGTATATGCCGTCGACCTATTCTATGGAAAACGATGATGTATCATGACGATGTATTAGATTTACATATTACTGTCTCAGACTAGAATAAACCTGCAGTGCATAGAATCCTGATTGTCTAGTCAATGGTCTAAGCTATACATAAACAAGATCAGGTTAGTTAGAAAGGCATTGGTGTAGTGTAAGACTCACCAGCACTGCATTGTTTCAACATGCTGACCAAGGAACTTGACCTTATATACACTAAGTGGCCTTTAAAGTGTTAACTATGGGTGATGTATGGAGCATGGCAGCAGACCCGCCTGGTCATTGTCCACTGCCCCCCAATCCCTCCCTGGTGGGTACATGTAAAAGGGCATCTACCCCACCTGCTCCTATCTCTACATGTAGGGCTACTAGTGGTCAATGTGGGCTGTCACTCCAGGCCAATCTGGGCCTGCACAGGGGCCATGACCCTTTACTCTGGGGACATCACCCACTATATGCAGGCAATATTGACACACCAGGGAACAATCTTTTGGTACTTCATACCGTCTTTTGGTGCTTCATATAGCTCCTGATGTAGCAAACATTAAATGCATATTATACTCTGTACACGTGTTTCCCATTACGATTGTGATGTGCGTATGAATCGATTCGGAACCAGACATGACTCCTCACACTCAGAGGTTGCTGCATACAAATGTGAGCTCATGCTCTTTGGGAATTTATTATGTAGTTCCTAGATCAGTGGAGAAGAACCAGATTTAGATTTTTAGTTTACTAATGATATTCACAGGAGTTATCTCATAGCTTGTAGAAACTTGTGATGCACCTTGAGGACAAGATGACAGAATACGCAGCTTTACAGGCAGCTGTGCTATATAGACAACAGCTCCAGGGGAGGAGTGCTGGATGACTATAGGAGGGCCATGCCCTGGAGGGTCATGTTTAACTAACACCTTGACACCTAACACCTAACCACCTGGAGGAACGAGTGCCTCTACTACCTCTGACGTTTCAACCTATCTCATCCAATACAGCCCCCCCCCCTCCTTCCTATAGCTCCCCTCTGCACTGCACTGCCATGCCCCCTTCTCCGTTCAAAACTATAGACTGTCTCATACCCCTAGGTTGCTAGCATATTATGTGCACCGAGTCTGTGCATCTCTTGACGCAATGACTTGTATATCTTCAATTCCGTTAGATTTCTTTTTTTACCTAAATTGCCAAAAATCAACATCAAAAGGAGAATAGATGTGAAGGGAGAAAATAAATTGTCCATGTGACAATTGGGAAGAAAACCGACGGACCCAGCTTAGGCTAGAGGTAATTGAAGGAGTCTCTTCTCTTCTCTCGTTTACAGGTACTTATAATTCTTGTTCGGTTTCAATTTTCATCATGTATAATCTACCTTTCAACGCTCCACGCTTGGCGGCTTCAAACCTAAAAAAAAATGTCGGAAGAAGTTGATAATTATGTGTACAAAATTGTCAAACGTGTAATGTGGTTTCCTAGTTTCTAGAGAACTACGAAAATGAAGCCACATATCCTACACTGCAAAAATGGTGTTTAGATCCTAAACACAATTCTAAACATATTCTTGCAACGTTTTTGTAATCACATTAATTTCCTAAACATGTTTAGCCAAACAAAGTGCTTAGCTAAAGTGTTTAGAAATCTAGGTGTTTAGGTTCAAGATTTGTGTTTAGATAACGATGAAATTTTGCGTTTATTTGTTTATGATTTTTTTTGTGTTTAGATGTCTAAGTGATTTGGTGGGAAGTAAGGGTTTGCAGACATGTATCCATTAAAAATATAAAGGAATATCTTTTGTTTGTTTTCTCATTTACTGGAGGACATAAGCGGGTATTTACACTGCAAAGTCTCCAAAGATGTCAGTCACAGCTATATCCACATATATGTACACAGTGAATTAGAATAGGAGACTTGAGGAAGTACAACAAGTTGGCAGGAAGGACATTGCTTTATACTTTACAAAATAACATGACAGGTGTAACTCATGGAGCTCATTGATTTTTTTATGGTAATGATGGTGGTGTAAGTTGAATCTAGTTAATTTTCTATTGTTGTGTCTATTTTCATAACATTTAGTGAAATGACACGATGATAAACAAGAAGTTTGGGGATATTTGCCACAACAATTGATTATAACTGTGTGCAGATAGTCCATTCAGAGGTAGTGCTGCTACCTGGTGTGAATTTGACATCGAAGTATCTAAACATATTGATGTTTAAATCTAAACACCTAATATTCAACTGTTTAAACTCTAAACATCTGAACATGTTTAGCAAAAATGTTTATGTATTTAGAATAAAAGTGTTATTTTCCTAAATGTGTAGTCGATGATACATTTAACTGACATATATGTTTAGGTTTTAAACATGTTTAGACCTAAACATGTTTAAAATCTAAACACCATTTTTGCAGTGTAATGTAACATTTAGATATTTCGTGAAAGACCTGATTTAAATCGGGTAAGTGAAAACCCCTCCATATTTCATGTTTGTTTCAGCTGCTGGTCCTATATCCAAAGGTAGTGGTAAAATATTAATGCCAAAGGGAAAACTATCAAACCTGACATTTTTCACCTTGACTATCTGGATTTAACCACAGCTCAGAATATCAGAGCTTTAGTGTGGGATTACGAGTGTGCCAAAATGGAAGACAGCTGTAAAGAAAAGTAGAAAGAAAACGCATGTATCAGGTAGAATTAAAGGTACCCTTAGTGTACAAAAAGGCTCCAGGGAATAAATAGAGGCTCAGAGTTCCTTTCAAGCCCCCCCATCCATGAGCTTAATAAATTACCAAATAAATCTTTTTAAAACGGAGCAGATCTCGGCCTTAAGCCCCTCGGTGTGAGCCCACCGGATGATGTGTGCCCCCATTCAAAAGCCTCTACTTTTTCCCGCAGTAACCAAAGCTACTGATTTGTTTGAGTCACGAATGCCAGGAATGTTTTCAAGTAATGCACTTCGTCCAAGTTGAATCTGTTTCCCTGATGGCCTTCTAAAAATGCTGACACATAACACTTGGGTGCAGCATCATTTCTAGGAACATTTTCTTTTTAATTTCCCAGTCCTACTTAAATAGCAGCGGCATGTGACTAGTTATTTCATATCTCATTTATTCTGAAATTGCTCTATCAGAATGATATGAGGTCTACAATGGTATTTCACTAATTTACTACTGTGTTATTCACACCTTCTCCCTTGGGCCCCTTTAGTTTTCGGAGGTTTCAACTCGGCACTGGCAGGCGGCTGCGGCAGTATAATACAGAGCTTGTCACAAATATTACACAGAAAATACGATCTAGATCACATACGGTAAATCTGTACACCTTTCTGTGTGGAAAGAATCATTCAGACCAGACCTGTGATTGGAGACCGTTCACGACTCACTTTCCTTTCACTGACAGGTGACGTTTCAGCCCACCTTAAGACGTCTGACCAAAGAAATACCACCATTTTGTCAAAACCAAAACCCACGTGCTGTCCATCAAGATGAAAGGGGCAGCTGCACTTAGGGTACGGCAGGTGTAGGCACGCCTTGCTCAGACCTACCCCATTGCCTATAGCACAGTATCAGACCACCTTCTAGAGGCTGCCATCTTGTCCGGCTCGGACGAAATGGCTGGTTCCTGCAGCTCGGTGGCCCCTTCTCCACAGATCTGATTACTGCTTTCTGCAGACAGCCATCTTGTTTCCCTGAAGGCAGTGAAACACAATCGCTGGTTTCTGCAGGTAGTCATCTTTTCTACTTTGACACTATTGCAAGGAGGTAGCCACCAGACACCAAGTGCTGCTTTCTTCAGGCTACCATCCTGCCTTTCTCATATATATATGTCATTGCTGTTCCTGCAGGCAGGCATATTCTCCTTTACATTTATCATCAGCATTTTGTCTCACTTAGACAGCTTTTCTGCAGGATGCCATTGAGTCTCACTAAGACACAATTGCTGGTTCCTGCAGGTTGCCATTTCTGTCCCTTAGTACACTGCAGGCTGCCATCGAGTCTCACTAAGACACCATTGCTGGTTTCTGCAGAAATAAAAAAAAACATTCCAATTTGCTGGTTCCTGCAGGCCACTATGACAGAATTGCTATTTCCTGCAAGCAGTCATCTTGCCCCACTAAGACAGCATGGTTGGTTTCGGCAAGCCACCATTCTGTCAATCTGGATACCATTATACTGGTTTAGGCATTACTAACAAGGCACTTGCTCATTCCTCTCCGTACATGATATAATTTGCCTGCCTCTTGTCAGGCTATATACATTGTGAAGCAGGTCTGAAACATACCCTGATAACGAAAGCATCAACAATGCATATTAGTATGCAACAATTTCTAGAATTACTATTAGAGATTCAGTAGTAGCTATAGATGTCGTTACACCCCTATACTACACTCATCTGAAACGCTTCTTCAAATGCTGAGTTATAGACGGTGGGAGGGTTGAGAGGAGAGAGCCTGTACTGCAGGCCTTTAATCAAAACTATCAGTCGTTTCACACATCAAGGTATGTGCCCCACAAGGAGGTAACTGTGACAGAAGTGATGTATAGCAATGTGTGCTCATGACTTAGCATTAAACAAATCATCTGATGATGAAGAAATGGTAATTCAAATTTTAGACATCTAAATATATATTGGAGTAGAGTGGAGGAACGCAATGAAATAAAGAAGAATGCCTTTGTTATAATCGATTTCAAACGTCTATTGAAAAAAAAAACAAAAAAACACAATAATCACATAACAATGCATAAGGTGATTCATGTTTAAACCTTAATGGATCTATATTTCCTGTATACTATCTTGAGGCGTCTTTTGGGAAATGCAGCATTTGTTGTCTAGTCTAGTTGATTCAACAATTCTGGTGCTGTACAATGGCGCAGGTACACTGCCTCAGGATATTAAAGGTAAGGGTCGTGTACAGAAATAAGTGATGTATATACATTCACACCATCCTCTTTGGCATACACAATATATGGGTTTTGTAGCCTACACCACACTGCTAGTGCCACCCTACTACGACAGTAGACCCCTGGGTCTTCAAAGACACCAGTGACAGATATAAACAGCAGCTCCCTGCATACAAACTGCGTCTCCCACATGAGTAGCTCCCCTATACAACGGTATGGAACTGCAATCTGCTGCCCAATGTTGGCCGCCATCTTGTCCCCTGAGCGACTCTGCTGGTTCCCACAGATATCAAGATTACTTCAATGAGTTGCAGGAGAAAGGCCAGGTCTCTAAGTTCATTCTCAGACATAAATTACCACCAGGTACCCTTTTCAAATGTTGTTTTGTCCACCAAGGCGCTGCAGTGGACCTGTAGGAGATCTATGGAGAAGGGAGCTGCTCAGGGGGTAGGAACAAGGGCCACTTAGAAAAAAGCAGCTCACCCATTGACTGCTGCGCACAATGCCAAAAGACTTGCTCTGGCCCATACATCTCTGACACTTCACCTCCTGTAGTCCTGGTGCTAATTGTGCCTTAGGCTATCTATCACACAGGTACAGAGGGAATATTACATCTATGGAGGACTTTCAATAGCAGGGCTACAGGTTAGAATGCATTGTTATTGTGATTAAAAGAGGTATTCTATATGAACTGTTCAGCACTAATTGCACCTGTCATCATTCATTATGTATACATACATATAGTCACAGCATAATCTACATTGTTAATATGAAATCCTGAAGCAGCAGTGAACTATTCCTCCAGATACATGAGTGCCCACAGTTGACACTATAATACTTGCATTACCTACACACATAGTAACAGCTACCAGACAGATGACATTATGCAAGTGTACATGTAGCTATTACCTAATATACTTACTACCATACACTCTACAAACAGAGCAACAGCAAATAATAGTGTTTTTACTATGGGGATGTAAAAAGGGCGCCTAAGTATGTTATATCCCCTGGAATCAATATATCCCTTGGAATCAATAGAATTCGATTGATGAGGTCTCCATAACTATATCTTGCCAGAAATGGATGATTACTGCTTCGCAATCGTGGGTCAAGATGTACGAGTGTGGAAAAAATAGAAATTATCATCTATTTTTCCATGTCATATCTAAAGTTACTATTTGAGGAGATTCATCATGGCATATTGCATATAGAGACTATCCCTTGGTATCCTTAATGTTGCATGACATTTAACGGGCCGCTTAAAATTTTTCATCTCCCAGCTCATAAATGAAATACATGTTAGTAAACAATATGAGATATTCTTGTGACACCCTCTAAAGTACTAGAGTCGCCTCTACCTCAGCCTTGCGGTAGCCATTCTCCGTATATGAAAGGATTTGGGGCCTAATACTAATTCTAGTGAATGAAGTCAACCAGTAGGAAAGTTCAGTTTTTGCTCTAACCAGAGCAGTCGTTTACTCTGCTAGGGACCCATTTTGGGCAGTATAGTGGGACATTGGGGGAAAATACTAGCCTCATTTGGGCTGCAGCCAATAGCACATTACCACACAGTCCTGTCACGTGACTGCCAAATCACGCACCTGGACGGGATCCCACGAGACCTGACGACATTTAGACTCCTATATTAAAGTGTTCCCGCCATATGCTGTCTGCTGATGTTGTAATCAGTGCTATCACACCGATAATTAGTCCATATGTGGGGGATCTGTTGGGGATTTGCCATTAGATTGCATCGGAATTGTTCACATGAATACTAAATATCCCAACCCATGCATATATATTGTAGTGCAGTTATCATTGCTTCCAATAAGGACCAAAGGTCAGAATGTTGAGTAATCCTTCACTTGTGTCTTCTTATCATCTCTGTTGGATGAACATCATATCATTCTCTTTACCATTTGGTCAAACGTACTTAATCCGCTTTTATCACACTTTTAACATGCTGGTATCAGTGAAAGGGCAATTCTCAGTTTATCCTCAAGGGAGGAACCTTTTACATTAGTTGGTATGAGGGCATAAAGTATAGAGTACGTTGATGGACAAGCCACTATGGCTGTGTCATATATTATTAGGGTTCTGTCTAGCCCCATTCCATGAGCCAGGAATGAGTAAAAGCAGCAATGAAACATGTCAAAACAAACTATAGTATGTCAGACATGTCCAGACACTGGGTGCCCTCCCTACCACCCTGTAAACCCTAACCTGTACGTGGGGGGCTGGTCTACCTAAGGGCAATGTTATTGTTGGGTTTAGTTTGAGGGAACAAACAGTGATGTTTTACAACAGAGGTTTAGACTGACCTGAGACAGACCAGTCATTGTTCTCTGCCAGGAACTTGCAGTTCTTACAGAGAAGAGTACAGGGAAGCATGATGATGAATATGCTTGAATTGTACAGAAGTATATATAATTCTACCTGTGGTTAATCTAGGTTTTCTAAATAAAAAGCCAACCAGATGCCTCAGATCAACAAAACTAACAGAATGCCAACAACAGACAGCTGTTGTGCCACAAAATTGTGCCCAGAATATTTTTCTCCTACCCCAAATTCTAGGGTCACTATGCTGCCAATGTCGTAGAAGTGGTATATATACACGGCTGTTGTATGCTTGTACAGTTGGTTGGGGATGTCTGGGAGGTGGTTAAAGGCGTTCTCTGCATTCTTGCACATAGTAGATGAGGTTAAAGGATCCCACCCTAGAGGGTAGATGGTATATGAGCTAAAAACTGCTAACCTGCTGTTGGCTATTTTTTTACCACTGCAATTGGAAAAAGCATTCTGATTCCGCTTTGGTTTGATTGCATCTAAGACAAATTGTTAAAACGACACAAGATGATACAGAGCACATTAGGCATTTCACTGTTATCAATAAACCTCAAAATCTGAATTGCTGTTGAAACATTTTCCTCGTCTAAAGAAGACCTGCATTCAAATTTCTATCAAAGATCAGATCTGAAATTAGTTGATAAGAGGAATTTACAGGTCGATGGGTTATTACGTGTATTTGGTTGAATATGGGAATATTCCTAATGAATTTCCCTCATCGAAAATCAAATCTTCAACCACAGGGACGTAACCTTAGCTATACTGACTGCAACATCATGATAACCTAACCTGTTTCGTGAGCTAACTCACTTACAACACTTTATATTCACTAATAGATAACCCTGCAATGAATAGACATGCTGTTAACTACTCATTGTCATCTCTAATTCAAAGATAAAAAGGAGGTATTTCAAGAAATGCCACCATCAATAAAGGATGAGATTTCCGACTGCTTTACTGCCACTTCTATTTTCATTTCAAATACAAGCCTTAACTAATTAAGTATTCTTGCGTTGGTGTGATTAGATTTGGAATTTAATAGGATTAATATGTATATATGTGGGTCAGGTCGCCAGAAAGCAGTAGATTTTGTGTTTTTGGTTCATTTTGAACTTTGATGGCTCTGGAGAAGGAAGTGGTGAGCGAATCTTGTCTTACATAAACCCATTTGATAGAGGACACTTAGGGCTATCAGAAAGATATAAATTTGTGGTCATTCATCAAAAACTTTAAGACTTATAGCCTGGTGAAATGAAAAAAATGGCCAAATTTCTTCTTTTTATACTTTTTGTAATTTTTACAAGTGTCCTGTATTGAATAAAGAACATCTGGAGTATCACAAAGTTAAATTTTTTATGATTTGTCTTTCAAAATGGAAATCTATAGTTTGTAATGTCCGGTACCTAAATCTAAATCAGTTATAAAACATGAAAAAGATGAAACTTCAAAATCTTAAAAATGTTATTACCCATATGAAGGGCCCTATTGTCCCCTACTATGGTGAAAATGCATAACTCAAATCTTGTCCCATTTTGTAATTTAAGTCAATAATAGATATATTGGTCTTGTTATTTCATGTGTTTGTTATGCATAATGGGACATTCTTATATTACTGAGAGCAACTTCATTTACCTCTATATTTCATCATTTTGGTACTGGATGTTACATGACACAAAACAAGCAATAAAAATGGAACCGGATGACCTAGGTCGGTATTTTTTGTTTTTCTGAGCTGAGGAGATGTACCTTGGCCAATTTATTAAGGTTATATAAAGTAATTAAAAAATTAATTTTTCAGGGCCTTCAAGGGCAAAATCTTACACCTTCTGATGACCTGGCCCATGTATGAAAGCACTAACTTGTAAATTTATAAGGAGTTGTATCTTCTAATACAATTAGGCTTTGACATACCACTTCAAGGGGCGAGCACTCAATTGTTGAGGAAGCAGACAGGCAGGGAAGTTGTGAACTTTTAAATGAGTTGATGGACACACTTTTACTAACACAACAACATTTTTGCCACGTCTCACAAACGTCAATACAGACGCCATTTCATGATGACGGACAGGAAAGCTGTGATTTGCTTATACAATAATGGGACTATTTCCGATGCATTCAAAAACAGAAAGTGATTAAGTCAGAGAAGAAGCTTTCAGACCCCTGTGCATCATGTAGTTGTGGTTTTATTTGATTGTGGACGGCGTCATATGGAAATGACATGGGGAGATTCAGTGGGTGGTGAAAATAGTAAATAAGCAGCAGGAAATAAATGATTAATTCAATAAACCATCAAGGGCTACATAGTACATAATGGGCTTTGATCGCCATGATCTGTGAATGCAGTCCTGGCGAGTAGACTCCCCAGGGACCATACATTCCTGGATTTGTAGCATAATGCTGCAACTCAATGCTGGCAATTAAATTTATGATGAACAAATATGATGGTATTTAAGCCATTATCTGGCTGTAAAAGAGTTGATTCAGTGAGCACTAATTCTCCTCCCACCATTTGGTGATCGTCCCAATGGCTAGTCTCCTACCTCCCCCTGTCACTAGTCATCACGTGCAACATGCTGCTTCAGACAGCACACACATCTACAGCTCTTACTACAATTTTTAGCAGCTCACATCTATTCAGCTATTCCCAAGGTGTTGAATGGTGATTCTATATGTACAAATTTGTTTTCCTAAGACTATAATCTCATCTCTGCTAGGCTATGTATATACATAAGCTGGGATATATAGCCTTACAATGTATCCTTAGGGTACTATCTTCAGAAACATTCTCCCCATTATCAATATCTCGCAATTCAACATGAATGGACGATGTGCTGTGTAGCACACATGGCTCAGGGCACCATAATGGACCCCTGGTGCACCTTATAGGAGGAGGGAAACTGAGCTACCCACAGGCTTTTAGATTTTGAAGAAATATTGGTTAGAACAGAAGTTTTCAATTTGTATAAGAAATGACAAGGAAGAGAGTTCTCAACTAAAAGCATTTTGATTTCACATGGTTTGAGATCCACCCAATAGCTCTATATAGGAAAGACAGGGAATTGGCTTTGACACACAACGGTATGTTTGCTCCAAGTTTTCCCCACCCTTTTTGAAAATGTTTGGCGCCGTTCTGACACTATACATTTACTATAGAATACAAATGTAAGTGCGTCCAAGATTCCCAGTCAGTTTTTGACTGGATATGGCTTTAGCATTGATTTCAATGAGGAATTGGGAATAGTGGGAATTGGCTTAGACATAGGTTTCTATGGCGGACATGAAAGTTTGAAAATGTGCACTTTTTGTTGCATAATTTTCAATGCATCTTTAATGCATGAAAGCATTGCTTATATTTTGCTTTTCGTACTTCACAGTAAAGGTTGGACAGTAGGCTGTGTGCACATGTGCAATTAAAAGATTAATGTTGACAATAACTTGGTTTAATTTGCAAATTAAAAATAGATGTTGGCAGTTTCAAAACAACCACCAAAAATCAGTGGATATGACTGAGGGAGTACCTGAGCCAAAAATCGGTGGCTATGACTGAGGGAGTCCCTGAGCAAACAAGTAGTGGAGGAAAAATAAACTAAACCAGCCCGCATTGGGTTGGGTGTTTAAATTATACAAACCAAATTACAGGAACCACTATAAACAGCATGACTACTTTGAAAAAGGTACATACGGCTCTTGACCCCATTTCATTTCTTAATGCCCAGAGCGATAAGCTCCATAGAGTATGTATGGTATGGTGTCACAATTTCACTTTGCTCTAGCAAATAGCTTTACATTTTATATAAATTGCTACATACAGGTGCCTGTGCCACCCCTTTGGCTCCTGTAACCTCTACACAAGAGTTGCTCCCCAGAGCAGGTCCCATTTCCCCTGCCTAGTATTTCACTCATACCTCCAGGTCTATCCTGACATGATAGTAGGGGACACTGGGATTATAATGGTAGTCACCAACTGCAATTCTTTTAGACCCACTCCCATTTTGTCATTTAAACAGGCTGAACTTTTAAGCTTAAGAGCTACTGTGCTTCTAGGCTTCAATAAATTAGATGGACGAACCTGTCATTGGCATTATATGTGTCTACAGGCCTAACCAAAAACAGCACTGATTTGTGAAAATGCATTAGGCCTGTGGTTAATGGAAGAAATATATGGGTTCCTTTATCATTGGCTGGAGCTCATTTCTCCCTCCTGATCAAGTCCACAGTCAACCAGCTCTTTTGAGATGGTGCCGCAGTTCAGTGGTACCTGTGTCGGGCCTTTAGGCTACAAACAGGCACACATGGGACTTTAGGCTACAAATATGCCCTTAAGCTACAATCACCTTTTGGCTACAAATGGCTTTAGGTGACAAATGCCTTTATGCTACAAATGACTTCATGATACAAACTCCCTCAGCCATTGTCCCCCTGTACAGGGGTCTGATTTTCCTAAGGGGAGTAATACTAAAATAATAGCATAATGTGTTTGAATGTAGGAATAAGTGGTAGTTTCTCATGCCATGTTTCTATAATGGAGGTAAATAACCTCCACACATATACTGCAAGGTATTAACTGAAGGGTGTTTGTAGCCTAAAGGCATTCATAGGCTGAAGGTGTTTTTTAGCTTAAAGGTATTTTTAGTCTAAAGGCATTTGTAGCCTAAAGGCGTTTGTGCTTGAAAGGCATATTTGTAGCCTAAAGTCTCCATGTGTGCCTTTAGGCTACAAACGGGTACCTGTTTATAGCCTAAAGGCATGTTTGTAGCCTAAAGACCCGACATCCCGTTTCCATATTAAGTAACCGAGTAGCTTCTACTAAATCCTGTAACAGTGAATGGAGGGACAGGGGTGACTGTTCAATTCCCTGCAGCAGCTACTGAAGTGTCAGGGCAGGTGTCCATCCCACATACAGCCTGGTCACGACTTGGGTGACACACAGAGACTTAGAGAGGGACAGGAGGAAGTGGAATAGAGGGTTGTTTTAAAAAGCTGTAGCTTTGGAGTGACAGGTTTGTAGCTCCATGCGCCAAGGGCACGTAAATGTCAGAAGGACGTGCTACAAACAATGCTCAGAATCTGGGGGATCTGACTAGAGTAGTGAGATAAGTATAACGGGGTTGGGGGTAGATGGAGAGAGGGACAAGAGATGAAGATGAGCAGCTTGTGGTAAGGTGCATAAAGGATTATTATAGGTCATCATGTCAATAGTGTTGCCAAAATAGACAATGAGTCACTTCAGTACTAAAATAGTAAGCCCTGCAATAGTGCCTTGCACCCAAAGCAGCCTGTCTCAAAATGTCACATCTGTATCATAATCATAACTCCAACTTAAGATGTTTTCTCTCACTAGACTTACAGAAATGCTACTCCTTTTCTGGGGTCGACAGCCGTGCTCAAGAGGCAGACTGGGAGATAGCTGAGACGAATGGAGAGAGCTGATAAAAAATGGGGTGGGACAGGGAGGGTGGCATCTCTGTTATCTAAGCCGTGCAGATACTAGTGCCTCCTAGCAGTCTTCCTGTTATGATAGGACCAGTGGTGTCTGTTTTGACATGGCTTCATACCATGTAGCTGCCAAGCAGTGTGTACCCTTTAAGGACCAAAATTATGACTAATTTTTTTGTTATGATGTATCAGTCACCAGCACCGCATTGCTACATCACGCCGGCATGATTTATGATTGAATGGTTAATGTAACGATTGTATCAATGATATAGCAATGTGCTCCAATGTATCCAACACGCTTACACGGAAGATGCTTTAGGGATTCTGGGTGTAATCTTAGTTCACATTTTTTATACATATTATCAAGCATTTGGGGGGGGGGGCACATTACATCAGAACTATAATCTCCATGCATGCTCAATAACAAAAGATATCAGAATGATCCAGCCAGTTATCTCTTCCTTTAAACCACTTCAATCCTCCCCAAACTAACACCTTTGTCTTCATCCATTTCAGGGCGTGGTAGGAGTGACTGCAGTGACTGGACGTATCAGCCATGTGTGCCTAAGAAGAATGGCTGTGGTCCAGGTAAGAAGGCAGGTACAAGAACAGGTGACAAGTGTAAGGTTACCTCACGTCAGTTCCGCTGTGTCGTCCCCTGTGCAGATAACGCTGGTGGACCTGCTGATCTCGCTTCCATAGCCAGGGGGCGCGACGGTCGGCGCAAGAACAAGCCCGGTGAGTGAATTACCAATTTCCTGTTATTTAAGCACTGCCTTGTTATTCATTTAATAAGGAGTTCTTTTTCTGTAATAAGAGGTCTTTTCTTTTTTGCAGACAATCAAAAACCTTTTCAATTTTGACTATTAAAGAGCATGATTGAATTCCATTAAGGGGTGTTACATTAGCTGTTGTCTACCTATAGTTTTAGAAAAGAAGAACAGCATAATTAGGTTATAATTTTCAAGTTAACTAGATCCACATCATATATCAGCGCTGACACGTACATCTTGGCATTGCAATGGCAAGCTTGTGGAGTTACTTGAAAGTCTTAAGATTGCACAATTTAAACCTTTGAATATGGCTTTGTCTTGTGTTTATCAGTGGCCTGCAAGTACGAGCGCGCCCCCTTCGGAGATTGTGACCCCACGACATTGGTGCGGACTCGGACCCTGACCCTAAAGAAGGGAGATGAGACGTGTGAGCGGACCAAGACAGAGACCAAGCAGTGCAAGGCACCTGCAGGTAACCATATTTTGGTGTACTTACGGTCATTTGTATCCCTATTGCTGCCGCAGGTGATGTGGAGTCTCAAGCTAAAAAAAACGGTCTTTAACTGACAAAAATGCTATTTTATCACTCGGAGATTCACATGGGTTTCCGCCACAAGATTGGCCATCAAAGCACAAGTCACTAAGCCACAAACAGTCTTTACGCCACAAAAGTCTTTCAGTCAGAAATGCCTTTCAGCCACGAAGTGTGTCTTAGCCACAAAGGGCTCTATTTCACAAAACTCTTTAAGCTAATGCTGTTCATTCATTTCCTGCTTCAGAAACGTGCAAGTACCAGAGGGGTGAGTGGGGTGATTGTGACATGACAACCAACATGCGCTCCAGGCAGCTCAGCCTCAAGAGAGGAGATGCCACAACATGTGAGGCCCTCAAGACGGAAACCAAGGCCTGCAAAAAGGACAAGAACGGCAATGGTAAGAGCCCATTTAGGCACATTCATTATACCAATTGAATAGAAGATAAAAGAAAAAAAAGCACCAATAAACCACTAACTTGGGCCACCAATAGAATAGAAAAAAATCGGGTCTTTCCATTGGCCACTGAAGCACTGGTCTAATGAAAAACATATCTCATCACCAGTCCTTGAGAAATATGCCGACAGTCAGTGGTCAGTCGTTTTTGGACCCTCCCCACTGGGGAGGGTGGGCTGAGAGAGTGGGGCTCTATACTTCTGGGTCATAGTAAATGTCAAAAGATATATAGAAATTATACAACAAGTTATGAAAATCAGAGAGAAAGATCACTGAAACATTGCAATATAACTAGGATATTTTTTATGTGAAAATTGAAAAGAAAGATAAGATTATTCAGTAAAATCACCCTGTATTAGAATAATGGGCAGATGGGGACCAGTGGTAGGGAGCCCCAGATGGACTCTTATCTTCACAGTTCACACCTATCTTATCAGCAGTCTCAACGTATGACCACTGACTGCCGAGGGTATTTTACATTTTATCTCGAGACAAGCTTTAACAGTTGACACCTATACTGTTTGTATTGTCATAGCGAATGCCCACAGTTGCAACATATGGTAATAAAGGCACAGAGCAGATATTGTATCTCATTTTTAGAACTCCCCAGAAATAGTCCCAAATTGGTATAATTAGAGCTGTCATCGCTTTAATTAAGGACCAGCACAAATTGCCAAGTGCCCCTTTGCTGAATTTACCATTGGTACGGCCGGTATAATTATGCCATATACGTTGGGCATAATTGTGCCTTCCTGGCCAAACCTAAATGCCAGTGAGTTGGCAGTGCTGATGAAAGGTCGTGCAGTTTTAGCACGACCCACACAGAAGGCAGTCCTCCTACTCCTTCTGTTTAACCTCTGAGACTGTCCACACCAAATGTCACTTGTCTCTGACCTCAGTCCTCTGGTGGTAAATGCCAACCGAACCTCAGAAAGGTTTGTTTCAACATAGGCTTAGTGACTTATTAGATTATCATTGTTAAGTATAGGCTTACCATTATCAAGGAGCCTTATATCCCAAGCAAATTGAGGCATATGTTTTCCAGCCTGTAATGCCGTAAAACCTTGACTAAAACCGTAAACATTAACCTGTACTATGGGCTGGGTGATGATGACGCTTTTAGAGGTACTATTCAATCCATGCAAAGTGAGGGGTGCAGGAGCTAAGGCAATACCTCCTAATAGCCAGATAGTGCAGCTGTACTCCTATTGCTAGAACTTGGAAGATCAGCCGTCTGGCAATTGATACTTTGGGGTTGAGCAGCTCAATAATTATGTTTACCCAGGAAACAAGACACCTGTTTCCAGCGAGTAATCACATGGACATGGATTTAACTTAAAGGGCGTTCAACACTGTCCAGATGAAAAGTCACGTCCTTTCATCAGTTAAAATATGGATTTGTAACAATTGAACTAATGACATCAAGACAAACAGTTTGCCATGGGTACGCATTTCTAGTACAGAGCTTAGGCATTAGACGGGCTGTACAGAACTCCCATTATCCATGCATTTAAATCAGGCAACTGTATCACTCCTCATGCCATCTCAGTTATGTTCACTTTTTGCCTTAAGATTTACAAATGAAGTTTGGACTTTAAGCTACCTCCAGTTCCTTGGCCCCCAATGTATGCCAGATCACCATCTCTTAAAAGTGAGGCAAAATCTGATATGAATCTGAGGAATTAACTACACTGCAAAAATGGTGTTTAGATCCCAAACACAATTCTAAACATATTCTTGTCACGTTTTTGTAATCACTTAAAGTTCCTAAACATGTTTATCCAAACAATGTGATTAGCTCAAGTGTTTAGAAATCTAGGTGTTTAGGTTTAAAATTTTGTGTTTAATTTTATGAAAATTTATGTTTAGATGTCTAAATGATTTGATAGAAATTTAGGGGTTGCAGACATTGACATTAAGAGAAAAAAAAGGAAATTATTTTATATTTGTTTTCTCATTTTTCTGATAAGAGACATCGGGTATTTTGAAGTCTCCAAAGATGTCAGTCATGGCCGGGTATATACATTCATGTATGTACACTCATGCACAAACTGCATTAGAATGAGACATTGCTTTGGCCTTTAGAAAGAACATGAGATAGGTGTCAGTCATGAAACCTATTGACTATTTTATGCCAATGATGGTGGTGTGAGGGGAATTCAGTCATTTCTCTATTGCCATTTCTATTCTGTTGACATTCTATGAAATAAAACCAAGATCAATATGGGATTTGGGGACATTTGTCACAACAATTGATTGTGATTGTGTGCTTATAGTCCATTCACAGGTAGTGCTGCTACCTTGTGTGTATCTGACACACAAGTGTCAAAACATACTGATGTTTAAATCTAAACACCTAGTATTCAATGTGTTGAAACTCTAAACATCTAAACGTGTTTAGCAAAAATTTTATGTATTTAGAATAAAAGTGTTTATTTCCTAAATGTGTAGTTAATGAGACACCTAACTGTCCTATATGTTTAGGTTTTAAATATGTTTAGACCTAAACATGTTTAATATCTAAACACCATTTTTGCAGTGTATATTACATTAGGGTTTATCAAGACCCCGATTAATCATGCTTAAATTCCAAACTTCATGTAGCCTAGGGATTTAAAACTTGTTTGGTAGTACTACTATTCTGTAGGTATTTTTCATATTTACATTCCTTATTTGTAACAGAGATGCTGCAACTCCCACTCTTTAGGTACAGGGAATAGGAAACCTTACAATATCTTTTCTTAACCCAACGTATACAGATTTTGATAAACGAGAAGTACGTGGCATCTCTATTACAATGATAGTATAACTATAGTGTTGCATATTACTAATCCTAGCCCATATCTTCTCATTTCAATCCCCTTTTCTGAAGCAGGTCATTGCAAATATGCTCACAAATCCAACTCGTCTTGGTCCGAATGTAAGGATGGAGAAATGTCACTGGTCCTTGAACTAAAGAAGGGAGACCCAAATAAGTGCGAGGCCACCAAGGTCAAAACCCGGGCGTGTCACCCCCGCAGTCGCCGTGCAGGTACATACCTACACCCCTCCATTTTTACTTCATTTGTGTCTTTCCTCTCTCGTTTTTTTTTTAAATCATGCGTCCTTTGAAAAAAAAACTCTCTGGAATAGTAATAACCTTCAATGGATGACATTTGAGAGACTTGTTACCCAACAGTGACTAATAACACAGTGTTCACTTTCTTTGTCAGGGAAGCTTACACAATTTTACCACAGTGAAACGAACTTTACACTCAATACAGAACTAGCCAGAAAATTTAACAGCTACATAGATAGATTATACAGGAACCACATCTACTAATACTAACATCCAAGACTAAACCCTTTCTGTTTCTTTTATATAGGAGCCGGTCATTTTGTATTGTGTATTTCTTTGGTCCCTAATGTACTCTCTGCTTTCTTCAGCCAATGAATGCCCTGTGAGTTTGCTGTAATGTACCTCACCTCGAACCAGAGAAATGAGACCTTCAGACAGCTTCTAATGGTGTCAGTGTAGTGTCCCCTATTATCCAACATTCTCCATGTTGTGGTTATGTGACTTGGTATAAAACTTTATAAAAGTTTCATGCTTTGAGATATAGCATGAAACCTGTGTACAATTTCCTCATTCTCTTTTCTTCTCTCTATTTTCAGTTTATAAGTGTCAAAACAGTATGAAGCTCTGATCCATACTGTTTACGACACTTTGCACTTATCTTTCATACTATTTTAAGTCTGGGACTTGGACTAACGCATTAATGCTCTTACCACCCTGTACCTATGGGGAAGATATCATGACACTTGAGGGTGTACATACAGAAACTGGGAAAGATATCTAGCAAGAGGACTATTTCAACTGTTCTCTACTATATGGCACTAATGGGTAGAGGACATTTTCTTTGACCTGTTGCAGAGGATTATGCAGTGGATACAGTGAGCTGTCGATTTCTGAGGTATCCCATCCAATGACATAGCTATTTGAAGTATCACACATAGTTTTAATTCAAAATTCTCCAAACACCTGTGATTTCGTCTATTCACCTAGTAGGCCTACATGTTCGGTAACGGGCACAAGTTAACATTTTAGCTCAATTTATACAACCTTCTGCTTCATATTTAGACCCCAGGATTCACAGATGCCAAAAGCCATATATCAATAGAGTCAATGTATAATACAGCACATTACCTATAACCACACACCATATGGTTAAGCCCCATCATTATGCAGTGTCTTACTTGATCACAATAATATTGTAAATTATAGATATATTTGGGATAGGTGTATTTAATGCAAAAGGTGTCATTGATGTACACAGATGTTGCACTAGAAATGCTTCTCATATTCATTACGGTCTAGATAGCAGCAGTACATGTTGCCTCAAAGCAGTATGTTTAGATCAAAACTGCTTAGTCTATCCAGACTTTCACATATACGTGGTATATTTATTAAATATCCCCTCCCCTGCCATTATTTTTTTATATTATTGGAGCATTTTTGTTCTAAGATCCATGGGTCTATACCTACATATTAGTATAGGTGTCCCATTTTGTATTTTGACTGTTAATGCTTGTGTAAATTAGGCCCAATTGTGTGTCCCAATGGCATACCTATAAAATAAATTGGTATGTTCGACTTGCGTAAATAACTTATTGAAGTTACTAGAATCTAACCAGACTTGCCCTTGTTCTTGCAGTAAAATCGGGCAAGTGCCGTTACCAACGTGGGGAGTGGAGTGCATGTGACCCAACTACCAATCTCAGGACACGCACCAACACACTCCGCCGTCCCAGCAAAGACTGCCAGTCCACACAAGTAGAGTCAAAGAAATGCAAGCGCACAGGTAACTGGTCTAGTAATCCCATCTTAAAATACAAAGAGAAAACAAATTGTTAACATATTTTAGTTAAGTTGCAATTTCTTTTAAAAAGGTTTTAAGAAAAGGATTGTTAAGCAAAATTTAGATCCCTCTACCCCATCTTTTATGGGCACCACATTTGTCCCATTAATAGCGAGTTCCATGAGATTATCATCATGGAAGTACAAGATTTTTAAATGATCATCATTTGGGAAATATCAGCACGTAAGAATTGAAAGGTATCCTATTAGGCACAGGATCTTGAATCAACATTGACAGCTGATTGATCAACCCTCATCAATGTAGATTCAACACTGAACATATTTCTTGTGCCTAATGGGATCACAATCACTTTCTTTCCCTCCAAGTTCCAGCATTGCCTCTCTCGAAGAGGGAATCGTTCAGGGCTGGACTCTCTCCTGTGCTGACATTGAGATTTTATTTTTATTTTTCAGTTTGTCGTTATACCAAGGGAGAGTGGGGAGAGTGTGGTGCAGACTCTGTGCAGCATCGTGTGGACACACTGAAAGCAGATAACACTGCCTCTGGCTGTGCACCTACACGTTCTGTAGACAGACGCTGCCGTGGTAATAGGGAAGGTATGTAAGAATGTAGACCTGTATATGTCTACTCAGCTTTCTCTAATTAATGGTAAATAGAATTTTCTAGGACCCATTAGATCGGTGATATTTCACTCTCATGTAAGTCTAGCATGTTATAACAAAGGTGTGGTGATGTCAATGTAATGACACCATCAGCAATACATTTACTATAAGGGGAAATGCATGTTAGAGTATAATTTCATCTTAGGCCATAGTCCAGAGCATCTACGTAAAGTCCTCCCTTGGCATTTGTCTCTATCTGATTACAAATACATGAAGTGCAGTGCAGCCTATAAATTACTGTCCGGCTCTTCATTTCGCTCAGGTCAGTTCACAGGCCCACACAGACATTTACTGCATGTCCTGAATTAAAGGGGATTGTTGCTCTGTGCTACACGAAATATGTAAGGGCAGAGCCTATATATATATATATATATATATATATATATATATATATATATATATATATATATATATATATATATATATTCACCATTAAATTGAACGATGATATAATTGTCCAGATTATACGAATAATGGTGAACAAATTGCCTCTTGCAGGTGGCCGGTGTACATTTGGGGACTGGAGTGACTTTGGAGAGTGTGTGAATGGTGTCAAGACAAAGAAACGTGAAGTAACCCATGGTGGCGCAGAGTGCCAGCGACGGGCAGTGCGGACCAAGCCATGCAGGGCTTAGATACAACCTTGGGCATCCCTCATCCCCTACCCTGGCAATTCCATCCTGCCAAGGACATATACAATCAGCAGCCACTGCTGTTAGACATACAAGTATAAACAACTGCAGTGTGTTTTTAACATAAGTCATTATCATGAACATTAAGTCAACCACCATCATGACATCATTAAAGCGTTGACTTTATAAGTAATTACCGTATTGCTGCGTTTCAGCGCTGGGTTTTGAAAAAGCGTCAGGGACAAGGGGATGTTCAAATAAATCTGAACAACTAATGAAAGACATTGAATAAGCACCGGATTTGTATATGGAAAGGGCGCTAAAGCGTGGTGATACGGTCTACCCAATTTCACATATTAAATGGATAGTTTCTGCCATCACTGCTGCTGTCCTCAAGGGAAGGAAAAGTGCAAATTTGCACTGAACTTGATAAATTTTCAAGTCTTAAAAATCACTGGTTCCAGTATAACTGTAAGACTATCTGACCTTCCTGAGGCATTTATTCCTGCTAAGCTTGGTCATCATCACCAACTGAAACTGCAGGACTGGAAAGAACAACTCCAAGAAACTAACTTAGATGACACATATTTCGCAAGTCAATTGGCAGCCAAAATGATTAATCAACTTTATCAAAGAAAGAGAAAAGTATCAACACTATAAGCATAAAAAAGGTCTACTTAAACACCCCTTGGTGCCATTGGGAATTTGATAAATTCAAACCATATCCAGTTCAAAATGGTTGCCAAACAATCACTCTGATTACCACACCCTCAAGGATAGTTACTTGGCCATGTGTTTGATTGTTTGGTTCATACAACATCGTCCAGACGGCACTACTGGTCAAGGTTTTCTAGCTACAGTTGATGGTACCACCTGAATGAGATGCAAAAATGACAGAATGTCTGATAACACAATTGAACTTATGGAATGCCATTGGCTATCTTTCTCTTTATCTAATATACTTCAAACATATGACCTGTCAGAAATTCAAAGTTAGTTTAAGGTCTAAAATTGGTTTGCCAATGAAATGTAAAAGACAATTATTCCAATATTATCATATACCCTGGGTAAGAGAACATTGTCATCATAGTATTGTATCGACATCGTAAAACTTGTACCGTGCAAGATTGGGTTATAATGGCAAAATACAGTTAAATAGTCATGTACAGGTTGTTTGCTAGCACCCCTTCCTACTCCACTGCCATGATTGAATAATGTCCATTGTAAGAGTCAGCACTGCGAAAGATATAAGTAGCTGATATTTTAAGTGTGAATTAGTGGCAAGAGTCATTCCCTTAGACTACTAGAAGATAAGGTTTATATATCAACACAGTATTAGTTTTGAACTAAGAAGGCAAACAAAATGAGTACATATTGAGAGATCACCTTTGTACATGGTTTATTAAGGGATATTCTATAGAAGACTAGTGTGTGCTGGGGATAGTGTTGCTATTATAATGTACATTGTATGTTGTCTGCCTCCCCATTATCAATGTTATATACATGTATAAGTACATGCTTGAGAATTTACTCTTCCCTAGATCATCAAGGCTTCTCTTATAGTGCTCTCCCCAAAATGTATATTCTCACAGAACTGTGTTTGAGCTCCACTATGCTATTTCAATGTGGTTTTATAGACAAATGTTTAAAAATGAGAAAAAAAAACAAGAAAAAAAAATGATGTATCTGTATTTGAAGTGAGTTCCGAAAAATAGAAATGATATCAAAACCTACTTTCAACCCCATTCATGTGAGCCCTCCACACACAGAACTTAGTGCGAATATATTTAAATTACATCATGTATATTTCAATGGAGGATGAAGTGGACATGGGTTAACATTTCACATTTCTAGATGCTTGTTGTGCTATTTTCTACTACACCGTTGATTGGGTGGGGTGGGACTTTGGGGTAAGACCAAACTTCAATGGTTTGTAGATGGTTGTGCATTGTGTACACAAGGATTATCATAAAAATCTCTAAATGACAATTCCCTGCTAAGCTAATTCTCTAACTGAATCAATTTACACATTTTGGCCCAGTTCTGAGACTATTTCTGTTAGCATAACCCACTGTGTATTTCATGTAAAGCATTCATATATTGTGCTATGGTCCATGCTATGGCAAAGGGAAATTAACAAATACTGTTTTTAAAGCTGGTCGCTTCCTGGTGAAAGCTTTTTTACCCTCCAATTCCTCACCCAGAGACACTTCATCAAACAAATATTGTATCCAAGTACCCTGGCTTATGGAGGTATTGGTTTCTATGTTATTACACACTTTCATTCATATCATTTAAATACCAAAATTGAGTGTTATAATCATGATCAGGAATGGACTTCCACCGGTGTAGATCACCAAAGGAAGGCTGTATCGGCATCACTGTTCTAACCCTACCTGAAGGGTGTAAAACAATCCGCATTATCAATTATTATTACACTTTGAGCATTTAAGCTATACATCCTGAAGACTCATCAAAGCCGTGCTAATCATTCTCAGATGTCGGTTATCTTAGTTCATGTTGTACGCACGCATCTTTCCCCGTCATCGTTGATGTCATGAATAAATTTGTGTCTTATTTCTATTTGTTGCATTTTGTTTCATTGATAAAAGATTGTCCATTTGATGAAAGTCTGTGTGTTATCATTGATTATTTCTAATGATTGTAGTTAATAAGAATTCTTGAGACAATCTTGCCAATCTTGAGTCAAAGTTCTTAACAGCTCCAATCTTCTTGATATTCATTCTTCTGCATTTCTCTGGGTCCCTACTGAATGAGAATACATCTGATCTTTAAATTCTGAGACTTTCCTTGTGGCGTAGTGGATACTTAGCCAAATTGTTTGGACATGAATCTGTGATTAGTCTTTACTATAAGACCATAGTTCTTTGATATAAGGTACCAAAGAAAACAAATGCACAGCTCAGGCAGGGAAAGCATGGGCCTAGGAAACAAACCGAGATGTGCTGCCACCTGGTTTGTTTGCATGGAAAAGGTCTGAAAATTAAGCCAGCAAGAAACACCTTGCTAGTCTTGCAACTCATACTGCAGATAAAATCAGACTGACCAACTTAAAAAATAATTAAACCTTAATCCAAGACAACAGCTAGTGGATCCCATATATATATAGTTGGCATTATATAGGTACAGCACACAGACACCCTCTTGGGAAGTGAAGGATGCATGGTACATCTCTAATGATGCAAAGCAGGGAGAAACATTATCATTCAAGCAACAATACTAAAAAAACACAAAAACTCTTGTTTTCCTAGAAAATGAAGCCCCCCCCCCCATCTAAACTCGTTGAAACTCAGGTCTTCATGGTGTATACCCACCAAAAGAAGGAGGCAAAAGTATGTAGACAGGCCTCTCATTTACTAAATCTCTGCCTTCCTTTATCCTCCTTTTTCCACAGAGAAAGTATTTAACAGGTGTCTGTTGAGGCACCAAACAGTGTATCCAACTATCAAGGTAAATGAAAAGAAAATCTAATAAAATGAAATCAGAATTCTTATGATCATGGAAAAAAATAGCTGCAGATCCAATGTGATCTTATTGGAATTGTCGGTAACTACACATATATATATTTACTATTGACCATAAAGAGAATAATATTTAACATATTATTATAATAAAGTTATTTTAGTAAACTTACCTCTGCTCAGCTGGGCTAACTCTTCACATGCCTCACCAACGTGACCATCATAGTAAAAGATTTTACCTGAATGGCAAAGGAAAAGAAAATATCCAAAATTCTGAGCGAGCTAAAGGTGCACAAGTTACTTGTGAAGACAGAATTATTCTATTGTTTTTAAAGCGGCTCTCAGCACTTATGTTGCCTTAAGATAGGTTAGTCTCTTAATTATCTCTTATAGTGGCCATAAAAATAATGCATATATCTTTAACTGCTTTATTTACCAAGTTTAAAATATACCTAAGCCATCAGAGTCTAATGGCAAAATAGTTTTTGTCCATGACAGAAACTCTAGCCATTAATCCAACACCAGGTGGCACCATACAGCAGGGTTGGGTTTTGTCCAAATATCTAACCCATTACTCTTTGTATACCCTGTAAATTTTAGCTATGATATTCTATTTAAAGAAAAACGTTGGTATTTACACAGACTTCTGGTGCAATAAGAGGCTAGCGTGCGACATCAAGGAGTCCGCGTAGTCACATGGTACCACCCATCGTGGGCACTTGGTCTAGCATTAATCTCGAAACCAGATAAGTAAGGCTGTACAAACCATGATTACATACTCCAAGCTATTATAGAATTTGATAAAACAACAACCCTAATGATACTGTCCCTACGCCGTAGAACTACTTTTGCCGAAAATATCATTTTATAAAAATTTCATCAAGGCTATTTGATCTGATAGTGACGCTCGCGGGCTT
Organism: Acholoe squamosa; assembly: GCA_949317995.1. NCBI lineage: Eukaryota > Metazoa > Annelida > Polychaeta > Phyllodocida > Polynoidae > Acholoe > Acholoe squamosa. The sequence goes on along the minus strand of OX439037.1, from coordinate 21,651,716 downwards.
GCACTACGCCGACTCCTTGAGAATCACGACTTACGGCAATAAGATTGCATGGTTTACTAATGAACCACTAGGTGGTAGCATTACATAAAGTCAGAACCATTAAGATTCTGTTAAGACAAAATCCATCATTTCTGTTGCTCTTAATTGTCATGCTATTGTGTGTTATGTATAGAGATGAATCAGTACTCTCATACTTAAATATCAACGCAGGTTCAGGATGATGTGACCACGGATGATAACATGAATGTAGAATTAACTCAAACTCAACAACCTCTTCTCAAAAAATGCTCACTTCCGGTCTTAAAAGATTCGCTTGACTCTACCCGTCTCTTAAAACTTGGCTTTCCGAGTTAAAAATGGCAGCCTTGTACCATGGGATGGGCGATTTCTTGTTTGTTCACCTTCAAGAAATAAAACCAAAAATATATTTTTCTCATCGAGAACAAAAAGAACAGAGTGGCATGATTGTTATAACCATGGTTTTATTTACTTTTTTTTATCAATATCATAACGATATAGTCCGATATTACATGGCCATCACCGCTACTGACACTGGTCATGGTTCGTGGGTTGCAGTAGTTCGGCAGACACAGCACTTCACCCTATAGACCTCTCTTGTTTTTTAAAAGTAATTACTCCATCATGTGAGTAGTACAACAGGACAAAACATAAAGACTCTACATCTCTATTGCAATAATTACATGTGGTAATCTTTCTGGACATGATCAATATGTGATTGCGTGTCGTATGTAACCACGGCTGATAACAATGATGAGTTTAACTCAAAATGAATGTAGAATTATTTTAGTCTTAAGTTTTAACAAAGAGTACAAAGTCCAGGTGCTCTGTAAGGGAAAATGTTTATACTTTCGCATCACATTCTAGCGTTAGCGTATGCCATGGCAAATTGCGTGCTTACTGGGATAGTCAATGGCAATTACAGCCCTGCAGGTTTAATACCTATATTCAACCACACTGCAATCAGTTTATGTCATTGGGCCTCTATATATGGCTGTCAATTTCTCATTGAGGCAATGCGACCACATAATTATTTCATATACAAATCTGTAGAAATTCGCTCTGTGACCCCCTGTGGTAATTGTGTATATATGAGTGAATCAAGCTTTATTTCCACCCCTATCATGACCTTATTGAATTAACTGTACAACCCACTATTATTTACAACTTGATCCCAACCACGCCATTTTATTGTGTATTCATATATTACAACACTCAGATCACAGACCAGGCAATTTATGCCAATCTGAGACTGAAAACTCTGTGGCGTTAGATATCACAGAGAATTTTTATGTCTGATAGTCTTCACCCTTTCAACCTTGATTAAAACCCATTCATTTGTACACCCTAGATGGCCCAATTCATATTACAAACCCATCCTTCCCAACCACACACTGGGAATATGGCCCTATCTAACAATATACACATTATTAACAAATATTGTGTGTGGTTTACCATTACAGGTTACCTCTGTGAATGCAGCCCTGATAAGTCCACTCACCTAAGCAGCATCCATACATAATTCTAACCCTTCATAGTTGTTCCAGTCACGTGGGATCAGCATGATGCTCTAATGTAGTACTTACAAGTTGCTTTGACAGCACTGCATTGGTGCATCATAATGACAAAGGAGCTTGAGGCATCATATAGCCCTAAAAGGGTTAATATTTCAGTATGAAATGATTATCAAAATGGCACTGACAGTGTGCAATAAGCAAATGTCACAAATTACAAAAAGGACATTGGCCCTCTTGATGGTATGAAAGACTCCTTTACAGTTCAGCATGGTAGTTGTGTCCATATGTGATTCTCACATTGCAATGGTTCTCTAATTCTACTTTCATCATTATTTCTGTACAATGTACAAGCATAACCCATTCAGTGTATACAAATGGAAGCAAATTAGTCTTAGTGAAGAACACAATTTCTTGACCAACATCAAGCAATCATTCTTGGCGAGGCTTGATATGTTAGCAGTCATCCATGCAACATTTACACCTTAGAACATGAACATTGAACACTTCATTAATACTACTTTCATAACAAGTTGCCCTGTTACATTTATCACACTTTGGCTCTAATGAACCTATACCATATTCTCTCAACAACGACAATTTCCCCCACATGATGTGTAACAACAAGGAGTACACTTGTAGTCTCTGCAAACATTTAGCCAAATCATATATTTAAAGGGAAAGAATTTTCCACCATAATTCATTTTTGTTTGCCTGCACCAAAAATGTAATATCACGAGGTGTCTCACTGCGAACCCTTGCCATGACCACTCACCATAAAGAAGTATAAATTACTAAAAGACCATAGGCCAAACTCATTTCAGTAGATATTGTTTGTTATCAGAATGAACTAAGTTAAAGCAATACTGTTTTCTCTAGTGAGAAGTGTAGAAATCTCTTCATCATGTAGGAATGATTTGAATGGCATGGATCATCCTGCGCAGTTAATTAAGACCTGGCACAACCGAAAATTCAGCACTTCATAATGGTGCAATGATAGTCAACTTAAACGGCAGTAAGAACATATGCGACAGGTCATTTTTCTACATTCATAAGAACTGTATTCATATCTATAGTTGAAATTTGTACATATTCCAATATACATGAAATTGTGAGTTGACCGTTGACCAATACTAGATAAAAAATCAGTTACCCTAAATAAAATGCAGGAGGTTTCTGTTATGTTCGGAAACTCCTGAACATCTAAATAACATAAATATACCCAGACACCAGCAGAAAGCGAATTCAGGGTCAACCAAGCTGGTATCAGAGGGATACCAATTGCATACACAGAGATACACAGGGTAACTCATCCGTATAAGTAACACACACAATTAATGAACAACTGACCCTTTTGGATATTGGTGATGATGGTCAATCTTCACTATATGAAACCAGGTCCTACTGGTTAATGCCGGCTGAGGCCATTTTAGTCGCAACACCCAATGGCTGGAATGCGGCCGGTTAAAGACTCCCAGCATTGGTAGCCAAGTGTCAATTGGTTATCACAGTTATTACTATTTTCAGTATTACTATTGAAGCCAGGCCTACTGCCTTTCTGAGCTCTATACAAATCACATTGCTCAAACGGGCGCTTCCTGTCTTCTCTTTGCAGTCTTCCTGTTCATTTATTCAAAGTCCTATTATAAGCATGCAAAGACATTTGGTGCCTCATTGCACAGAGAATCACAATGAGAAACTCTTTAAAAGGGCTGTTGAATGTTAGGACATTTTTGGATGTAGGAGCACTGTAGAAAACATGTTTTCATGGAGACTGTTTGTCAGGTGAAGAGATTCTTAAAATAGCTGGTGCTCAAAACTGAAGATCCTCCTGACCATATCAGCAGATATCAGCATCTGTCCATTAGTCGAACCTAACACGAGCCTATGTGCTTGATTAGGCATGTCTAACACTAGCCTCCTACTCAGTTAGGCCTGCCTAACAATTTCACAAGGCTGTCTAAAGTAATGTTAAAGCACCAGGCACACTGTGGAGAGGCCTTGTCGAAGTCCAGCTGACCTTGGTCCCCTAGGCCTGGACTACGCATTCCTAGAGCCAGGCCTAGGCCAAGGCCAACAGAGGGCCAGAACTAGTCAAGGAGTCACCTCATACAAGTCCCAAGTAGCAGCCAAAGAACAGGTACAGGTGGAGAAGTATCAGGTAGATAAGAATCGTGCTGCGTAGGTTTGGTGTGGTCAACACACGCCGTCCCAAAGATGAGCTGCAAGAAACATTGTGAACTGTCAACAAAACTTGTAAAACAATTCCTTAACAAGAATGGAGAAATAGAAACAAAACACCCAGTAGGATCTACATTTAGAAATCACGTTTCTATTGATGCATACATGTTGTATCTTCTCTGTCTATATACATGCAACCTCAGGAGGAGAAAATAACTGAGCCACTATAACTTAATTTTTCTCTTGTAAGTTAGGCACTGAAATACCTCCACTGTGTGAGTCTGCTGCAGGAGAGGTGTGAAACTGTGATAAAGCTGAAACTGGGTAGTGTTAAACTCTCCTTTCTTTGCAAGCCTATTCTGAAGCTATTTACTGGAGGATCTTTACAAACAAGGGCTCATTTTAACAGGCTTGGCTAGACCTTTAAAATGATTATTTTTTGTACAAGGTTGAATGCAGGGAATTTTGCCTTTGACCCCATCAAAGTTCAACTAAAAGTTTTGAACCATTTTATTATGAGAAGATCATTGAGCACCTAAAAATAAATGGTTCCCACCTGTTCTATGGTTAAAAATGATCTAGAAAATGTATTCATTTTCTTTTTCTAAGGGGCTGCAGTATGTTTGACAGACCCTGCAAACCTTTTTGGAAAGATTATCTCTGGACACTTATCCCAACCTCCCCAATGTTGGGCACTTACCTATCAATTAAGACCTTATTGTATGTATTTTATATGGTGGGAAATTGATAGCTATGATAACAATAAGTAGTTTTGCTTTTTAGATGAAGTTATTATATAAATTTAAATGGAAGTTATGATCATTCAAACGTCCTGAGTCAAAGACGATATTCTGCTGTGGTTCTGTCAGAGCGCAAAGTTCTGGGAAAAGATGACATCAAAAATTTCCTTTTACATTGTTTGATTATGATAAAATGTATCATTATTCACATTCTTGAGGGTATATCTTGCTTATCTGAAAAGAAAATTGCCCAAAATAATCATTTTAGTGATCTAGTATACCTTGGATTCATCTTGCTTGATCACAAAATTAGATCCAAATTAAACTCTTAACTATGGCAGAATTCTGGGTCTGATTTGGTACCTTTGACCGGTCGTAACTCCACTTAAAATTGACATAGAGACTTCATTTAAAAAGCAAATCCACTTCTTTTCTCAAGATCCATCCATTGATCATTAGATAGGTTTAATGGGATAAAGTCTTGAAATATTAGGTAAGTGCCTATGTAAGTGTGTTTTTTTCCGCCGAAAACACGGGGTCTAGGGGCATCTCCTCTCGGATTGAAACTTTTACTAAGATCTCACATACAAAAGACAAAATCATATTTCATGAATCTGGACTATAGAAGTAATTTAAAGAGCTAAAAATAGAGTTTGCATGTATGTGTCTTATTGTATGTACCGTAATCTCCCGCGCAGAAGACGCGCTGCGCGTATAAGACGCACCCCAAACTTAGCACATGCATTTTCGCGTATAAGACGCACATTTTAAGGGTGATTTTTGTCAATCCAGTACTGTTCTATAGTAAAATTACCCCTCGTATAAGACGCACACCCAACTTGAAAAAATCCTATAAGACGCACCAGGCATTTGTTTGGCGTAGAGGACGCGTCTTCTACGCGGGAGTTTACGGTAATTATGAAGGTTTAGTACTGGTTACTTCTAAATTCATGTAAAGCGTACTGACCTTCTCCTCATCCACCAGTTGTGCAGCCTCCAGTAGTGACTCCTCCATTGCCGAGCTGTAGTGGGTAAAGAAAACAGTAAATTAGCTAGAGCTTCATTTATCATTCATAAATAGCATTTGACTTTCAAATAATTAGGACCATATCTATGAAGAAGTGTGTAGTTATTACTAGCAATGGGTATCTTGTATGGACTTACTTAGTGTTTTATGAGGAATCATCTTGGTTCCGACTTCTTCATCTACACCACCCATCTGGATCGAATACTGGGGAAAAAATATATTGTTCATTGTGATATATAGAAACACCAATGACTCTGTAACCAATCACAATTGAGCATTACACGATACCTATGGGTATCACAATTGAAACCCTGTATGGAATTTGACTGACTAACTGTATGGAATTTATTTGAACAGCTTTTAAAGATATAATCAACAATTTCAGAAGAAGAGTACATTAGGAACCATGTAACCAACACTCACCTCGCGTAGTCCAGGTTGGTCCTGCTGATGGAGTTGTTCTCGTACATGAGCAAGGGCTTCCTCCAGGGCGAACCTTTGCTCTCGTTCCTCCACCAGAGTGCGCTCTAGGCGCTCAGCATCATGTGTGACAGAAAGTAGCTCCTGCTCTGACACCTCCAGGCTGCACAAGGAGAACAATGTGGTCACTTCAGGCACACCAATCAATTAGAACATTGTACACAACTTTACATGGTACTGAGGAATATAATTGTTTACATCAAGGGAAGGGAGGTACATAAGGTAAGGAAGAGGGTGGAAGGTTGGTAGGTGGTAGGAGATAAATTTGTTTGAGCTGCATAAGATGTATTTTGGCCCCCTTCCCCTGGCTCTTTAGCTAAACAGTAGAAAACACAACTGTGGACTTAATAGAGAGCTAGCAACACATAGGTTTCCATGGCCCAAATGTAGGATAGACAAAGCTGTGTTACAAAGTTTCTTAAGCGTAAAGCGCATTATATCTAAAACAATGCTAGCTACTGTACTACCCTGCGCATTAGGTGCACCCTGCATACAGGATGATTATCTCATAATGCGCACTTGGGGTTGGATTCTGAATATTTGATACCTCTCTAATGTAATCTTTCTCCAACCTAAACTTTTAATGCGTCTTTAAGGCACATCAGGGGTTCATCCTCAGTTATATCCTCTGCCTCACACTCAGGGGATTACGGAACGCACATTAGTAATTTCATTAAAAACAGAGGAACTGGACATTCAATACAAAGGATCACCTAAATGTAAGGACCGAAATAATAGGTGTAGATTCCTTTTACTAGGTGTCTGGAATCACATCAAACAAGACAGTCCAGGAATTTTATAATCTACAGACTAAGGAGGGGTTCTGGTATGGACACTTTACCAGACTCTAGACCTCTTTTTTTAGGATGGAATTCAGACATTAAGTATTAACTTATGGAATTATATAAGGGAGAGGTTGAACACTTTAAAGCAAATCAAACTGACTAAACTAAATGCATATCTAAGGGTGGAGGTTGTGAACTCACTTTGGCATACCAGGACCTATCTGCAACATCCCAGCACTGCTCATGACAAAAGAGAAAAGCTGTGTTAGTTCCCAGTCTCTATACACTACAGTATATTGGAGCGGTGTAAAAGCAGTTGTTTTTAGGTAAAACAGTGCCTTCTATTCGTGTATCTATTGGTACTGATCAAAACTCAATATGACAATGTTCCATTTTTCCCTGCAGGAGATAGTTTTCTTCTTTTCTAATGGGCAGAACCGCAATGAAAATATGTCCCAAACAACCAAGGACGTGGCAACTTGGCGGAATTGACCATACACAAGAACTTTACAATTAATTTGATCGCCTGTACATTTTCACGGATGGCTTAAAAGCAAGTGGTTAAAAACTCTATTCTAAATTTGTATCATCGATTTGATAACGTAAAGCCCCATATTAGTACCCTTATATGTGAGTATGGTGTAAAGCACTGACTTGATAGCAGGCACACTTGTGAATGGCCTACGATAAAAATAGAGGTGTAGGCCAAGTAAAGACCTATGTAAGCATGCACTATGAGTATGAAAGAAACACAGTGAACATTGTTCTTATAAACATTGTTCTTATATATGGAAGACAATATCAACATCAGTTTTTAATTTACATGGGTAACATGTATGGAAAACGTTTATAGACAATGGATAGACTTCACTGGACGATTGGTGAAGATGGTAGAAGGCAAAGGCCAAACATAGATTTGTGATAAAACTACGATATAAGTACATTTAGAGTGTGTTATTTACTATCAAATACCTGCATGCTTCCACACTAAACCCAACCCCTCTCCTCTATTTATTAAATTGAAGGTAAACGTACCATCATCTATCAACATGATACAAATAAAACTTTTGGCAAAGTTATTCGGGTGGGTTGATTTCAAAGGCCTTGGGTTAAGGGTGGTCTAAAAAGGTATGCATGCTAGTATATCACACCTTTGGGGAAGATGCACAGGCGAATACTCAAATTTGTACCGTTTGCCCAAATTATGTAGTTCAAGGGGATCCACTTCTGGCATGGCCTTTGTTCTTGTTGTTTGGTCCGTTTGAGATGTGCTTGCACTTATTGGTCTCTGCGCCTGAAATTCAAATATATTAATGGTATAAGAACTGAGGTTGGTCGTAGCATTATTTCTCAATTTGTATGATATTCCGTCTCTTATAAATTGTTAGACAATCAGCAATTTCATATACAGTGCACCTTCAATCTTTCTACAGACTATTCTCATGCCCAAATGAATACTTTCCAAGCAAATAGAAGGATATGGAAAATAATCAGTGACATATATATTACCTGCTGCTGTTGCTGAAGATGCATAGTGAGTTGCTCCAATTCAGAGACTCTAGTCTTGAACTGCTCAGCCTCTCGTTGATACTGCTCTGCCTGCGATGCGACAGTAGCCCGCTCTGCTCTCAAATGCTCAGTCTCCCTGTTAGCCTCCTCAAGTTGTTGCACCTTCTCTTGCAGGTCTTTCTTTATTGCTGCAGATTCCCTGAGCATGTGTTCTGTAGCTGAGCCTTCCTGGTCAGGTACCAATTCTTTCACCGTCTTCTCAAGCCGCCTGATGTGACGGTCCTTCTCTGAGATACTCCGAGCAGCTGATGTGAGCTTGGTGCCAAGATGTACCTTCTCCTCATTCATCTGATTCAGCTGGAAGAAATATATAGAGGACATGTGAGAAGGAATTTTGCTATGTTAATTAGTAGAAATAACATTGTCTGACATTTTCCAAATACTACTGCTTGTTAAACTGAGGCATTACTACAGAAAGTAGACATTTCTGATTATGTAGTTTGAAGTTTGTTGAATATTACCAAATATAGCTCACCTGCATGCCTAATTCCTCACAGCGCATTTCTTTCTGGTGAATTGTCTGTATGGCCTCATTCAGCTGACCCTCTAGATGGCTGGGTGTGCTCACTTCAGCTGTCGTTATTGCAGAATAAGACATCTGGACTCGCTGAGGGACAATTTTTTCAACAGCTTCTGCACGTAGTGCCTCCTGACTCAATTGAGCATTAAGATGTTCACACTCAGCTGCTAGTCTATTCTTCTCATCTTTGATAAGTTTCAGATCTTCCACAGCAGAATTCTTCTCTTCTTCGACAGTGCTAAGAGTAGCTTGTAATTGCTGCTTTTCATGTATGGCTACTTCTAGTTCCTCTTTCAGTGTCTTCACTTGTCCTGAAACAGCCTCAGTCTCAGACACCAAGGAGGTCTGATCTGATTTCATCTGGTCATACTTCTCTTTAACATCATGAAGAACCCTAATCTGGTTGTACATGTCCTCCACTTGCTTCATAAAACGTCCATTGTCACTAAGGATCTTGTTGTACTCTTCATTAAGAAGTTGATGCTCTTCCTGTAATTTGCCAAGTTCCAAAACCTTTGGTTCTGCCTCACGAAGTTTTCGCTTGATTGAACTGTTTTCACTTTGTACTTGATACAGTCTCTCTCTAGTTTGCTCCAAATCTTCTTCCAACTCAGAATACTCTGAAACTTTCCAGTTGAGACCCTCTATTTCCTCTTCCAGTGAAACCTTTTTTTGTGAAGTGACATCTAGTTTCTGTCGTACCTCAGTGAGGTCATGATTAAGGCTTTCATTCAGTGCTGAAGTGTCCACCACTTTGTCTTGCAGTTCCTCAATATCTTGTACCTGCTCCTCTAAAGTCTCCTTCTCACTCTCAAGGAAGCTTTTCTCCTCTTGAAGACCCTCGATTGTAGTTTCCTGCTGAGCCAGTTTCTGTTCCTGCTGCTGAATCTGGCCTTTCATTTTGCTAATGAGGTCTTGGTAATGCTGAATGTCTGATTCCAGCTGCTGATACTGTTCTTGAACCTCCGCATACTTTCGATCCAGAGATTCTCGCTTTACACTTTCTACTGATTCAATTTCTCTGAGCTTCTGCTGAAGTTCATTTTTCTCTTTTGCCAAAACCTTTATCTGGCTGTTGAGTTCTGATTGCACTATAGCCCATTGCTGTGCATCATGTTTTGCTTTATCTAGTTCCACTGAAAGACTTGCAATGTCTTCCTGTGCTTTGGTCTCTAACTGCTGAGCAGCTTGTTCATTGTCATCATTCAAGTGCTCAAGCTGGAGCATAAGCTTGTCTACCTGAAGCTGCAATTCCTCTGTTGTACCTTGATACTCTGCCTCAAGATTGGCATAACTTTCATTTCTGGAGTCCAGTTCAGATGCGGCCCTTTGTAGTTGTCCCGATTTAGCTGCCAGCTGGTTTTGCATCTCTTGCAAGGCAAGCTCCAATCTCATCTTCTCGTTTTCTAGGGTGCCACGCATTTCTTCAAATGTTGATGATTCTATCTGCAGCTGTTGTGTTAGATCTGCTACCTGACCCTGTAACTTGTCATTCCTTTCCTTAAATGCCTTGAGTTTCACAAGCATTTTTTCATTCTTCCCTTCCACCACCTCCAGTTTGTCCTTCAGTTCTTGGTGTGAACCTTGGAGAACCTCAAGCTTTTCTTGTAGCTCTGCTTCATTACTTGATTTAGCTTCAGATCTCCGGTGAGTCTCTTCCTCAACCTTCATGAGCTCAAGTCTGGGTTGCATTTCAACATGCTCCTTTACTGGTGACCCATGTGCTCCAGATCTTTCCTTTTCAGCTAACAATCTTTCCAACTGACTTGTTATTTCTGTTTTCTCCAATGATACTTCCTCATATAGTAGAGTCAATTTTTCTTTGGAGAGAGTGAGCTTGTTGTTTTCCTCTAGGACAGAGTCAAAGTTCTGTCTCAGCTGCTGGTGTACCATGTCTAGATTCTCTTTCTCTACTTTCATTTTCTTGTATGCAGATTCTATGCTTTCAAGCTGTTTCTTTGTTACCTCTAGCTCTGATGACAAAGATTCCTTCTCTTCCAGTGTACTGGAGACAGTATTACCTAAGGTATCTAGCTCTACATCTTGATCTTCTGATCTACTGCTCATGGACATGATCTCTGCTTGGAGTTTTTGTAAAGAGTCCTCTGCCACAGAAAGAGAAGCAGCAAGCTTTTCCTTGCTCTCAGTCACAACTTTCAGCTGTTCAGTGAGATCCTCCCTCTCCCCTTGCACTGCCTCGAGTTGCCAGCGCATACTTTCAACATCCTCTTGAACTTCGTCATCCATATCCTTACTCTCCTTCAACATTGAGTACTCCTCCATCAATCCATCATATTTGATATTGCTTGACTTCAGTTCATCTTCGAGCTCAGTGCTTCTATTTTGAGCAGATTGTATCTCATCTTTGAGTGTGGTGTTTTGCGTTTCGTAATCTTTGAGTTTTTCCTCCAATTCTTGTGTATTAGATCGGAGTGGTTCCATCACCCAATCTGAGTTTTGCTCTATTTCTTCTTTTAAAGAGGAATTTTCTTCTTCTAGAGTCTGAACCTTTGACTGCATATCTTTACTTTGCTTCTCCACTTCGGACACTTTCTCCTTTAATAGAGTGTTCTCAGAAATAAGTGTCTCTGTATTTGATTTTGATACTCTGTGAACTTCTTCCAGCTCCTTTTCGGTATTTTGCAATTTGAGAGTAAGTTCATCAATATGTGACTGTAATGTGGATGTTTCTTGTTGCCACCTTGCACATTCTGTTTCCTTGGCTGCTAAGGATGCAATGTTGTCCTGCATCATCATCTGCATGGCTGACATCTCTGATTTCACTTGTGCTGATGCAGCAGTCTCAGCTTCTGTAGCCTGCAAAACCAGTTTCTGAACTTGTCCTTGAAGGTGAGATTCTGAAGCTTCTTTATCGGCGAATAGCTGTTGGAATTCAAGTAATTCTTTTTGCAATGAAACAATCATGGTCTCTTTCTGTGAAAGTTTGTCTCTAGTATCGGAGAACTCATCTACTACTTTATTTAACTGGGATTTCTCCTCTGAAAGCATCCTTTGAAACTCAGAAATCTGATTTTGGAAGGAAGATACTGTTTCGTCTTTTTCAGCATCTGATGCCATCCGTAACCTATCATTTTCAACGCTCTGCTGGAGTTGTGCAGACAGTCTGTTTATATCCTGTTTGCACAGGTTGAGTTCCTCATTAAGGCTTACTGTGGAATGTATTGCTTCTTCTTTCTCTATGACAACCTTCTCTATTTGAAGGGCTGTTTGTTTCAAAGCTGCATCTTTTTCCTCACAATCTGTGGTCATGGTCCGCATCTGATTTCCCATTTGTTCAATAATCTGAGACTTCTCATCAAGAGCTGTTTGGGCTGTCTGTAACTTCTCTGATAAGTTCCCAATGTTCTCTTCTAGTACACCATGTTGACCTTGTGAAAGCTCAAGCTTTCCTTGAAGTTCAGTAATGTGATCCTCACGTTTTGATAATTCTCCACTCAGTACTTCTATCCGCTCTGCAAATTTGGAAAGCTGGTCCTCGATTTGAGCAGCACTCTGCTTGGCCTGTGTGTCCATGTCTTGAAGGGCATGGTCCTTTTCATTCAGGGATTTATCTAATGATGCATTTAGTGACGTAGCCTCGGCAAGTTGTGCTCTCAACTGGTCTGTCTCTGTCTGTAACGTAGAAAGTTGTTCTTGAAGGGAATGAGATTTTTCTTCAAACGAGGCTTCTAGATCCATGGAGGATTTACTCTGGTCTTTCAACTCTTTCAATTGTGTTTTTAGTTTCTTTATAAGGACGACATACTTTTTAGACTGAGTTTCCTTTTCTTCAAGTGTATGACTAACATCCTTTATTTTCTGCTCCTTTTCCTGGTTGTCCTTTTCTAGTTTCTCTACAGATTCAGTTGCAAGTAGAAGCTCTTTTTGGACACTCTCAATGGTTTTTGCTCTTTCCTCAACATCCTTACTTTTGATTTCTAACTGATTCAAAACCTCCTGTAGATTCCCACTTAATGATTCTAATTTAATGTCTTTCTCTTGTGTTTTTCTTGTCAAATTTTCATTCTCAGATTTATGTAAAGCTAGCTCTTTTCGCAAGGCTTCTGATTCTGTTGCCTGAGCCTCCATTTGTGTGTTCATGTCTTGGACTGTTCTGCTTAAAGTTGCTAACTGTCCATCTCGATCTGTGAAGCTATTTTGAAACTCTTCCATGCGACTGTTGGACTGGGTTAATCTTTCCTGTAGATTCTCACTTTCCTGCTTATAGGCTTCTATAGATCCTTCCTTTTCATTGAGTGTTTCTTGTAACTTAATCACTTCTTCCTGTTGCCTATCTATGACTGTTTTATTTTCTGAAAGTTGTGTCTGATGTTCCACAATTTGATCTTGAAGCTGATTTGTCATTGACTGCAATTTCTCCACTTCTTCTTTCCTCCTTGACTCAGAATTCTCAGCTTCCTTCTTCAATGAACTGAGTTGCTCATCCTTTTCATCAACAGCAGACTGTAGTTCTGAATTCTTTTGATTTGCTTCTAGAATTTGGGAAGACATGGATTTCAACTGCTCCTCTTTCTCCGCCATATCTTTGCTGATTGAGTCTATTTTATCAGTCTTCTCATCATCCTCCGTCTGTAGCTGTTCGACCACAAGAGCATAGTTCTTTATCTGTTCATTTTGCTGTACTAAACTGTCATTGAGATTCTGCAGAGCACTATCCTTGTCTTGCATGCTTGAGTTCAAACTATCCAATTGCTCTTGAAGCCTCTCACACTGGCCTTCAGACTGACCCTTATCTGATATGGAGCTATTCAAATCCTTTTCTATATTTTCTAACTTATGAGAAAGGGATGCTATGATTTGGTCCTTCTCAGATATCATTACTGAATATTCTTCTGTTTGCCTCTTGCTCTTGGCATCAGTATCCTGGCTTTTGGAGAGTTTCTTCTCTAGCATCTGCAACTCCCTTGCCTTTGTTTTCAACTCAGATGATAGAGATTCAATTTTCTCTTGGTTACTCTCTTTCAAGTTCTCATGAAGTTGCTTCAGGTTTTCTAATGTGGAAGACAATTCTTGGTAATCCTGTGACAGTTTGGTATTGCTAACCATGTGCTCTTCATATTGTTTCTCTTTTGTCTCCAGTTCTGCCTTGATGTGGCCCATCTTTTCCTTGGACTCAATGAAGTGACTTTCCAGCTCTTCCTTCTCAGTGTTCAGAAGTTGTAAGGCTCCATTATGTTCTTCAATTAATTTTGCTTGGCTATCATCTCTCGATGTAATTTGGTCTTCAAGTAATTGCACTTTAGACTGTGTATCAATGAGGGCAGCCTTCAACTGTTCATTCACCGAATCCTTCTCCTTAAGTGTTTCCTCTAATGCATTTATCTTTTGCTTGGTTTCTTCAATAACTGATTTAGAAATTTCAGAATGTTTCTGACCTTGTGATTGCAGTTTCTCTATTGTTAGCATGGTCTGACCGACCTTCTCTGTTTGCTCCTGAAGCTGTCCTGTCATCTCAAACAGTTTTCCATCCTTTTCTGCTACAGCAGCCTTTAATACCTCAGCCTCTCCTGCCTTAGCCTCAAGGTCTGAGGATAGCTCTTTGACTTTCTCTTCGAGGGCATCAACCTGTCCTTGTAGACGGTTTACTTCCTGTTCTTTCTCTGATGAATTTTGTGACACATTTTTGCTCTCACCCTTTAATCTCTTAATTTCCTCCTGATTTTCCTCAATTTGTACCTTCAATTTTGTTGCAACCTCGTCCTTTTCCTTGATAGCTGACTGTAGTTTTGTGTTTTCCTCCTGAGCTTGTGATATCTTATCCATACTTCCTTTAAGTTGGTCAGCCAGATCTCCACACGTGTTTTGTGAAATTTCAAGCTGTCCCAGTTTTTCTTCCAACTCCTTCTTCAATGAGGTAAGAGATTTGTCAGTGGCTTCCTTCGTATTTTGGAGTTCTTGAAGAGATGATAATAGTTGCATTGCTTCGTCAGACTTGACAGTTATCTTGAGATTCAGTTCTTCTTCATGGTTGAGGAGCTTTTTTATTTTCTCATCCTTATCAACATTCTCCCTTTGAATTTGTTGAGCCGTCTTCATGAGAGTACCAATCTGTTCATCCTTCTCCGAAAGATTTCTCCTTAGCTCTTCCCCACTTTGGTTGGTCGAGTCGAGTTGGGACTGAAGTTGTAGTGTCTTTGTTTCTATGTCCCTAGTTAGGTCTGCCACAATTCCTTCCTTTTCTTTCAGCAGATTAGTAAGTTGCTGCTCTTTTTGGGCTATGCTCTCTATCTTGAGTTGCATTTCAGTTATTTCTTGAGTATATTTGGCATCACGCTCCTTAATGGCACTTTGCAAAGATTCAGCAGATTCCTGCAGTTGTGCAGAATACCGTTCAAACTCATGCAGCTTTTCTGTCAAGGCCTGCACCTCTTGACTCTTTTCCCTTAGACCTTCCGTCATCATTTCAGTTTCTTTCCCTTGAGAAGCCAAACCTTGCTCAAGTTCAAGAATCTGTTGGGAATTCTTTGCAGCCATTTCTTCTGTAGAGCGTTGGAGTTCAGATATCTCCTCTTGTAATTTACTTATGGCAAGTGCTTTTTCTTCATTTTCTTTGGAGGTCACATCTACCTGCTGCAGCATTGCTTCTATTTGGCTATTCTTTGCATCAAGTGTTTGGGAAAGTTCCTCAACTTGCCTTGCATATTTGGCAGAGGCTTCTTGAAGGCCTTCATTTTCAGAGACCGCCTTAGTAAGATCTCCATCTTTGACCTTCAATGAAGCCATGGTCTCCTTCAGTTTCTCTTTCATTTTCTGTAGCAGTTTCTGCTGGTGGTCATACTTCTTGGTGGATTCTGCCAGTTCTGTCTCCCCTTGGCTTAACAATTCACACTTCTCTTTGTAAACTTTATTCAGTTTATCGAGGTTCTCTTCATGCTCTTTTAGTAAAACTGAGACCTCTTCCTTTTCTTTTGTGATTTTTTCAAGGTCTTTCTCCGTCTGGGCGAGAAGTTCTTTCACTCTTGTGCTCTCTTGCAAGGCTTCTTGTAAGCTATCATTTATAGACTTCAAGATATTATCCTTTTCTGACAGACTTGTAGAACTGACCTCAGCTGCAAATCGATGGTCTTCCAATTCCTTCTTCACAACTGCTAGCTGTTCACAGGTCTGTTGGAGCTCTGCTTCTTTAGATTGAAGATGATTTGTTAACTCATTTATTCTTGTCTCCTTTTCTGTGATTTGATCCTCTATCTGTTCAGATGCCTTCTTTTCTTGTACCAATTGTTCATCAAGTTCAGCTGTCTGAGCCATGAACGATTTAAGTTGATCTTTAGCATGTTCAAGTTCCTCTGTTTCTGCTTGCAGTCTTTTCTCCTTCAGTTCTATCTCCTTTTTGGATTCTTCAAGCAACTCCCTTGTCTTTGATAGTTCATCGTTTTGCTGTTCAACCTGGGCAGCATATTGTCCTAATTGGTCATTCATTTCCTGTAGATTATCGGTCAATGACTTTATTTTCATTTCGGACTCCTCGACAGTTTTCTTGTGCTTATTTTCTAGAATTTCTAATTGTTCTTGAAGAGATTTCTGCTCCTCTTTGCTTGTTCCCAATTCATCACGGGCGGTTTGGATTATTTTGTCCCTCTGGACGAGTTCATTTGAAACATACTCTAAATTCTCATTCAGTGACTTGATTTGCGAGTCCCTATCGGCTACCTGCCGTCGCTGTTCATCAGATGCCGTTTCAGCATCTAGGATCTGCTTGTGGAAGCCCTCGATCATTTTATTATATTGCTCCTTTTCAGATTTCAGTTGGTCTTGGAAGGTAGATTCTTTTTCTTGTATAAGTTTCAGCGATTGTAGAAGTTGATCCTGAATAGATGCAAATTGAGTCTCCTTTTCTTTCACTTCTGATTCAGATTTTTCCAACTTGGCTGTCAAATCTGCTCGTACCTTATTCATTTCTTCCAATGTTTCTTTAAGTTTCTGTTCTAGCGAGGTATTTGATGATTCAAACTCAGATGCAATTCGTTGTTGTCGGGATACTTCGTTCTCGACTTCGGAAAGCTGGTTGAGAACCGACTGTAATTTTGCCTCCATCTTTTGTCCTTCCTGTGTTTGGCCTGCTCTCATCATATCCAATTCACGAGCAAACTGTGTCTTCTGTAATGTTAATTCGGAACATGTCGACTCCAAATCAACTTTTTCTGCTCGAAGCTTTTCTATCAAACCACTGGCTGTTTCTAATTCTCCTGACAGTACCTGAAGCTCATTGTCTTTGGTAAGAGCCTTTTCCTCGAGTGCTTTGTGCTCCTCTTCCTTCTTCTGCAAGGCTTGAGTAAACTGTGCCTCTTCTGTTTTGTGAACCTTTGTAGCATTTTCTATGGAAGCATTGGCCTGATCTAAGTCTAGCTGCAGCATTTCAAGGTCAGCCTTTTGTTTGTCATTAATCTCCATCAATTTGTTAAGTTTCTCCTGTCTTTGCTGAATTTCTACCTGTAACTCAGCTAATGTGGTCTCCCTTGTAGCAAATTTGGTGCAGAAAGCCTCAACCTCTTGCTCCTTATTGAGCAGTTTTTGTGACACTTCATGTAGTTCTGTTTGCCTATTTGATAGATCATTTTGTGTCGTTGCTAATTCAGCTGAAAGACTGCCCAGTTGGTCACTTAGATTGATCAACTGCTTTTCTTGTTTCTCTTCCACCTTCTTCCCCTCTTCTAAATTCTGTTGAAGCTCCTTGACTGTAGCTTCTGTCTGCTGTAGACAATGCTGAGAAAGGAAATAGGGATTGGATAAGTTTCTGATTGGAGGGAAATAGTAATGGTAATGTTAACGCCATGATCTTAATGCAATGTGGGAGGTTAGTATTGATAAATATTGCCTCAGGACACACAGTAGCTTTAGACAGAGTTTCAACCATTTAAACTTGTGACGTATGCACAGTGTAAAATGTTCATACATGTTTATCGCACACAATTCAACACTTTGTCAATATGTGTTCCAACAGTTAATTATACTTCTTATAGTATAGAGTATATCTCTAAATACATTTCGGAAATTCTCCCTCACCTGAATTTGATGGAAGTGTTCCAGTTGCTGCTTGTATTCGGTAACTTCCGAGTTCAGTTTTGAGTTGGCCTCGGTCAGTTCATCAAGTGACTTCTTGTATTCATCTCTTTGTTTGGATGTCTCCCTCAATGACTTCTCTGCGGCATCCAGACTTTCCCTTATTTGACTCATCTACAGAGGAAGACAGTTGTCATTAGTTTGGAGATCATTATTCTCCAATAGGTTACTTACTTTCTACATAGTCTAAAACCTTGCATAGAAGCCGCACCTCATCTTCAAATCATACCCACATCTAGGCTACCGTAATCTCCCGCGTAGAAGGCGCAGCTCGCGTAGAAGGCGCCCCCCCAACTCAGAGGAGGCCTTTTCACGTAGAAGGCGCACATACCTCTTCTGGATCGATTTCCGGAAAAACCCGTGTATAAGGTGCCCCCCCCCAACTCACAGGGGGGCTGTTTTGCGTAGAAGGCGCCCCCCCTCCCCACCCACCTCTATGAGTTCAAGCTGTCATCGGCACACGGTCGAAGTATTCCCCGCCGAGCAAATCTACAGCGACCGGTCTGCCGCGGTGCTGGCTATATGAGTTCAAGCTGTCATCGGCACACGGTCGATGTATTCCCCGCCGAGCAAATCTACACCGACCGGGCTGCCGCGCTGCTGGCTCTATGAGTTCAAGCTGTCATCGGCACACGGTCGGCTTGAACCCGTCAAGCGCGTCGACACCTCCCGGTCTGCCGCGGTGCTGGCTCTATGAGTTCAAGCTGTCATCGGCACACGGTCGGCGTTTTGCCCGCCGAGCGCCTGTACACCGACCGGGCTGCCGCGCTGCTGAGTCTATGAGTTCAAGCTGTCATCGGCGCATGGTGGGCCTTATTCCCGGCGAGAGCGTCGACACCTCCCGGTCTGCCGCAGTGCTGGCTATATGAGTTCAAGCTGTCATCGGCGCATGGTGGGCGTACACCGACCGGCAATAAAAACGAACTTTTCAGTCCATTAGCAAGGGTACTGAATTTTTAATTTTGGCCTATTTTTGGGGTGTTTTCCTAATTGAGATGTTGGAAAACCCGCATATAAGGCGCACCCCCAACTCAAGGCAATTACCCTCCCGCGTATAAGACCCAGCAGCATTTTGTTTGGCGTAGAAGATGCGCCTTCTACGCGGGAGATTACGGTAGATCTTTTTGCAGTTATCTGTTTTGCAGTTTTTCTATTGTTTGACCTCATACATGAGCTGCACCCAGACTTACACTTATACATTTTATCACAGATACTGAACTTAAGTTTACTGAACCATTACTAATGGTGTAAATAAGGTATACCCTTAGTTTAATACAGGCGCAGGTAGACTGAGAAATAAATGTTTGAAGGAGGTCGATACCATTTAAAATCTGCCCACTGAGCACCCTTCTGCACATGTATACCACTAAAATAAGTCTCAGCCACGTTATATTAGATTATAAGATATAATATGAGGAGGCTCTGATACTTACCTGGGACTGCATGAGCTCGTTTTCCTTTTCAAATGCAATGTTGGGCTGTTGTTCATACTCCAACTTTACTTTCAACCTCTCAATGTCAGCCTCAAGTTCTCGCCGATTTTGTTCGACTGCCTCCTTCACCTCCTCCAACTCTGCCATCCGCATCTCTAATTTGACCTTGTCACCCTCTAGTGTCGCTTGTGTCACTTTCTTATCTTCTAGCTCAGATTGCAGTTCTTCCTTTTCTGACTGAAGCCGACTGATCTCAGCATTCATATTTTGCTGGAAATGAAATAGATTGATCACTTAATAGAAAATACCATTATTTGGCCTTCTTTTTATAAGTTTTTTTTTGTCTCAACCGAATATCAGAGAGGCGTGTAGGTCAGTGACTACCATTTTATGTGGGTTTGGGGCTATCTTTACTAGGACTGGGGCCTATACTTAATATTACTGCTTATAAGATCAGTTTCTGCTAGCAGTTAGTACTTACAATATCTGTTTCTACATGTTTCTTGTATTCCTCAAACTCCACCAGCCGCATCTCAAATGCCACCCTGGACTTTTTCTCTGTGTCGCGTTCCTCTTGTAGGAGCCGCAGCGACTCGCGGCTCTCCGAGAGCTGCTCCTGCAGCTCAGTGAGCTGCTTAGATGTGGCATCGTCATGTGTAACTTGATTCTGTAGGTTAAGAGGAAGGCACCTGTATTGTATATAATCTACAAAACTATATTATACCACAAAACCTTGCTCGAAGTCACACACAGACAGTGAGAACATCCTACAGTTCGCACACAATTTATGTGTTAAGGTAGTAGCTACTACTAGATCAAAGAAATTATGCGTTAAATGGGATGACTTGATATTAGATAAGAACTCTTCATATTCAGGGGGGTGTGCTTCATGGATGTGTGACCTACAGCCACCAACTTGCACCAAAAACATACACCAGTGGATTGGGGGAAAACCCGCCCACCTCTTTAATGGTAGGGGGTACAGCAATAGATTTTATATCTGAAAGTGCTGGGGTATCTACACACAACCATACGGTACCTGGTCTATCTTGTCCTGGAGCTCCCTTATCAGTGAGGTGAGCTGCTCTTTGTTCTGGTTCAATGACTCCACCTGTTCCAGGAGCTCCTCCTTACCAGTCGTCAGCGCGCTCACCTGCGCATCCCTTTCCTTAATCATCTCCTCCAATGAACCTGAATATCAAAGGAAACACATGTGAACAGGTCACTTACAAACATCTACAAAGGCTACTTTGATTTTACCGATAATTTATATATATTATGGAAATACAGATTCGTTAATCTTTGTATTTGTAAAAAAAAAGAAAAAAAAAGAGACCATCAAACTCATTACACAAGGCGCAATGGTGAAGGTAGAGCAGGGTTAGCGCATACAAATACATGGAAGATATAAGCTTACACTGGTGGATGATGCAAGTTTTAATCTAATTTCAAAAAGGTTGTCATTTTATTCTAGGAAGATGCATTTAGGCTGTTAGCAAGCGAATAAATCAGCGGCAAGATAAAGCCTGTAATTTATGAAATTCTCAATTGATAATTCCTATCAATACAAACCCAACGTTTATAATTTTCAAGCTCATTATTTGATTCCTCTATAGTATAGCCCCAACAATTGCAAGCTTCCTCACCTTAGATGGACCTGAGATCATATTCTATGGTAAGAAACTTATCAAATTCACAAGATTTACATGAAATGGCAGCCTTTCTCTTAGGTATGGAATTTTCAGTATAAAATGTCAGCTTAAATGCATCTTAACACTACAAATAGACTACAGGATGACATATTATGACATACAAACCCCCCTCAGAGGGTTGTATTCCAAAATATAGCCATCATTCTATACAGAGCTATGGTTTAAAGTGGTGCGTTTCCGTAAATCCGATCCTAAACAGCGCCAACCAGAACTTTCTTTGAAATGTGTTTGAGGTCATTCAAATCTTTTTTTATCAGTTTTCTTTTTTTTTTCAGAAATCTTTACTTTAGAATTGTTTTGAAAACTTTACATCGTGATAATGCTAACACCATTACTCTATGTTTTTTTTTTAAAAAAGAAAAATTGTTTTCCTCGAATGCCATCGACCTTATACCTTATGTAAGGCACATCAGCAATGCCGTTCATAACCTGCCATATTTTTTTTTCTGTCCATAAAAACAATACATGTGTTGGAAAAAAAAACACAAACCAAAAACAATACATGTACACGTATACATACATTTTTTTGCCTTTTTTTTGTCTAAACAAATTAAATATTTATATCTGCATTGTCCTAGCTTTCTTAAAAACAAAAAAAAACTATTATCGGAAACACACAGTTATATCTTAATTATGTTTTGGCATGTACTCCGGTAAGAGAGAATCACTTACATTTATTAAAAAGAGTTTCAAAGTTAGCAAGGTATATATACTTTAGGTCACTCTAAACATTCACACGTGCTTTATTCACTAAGACACCAAAAGCAAAATTCTAAAATTCAAAACGTTGCTTAATGCTAACACTTAAATAAAAGCATTCAAATTATGAAACACAGGAGGAAGTATGGTGGGTGTGGGGCAGTGTGGGGTGACCTTCACCTTGTGTAACGAGCGCCTCCTCAAGGTCGACGATCCGCAGTTGAAGGTTACCTTTCTCATCCTCCAGTTCAGCCATGTGATTCCTCAGACCCACTACTTCGTCAGCCAAATCCGAGCTCTGCAACGCAATTAACACATTTATAATCACATGTCTACATGTTGGTATCCTACTAGAAAAAGTAAAACCAATATCATCTATCCGGTACCAAAGCTTAATGTGTGGCGGATACATGCACAAATGTAGACTGGCAACAGTCCCTGAGTTCTCCTCCCAACACCACTTTGCCCCACATCCCTCTCGTCTCTGCTGGGCAAATTCACTAGAGGTCTAGGGAAATTTTTCTGTTTTAAACTTTAATTCATTTCAATTCTCTTGCATTAAAATTGAGAGACTTGAGCAAGTCTAGCACAAACGTTGATAGCCAGTAAGTTTGTGCGATTTTTGGCTGAACCAGAGATATAAAGGTTATCTTTATGTCTCTGGCTGAACGAACTTACTATGCACATTTATGATCCAATACTTAAGTTATTTCTCACCTTCTGAAGTTCTTCAAGCTGTTTCTCTAGTCGTTTGACTTTCGCTGTAGCTTGCGCCTTGTATTTCGTAAATTTAGTCTCGCTTTTCCCAGTTGTCTCAGCAAAATCTTTCTTCACTGCTTCTATTGTAGTATCCTTTTCCTGCACTAACTTTGTTTGTTCCTCCAGCAAGCCTTTGGTAGTTTCCAATTCTTGCTGGAGCTTGGAGATTTCTTCAGTGTCTGCGGCCTTGTCTCCCGCTGTTTGCGTTTCGCCTTGTTCAACTTGAGCAGAGACCTGACATGAAAGAGATGGATTTGTGTGCTTAGCCTGATAGCCTAATTAATGCTTATTATGACAATTCGCACACACAGTGTAAAGAACCTTAATTATTGCAAATCCTGACAGAACACTTTATTAGTTAACCCTTCCCAATTATTTTGCTAATAAGTACACAAATCTTCGTGTATAAGCTACATTCTTATATACGCCACACAGAGTTCAGACCTATGATACAAGTCACATAGATGCTTGAAAACTACTTATCTATTACTGTTGTATACTAGAAAATCCTTGTATGATTCAAAGCCGATAGCTCTCTATAGATGTCTATGCATTAAATCATAAGCTGCTGCTTATATGCCAGGTGTTTATGCCAGGGGATTATGTTCAATATTCCTACCTGTACATACTGCTGCTGTAGTGCCTGATACTGAGCAGCCACCTGGTTATACGCCGTCTCATACTGTTTGAGTGCGGCCGACACCTGCTGGACCTGCTGCGTCTTCTCCAACTCCATGGCAGCGACCATGTCTTTCAGTGCAGTTTTTTCCTCCTTCCATGTCGTCTCCATGGTTACAAAGTTTTCCTGCATCAGCATCATCTGTTCAGAGGTCATGGCGAGCTTCTCCTCTGTCGTCTTGATGCGTGTGCCCTTCTCAAGCAGCTCCTTTTCCTTGGCACCGATCTCTGACTGGAGCATACCGATGACCTTAACTTTGGACTGGAGCACCTCGGTTGTGTCCTTGAGCTTCTGCTCGTACAAACCGAGCACCGAGTCCTAACACGAGAAAAAGCAGATTGTTGATATATTGTTTTAAACATAGCTATCCAGTGATATATTTTGCATCAGTGTTCCATGGCCAATGTGCAAATTTCGGATTTCCTTAAACGGACTATCTGTGGACCAAGCAACATTCATCGTAGACAATGGCAGATTACTACACATACACCATACACTATAGAAGTCACAACTATTACAATGTGACTGTATTTGACGTACCCATAATCTCCTGCATATAAGGCGCATCCTGCATAATTATAAGGCGCACCCTGAGTTGAAGAGAAACCTATAAGGCTCGCCTTAATTTTGAAGGTCTAGAACTGTTCTATAGTAAAACTACCTCGCCTATGAGACGCACCCTGACTTTGGGCTTATTAGGCAAAGGAGGCCTCTGATTCACGTATAAGACACACCTTATACGCGGGAGATCACAGAAGTACCGGTACATAAGAATAAGTGCACATGTATGTACATGTTTGATTTTTTTGTGAACTTCGAAGAGACATATGACCCATAACAATTTTTTTTGAGGAGGGGGGGGGGGGTAGTTGGGGCAAACCAAGATTCTTTATTGATAAAAGCATGTTAATACTATAATACGTGTGTGCCTATTACGTCAAATACAGTGAATCTCTTATTTTCTAATAAGATATCGCAATTACAAACCGTGTTGTACCATTGTTTGCCTGACTTTCTTTAAATTTATTCATCATGAAACCCAATTAAACTGTATCAACTAATATATCCATGTCAGAGTAAACTTAGATACCATGCACCATTCAGTTCACCTTAGCGATTTAAGTTGGAGCGTAATGTTGTAACATGCCAAGGGACTGAGATTATCTAATGTACTTGAAATATGTATTTTTCTCTTTTTTTTCATATTTTTCATTTATACAAAGCTGGATGTGTTGCAAAAGTGCGATAGTGCAACAACATAAGACATTTAAACTTTTAATAAGCCAATAAAGAAGTGATTTTCAGTGACATCGTGTTCAGTTTCTCCAGAATCCACAGTGGGGAATCACACATAAACCATTTGCAAAGTAGAAAATATTGTATCATAGATACCTTAAGCCTAAATGAAAGGAAAACGCATGACCCACACCAACCTTGCTTTTTGTCTGTCATTGGAATGGAAAGTGGTTTTGGATTTAAAGCATCAATTTATTGAAATACCTTGCAAAGGGAAAATCTTTCTTTCACTGTAATCAAACTTATAAAAGGCTACACATGTTTTGCCATTCTTTGATTCAATTCCACAGCCTTATGCCAATCACATTTTTTTTTTATTTCTCTCATCGCTAACCTGACACTACGTAGCAAGATAGTCCAGTAGAGGTTCTAGACACGTGCACATGTTGATTACAAATACTGGCTTGATAACAGTTTTCCTAAAATTTTAAGTCTAAATTTCCTCGAATTTGAGAATCACAATTTGAAGGTTCATATCATGCATATAATTAAATCTTTTTTCAGTGAAGAATCCAGTGACCAGCTCTTTGATCATCATAAAACCATATTGTTGTGCTGGTAGGTCCGCAGGCCACCACTGCATTGGAGCATCCCACAAACAAGATTGCATAAATTATCCTCCAAAGGCTCCACATAATGATTGGATACAACTGTAGCTAAGTTACCCATCAGGACTGCATTGATTCATGCATAACAAAGGGAAAATGGGCATAATGCATTAACACACATATCATTACCTGGCCTATAAAGATTAAAATAACTAAATATCTCCTTAACACTCACCTGGATATCTACATCTCCCTTAGATATCAGTTGTTGGAGCTCCCGTTGGTGCTGCGTTGCTTGCTGCCGCACTTCCTCAGCCCGTTCCTCTGCGTCGGCCTGTGCACGCTGTACGAGTTCCTTGAAGGCAGTCAGTTCAGCGTCCTTAGCCGTCATCCTACTCTCCCACTCCTCCTGTTCCTTAGCACGGTCTGTGGCTGACTGCGCAAGCTGCTCACGGAGCAGGCTGATTTGCTCCTCCGAGCTCTCCACTTTCTGTGTCAGACGCTCAATCACCAGACTTTGGTCAGAAAATGACCTCTCCTTTTCCGACAGTGATTCTTGGAGGAGCTGGAAATCAATTTAACTGAGGTTAGATATTGACTTTTCAATTTGTAAACAACTCGAAACATTCATTCAGATCACCATTCATGCATATGAATCTATTCCAACCCTAACCTATGCTAAAGACCAGACTTCTGCTCCCCCTCCTAACCTCTCTTACCATATAAGGAAACGCAACTCTGGTCTACTACACTAATGTCATGGCACCAGGGCTAACTTTATAAATCAGGTTTCAATTCACATCAACTTTGAACATTGAAACCTAAAATTTCCTCCTCCTTTTCTTATCATTTCTACATATACATATAGCAAACACATTAAAAAAAATTACCCAAAAATTCCTTGGTCCTTCTTCAACCTACAATATATTTTACAAGGCAAGTACAATTGCTACTCCCTGCAACAAACAATTTTATGGTGAGGTCGTAAAATCAAATACGAAAATGGGAATATCTCTGAAACTATTCAGACAAAAAACATAAAATTTCTCAGACATACTGCTGATGGCATATCCTAACATCTGCCTGAAAATGACATTCCTACATGCAGTAAGAAAAAAGTCGATTTACTATGGAGCTCTATGGACAATTTGGACACCTTCAACAAACCTCTACTTTTCTATACTTCAATCATCATATTTTAACAATTCCTACAATTTGGTCGTTCAAAAAATGTTTAATTTTCTCACAGTACTCTCAGATTAAACACATTCCAATTACTGCCTTTGCTATTCAGCTCAAACCTTTTCTTAATTTTTCGCCAAAACCCCAATGTAAAGAATGTGGGGCCGTTCTCTATGACAACATAGCTCCACAATAGGGCACAGCCCCCAATAATAAGCCATTCCATTTGGTTATTTTATTTACTGGAGATATGTAGCAAATATATATGAGTATTTCAATTTTCGCCATGAATATGTCAAAATGGCGTTGAAAATATAAATACCTCACAATGAGTATTTCAGTTCATTTGGATGGTATAATAATACACACTTATCAGGATTAAAGAGATTAATATCGATTACAAGATACCAGACAGATACAGCGGCATACTTACATCAATGGCTTTATCACGCCCCTTGATAACCTCCTCCTTCAGTGTCAAGTGCTCATGTGTGTCAGTTTTCTCCAATTTTGTCACCACTGAGTCTCGCTCAGCGATCACACGCTCTTTCATCTCGATCTCATGCTGCTTCTGCGCGATCCTCTCCTCCTTCTCAATCAGCTTCTCTTCCAAGTCCTTGAGCTTCTTCTTCATGAGTTTGACCTTGGCGCGTGATTTCTGCTCAGTGACAGAGCTCATGCTGCTCATTGAACTCATCTCTGAAGCCGCTGTACTTATACTGTCATCTGAATGAACTGAGCTCTGCGGACAAGAAAATCAATTATTGTAAAACCCAGCATAACAGGTGTAGACGTTGGGCAAGGCAGAGGCCTCCTACTTTGGCATAGATAATGTCAGGATGCGGCCTCTATGAGTAGCATTCTAACAAAGTCTGAGTATGGTTTAAGGGTGTGTCTTATGATTAAATATGCCGGCCAATGTACCCTTTTCGTAAAAGCACAGAATTTAAATTTGCTAGACTTGTTATATGATATATGAATGCTTCCTTCTTAAGTAAAACATAAACATTGGGCTATCAAGTTGGACATAGTGTTATCAAGCAAGTTTGCATGAACATTACGTGGTCTCTTAGATGTAAGTATTAGGGGACTGTCCACTATGGCCATGACATCAAATATGTATCATAATGACACATACCCGCTCGACTACATCAGCAGCAACTCTCTTGGCTTCCTCCAGCTCTTTATTCAAAGCTGCTAGCTTTGACTTTGCTTGCAACTTCATTTTGGACATTTTAGCATTCATCTCCTGTTAGAGAAAAAAAACCAATGGCAGTTTAGTGTACACTTAAATTCATTGATTTGGAGTAATAGCCTACATTTGTTTAATAATCTTTATAAAAGTTGAATTCATGGTTCTCAATGTTCTGTAGTCATCTGCTGTGACCTTTATCATAATCAGATGCAATCATGGTTACCAATAATGTAAATTACAACCTCCATTAAATTTTGTTAAAGCGTTGTTTTTATTGCACTGATTTCATGTCACACTACTTAAGAGACATATTCTTTTCAGCAAATAACATACAGTTGTCTCCTTGTCCTTTTGTCGAATGGAATCCTCCCGCTCGCGTACCATATCCTTAAGCTGCGTGATGAGCATTTGCTGCTGCTCAAATTGTGTCTTGACATCCTCCATTGACATCTCTGGTGGGGCTCCTTCTCCACCCTCTGCACCCTACACAACACAAACACAGATTGGTTTCATATGGGATAATATATTTAAGATTAATAACATATATGTTGGTGTCTGTCCTTAAAAACACAGTACATCACTGACCTACCGGTAGACGCTATGAGCAATCACAGATTTTGTTAGCAGTCACAATGTTTGTTAACAATCACAATGTCTGTTAGAAATCACCTTATCTTATTTAGTATCTGACACTATCTTTCAGCAGTCAAAGAGTCTAAATTCAGTGTCTACTGGAAATCAGTCATTATCCATGAATTACAGTTACAGATCCCAGTTGGAACAGTTTCAGTGAGTTATCACAGGTCCTTCTGTTGTGTGATACCGTATTATTCATAAAAGTTCATATTACCATTCGGTAATCAGATTCGAGATGTTAAGGTTTATAAAGACACTTACCTCCTCCATAGATAGGTTCTCCAGGGTTTCCTCCACCTGTCCTTGGGCAGTGGAGGCCAACCCCGTTATTCGGCTCCACATCGTGGCCGTGCACTAAATGCTGCTGAAAAATAAAATAAAATGTCGAATTCCTATCAGTTAAATAATAGAGACAGTGGCGGGCAGTACTATATTGAAGGTTCAAACACTTTGGATATATAGCTTAGGGTGTACCGGTAAGCTGTAGGACATTTAGGGTGCATGGACCCGCCTTCTAATAAAAGGGTCCTGCTCCCACAGTACCAACAGGGGTAGTTTTAAAACACTAGATTAAGGGTCCAAAATATACAAAAGTAATATCTATCTCTTCTGACAGAACTTGAAGATAAAGGTTATGGAGAATCAGAACCCCAGGATATAGTTTATTTTCATAATGAACTCTTTGGGGTCACAAGTCTCTAATATGCCCACCATGCTATGTTAACCTGATTTATGCTGAGCAATGATTTCTTAAGAGTGAAAGTCTATATTTTCACGAGTCACTTGACAAACTCAAATACCCGAGGTATTCCCGAGGTAAAACTCAAATTATTTATGTCCGTCCGTACCTTGGTAAGTACCCTGAAAAGAACAATACAACGGAGCACATGTACCCAGTAAAAGGTAAATTGGTTCCATTGAAATTGGTAGTAGGCCTTCATTTTCAAATAGGGTAGAGTGACCTTGAGTCGTCCATGTACCATGAGTCGGCCACTTTGCATGTGTAAAGTGCCAAATTTAGATTATCAATGACTGCCTTATAGGATTTTAAGCTAAGATGGGAAGATGTAGCACCTGCTATCCTTCAATCTCTGGCTGTTGTGGGTCTATCACCTTCAAAAGGCAGGCTAAGACAGCATATTTGGGGATTATATCCATACAAATAGAGATGGAGCTTTGATGATTTGCCAGCCATTTATATTGAAGTGCAACTAGTAAATGAGGATATACTTACATTAATATCTTAGTATTCAAGGACTAGGTTGAGCTTAACTAAATTTTGTATATGGATGACCTTCACACTCTCTCAATTATAAGTAAAGTGGAAATCTGCCCTTTTCTTGCATGAAATACACAATAGGCACTCCCATACAGAGTAATTGATTTATGATATGATGTGGTCGACTCAAGGTACTTGTGGCTGACTCATGGTACTGATGAAGAAAGATACACATCACTTGAGTAATGAAGTTTTATAAGGTCTGATGGACATGAGTCTAAGAGTTGTAACCTTATTTAGAGGAAAGACAAACACTTTAAGTTAATTTTCATAACCATTTTCTGATGATCCCTAAATGTTAGCCTACCATAGCACAGATCCTAGAAAAAGCTAGAGGTTGCACAGAGCTCCATGTGGACGACTCATGGTCACTTTACCTAATGTATTATGATTTGGATTTGGCACCCTACATGATTATTAGATTAGTTTAACCTTGCATATATAAGCAGCAGCTTGCATATAACCCCTAAGGTAGGTCCTACTCTGGAGTCCCTCCTGACCTGTCTGTGACCTTGAACTGCCTTCAGGAATGACTGGGGTTTGGTTTTAATCATATGTGGCAGTCAATCTGAGTAAACTCATACTATAGAAGAGATAACATACACTTGCAAATGGAATAAAGATTTCCTTGATATGCTTACTTCCATAATGTCCCACTTATAAGACGCACCCTAGTAACCTGAGGGTAAACCTGTAACACGCATTTGCGGGTTGATTTGAAATATTTTAGTACTGTTCTATACAGTAAATACCCAGCCTATAAGGTGCAACCCCTCTTTTGGAAGGTTCTATAACACAAAGTAGGTCTCAGGCGTATGAGACGTCTCATTCATGCAGGAGAGACCAGATTACGGTACTACCTACCGTAATCTCCTGCGTAGAAGGCGCAGCTCGCGTAGAAGGTGCACCCCCAACTCAGATAAGGCTGGTTAACGTAGAAGGTGCAGCCATAAAGGCTGAATTTTGTAAGATTAGTACTTTTCTACAATAATAATAAAAAAAAAAAAACGCGTATAAGGCGCACCCCCAACTCAAGGCAATGCCCCACGTATAAAACCCAGCAGCATTTTGTTTGGCGTATAAGACGCGCCTTGTACGCGAGAGATTACGGTACTACTACCATAAGTTAATCTTCCGCGTACAAGATGCGACTTACATATAAGCTATATATATATGCGAATCTAAGGCCTACTGCCCCAGGTCAGGGTAAGTCTTATAAGCGGGGTACCTTTACAATAGCACAGTACTTAATTTTCACAAATCAAGCCCTAGCGGCGCCCTTTGGCATATCCTTCTACTCAACTGGACCTTTTAAGTTTTATGCGGTATGTGCAGTATATGCAGGAGATTACAGTACCACAAAAAATTGAATTAGAGAAAACTGGACACTGGTAATCACGTTGTCAACTAATACTGCAAAAAGAAAGCCTGTAGGTCCATGCTGCATATAGCCGCCAGAGACCTGGAATGTACATGTACCCGGTAGTGTTGGCTGTGTGGAGCAGGGCTATGGCAAGGTACACAGCGAGTGCTGCCTGTGCACTGGGGTGTGACCACAGGCAGAGTTTCAGATCCAGCTTAATTATTGTGTTAATGGGAAAGTCTCTGGACCTAGATGGTCTAGGAAGATTATTCAAAGAGATCTAAAACGCTGACTAGGAGATCCACACTGACTGGTAGTGTTCAATTTTAGACTATTCTGAAAATTGTACATTGTACATACCCATAACTAGTAAATGTCATAAATAGGCAACCACACCCAAAATGTACTATGGTACCATACACATCCTGATATTAATCTATGACTCAACTTGGTGGCCTGAATGATTCTTTTAGTTCTTTTAAGAGCACCCGAAATGATAAACAAATCATTAAAAATGCAGACATGATCATACATTTATGGAATTTTAAAGGAGTTTTGAACATTTCTAACCAAAATAACATAAAATAAATGCAAAAGTTCACTCAGATTGTTTCTGACTGAGGGTTATTTCATGAGGTTTTATCTCATGAGATAACCCAGAGTCAGATTCAATCGCCTCGTGAGATAACCGTCAAGCAGATCCAATCAAAGTGAACCTTTGCCTATAGTGTGGGATCAACTGCCGTGTTTTTCTTTCAAATTGTACTTGTGCATGTCCTCTCACAGAAAACATTCCAGCAGTGAATCTGCTGCTGCGACATGGTACATGCGAAGTCCAGGCAGCCTGCGACGACATTCGCAGAAACCAAAAAGATTTAACATTTACGACTGCTCTCGGACAGGACTCGCATGAGTGCAATTCGCGGCACAATTCGCAGCGGTGGATCCCTACCTTATGATTGTATCAGAGACTGGGAGCATGATGGCCCATATGCAATACTGGTAATGCTGCCATGCATCTAGTAAATCTATACTGTAGTCTACAGCTGATGCAAAGCTGTAGAGATGGGAATTGCAGTTATATGAATAGGCCACAGCCCCCCCCCCCCCATACATAAGCAGAACCATGTAAACAATGGAAAATGTCGATGCCTTAGGCTTAGCCCTAACCTTCAGTCTTAAACATTAAGACTGAAACAGGTCCGTGGTGCTACTAGCGTTAATATTCCATAAAAGCATGGCACGAGCTCGAATGTACACTCTGAGTGAGTGAGTGAGTAATAGATGTTTAACGCCATTTCGACAGCTAAGGTCATATTCATGGTGAGAACTACATTACACAATTTCACAGGGGAATGTGTCAGTGCCCGCGCATATGGGCACCACACACATCCTGAGGGGATAGGAAAGAGTAGAAATAGACCCTTTTAAGTGGGCTAGGGAGGCCCGTGTACACTCTGAGGTGTACACTTTCAGGTGTACACTCTGAAGTCGGTGCAAGCTCGCTAGCGTCCTTAAAAAGCAAATAGTCTCGATGCAATGACATTTTTGGCAAAAGTAGTTTTACGGCGTAGGGACAGTATCCTTAGCCCTTTAATTGTCTCTAGTTCTATTAGAGATTTGAGTATGATTATTTGGTTCACTATTAATCCAAAATGCCAATGTTTTGTATGAGTAGTGTGGTCCCAGCTGGCATCCAAGAATGGATGTGTGAGAATTTTTTAGCCCCCCCCCCCTCAACTGCAGTCAAAAATTTGTCCCCCCCCCCTCGGACGGGGTCTGAAATTTTTGCGCCCCTCCCTCAACCCCCCCTTCATAAAAAATGACCACTCCCTAACTATGGCTATGCTAACCCTGAAAGTGTACACTTCAGAGTGTACACCTCAGAGTGTACACTCGATCTCGAGCCATGGTGCATTCTAATATTTTGGGTACTATTTGCCTTGTATCTATTGTTCTAAGATAAAAACCTAATTCAGAAAGAATTTGAAATGTCTCAATGAGCTCTATCGTCATATCGAATGTGGCCACAGAAATCGTTAATTTTCGGTTTTATTTTTTTGTTAAAGTGCCTAAGTTAGGCACTTGCCTAAGACTTTATCCCATTAAACCTATCTAATGATCAATGGATGGATCTTGTGAAAAAAAGTGGATTTGCTTTTTAAATGAAGTCTCTATGTCAATTTTAAGTGGAATTACGACCGGTCAAAGGTACCAAATCAGACCCAGAATTCTGCCATAGTTAAGAGTTTGATTTGGATCCAATTTTGTGATCAAGCAAGATGAATCCAAGGTAGACTAGATCACTAAAATGATTATTTTGGGTAATTTTCTTTTCAGATAAGCAAGATATACCCTCAAGAATGTAAATAATGATATATTTTATCATAATCAAACAATGTAAGAGCAAATTTTTGATGTTATCTTTTCCCTTGAACTGTGCGCTCTGACAGAACCATGGCAGAATATCGTCTTTGACTCAGGATGTTTGAATGATCATAACTTCCATTCAAATTGACATAAAAACTTCATTTAAAAAGCAAAACCACTTATTTGTATCACAGCTATCAATTCCTCACCATATAAAATGCATACAATAAGGTCTTAATTGAAAGGTAAGTGCCCAACATTGGGGAGGTTGGGACAAGTGTCCAGAGATAATCTCACTCAAAAAGTTTGCAGGGTCTGTTAAACATACTGCAACCCCTTAGAAAAAGAAAAGGAAGACATTTTTCGGATCATTTTTAACCATAGAACAGGTGGGAACCCTTTATTTTTAGGTGCTCAGTGATCTTCTCATCATAAAATGGTTCTAAACTTTTGGTTGAATTTGAATGGGGTCAAAGGCAAAATTCTCTGCATTCAACAGGCGCGGATTCAAGGGGGGGGCGGACGCGGCGTACGCCCCCCCTTTTGAGGCGCCAAGAGGAGTTCTGAATTCAGTGAATTCTCAGCTACATGTCAGTTTTTACGGTTTTCAAATCGAACTATTATTAAGGATTCTACAGCTTAAAACATAAAAGAAAGTAGATTGCAATGCATAGGGTATGGTGCATAATACTTACTAGGGGCACAGACAGGGTGTGTGAGGCTGGGGGCTGAGAGAGCTTATGGTACATGATACTGGGGGCATGGCCAGGGTATGGTATATGATACAGGGAGCGTGCACAGGATATGTGAGCTTGGAGGCTGAGGCAGGGTATGGTACATGATATTGGGGGCATGCACAGGGTATGGTACATTAAACTGGGGGCATGCACAGGGTATGGTACATGATATTGGAGACATGCACAGGGTATGGTACATGATACTGGGGGCGTGCGCAGGGTATGGTGCATGATACAGGGGGCGCGTGCACAGGTTATGTAAGCCTGGGGGCTGAGACAATGTATGATATATGATACTGGTGGGGTATAGATTGGGTAAATGAGCCTGGGGGATGAGACAGTTTATGGTACATGATACTGAGGCCTGTGGCAGGGTATGTGATGCTGGAGGGTTATTCATGTTTGTCTTTGTGGAGCCCTAGGAATACACTAGAATGCACTATTTCCCCTCTAGTTATCAAAATTTTCAGGGGCATGCCCCCATGGGAAATATCTGAAATCAAGAAACGGGAAGAACCTTTCTTATGACTGTGGATAACTTAGTCAGGAGAGCCCTCAGAATTCACCTTTTCCCCTTTAAGATTTCAAAATTTCTGGGGGCATGCTCTCACAGGTTATTTTTTTGAAAGCCTTACTTATAGCTGTAGGTTACTTAGTCAGGAGAACCCTCAGTATCCACCAGAATGCAACTTTTCCCTCTAGATTGCAAATTTTTCTGGTGGCATGCCCCCACAGGATATTTTGGAAATTTAGAGGGGACAAAGTTTTTCTTATAGCTGGAGATAGCTAGGTCAAGAAAGCCCTCAAAATCCACCAGAATACACCTCTTCCCCTCTAGATTTCAAATTTTTCTGAAGGAATGCCATCAAAGGATATAACTAAAGTCCAGAGGGGGGAAGCCTTACTTATCGCTAGAGATAACTTAAAGTCGGGAGAGCCCTCAGAATCCACCTTTTCCCCTTTAGGTTTCAAAATTTTCTGGGGGCATGCCTCCACAGGATATTTTTGAATTAAGACAGGAAAAGCTTTACTCATAGCTGTAGATAACTTAGTCAGGAGAGTCCTCAGCATACACCAATATGCACCTTTTCCCCTCTAGATTTCAGAATTTTCTCAGGGAATGCCCCCAGAGGATATTTCTTAAGTCTAGTGGGGGAAACCTTATGTATTGCTGGAGATACCTTAGTCAGGAGTGCCCTCATAATCCTCCAGAATGCACAATTTCCCCTAAAGATTTCAAAATTTTCCGGGGGGGGGGGGGGGGGGTATGCCCCAGACTCCTAATACAGTCACTACAATGTACTTGCGACATCACAGGGCTGCACTTTTGCCCCCCCCCCTGCCATGTCCAGGGCCCAAATCACGCCCCCCCTTTCTGAAAATCCTGGATCCGCCCCTGTTCAATCTGTACAAAATATATTCATTTTAAAGGTCTAGCCAAGCCTGTTAAAATGAGCCTTTGTTTGTAAAGATCTTCCAGCAAATAGCTTGAGAATAAGCTTGCAAAGAAAGGAGAGTTTAACACTACCCAGTTTCAGCTTTATGAATTTAATAATATCACAGTTTCACACCACTGCAGCAGACTCACGCAGTGGAGGCAAGTACTTCAGTGCCTACCTAAATCTTAACAGTAGCAATAACGTTATCCAACCACAGATATGGAAGTAAACAACGCCAGGCTCACACACTGACACAGAAAGCATGTCTTCCTAAATCCTGATGGTGCAGACTGCAGTGCACTGTGCAATGAGTCAGGTGACAACTCAGTCTCACTCTCAGGCAAAGCAACAAAAAAAAACGTCCTTGCCTGCCAGTTGTACCACGTCGTAGATATTTGACCAATATACCGATCTGTGTTTTCATGCATGGGTAACAACATAACAAGGGAAGTAATTGTCGCCATTGTCGGATCTTCTTGCACCCTGATCATTGGACATCTTACCTTGTGTATTAAAGTGAAATCCCAAAATTTCTGACGTCGAAATCACCAGCGAATCGCCACATCGCAAGCTGGACATTTGGCTGCCATGTTTGTTTTCATCCAGATCATGTGACCTAGATATTTTTCTGATCAATTCTGAAGCCATCAATAAATACTAAAAATCTATACGGTCCTACTATTTTTTTCTCAATCAAATACTGATTTACTCTTGCAAACTAATTACATATAGAGATAAAGAAAAAAAATATAGGACTTTTAAATATCGCAGGATACGCGCGATAATAAGTCATTTATCGATGCTATAAATATGATTATAAAATGGACTATTTTTTCCCGACAGGTAACGCAACTGAATAATACAAATAAGATAATTGTTATGATATAAATTACTATTATCGTCTATATAAACTGATACTACCAAGAAGCTTGTTTTTCTATAGATTTTAAATAACGTTTTAATCTCCACAGTCGCGCAGTTTGCTCAATCCATGGCCGTCTGCTACTACAAACTTCACAGACTGACGAGAGAGGGAAGCAAATTCTAGATAATGTACGTGTATGTCCATATTGATCATGTAATATATGGAATATAATAACTCAGTAGAGTTGATAGTATATAGTGATCTATAATTAAAGTGCAGTTCATGTATGGATGAGATGTATGCAGTGTTTTGACATGGCATGCTATAAAAATAGCTGTCACTCCCAGTGCCAGCAGTATGGCAGTAGACTGAGTTAGGCACTGAAATACCTCCACTATGTTAGCGAAGTCAGCCAAATCTGCCTGCCCACTCCGCACATCTGTCACAGTGGTAAATAGGTGCTGGTAAAACATTAATTCTGCAGGTTCCACCGGAAGATTTACTTCAAATTAGTATCAAAATAAAGGGAAAATGTACCTCTATCTCACTGATATAGATTTTCACTTCTCTCATGTGATTTTCTGTTGATTAGAACAGCATATAGATGGTCAAGTTTGTAAATCCTGTCAGCTGTCCTGTGTGAGTTACCTTAACAGCCCTGCACTTATTGCAGAAATATATGGGTATTGTCTTTTCTAAACATAGCTAGACATAATCCATTATTGGGACCTTGTCACCAACATATAGACCTACATTTTGAGGGGATTTTGAATGATATCGAATGATTATTAAGAGAAGGGCGGTCTTACAAACTTATTCAACTTTGGACCTATTTTCCTAAATAGATATCTCTTACTGAAGCTAACAGAACCAACAGGGTTATTCTTCAACATCATTTTATTCAGAATATAATCAGTTTTTACAGCAATAGTGCTGCGATTTTGAAATTGCTGGATGCATATTACCAAAATATTCATTAAAAAATTATTCAAATCTCTGAATTTAGCTTGATATTTAAAATACTTATCCCTCTCATAATTAGATACAATTTGGATATGTTAATCTGCTATTATTCAGCTTTAAGAATGTGTCTTTGGTTAGTAGATCAGCCTTTCCAGTCAGAAGATATTAGTATTTATATGCAATGATGCCTAAATACCCCACGCGCAGTGCATGTTTAATGGTCGGTCTTATCTACATATTTTGCCGAGAGTGTGGGGCAGAGAAATGACAGAAATTATTTTATATTTCCAATATATAAATTGGTGTAGAATCGCTTCTAGTATGGGTATCAAATTGATTTAAAAAGCTATGAATTGCACATTTTAATCCCTTTCATATGCTGTATGACTTGTCAAATTCTGTTGAAGTCCAGATTTTTGGCTGACTTCGCTAACTGTGTGTGTCTGCTGCAGGAGAGGTGTGAAACTGTGATAAAGCTGAAACTGGGTAGTGTTAAACTCTCCTTTCTTTGCAAGCTTATTCTGAAGCTATTTACTGGAGGATCTTTACAAACAAGGGCTTATTTTAACAGGCTTGGCTAGACCTTTAAAATGATTATTTTTTGTACAAGGTTGAATGCAGGGAATTTTGCCTTTGACCCCATCAAAGTTCAACTAAAAGTTTTGAACCATTTTATTATGAGAAGATCATTGAGCACCTAAAAATAAATGGTTCCCACCTGTTCTATGGTTAAAAATGATCTAGAAAATGTTTTCATTTTCTTTTTCTAAGGGGCTGCAGTATGTTTGACAGACCCTGCAAACTTTTTGAGCGAGATTATCTCTGGACACTTATCCCAACCTCCCCAATGTTGGGCACTTACCTATCAATTAAGACCCTATTGTATGTATTTTATATGGTGGGAAATTGATAGCTATGATAAAAATAAGTAGTTTTGCTTTTTAGATGAAGTTATTATGTCAATTTAAATGGAAGTTATGATTATTCAAACGTCCTGAGTCAAAGACGATATTCTGCCTTGGTTCTGTCAGAGCGCACAGTTCAAGGGAAAAGATGACATCAAAAATTTG
The DNA here is from genome assembly GCA_949317995.1 of Acholoe squamosa. Lineage (NCBI taxonomy): Eukaryota > Metazoa > Annelida > Polychaeta > Phyllodocida > Polynoidae > Acholoe > Acholoe squamosa. The sequence goes on along the minus strand of OX439037.1, from coordinate 21,613,576 downwards.
CTTTTACATTGTTTGATTATGATAAAATGTATCATTATTTACATTCTTGAGGGTATATCTTGCTTATCTGAAAAGAAAATTGCCCAAAATAATCATTTTAGTGATCTAGTATACCTTGGATTCATCTTGCTTGATCACAAAATTAGATCCAAATTAAACTCTTAACTATGGCAGAATTCTGGGTCTGATTTGGTACCTTTGACCGGTCGTAATTCCACTTAAAATTGACATAGAGACTTCATTTAAAAAGCAAATCCACTTCTTTTCTCAAGATCCATCCATTGATCATTAGATAGGCTTAATGGGATAAAGTCTTGAAATAATAGGTAAGTGCCTAACTGAGTAGTAGTACGGCTGTACGGCAGGGTACCGGGGCCCATGGCCCTAGAGACAGTTGGCCCAGGGCTGATGGCCCCAGAAAATGAGACTGATGGCCGCACTTTTGGGACTGATGGCCCCACTTTCAAATTTGATGCCCTGTGTATAATCTGATGAAATAATTCACATATATAATATTCCCAACCCAGTGAGGGCCAGTTCCAGGTCCCAATACCTTGACGTGAGTAAGTTACGTGTGCCCAGTATGCCTCAATGAGTTAGTCTCAGCCATGTTGTCATTCTCAACCAGATCCATATACTTCAAGTATTACTTGGCAGTGCTGGCTGCTGCGTCCATTTTTATGCATCATGCCAGTGGCACCAGTCAAACGCAGACTAGGAACAAACTTGTGAATTTAAAGTTGCACTGGTATTGTATACTTTATCTCTCTTTTCTTTTCCAGATTGATAAACCATGACTTCAGAGGAAAAACCACCGCCTCCTCCCCCAATACCTCCACCGCCTATCACACCAGCTGCACTTATTCATCATCCTAAAGGCTAGTACATTTATCACTCCTCTCTATTCTTTATATTTCACCACAAGAATGTATTGGTGTAATGATATTTACCCGATGATATAGCTTTGATGGAATCAAATTTAAAAGAATCGTGAACTCTAGCTCCTTCTATTTTAATAGCTCATGACCAACGTTCAGATAGGCCGTTTTTCCCCTTTACTTTATCAGCAGGAAAATGTAGAATTTTACTTCAAGTCAGTGCAGGTGAACCCAGGCTCCATTTATAAATAATTTGTTATATTTACAGCATTCAACACACAGCGTGATACCTTTGAGCCGGTGCGGGTTCATTTCGCCATCAATGATGCTGCTATAGATGAAGTGAGAATGTTGGCAGCGGGTGGCACTAACCTCAACTTTGCCATTTACGGTAACACCTCACTCACCCTGGCACTCGTGAAGGAGCATTATGAAATAGCTCATGTACTCATTGATGCGGGCGCTGATGTAACTTTGTCGGAGCTGATGGCCTGGAAGCGACAACCTCTCCATCTGGTCGCTAAGGATGGACGACTGGACTTGGTCACCAAGGTAGTGTTTCAAACAGTTATGCAGCACTAAGATACAAAATACCATAAAACCCTGTATATAAACTCTGCATATTAAAGGTTTTTATGGCTTAAAGGACGTTGCCCAAATCAGGGTGCGCCATATATCAGATATCAGCTACTATGTCTATGAACAGATATGTTTTTCAAACACTGAGCGTTCATAGTGTATGTAGGGTTTTACGGTAATGACTATCTTCTTTGCAGGAGTTGAGCACATTTCGTACAATCAGACTGTACGGTAAATTCAGTAGCCACCATGAGAGTAGTATATTTAGGAGATGGGTAATATATCCAGACTAAGTTCAACCAGTAATACAAAGTCATGTATTCTTAAATCATGATGAATTATTGCTTTGTCCATGCTGTCATTTTCTATATTCAAGTACCCTAAGCCCTCACCTTTAAGTCGCATCTACAAATAAACCACAATTGCATGGTTCTAGAAAGTTACTGATTTAGTTCTGTTCTGTAGTGTCGATACAGAACTTATAAGCCGCACCCTAAGTTCAGGGTGGTGTTATAGGTCGCGCCTAGGGTCAGAAATGGTCTATAGACTGGGACTTATACACAGGAGAAGATTCGATCATTCATTTGGTCATCCATAGATGTGATCATTGCTGTATTGGCACACAACATATAAATACCTGTTTGGTTGTTTTAGGGCAAGCAGCTTTTAAATACCAGAATGAGGAAAGAAAGGACTGAGAGCCTGATCAAACATGAGAAAGTCTTTTGTGTTAAAACGAGGAATAAAACAAATCAATCAATTATTTGTAAGTTGACTTTTACAGTAGTCTTGTTGGAGATGCCCTTAGCATCTCCATTGTATTCACATGGGAGGTCGATTGCACACCAAATCGGACAGTCCAATAACCCTTGAGTCGACCTGTGCAATAGTAAATTACCTTATTTGATAATTTCTGTTTAGAAATTTAGCCAAATTACAACTGCTTTATATTGCTTATATGGACACATTATTCATCTTAATTTTGAAAGTGTATACAAAGCTTCGTTTTACTATTTTGTCATATTTTGTTGGTTCATTTTGTTCTTATAAGACTAGTCGTAACAGGGTGATACTACCCTCCGCCCAGGCACGCACCAATTCAACCCACCCTCCCTACTCAAACCTTGCCTATAGTTAAGTAATTATAGCCTGTACACAGTCTAGTCCGCATGCACTAATTCAACCCACCCTTCCCACTCAAACCACGCCTAGAATTAAGTAATTATAGTCGGTACACAGTCCAATACCTGCGCAAGCCCTGTTTGCACTGAATGGATATCTTTCCATTTCTCCATTCTCTTGTGTTTGATTGAAAATGTTGACGTCATTCTGTGTTTTAATTTGTGTTTTAATCTGTGTTTTTATGGTACATGTATTGAGTTTAAGGCTATAACAGGTTAGTGTTAGTACTAAGGTATGATAGTAATTACTCACTATTTGTCAGTGGTTAATCAATATATGTTAGTAATTACTCACTATTTGTCAGATATAAGTCAATATATGTCAGTAATTACTTACTATTTGTCAGCACTCAGTCAATATATGCCAGTTCTTAGTCATTATATAACAACACTTAGTCCACATATGTCAGTAATTACTCACAATTTGTCAGATATTATTCAATATATGTCAGTAATTACTCACCATTTATCAGCAATTAGTCAATATGTTAGTAATTATTCACCATTTGTTAGCAATTAGTCGAAATATGTCAGTATTTACTCACAATTTGTCAGCAGTTAGTCAATATACGTCAGTACTTAGTCACTCTATATCAGCAATTATCAATACATGTCAGTATTTACTCACAATCTGTTAGCAAATAGTCAATATATAACAGAGAAATAGCCATTGATTCAATTGTGCATCCTGCCTTGACTGGTATTTGTCAAGATATGTCAGTACCTATGGACTATTTGTCAGCAATTAGTTAATATATGTTAGTAATTATTCACTATTTGTCAGCAATTAGTCAATACATGATAGTAGTTACTTACATTTTATCAGCATTTAGTCAATATATGTTATTAATTGCTCACTATTGACTAATTGCTGACAAATTGTGAGTAATTACTGACATATATGGACTAAGTGTCAGTAATTACTCACTATTTATCAGCAATTAGTCAATACATGTCAGTATTTACTCAGAATTCACAAGCAATTATTCAATATATATTAGTAATTACTCACTATTTGTCAGCAATTAGTCAATATATATCAGTATTTACTCACAATTTGTCAGCAATTAGTCAATATATGTCAGTATTTACTCACACTTTGTCAGCAATTAGGCAATATACGTCAGTACTTAGTCACTCTATATCAGCAATTATCAATACATGTCATTATTTACTCACAATCTGTCAGCCAATAGTCAATGTATAACAGAGAAATAGCCATTGATTCAATTGTGCATCCTGCCTTGACTGGTATTTGTCAAGATATGTCAGTATCTATGGACTATTTGTCAGCAATTAGTTAATATATGTTAGTAATTATTCACTATTTGTCAGCAATTAGTCAATACATGGTAGTAGTTACTTACATTTTATCAGCATTTAGTCAATATATGTTAGTAATTGCTCACTATTTATGAGCAATTAGTCTATATGTTAGTAATTGCTCACTATTTATTAGGAATTAGTCTATATGTTAGTAATTGCTCACTATTTATTAGCAATTAGTCTATATGTTAGTAATTGCTCACTATTTGTCAGCAATCATTCAATATATATTAGTAATTACTCACAATTTGTCAGCAATTAGTCAATATATATCAGTATTTACTCACACTTTGTCAGCAATTAGTCAATATATGTCAGTACTTAGTCACCAATTCAACTTGCGTTGAACTTACATTGTCAATTGACATTTGATATTTGACATTGAGGCATCTCCTTAGGACTGAGTCCTTCACCTGTGACATTTTATACTGTATAATCAGCATATTATATCCATATTGTTCCAGGTTGTATCACGCGGGGCAGTCATTGATGCACAAGACTCGTCTGGCATGACATCTCTGATGTGGGCTGCACTGGGCGGACATGCTGAAGTTGTCTCATTTTTGATAAGTTCCAGTGCTAATACAAATGTAGTCGACAAAGTTGGGCGGTCAGCCCTCTTCAGAGCTGTCGAAGGTTCGCATGTTGTCATCGTTTGCAAACTGATAGAAGCCGGTGCATGGATAGACCAGGAGGACATGTATGGATGGACTCCACTCTTCCATGCCGTGGTCTGCAATGACTTTGACATGGTGAATGAGCTACTCATCCTTGGGGCCTCAGTCAGTCACCGCAACCGATTAGGTCAAACCGTGCTCCATCTACTCTCAAACCGACTCGCCAACGACAACCTGCTCACACTGTGCCGAACAGACACTAATTTCTACATCCGTGACCGGCAGGTTTCCTGTGGTGCATCCAAGCATGCGATTAATAACCCAGGCTATGAGTTACCCTTAGCTGAGCTGCTCCTGGACCATGGCGCTAATGTTGATGTCACCGATCATGGTCAGGTGACTCCACTCCTGGTAGCCGCCCTGGAGGGTAATGCTGACTTGGTGCATCTGTTGGTGCGAGCGGGCGCGGACGTTTTCCGGGAGGACTGGGTAGGAGTAGAGGCATGGCCGGCTAAACTCGCGCCCTGCGTGGAGACGTGTCATTGGCTGAGAGCGCAGTGGGAGGCTGGTATTAAACCCCTCCAGGACTTGTGTAAACTGGTCATTAGAAGGACGCTAGGGAGGCATATCAATGACAAAGTCAAACTTCTGCCACTCCCTGTCAAAATGTTTGACTATTTGAGTTTATGAAAATCTGGCAATTAGGAACCCCCTCTCCATTAGGAGAGGGGGTTCATGATATTCGTTATTTTACCATAAACATTGGGGTTTGAGTAAAACCAAACTGGAGTGTTTGGAATGATGGTGCTGCAACTTGTTCTTGTTTTAATGTATTTATCGTTTGTATTTACATGTACTTAGAAATTGTTAATGATATATTTATCGGGTTGCTTCGATTGATCTTAGAGGATATTGAATTCTCATGCAGTTGCCATATATATTATAGCATGTTGGTATTATCAAACGGAAAAGCATCTTCCTAAAAGTTGATGACGTTTTCAATAATAAGAAAAAAAATCAATCATTCTGGTACATGTAAAATATATTCATGATTATTCCACGATTTCTGGCTTACTGGGTGCTTTTTGGTGGCTATTCCCATCCACATATCTGTCAATATTGCACACCCTATAGGCTGTAACATCAATTTTGTAAGGCGTGTGGTTATCCATGGATAACCTGTGCCCGGTGTGGGTTATCCATGGATAACCGCACACCTCTCATGTCCTTCCATGTCATATGTTACATGTTAAAACCCACAACATTTTCAAGGCCAGGATAGGGCTCGAACCTACAGTCTCAGATCCCTAGTCCAACTCCCTATGCATTGCGCCACAGGGACTGACGAGAAATGCTTGGTTCGAACCATGTCTCGATATGATACAAAGCCGTGTGCGCTGTAGCTGTCCGCTGCCGGGCAACAAGGTGTATTATACACAAACATACAAACATAACCGCGAAATGCGTTCAAAGGAGGAGACGCGGTGGCCTAGCGGTTAGCGCGTTGCGCTCAGCCGTTAGAGGTACGTGGATCGAGCCCCGGTTCGGGCGCATCTTTTTTTCGCCGTGTGCACTGTCCACTGCCGGGCAACGAGGTGTATTATACACAAACATAAGAGCGAGACGCAGCTTTTTTCGCCGTGTGCGCTGTAGCTGTCCGCTGCCAGGCGAGGAGGTGTATTATACACAAACATAACAGCGAGACACAGCTTTTTTCGCCGTGTGCGCTGTCGCTGTCCGCTGCCGGGCGAGGAGGTGTATTATACACAAACATATCAGCGAGACGCATCTTTTTTCGCCGTGTGCGCTGTAGCTGTCCGCTGCCGGGCGACGAGGTGTGTGTACCGATCGTGTACAAACACTATTTTTCGCCTTGTGCCGCTGCCAAGCCTAGCCGAGACGGGGGCTGTCCCTGTCCGCTGCCGGGCGATGAGGTGTATGTACCTGTGTACACACACACTATGGCTGGCTTCGAGTCCCGGGGAGGGGGAATAATTTTTGTTTTCAACTTGAATTTATTGGTATTCTATTGATTATTTATTGGTTTCGTGGAATAAAATAAGTAGTCAATGGATAAGTCATGACTTGTGTGTTAGCAAAGGCTAATAACACTCGGCCTACGGCCTCGTGTCATTATCCTTCACTAACACACACTCGTCATGACTTATCCATTGATTACTTGTTCATGATACATCTAAATAGCTTTTCTCTTTATGACGATGTAAACCTATGATATATCGCTGCCTTAGTGCTATTCCCGCTTAGCGGATTCCTTAGTGGACTGACCCCTGCTGAAGCTGATACCTTGTGAGGTAAGGGCTGATAACAGAGATCTGATGGGTACCAGGTTTTACGTAATACACCCTGAAAAGTCGGCACTGAATGAAAGGAATTTTCTCATTGGTCAATATTATATTCCACTAGGTTCCTATACGGTTGCAACTGCATCTGGATTTTATCTCGTTGATCCAGATGTAGTTACAACCTTATTGCACTGGACAGATGAGCAAGGGGTTCAAAAAGTGTTCTGTTTCATTTACTCATAGACTACAAGTCCAACCATACCTAACCCTTTTGCAAATAGGTATCGGAATCACACTCATTTCATTCACGTTATTTTTTCTTTGAATGCGTTAAGAAAAGACGGGTACTTAAAAAAAAGAGGTAGGGGATTGGGTCCTACCCTCGCCCATCGGTTTTATAGTTATGCTGCTCAAAAGGTTTTAAAAAAAGGTTTCCGCTCCTTCAGAGTTTAGATCCTCACCCCCCCTGCACAGTCTCCTTCCCCTGTTATTAAAGTAATGGCCACTCCCTCACAACAATGTGATAAACCCATTTACTTTTGCATTATACATTCAGTGCAATACATTTTGTGATAATGTTTACAGATATCTCGTATTGGAAAATGTGGAGAAGGGACAATAAAAAAGAATCATAGGATCAACATTGTCATCCGAAGTGTTTATACAGGACACCGCTATGTTTTAGATACAAATAAAATTTATGCTTTTTCACCCATTTGTTAGAGTGCTCGTGTGTTTAGCTGTAAGGATTTGATACATATATTATCAAAGATGGAACAGAGAGTAGAATTAGTAGACACTAACGGTAATTGGCAGTATTCCTCTTATCATCAGCTGTTCTCTCTACACACCTCACTTCCCTGTTAAATATATACCTGAAATTGCCACATTCACCATAAGTATGCCTTGATATGGTGGTTTTAATAGATATAGATACCCAATCAGCAGATCCACAGAGATTCAAATGGGCCTTTCTGAGTCTAAAATCTGTGTATATACATAAATCATCATGGTAGGTCAAAAAAATGATCAACAAGGATCAACCACTATAGCAACACGTTTATTTATTTATCACTGACCGACCATATTGTGACTCAAGGAGCCAAGGCCCCGGACATGGAATTATATAGGCTACTCGTGGGTTCCACGTACCTTAAGTATAACCAGTTAAGGGCCACACAGTGTAGTAATCGGACATATGTAAGCCTTAGCACAAGTTCATTTAGCCATAGGCTGGATTCATGCATGACGCTGACCCCTCCAATGTTTTAGTCAGTCAGGGGGCTTGTCAGTTTGTAGTAGATTCAGTATACCTATTGTATAGTCAGTGCCCTGAACACCTGCCATAGGTTCATTAATTAATATGTGCATGAATGGGAAGCGTTGTTAGAAAAATTTTCACAAAGGTAGACCCTTGTTAGAGGGACTTCTCCCCCCCCCCCCCAAACAAAAAATAGGACCTAAGCAAATAGCAAATCATATGATCCCCCCCCCCAAATGTAGCCCTGACTACCTGTAGGATCGGCACTTCATTTGCGTAAAAACGTCCCTTTTGTGTTAAATAAACGTTTTGTATGTAAAAAAAACTGTTTTCAAAGAACAAACAAACTTTTTTAATGTTTTTTTTTTTCAATATCTTTTAAACGTTTCTAATAACGTTTTGGAGTTACGTTTTTACATTAAAATTACATTTATAATCTAAAATAAAAACGTGTTTATAAGGCATTAAAACACTGTTTTTATGTAGGCCTACTGGTTTTAACGTTTAAAGCAAACATCTGGAGAACAATTAAGGGACATATTAAGCAGAACGTTTTAACCCTATAATTTAAACCTTTTTTTTCTGCCAAGTGGGTAACTCTTAAATCGTCAGGAAACACACTATATGTCACTCATACTCATAGTGACTTACATTTTTACCTGTAGAGCTGTATATATATATATATATATATATATATATATATATATATATATATATATATATATATATACATATATATATATATATATATATATATAGAGAGAGAGAGAGAGAGAGAGAGAGAGAGAGAGAGAGAGAGAGAGAGAGAGAGAGAGAGAGAGAGAGAGACCATTAAGAAAGAATTACTTAGTATGGCAGCATGCCTCTCCATAGAATAGACAAATCATCAGTAATTTTTTTTCAGATCGTCAGTGATATGGAAATATCAGCTCTAAGAGCCTAATATGGCCACTATGTTGTCGTCAGGGGTATTGAAATAAGCCCCTCGGTTACATTCACATAATTTATATCAACGACCACAAAGCATTATTCATTAATTCATTCATTCACTTTACAGAACCCAAATGGTTAAGGGGCCATTTGTGGACATCTGATGATGACGTCACACACAGAGCAGTGAGATGAGTAGTCACCTTAGGCCTATATCCTGCTGATATCAGGCTTGGTGGGGGTGGGGTGGGGGGCATGCAGTTCACGGGTTTATACCGTTAGGCCTTAGGGACTGATCATGAGGTGAGCAGTCCTCAGTTGATGTCACACAGAGACAAAGAGTGGACAACTTCTGTAACTTCTTGTACAGAGAAAATGGATTTTAGGAACTTAGGAACAGTTGCCCTCCTGCTGCTCGCAGGTAAGAAATTGATCCTCCTTTTTCTATAATACTTTGATGAATTATATATTGACCTACCTCTTTTTTGTTTGCAATTTCCTGTAGATTCTGTCCTCTGTTGCACCTTTCTTTCTCCTTTTCCTTCCTTCCTTCCTCCCTTTCCTCTTTCTTTCATTCTTTCTCTTCTTACTTTCTTTCTTTCTTCCGTTCTTCTTTCTTTCGGGTTTATTGATTCAAGAGAGCTAGTTTTTTGGTGTTTTTTTTTGCTTCAGCGTTAGCCTACTTTGTCCGAGGGGAATGATGCCAATTACTACTTCCAATTGCGGGGGTCTCGATGGGGGGTCCCCATGTCACTTGTCGATTTTAAGAAAAGCCCATGTCACATGTCACTAAATTTGTAATTTCCCCTGTCCTTGTCACTTAGCTCCATGTCACATGTCGATTTTAAGAAAGGACCATGTCCCATGTCATTATCTTTTTTTCTCCCCTGTCCTTGTCACTAGAGCTCTATGTCCCTGGTCGATTTTAAGAAAAGGCCATGTCACACTGTCGATTTTAGGGGTCTAGACCCCCAATTGCAAGAAATGGAAAATGAAATGATATCCCACCCCAGTGTGCTGTTCAAAAAGAAAGGGGGAAAAAACGAAATATAGAACAATTTTGTTCTATGTAGATTCCATAGTTTATAAAATCTCAAATAGGGGGCCTAAATAAAGTGAACTCATAAATGCATCAAATGCGGTTCTCCCAGTGCACCAATGCACAATAAGCATAGGATTAACCAAATTTATCATAATGGCTACAAATACAATGTTTTTTTCTTTTGAAGGGAAATGAGGGCTTAGATTGTGGGCACTGTTGGTTTTGAACTCATACCAATTGCTTGTCTATGATTAAGGCATATAGCTGGTACAAAACCACAGTGCTAGGCTTATAAATATGGTCGTATCATAGGTTCATATGATCACCACCCATGTTGGTAAAACTGTAGCTGTTAAGCGTAGGCATCTGTTAGACATATCCAGCCTTCAGTGTCAGCAGTCAGCATGGCCGAGTGGTCTAAGGCGCCAGACTCAAGGTTCATCCCTTGCCTGTACACTGACAGGTCCGCGAGCGTTCTGGTCCACGTATGTGGGCGTGGGTTCGAACCCCACTGCTGACAGATCTTTTTCTCGGCGGATCGTTACGGCGCACCAAGCCCCACAGCGGGCCCCATAGTCATATTGTCTGCAGTATGCTGTGCAGTAGCGAGCGCAAAAGGGTCACTTCCACAGTGAATGAGTGGTATAAGAGTGGTATGGTATGGAGGGGGTCTAGATGGGGGGTCCTCATGTCCCTTGTCAATTTTAAGAAAAGCCCATGTCAAATGTCACTAACTTTGTATTTTCCTCTGTCCTTGTCACTAAGTTCCATGTCACATGTTGATTGTAAGGCAAAAAAAAGAAGTTTGGTTTCCGGTCACCCGACCGAACAGGGCCGACCTCAGATTTTTTGAGGAAAATTTTCATATTATTTTCATAGTTTTTTCATATCAATTTCATAATTTTTCATATTTTTTTTCATATTTCTAATATTTTGAAATGTGCTTGGGTTCAGACATGGAGTTTGAGCCTTTCAGCCCAAGATCCAACGTTTTGGCTGGTGCTAGAGATGAAATCGATCATCTGTGGGTCAATTATCAATGATAAACAATTCAATATATGGGCCAAAGTATGCTTCAGTAAAAAAAAAAAAAAAAAAAAAATCCGACCTACCTACCTCAACTTTTTGGACCATGTTACCAGGAAAAAATGGCCTACAGGAAAGAGCTTTGAAATGAGATGTAAGCATGTAATCCACAGTGGCAGATCCAGGACTCTCTAGAGGCAGGCAAGACCTGGGGAAAGTGGTGAGGTCCTACATTGGCCCGCGCACCGCAAGCGAACCTGTCACACTAGGGGGGGTTTGGGGCATGGCACCAAGAAAATTTTGTAGGTCTAGACTTGAAATGGTGAATTTTGATCCATTCTAATTGGAAATATCAAGTTGAAGGTCTGTACAACCTAAAAGTAAAAAAAACATTTTTGTGTTAAGGATTCTTGAGGGATGGGTGGATGTCCACAAACGATATGCCTTGAATATCTCTACCAAAAAGAAATGCATTCTGGTGCATTATTGTAGACCATAAAAAATGGATTATTTGTATCAAGCTTCTGATGTATAAATGTTTTGTGGGGTTTGGGGCTTGGTCCCTCCAAGAAAAGCTTGAAATTTTAGACTTGAAATGGTGCACCCTGAGGCATTCTGGCACATTGTAATCCACTGTATCCAGGTCAATGGAACCATTCTTAAAGGGGGGTTAGCACGGCTAAGACATACCTGCCTTCGAAAGTCACATGACCACCCCTTGACCAATCAGGAAGTCGCGACTTTTGGCAGGTACCCATGTTGAAAATCGTCGTGCTAGCCCTCCTTTAAGTTCGGGGGAGGGCAAAGTCTAAGATCAGAATCGGCAAGTGCACCCCAAACCATAAAGCAGGGATGAGGATGGGGAGGGGCATGGTACTAGCACATCACCTAAAGAGTCCTAGCACGGGGGAAAATGAAGTCCTTAAAGAATTTTTTTGGTGTACCTGCATTATTTATTTGCACCAGTAGTACAGTGGGGTCTATAGATGTAGTGATGGAAGTAGGGGATCTGGAACAGGGAAAGCCTTGAAAACTGCCCGGACAAAGTTTGAAAATCTCATTGTTAAATCATGCATTCTGGTGACTTCTGGGAGTTGTTTCATAAGGGGCCATCCACAAATAATGTCATGCTTGATGGGGGGAGATGGGGGGGTCAGGCCAGGCATGACAGAATTAAATTTCCATATACCTTCAGCATTGCAAAATTGGCAAAAAGCATGACGAGGGGGGAGGGGGGGGGTCAAAAATGGTCAAATTTTGCATGACATCATTTATGGATGGCCCCTAACTTGAGTTCTAGTGGGAATATTTGAAAAATTCTTTCACTGTTCTAAAGCCCAGAATCTGGAGATTATTGCCGCCAATTTCAATGCCATTGTCACCATTTTTTTACTACATGGTGATGGCTGCCCAGCTCTGGCTATCACTGATAACAGCTATCAGATGGGTACCCCCCCCCCCCCCCGAGAGGACCACATGGGATTATTTCATTGGCTGATGATTAAACCAGCTAAGTCTGTATACTGATGAGACTTGGGGAGATGGGATGGCATTCAAATATCTGAGAATTTTTTTTAAAAATTTCACTGTCATAAGATGCATTCTGGTGACATCTGGGAATAATTTCATAACTTTGCTTCTAGTAGGACTATTTGAAAAATTCTTGCAGTTTTGGGAAGCCGAGAATGTGGAGAATGCATGAGAATTGCTTAAGGCATGCGTGAGAGCGAAAGGTCAAAATGTGTGAGTGTCGCGCCAATTGAGTGAGAGTTGGCAACCCTGCTAATATGCCCATATTAAGGAAACACTGCTATAATTCAAAGGTTTTTTCATTATCTGATCAGAATCTTTGGTTAGGCCTACATTGAAGAAGTTGGGATTTCCCCGGGGATTTCCCCTGCAGAAATAATGCTTTTTACAATTATGACCATGTAAGCCTATAATTTTTCATAATTTCATATTCTAGAATTTTGCAGACATGGCCATATTATATAGAAATATATCTAGCAGAGTTTTTTGTACTATGGTTTTCTCATGGGGGCTCCTGTCCTAGCATATGTACCGGTACCGTAAGCGGGGCTACTTTGCATTCCCGGGGCTACTTTGCCTTTGGGCAAAAAAAGTGTTGTTTAGACATTGTGGAGACAGTAGAGCATGTTTCTGGTTTATCAAATCTATTAATATCAAAGATAAATTCAATTTGGCTTCATTAAACCATTTTTTGTTTTTCCATGTCAAACCATGCACCCCTAGGTGGGGTAATTTTGAAACACAATTTTTTTCCATAATTTTTTCATAGTGTTGAATTGCGTTGCTATAGAACTTGGTATTTAAGTGTCACCACATGTACCCCCATCTGAAACATTAGCAACACACTGACATACCTCATACCATACTTAATGGTGTAAATCAACTCTCCCAATTAACTGAGAAAATTAACATTCAGTGAACCTTAGTCATTGTCCGTGCGAAAATGGGGCTACTTTGGCTCTAAAAGTCTATGGAAAAAGGCACTACTTTGGCTGAAATTCTCTCTTGCATTTGTGAGCCAGCAATCAGAAATGGGGGTTCCAGCGGGATTTAGTAGCTGTTTTAGCCACCAGAGGGCACCACTGTGGGCTATAATAGGAAAAATATGCCTGAAACTGCTATAGGCTAATTTTTTGTGGAGAATTCAACGATTTTTGATAAAACATTCTATTTTGGGGGGAAAGGTTTCATATTTGGCATTAAAAAGAATGTTTTTGGGCCAAAATAGGCATTTTTGTTGATTTCTGTTGCCATGGAAACATGATATTCATTCTAAATAAGAAAATCAATGATCCTATTTGAAGGAACATTTCACCAGGTCCACTATGGTGAAAACAGAATGAAAATATCACTTCTTAATCAAAAGTTATGGACAAAAGAATGAGAATTTAGCTAATTAGCATAAATTATGCTAATTATAGTTGTATCTCATGACCATGGAGACGTAGGGCTTATTGACATTCACATAATGGACATACCTACTCATATTTAGCAAGCTAATCCTCCAAAACTAAAAGGAGTATCTTCTCATGCAATATATCACTGTAAAGCTAGTGATCTGAATTTTAAAGTTGACTTTTAGCACGGAGCACCCTTTCTCCTTGCCTCTACACATTTGTGCCAATTTAATGAATAATGTGCACAATTGATTCATAATAAAGCCAGAGGAGTCAAGTTCTGCATAAAATATATATTAAAGTGTGTATAAATCAAATAAAAGGATGTATTTTGGCCCTTCTAGTCGAAGGTTATGTTACCATATACATTAATAAGTCAAAGTGTAAAAGACAGCCAAACTGCATGTACCAATTATGGCTAAAATTAATGCCAAAAAAGTCTCAAACCCATAGTGCTAGTTGCCATGGCAACACACATACAGGTAGGTCTTTTACATAGACATTATAGGAAAGAATTAGATTTTGGTAAAAATAACCTTACATACAGTAATCATTAAAAAAAAGTCTTGAATGAGTCAAAGTAGCCCCGCTTTACGGTACTAAAGTGACAACTCTGTGCACAACTGTAAAGCCCGGGTGTAGAGCATGTAGAATTTTCACACGGACCCAAATTCACGACATTGGTAAGGTAATATGGCCATCTATCAGTAAATTCCCATAGGTGCTAATAGAGGCTAATATGGCCATATTGAAAGTCCATAGTGAATACATAGAGTTAATATGGCCATGTGGCCTATTACTTTCCTAGAGATAGACATGTGGCCATAGTTCTTGCTGGAAGGATTAAATTTTACACCTGTGCTATCAGAATAGCATTCCGTCTATTGTGTCCTAAAAGTGATGTGGAATCATATGCAACTTATTTTGTGCACCTAGCTTGAATGATGGCAATTATACGGGACAGAGCCTTTGCTAGTACCAAACAAATTAGCTAGGTGGCTTATGTAGTCGGGGGCTAGATCAGCAGCTGGCCTCTTTGTACAGTTTACTTTGGTGTGCCCTTACTGATAGTCTATATGAAGCTATATTCTAAAAGTCTACACCATTAGATAGCAAATACTTTAAACTTAAACAATATAAGCTTTACATAGACTGAGTACTTCAAATACAAGAGAAATTAAACTTTAAAAGTTTTCTTAGAGGGCCCATATAATCCAGGCTGAGTAAAACCAAGCCATTGTCTCCCTATCAGGCTAATCCCCTCCATTCACACCTAAAACAATGAACAGGTACTTAAGGTAATTAAGGTAGAGGCAGGGGCAGCTTATCAGTCTTATCAATTCCCATTGTTTTCTGTTGGTGGAGGGGAAGATAAGAGATTAACCCATAATCTTCTGCCAGATCCAAGATGGGCGTCGGGGGCCAGTTACATAACTGATGTCAAGATGGCCACCTCCATACAGGAATGGCTCTGTTCCCTATACAACAATTCAAAGTCACCAAAAAATCATAAGAAATGGATATCAAATCTTTAACCCTTTGAGGGCAGAGCAAAAATAGTTGCCCTGGCCATGAGGACGGCCTCTTAAAAAGCTTTAGTTCCTAGAGGACGAGCCTATTTTCAATTCCTATACAAATCCTATATAATGGGCATCGACTATAGTCGATGCTAGGCCTACCATGGTGTCGACTATAGTCGACGCTAGGCCTACCATGGTGTCGACTATAGTCGATGCTAGCCCTCATTGGGTTAAACCC
The DNA here is from genome assembly GCA_949317995.1 of Acholoe squamosa. Taxonomy (NCBI): domain Eukaryota; kingdom Metazoa; phylum Annelida; class Polychaeta; order Phyllodocida; family Polynoidae; genus Acholoe; species Acholoe squamosa. The sequence continues at coordinate 21,597,748 of OX439037.1, read as the reverse complement.
CTATTATAGGTTATACCATGGTTATCACGTTCTTGAATGATTTTACGATGCCTGGAGCGGATAATGGCGTTCGAATAGTACACACTAAGTGAACGGATGTTGACACTTGAGACGAGACGACGTGACAGCAAGTTGACAGTGAACAATTTAATTTGATAATAAAAAAACTATAGCATTAGAAGCTTAATGTGAATAGAGGATGAATCTAGATATTATAATCTATCACCTACCTTTAATTCGCCATGATTTGACATGTATATTTAGAAGGATTGAAGATATAAAAATCGAATTGAGCGAAATTTCTCCGTCATGTTGACTGTGTAGCGCACGGATTATTTACCGCAGCGAGACACAAGTTGTCATATGCTCTAAGGGTATTCTGGCTGTCGCGCGCAGTCCGGGCGCGCAGTCCTTACCAGCGGTTCTACTATGAAAATGCCTGTAGGACACACGCCGAGGTAACACTTTGTGTCCAGGCAGCCTTGTCGTCTCGCCGAGAAACCAATATGGCGGAGGACGGATTACGTCGACTCGCAACAAATAACATTGATTTTCATGGCTTTATAAGGTAAAATAATTAATTTAATGGTTGAAACCATGGTATAAACGTCATATATAAAGAATAGAGGTGCACACGCTGATTCTAGGGCTAGATAAGAAGACACTCGGCCTACAGCCTCATGCTTCCTAGAATCACCTAGTGCACCTCTATTCGTTATATATGTCCTTACTATATCATGGTAAACTATTATGGCAGGGCACCAATGTAGATGTTCCCAAAGACCTTTGTGTGATACTAGATGACTTGAGATGAAGAGAAACCACAAAGACCCCATATTACCTCTGCGGATAAAACCCATCTACGATGATTCGAATAATTCAAAATGAACAGAAATCTTTAGAAACATGTTTTATCCTTGATCTGAGATGAAAAAAATATAGGTTTGACCAATCCAGGTATTTTTTCTATTGGCCTGCATGCATAACTGCATGGTCACTATTTTTTCAAAGCCACGCAACAGTGCCTAACTATAAGGCCAGTGTGTCACAATTTATATTCAATGAATAAGTACAGTTTAGTGATTTCTTTGATGCCTAATAGCAAAGCTGTCAATAATTTCCACCCACTAATATAGGCCTAGACCAATCATGGGCCACCATCTCTGAATTATACATTCAAAATGTGACATGAAAAACACCTCATTTTCAAACTTCTCGTGTTCCCCATTGAATCCTATGTTTAAGCCAATTCTGGATAAACCCAATTCCTTATTGAACTCTATGTTAAAGACCTCAAAGTTGCCCGAAAGTGACTGGAAATGAAAGTTTCCTCCCACTCACACGCTATGTTTTGACAGTCTGGTGCACCTCCACATCAACAAACCACTGAACTTTGAAAATAGGCATGAAGATTCCTGCGGCAATTCCCACTCTCGTTCCTATATATAGGGGGGCCTAGAGCTACCAGGTTGACCTGAAACCATCTGAAATTAAGGGAAAAGTCATTTATTACCAGGTGGGGGGGGGGCATTTGGAAATTTAAGTGACACATTTTACATTCTCCTTGCCTCTACACATTTGTGCCAATTTAATGAATAATGTGCACAATTGATTCATAATAAAGCCAGAGGAGTCAAGTTCTGCATAAAATATATATTAAAGTGTGTATAAATCAAATAAAAGGATGTATTTTGGCCCTTCTAGTCGAAGGTTATGTTACCATATACATTAATAAGTCAAAGTGTAAAAGACAGCCAAACTGCATGTACCAATTATGGCTAAAATTAATGCCAAAAAAGTCTCAAACCCATAGTGCTAGTTGCCATGGCAACACACATACAGGTAGGTCTTTTACATAGACATTATAGGAAAGAATTAGATTTTGGTAAAAATAACCTTACATACAGTAATCATTAAAAAAAAGTCTTGAATGAGTCAAAGTAGCCCCGCTTTACGGTACTAAAGTGACAACTCTGTGCACAACTGTAAAGCCCGGGTGTAGAGCATGTAGAATTTTCACACGGACCCAAATTCACGACATTGGTAAGGTAATATGGCCATCTATCAGTAAATTCCCATAGGTGCTAATAGAGGCTAATATGGCCATATTGAAAGTCCATAGTGAATACATAGAGTTAATATGGCCATGTGGCCTATTACTTTCCTAGAGATAGACATGTGGCCATAGTTCTTGCTGGAAGGATTAAATTTTACACCTGTGCTATCAGAATAGCATTCCGTCTATTGTGTCCTAAAAGTGATGTGGAATCATATGCAACTTATTTTGTGCACCTAGCTTGAATGATGGCAATTATACGGGACAGAGCCTTTGCTAGTACCAAACAAATTAGCTAGGTGGCTTATGTAGTCGGGGGCTAGATCAGCAGCTGGCCTCTTTGTACAGTTTACTTTGGTGTGCCCTTACTGATAGTCTATATGAAGCTATATTCTAAAAGTCTACACCATTAGATAGCAAATACTTTAAACTTAAACAATATAAGCTTTACATAGACTGAGTACTTCAAATACAAGAGAAATTAAACTTTAAAAGTTTTCTTAGAGGGCCCATATAATCCAGGCTGAGTAAAACCAAGCCATTGTCTCCCTATCAGGCTAATCCCCTCCATTCACACCTAAAACAATGAACAGGTACTTAAGGTAATTAAGGTAGAGGCAGGGGCAGCTTATCAGTCTTATCAATTCCCATTGTTTTCTGTTGGTGGAGGGGAAGATAAGAGATTAACCCATAATCTTCTGCCAGATCCAAGATGGGCGTCGGGGGCCAGTTACATAACTGATGTCAAGATGGCCACCTCCATACAGGAATGGCTCTGTTCCCTATACAACAATTCAAAGTCACCAAAAAATCATAAGAAATGGATATCAAATCTTTAAACCCCTATTATAGGTTATACCATGGTTATCATGTTCTTGAATGATTTTACGATGCCTGGAGCGGATAATGGCGTTCGAATAGTACACACTAAGTGAACGGATGTTGACACTTGAGACGAGACGACGTGACAGCAAGTTGACAGTGAACAATTTAATTTGATAATAAAAAAACTATAGCATTAGAAGCTTAATGTGAATAGAGGATGAATCTAGATATTATAATCTATCACCTACCTTTAATTCGCCATGATTTGACATGTATATTTAGAAGGATTGAAGATATAAAAATCGAATTGAGCGAAATTTCTCCGTCATGTTGACTGTGTAGCGCACGGATTATTTACCGCAGCGAGACACAAGTTGTCATATGCTCTAAGGGTATTCTGGCTGTCGCGCGCAGTCCGGGCGCGCAGTCCTTACCAGCGGTTCTACTATGAAAATGCCTGTAGGACACACGCCGAGGTAACACTTTGTGTCCAGGCAGCCTTGTCGTCTCGCCGAGAAACCAATATGGCGGAGGACGGATTACGTCGACTCGCAACAAATAACATTGATTTTCATGGCTTTATAAGGTAAAATAATTAATTTAATGGTTGAAACCATGGTATAAACGTCATATATAAAGAATAGAGGTGCACACGCTGATTCTAGGGCTAGATAAGAAGACACTCGGCCTACAGCCTCATGCTTCCTAGAATCACCTAGTGCACCTCTATTCGTTATATATGTCCTTACTATATCATGGTAAACTATTATGGCAGGGCACCAATGTAGATGTTCCCAAAGACCTTTGTGTGATACTAGATGACTTGAGATGAAGAGAAACCACAAAGACCCCATATTACCTCTGCGGATAAAACCCATCTACGATGATTCGAATAATTCAAAATGAACAGAAATCTTTAGAAACATGTTTTATCCTTGATCTGAGATGAAAAAAATATAGGTTTGACCAATCCAGGTATTTTTTCTATTGGCCTGCATGCATAACTGCATGGTCACTATTTTTTCAAAGCCACGCAACAGTGCCTAACTATAAGGCCAGTGTGTCACAATTTATATTCAATGAATAAGTACAGTTTAGTGATTTCTTTGATGCCTAATAGCAAAGCTGTCAATAATTTCCACCCACTAATATAGGCCTAGACCAATCATGGGCCACCATCTCTGAATTATACATTCAAAATGTGACATGAAAAACACCTCATTTTCAAACTTCTCGTGTTCCCCATTGAATCCTATGTTTAAGCCAATTCTGGATAAACCCAATTCCTTATTGAACTCTATGTTAAAGACCTCAAAGTTGCCCGAAAGTGACTGGAAATGAAAGTTTCCTCCCACTCACACGCTATGTTTTGACAGTCTGGTGCACCTCCACATCAACAAACCACTGAACTTTGAAAATAGGCATGAAGATTCCTGCGGCAATTCCCACTCTCGTTCCTATATATAGGGGGGCCTAGAGCTACCAGGTTGACCTGAAACCATCTGAAATTAAGGGAAAAGTCATTTATTACCAGGTGGGGGGGGGGGGCATTTGGAAAAAAGAGCCCCTTGGTGGGGGGGGGGCAGAACCCAATAAACCTTCACAATTGGAGGGGTCAAAACTAAACATGGGCAATTCAAATACCCATCGTGACACGTCATTCCAGACGTGTATCCAATTTTTGGGGGGTTCATTTTGCAAAACTAGTTCTTAGTGGGGGGGGGGGGTCACACAATTTTTTGTCATAGTGGTGGGGGGTCGGAAAAAAATCTGCCGATCTGCCAAAGTCCATCTAGCCCCCCTCCCCAGCTGGCCATGGGCGTGGAAAGCAGGGGGGGCAGGGGGGACATGTTCCCCACCCCCCACCCCACTTTTGGCCAACTCATCAAAAGGTCAAAACTAAAAGGTCAAGCAAAGGGAGGCTAAAAGTTGGAGAAAACCCCCCTGGTCCCACCCACTCTGAAACTGCTTCCCACGCTCCTGCAGTGAGCCTGGTAATAAATGACTCGTCCCTAAGACGCTTTAGGTTGAGAACTCCATTCCCTGTTAATTCCTATTATGAGGGTTGGGGGTCTGGTACATGAATGGACAGGGGTAGGGAACGGGGTATATGGATTGACACAATTGGAGGTACATGGACACATGTTGATGTTCATGGAAACATGTGGAGGTACATGGATGCATGTGGAGTCATGTTGATAACCGACCTTGAGCAGTGTGATGCACAACGCCTATTCATTCTGCATCACACTTCTTTATTCTGCCTGCACTACTTTTTAAAGGCGTGTGGATGCAGGGGAATAGCAATCCATTGGCCTTTGGTTCTTCAGTGAATTCCAAATTTGCCCACTTTTTGACCCCCCCCCCTTTCTAATCAGGCCTATGTAATATTGGTCAGCCCCCCCCCCCCCACCTCACGCATCACTAAAGATCCAAATACTTAAACTTTGCATTTCAATCGACAATATAATGGTTTAAGGACTTTTAATAGATACAATATTGTAGAATCCTTGCTGGCCTTTCCTTGTACATCTGGGCCCTATGACCCCTGTCGACACCCCCCTACTTCCTCAGGTCCATGTTTCTTTGTCGTGAAGCATTAATGAATTATGACAAATGGGTTAACGCATAATGTGCCTCTATAAATAAACCCATTAGCAAATGATTCCTTTCTCTTTCAGCAATCCTACAAGTAGAGAGCAGCAGGAGGACCACCAGTAGCAAGTCATGTCCTCCAGGGTCCTATGTAGACGACATAGGGTGGTGTAAGGCGTGCCCCAGGGGCACCTACCAACCCCTACCCACCTCCCAGGGCCTCCATCATGCCTGCCGCCGCTGCTTCCCTGGACACTTCTGCCCTCTTCCCGGCCGCAGGATACCTTCAGGACCTTGCTTTGCTGGTTTTTACTGCCCTGGAGGAAACTGGGCCCCTATGGCCAATGCCTGTCCAGTGAATCACTTCTGTATGCCGGGTACCTGGGCCCCCACCCCCTGCCCCAATGGACTCACCTCCAGGGCCATGTCAGTGGGCATCCACCAATGCAGACTGGGGCGTGGATGAAGGACTTCACAATGATGGTCTAAGGCCATTTCACAAAGTGTTAAATTTGAACTATGGAATTGGACCACTTCTCAGAACTGTTAACAATGACAGGCTATGACAGTTGAAGCAAGATGGGTCGATTTGTGTAGGTCTAAGCATGAAGGCATCTGCAGATCTGAAGAAAGACAACGTTTTCAACTCATAACATAACGACCATGACTTGGATATTATCCCAGAAAATATCCAAATATTGCTGATCGTAACAAAATAAATGTTTATATATATGGGAATTGAGCCCATCATTCATATGATATCAAATAGATTTGCTGGGTGTCTTCAGGTGTGGCCTCTTCTTGTGAGCTCATGAGCTAAATATTTCGACGAGCTCACATTGAACTGTAATATTCAAAATGGAGTTTTTAGTGTCAACTTATTATGTTCCCATTTTCTACTTTTTTAGAGAAGAAAACTGCTACATATCATGCATACGTAATATACATTACTTATATTAATATACCTTAAAATAGGCCTACTGTCTTAGCCAGGTTTTTAAATCCTAGAATTTTCTAATATAACTCTTTTTGAATATCGCATTACTCGTTCTGAAACCAAACTGTTCAATTTCTCTTCGCTAAGAATCATTAATTGGCTTCTAAGCCACATAAATCAGTAGGCCTATGACTGTTATATTGTTGGCTTGACTTGAAAAATCCTTATGCATTTGTTAGCAAAATAACAATTTTAGAATCATCTAAACTTCAAAATTTATGTCTTTGATTCAACTCGATCAATCTCACAGAGGTAAGCTCAAATGGAGTAAGTCCAACTTGACCCTTGAGAACCCCCAGTAGCACTAGTATATAGTGAAGCGTAGTTTATGACAATTAGTTGATTAGTTCTCACCCAGGGCTGAAGAGGGCGTCTAAGTGTCGAGGTGGAAGTCCTGAAACCATTCTCGCCGCCCAAAGATGTGAAAAGTTACCAAAACATTAATGGAAAAGGTGTATTTCCTTAAGGATATATATGTGTCGCGTATGCTCCCATGAGTACCTCCTCAACCTTAGTGGCGGATTCAGGATTTTGAAGAGGATGGAGCGCGGCCCAAAAAGAGGGGCGCACCCCTTGCTTGTAGGCCTATGAAGATTTGGGGTCCTAAGTCAGCAAATTAACTCTGAAGTACAGGCGAAAGGGAGGGGGCGCGCGCCCCTGTACCTCCCGTATAAATCCGGCTTTTTGAGTTACCAATGGTTTCTTTAGGACTACAAGTAGCACAAATTTTGATTTACATTAAAGAACTACGATGAACACACCTTCCTATTATAAATACAAATTTTTAGCTGGTTACGATAATAATAATTGACGGGTTACTTAAGGTAATGATCGGTTACTTATGACTAGGCCTACTTCTGCAACTTCAAAAATATGTTAGGAAGACATTGCAAACAAAGAAATTTAAGTGACACATTTTACAATGTTTCCTGAACTTTCTGTTTTTATTGTTCTCTCTTTGTCGTTTTGCGAACAATGCTCAAGATGCCATAACAGGCGTTCAATGTTGGACAGGCATAAGTTGAATTTTGATGGCGAGATAGTTTCACCACTATATATAGTTAAAAAAGAGAAGTAATGGAGTGAAAACCCCTTCGGTCTCATATGACGATGTAGATCTTATTCCTGCTTAAAGTTATTCTAGAAAGTACCATTCAATAAATTAGCTTTTAGATAAACTTTTAACAAAGATATTTTTCTTCATTTTCTTTTTAAACCGTGCTTCATCTTTTATTTAGCCTCATATATGTACCTCTCCTTTGACAGGGTGATGCCATTAACGATTGACTTTACAAAGTTTGAAATAAATTAACCCTTCCCCCCCCCCGATAACACTTTAGACGACATTTTGGCTTGGAAAAGTGCCTTCCATTTGCATCCCTATTTCCACACGAAGTCACCATGCTAACGGCCGCGGCACACGGCACCCATTCTGAAGGTCACGGGGCGTCATCACCAAGCACACGCTCAGCTGCTACCTTACGGCTGTAGAGACATAACATCAGAATGGAGAGCTGGGCCATACAATCAGGTAAGCTATATCCTATTTCTTTAGAGGACATGTAAGCCCTTTTTTACATTGCTCCTGTATACAATAATCTACTCACTGGTACATGCAGAGTGACTTAACTTATCCTACATTGATAAGAGTAGCTCCTCTTAAGTAGACAGAGCTGCTCCCTCTCGCCACCTGGCGGCTCGTTTGGAAAGTATCTGGTCCTGGGGTAGATGCTTTGAGTTGGAATCTCGGGGTAGTCATACCTGGTAATGTGGTAAGCAATATTGCTCCCCAAGGAATTCATTCCAAGAACATAGTGAACTCTATCATACAGTGCCAGACTGGATGGACAGTGTATTGCCTAGGTTAGGCCTACATGTTAAATGATTATAAAAGAGGAGGAACAATTAATTTTAAGATAACATATAAATAAAACATACAGGGCTAGGCTATATAATGTGGGGGAGGTAGATATTAAGGTATACAGGTGTATATATGCACTGATCGCCTGAGGTGGTTTGGGAAAAGGCGTGTAATGAAACTACTTATTCATGGCCCAACAACCTTAGGCAGGATGCAGTAGGGTGACTGGGATGAGAAGAAGGGTTGGAGAAGCTCCTAGCTATAGGGGGCAGGGTGTGAGTAAGTGACTGGGTGAGCTGCTCCAGGTGAGCATTAACGGTTACTGAGCCCCACCTGGAGAAGGTACCCTCCCCCTCCCACACCTGGAGCTATAGGGGTGATGGTGAGGACTGGGCTGCTCGCCTCTCACTATGAACCCCCTTTTTAGACGCCTACCACAAAGAAGGGGGGATTTCTCATGATAAAATATGCTTCTATGTTATTGTCATGAACTATTTTAATGTCAAAAGAGATCGATGCATCGTAATGAGGAATACAATCATTTCTTTTCTTTCCTGTTTCGTTTTCTTTGTGAATAATTCATGTATATATGAGATGTAATTATAGCTATGTCAAATTGCTTCACTGAAGGGAGCCAACATAATTATTATCCAATAATCCCTGAGAAGTCACCCTAACTTTATGACGTAGTATTTATAGATCAACCTTTCTCCAGCATCCTAAAACACCCACACATTCTCCTCCAGGGCAGTCTACATCAGGTAAAACCTGCACCAGGATGGTACCCATTGCCGCTAACAGGTGGCTCTGGTAGAAAAAGGGAAGGGGTAAATTGATGGAGTGATTTATGAATAGCACCATGGACTAGGCCACTGCATCAGTGTGCCAATCAAACAGAACAAGGCCACACCCATTACAGATATCAGCCAATCACAGCCAGCGTGAGCATTATGGGATATCACCAGACACACTGCAACTAAAATAGAGACTGTACTCTTTCTGTCAAACAAAGATGGCAGGCTGTTTTGGGAGTCACTATGCCTACACCTTTTCCCCATATAAAACATTGGGAAATAGGACTGAACTATTTCTGTCTATTACCAGCTCTATTATTATATTAGAATGTGGTTTGGGATCATTATCTAGTATTTCTCTCTACAGGGAGAAAGGTATGAGATCCTTTCCACTGGGACACCGTGTGCAAAGAAATAAATGGGTCCTACATGGATTCGTGCAATAGGAATCTAAAGGCAAGTATAGAAATAAAACAAACTATAGATATTATTAGGGTTAGGTCTATATCACTAACCGGCAAATGAACTGCACTTTTCTGATAGCCAAGCTTCGTCAATGTCAAACCCATTTTAAATTTTAACACTTTGAAAATAATTCCTTATATCTTCCAATAGCACCAGTATTTTTTATCTGTTGTTGAGGCATCCTTGATATGTGTAGATATGTAATATGTAATACTGTAGCTGCACAGCACCAGGATACTATGATGACATCACAAGGCATCCTCTGACGTCACGGCGTCCGTCATGTCCTCTTACCATTCCTGCCAATAATGAAGTATACTATTATTCATATATACTTCTTTAATAATAATCACAGAGCATTGAAATTTAACACGGTAATTGCTGCTACTCTAGGGAACCTAAATTTAACTTTCGTGGTTTCAAGCAAAGTGTAGGACAAAGTGGGGACGAATGTGGGGACCAATATATCTCACCAGGTGGCAGCAGTGCATAGGGCAGATAATATACATAACATGTATATAAAGCATTGAGGGGACCAAAGTGGGGACTTTGTAAAAACATGTTTTCTGGGCCTCCCATGTGAAAGTAAGCAAGTCCCCACTTCTAGGTCCCCACTTCTCAATATGAAAGTGCATGCATGGGCATTGGGATTTGAAAGTGTATCAACAAATGGACTGAAATGATATGTCATGCTGTGCCAAGTATGATTGGTCCTATTGGTTAAGCCTTTGCTAGAAATAAATTTAATCTGTCTGTGTGTAGGCCTATCACAATACTGTTTTAAATACCTAACTAAGTCGTGAATTTCATGAAACATAATTATCAGTAATCTATGAAAAGATCAAGGACTTGGTAGAACCAAGATGTTAGTGTCGATGCTGCTATGAAAAGATCAAGGTCTTGACAAGATGTTAGTTTCGATGCTGAGGTCCACGTGTCCCTAACACAATTCTTGAATTAATTCATTAGCCGAACCTAGATAAGGTAAGCTTAGATCAACAATATCTGATCTACGTAGCCATTGGTATATATCAGATTTTGATGGGTAAATATTTTCTTATTATTCAAACCCATTTATAAGAAGACACACACGTGGGTTCCTTGAAGTTGTGTATACATATGGACTATGATATAGCATCACTGTGAAGTTAAAGTTGTGGGACGTCCATTTTGATTTAATGCTTTCATCTATTTGTGTGTGCAGGCGGGGGGAGGTTACTAATACTCTATCTTCTATAAGCTTTATACATCACCACTTATTTACATAAGACTTCGCCTTATTTGTTTACCTGTCTAGTCTCTTGCTTAGGGTTCCTTCCTGCTACGCCTGCGCACTGTGTCGCCGGGGCTGTCCCTGCCGTCATCATTGGAGCTGGAGGAGCTGAAGGAGCTGGAGCCAGCTTTCTGCAGACGCCCTATCTCCTTCAGCGTCTTCCGCTGAGTCCGCAGTGAGGTGGTCGTCTTGTGGATGACCCGGGGTGACCCACCAAGGCCACAGCACACACCCTTATGGTCCGAAGAGTTACTTTCTCTCCTCTCTTGGAGCTTCTCCTGAGGCTTCTCCCCCTGTTGGGACTGAGCGCGTCTTTCAGTTGGAGAGTGGCTCTTGTGCGAGGAGCGGCTTTTGGGTGGTGAGCGGCTCTTGGAGGTCTTCCTGTTGACTGGAGGGGACGGCGTCTGTGGCTTGTAGATCGTGGGCCCACTGCGCTGTCGATGGTCAGTCTTTGGGCTATTGCTTGGACTGGAGCTGGATGATGAGATTGAGCCCAGCATGTTCTCAAGTTTGGGTTTCTCTGAGCGCTGCTTTAATAGTGAGATATTGTCCTGGTCAATAGAGTCCTTCTTGGTTTGGCTTAGAGCAGGGGAGGATGGAGGGTACTCATCTTCTGGAGACTCCATAAGGCTCATCTTGGCCCTGAGCCTCTTATGAGCAGGGTCTGATTGGAATAACCTGGAAGGATCATCCAGGGACCCCAGCTTGAGTCCTGATAGAGATGGTCGGTAGGGGGCTCGTTGGGACTGCAGGGGCATGATCCCATCTGCCCCCGTGGCCGCCGACCCAGGAGGCCGGTGCAGCAACTGGGTCATGTCCAGTCTCTGCTTCCGCGCCTTGGATCGATGACCAAGGTTGCCATTATCAAAGCTGTTACTACTGATGAGGCCTGACACTGCAGTCCTAGCAGAGCCACCACTACTCACACCATTCCCACCTACCATTCCTGTGTCTATGGAATGCAGTTCTCTTCTAGCCAGGAAGGGTGGGCAGGCAGCCTCCATCTCACCTAGCCTGCCCCCCTGCCTCCTGAGTGTCCTCCTGGGCATTGCTCCAGGTAAGGGGGCCAGCCCCTCCCTCTCAGAACCCCTGCAGCAGTCTGGCTCATTCACCCTGCCCAGACTGCTGAGTACAGGTGAACAGTTGGCCTGGGTGGTAACTGATTCCTTCTTGAAGGAATCAGCCTTGCTGTAGATAGGTCCGGCAGCAGCAGCACCCTCAGCTATCACAATGGAGGTGGTCTGAGCCTCCAGACGCTGAGACACTGCCCTTAATTTACTGATGCACTCGGTGATCTTCCCATCGACTGAGATGGACTCAGTGCACATGGCCTTATCCTCCATCTCCACTGGAGGGGTTGAGGTCCCAGTCTCAACCTTACATTTGATAGATGAGGTCTGAGTGCTGCCATTAGCTGAAAAGGTACTCTGGTCACCTTGGTCCCTGGACTGAGGTGCACAGCCTGTTTTGCCATTACCACTACATCCTCCCGTACCTCCTAGACCATCACATAAGTTAGCTGAAGCATTGTTGCCACCATTGCCCAGCCTTGGGGCTGTCCTCCACAGTCTCTCTTTATGGGTGTTCTGTTTGTGGTCTGTAAGGGAGGCCTCCTCAAACATCTTAATCCTACTGTTCATTCTACACACTGGACTATTGCTCCCTGCCTCATCATCTGATGAGGTCTCCTGGATAGTAGCCATGGGTGAAAACTTAGGATCTGGCTCCTCCACTGGCATGTTCTTGGGTAGAATACGTGGCCTGCCTTGCCCTGCCCGCTGGAACTTATCCACAGGACACATGAGGTCCGCTTTACTTACTGACACCCCCTTGCTGACATAAATCTTTCTGACAGGGTTGGTGCCAGTTTCTACTAAATAGGGAAGAGTCTTGATGGGTGAGGTTTCACGGTCTATGCCCTTTTGGGGTGTGGTGCAGGTACCGCGAGATACCGTGATAGCATTGGTACTGTCCTGTCTGAACAGACCCCTATACTTAGCTGTGACATCGCTAGTCCCAACCTGTTTATCTGCGGTACCAATATTCTCTGTGGCCATGTTCTTGTGCATGGTGATGATTTTAGGTGTGCTTGTTTCCTTCTCATAATAGACAACATGAGCTGTGCCTATGCCAGAGTCCTTGGTCTGTGGAGTGGATGTTGAGGAGCTCTTCTCCTTGGTTTTAACAGTTGTGGTTACAGATGCCTTATCATCTGTATCAGTGATTGCCATTACCCCTTGGTGGTTCTGTGGGAATCTGATGGGAGAGCACCCTCTGTCCATGGTAGACACAACAGCTTTTGTGGTTGGTGATATGGTCACCTTTGGCTGAACCTTCTCCTTCTCTCTGCTAGACAGGTCCACCCCAGACATGGATGTAGACCTATCAAACATGCCCATCCTAATGGGTGAAGACTCCCTGTCCTGAAGGTTCACTATTGGTGTACACACACCTGTGCTCTTGAGTTCTACCTTGAATGTAGCAGTGCTTTTCTCAGATCTCTTAGTCATTGGAGGAGGGATTGGACTAGTCTCCTCTGTAGGGCTCCCTGCAGAAGAATTTGTTGGTGAATTCGATATGGAGCCACCTTCCACCAGAGGTGTAGCTGCCATATCGGCATCCACACTAGTAGTCTTTATCTTCTTCAAGCTTGAAGCTCTTGTAGCTAGGGTATGTGGCCTCTTCTTGAGTGCAATATCTGACATTAGTACCAAAGTCATTGTAGCTGTATTAGCTGTGTTTTTAGCTTCATAGTTTGTCTCTTTATCTGAGGTTTCCACTGCCAGCGTGGAGGTTGTAGCATGCTGTAGCTTAACACCAGTCATGTCCCTCTCTCTGCGTGGACTGGACTGCCCTGTCACAACTGGAGTAGTTACATTGGCCGTAGCTACATGCTTTTGAACATTATCTCTGTCTGTGGTGGCCTTCATTCTTGGTTCCCTTGTCAAGTTGGTAGTAGCAGCAGCAGCATTTACAACTGAAGGCCCCACAGACTGAGACAAATCCATATTCTGATTACTATCAAAGTCAGTTTCAGAGTTCTTGTCACTGGTGTAGACCATGGGTGTGTTGGTTCCTGTAGATAGGATAACTGGCTGAATCATGTAGGTGGCCTTCTCAACAGACTGTACATAGGTTTCAGTTCCCTTCTCCTTCATTTTGGCTGTGACTGTTGAGGTTTCTTTATTCATGGTTTTGGGTGCATCAGTTGTTACTTCCTTGTCAGCAAACACCTTTGGTGGTATTACAGTGTCCTCATCCACTAAGCAGACTTTAGTTGTGGTTGTTTGAGAATCAGTTTTTGCTTTTGCTCCATGGTCAATAATCCTAACTTGTACAGTTCCAGTTCCTATATCGGTCACCCGAACACATGAGGCCATGGTTGTACCTTTGTCAATCATGGTTACTTGTTTCTCTTTATATATACCCTGTGTTATCAAGCCACCTGAGGCTGTGAGCAATTGAGTCAATGTTTGTAAATTGAGATCAGTTTGAGTTTCACTAGTACACGCTCTCTTTGCCTCACTCGGTACAGAGACTGAGACATTTTTGCGTTTGGTCGATACAGTAGCCTCCAGGTCTCCCTCCATGAGTGGGCAGGGTGAGCTGGCCCGGTCCTGAGTATTAATGAGCTGCTCAGTGTTAGTTTCCTGTGTGTTGTAGAGCAGCTCATGCATGGTGGCCTTATGGCGGACCCTCCTGATACCTTTCCAAATGGTATCAGTACCAGCATCAGCTGTTCTCACCATTGTACTACCACTCCCAGTACCCATATCTGATAACACTGTGGTCTTGGTACCTATCCCCTTATCCACCCCTAGTGGAACTTTTGTCATTACACCGAAATCATGAGTATTGATTTTCACAGGATCTACTCCAACATCATGGGCTATGAGTTTGGCAGTTGCTATCTTCTTATCAGCAAGTTGTACAATTGTGGTGCTGGTTGCTCTGCTCCTCATATCAGGAGGGTCAGTGATGGTGCCAATATTCTGTGCAGGGGGGATGTCTGGGCCACATATTGTATTCCTTAAGTCAATTAAACCCTTTGTTTCTGTGTGAGAATCAGTTGTATTTGTCTTAGTAGTTAAGGTGCTCCTGTCTACAAACTGGATTGAGGGAGTGTTGGTGAACTGGCTCCAGAGATCTACAGTTTGTGTACTAATTCCCCTCTCAGTCTTAACCTTCTTTACAGGTTTGGGTACATTGGTTAATTCAACGTGAACTCTGTCCCTCATAGTGGCTTCACAGTAAGGTGGCCTAGTTGTATTGGACAGAGAATTTCCCTCTAACCTCCTACCTAGCTTATCATCATCAGTTTGTAAATGACTCTGTTCATCCCAGTCTTCCCAGTTGGTCTGCACACCTGAGTCACAACTATTAGCTCTGAATGCCACCATCTCCCTACCACTGCTAGCATTCTCCCCAGCCACCATAAGGTGCCCAAAGACGATCTGCCCTGGATGGTAGGACACATGCTTGTTAATGTTATGTGGTGGAGTCTGGACTCTGCCCTGGAGGAGCACTTCCAATTTGTCCTGGATCTCACGGCGGAGTAAGAGCAGCTCGATGGACTTGTCCTTCAGGATGATTTCAGTGAGGCTGCAGCTGCTCATCAGGTTATCTAAGATATCCTGCAGAACATGCTTCTCTTTCAGAAACTGGATGGTATCCTCACCAAAAACATCATAGAGCTCTTCCACCTGCTGCTTCTCACTCTGTCTGATTGCTGATATTGACTCTATAGTGGCATCCCTAATCTGGTCCTCAGCTTTTCTTATCTCAGACTCACAGGCTTTAATCATATCCAGGTGATCCTTCACACAGGTGATTCTGTCTCTGCAGTTGGCAACGAGGGTGTCCAGTGAGCTCTGGTACTTCTGGATGCCTTCAGTAAAGGACTGCACGTTATGACCCTTGTGTTCTTGGAAGGTACAGAGCACACAGATGCACATCTCACAGGGTTCACAATAGAACCTCACCACTTCGTCCTGGTGTTCTTTACAACCTATAGACTTCTCAACCTGGGTGTCTATCAAACTGTGGCCACGAGTAACCTTTGTACGTCGATGTAACTCAACACACTCAGTGCACAGCAACTTGCTACACTCCAGACATTTGGCTGAAGCTTCCTTCCCTGAGTGATACCCCATTGGCTTGCAGATCTCACATTGGGGTAGTTTACCAGTCCCCCTCCGCCGACTTACAATCTCAATGAGGTTAGTCACTAGGAAGTTATCAGGTAGCCGGCGGATTCCTCCAGAGGGTAAATCCGTCTTGGCTCTGCACACAGGGCATGTGACTGTACGTGAATACAGCATGTAGCGGTAGGAACGCTCCACTTCCGCGTCCATATGTTTCTCCAGGCATTCTGTACAAAATATGTGGAGGCAAGTCAGGGTTTTAGGTTTCCTGTAGGTCTCGAAACATATCTTACAGATGAGGAACTGGTCGTAGATCTCCTGCATCAGTTTCTGGCTGGATGATGATAGTGCCACAGCCATGGTTACTGTTGTTGCCTTTCAGTAATTTAAATTAAAAAAGGAGATGTTTTAACAAATATCATACATGGCATTGGATGGTAGGGGCTGGCTCAGTGTTGGTAGCCATAGCCAACTATAATTGAAGACTGACTTTTAGGGGGCTGCTGTTGTCAGGTAGAATTGTCAAGGTGTGCTCCATCCCAGTATGAGCTGCTCCAGGGGATGATGTCAGTCCTGACCCACATCCCTCCCCACTGCTCCTGACACAGCCTGGCATAACACAAAAACACATTCACTACACATAGACTCCTCCTTTACCCTTCTGTATTATCATCCTCCTCCAGGTGCTGTCCTCCACGTGCCCGCTGTGCCCCTCCAGGGTGTATAGCGCTAGGTCTGGGCGAACTGTCAGGGCTATGAGTGAGTGGCTCGGAGCTACTGCAGACTGGCTCCAAGGTGAAGCCAAATGTCAAAAGGCATAGAAGAGACTAGCATGAAGTCCAGGTTAATAATCCCAGGGAATTGACTTTTGTCAGTGCCTGAAGTAAAAGCTGAGTTTGGTGGTAAATGACACAGAGAATGACATAAAGTCTGTATGTCCTAATTCCCTGACAGGTAGATTGAGTTGAAGTGAGCTGCTCCTTCAGGGTATACTTGCTCCACTAGAAGGCACTGGTCAGCTGTTACAAGTTGATGAGTGGCAGGAAAGTGGACAGACTACCTCCTACCACTACTGTACTGGAGGAATCTGTCTTGCAGGCCTCCCTACCATGAAGAACCACTGGAGGAGCTTGTAAACACAACCTGGCTGTACACCCCACCTCACATCCGTCACTCCTCCAGGAACTTTGAAGGTAACGATGGGCGGCGTAGTAGACGAATCAGTGGTGGGGAGCTGGTGGGGTACAAACCTAGGAGGAGTCTGCCTGCTTGCTGCTACTGTCTTGGTCCAGGAGGAGTGTAGTTAAATAATATAAGTCTGAGATGTGCAGGAGAACTTGGCTGACTCACAATCAGTGGTCGGCCTTTGTATATAGGAGGGGTGTTGCAGGTGTAGTCTGGAGGCTATGGCACCCCTCCTATGTCCTCCTGTTGGTACCTAGAACTACTGCTGCTGCTGCTACCTGAGGTGAGGGCTGGGACGGTGGTGAGCCAGCCTCACCCAAGGTGGAGACCCAAGGTGGTGAAGAGAAGGAGGAGAGAGAGAGGCGGCCCCCAGGATGTAGCGGGGACCTTGGGCAGACTGAAGAGCCTGGAGGCCGGAGCTGTATTTATCTCCAGTCTTACCCACTGGAGGAGATGGGGAGTGGCGGCGGCAGCAGCAGCAGGGGCTGGAGGAGGTGGGGGTATACAGGAGCAGTGAAGATTGGGCGCGCTCAATATCAGTTTGCTGGCCATGGGGTATGTGTTAGGATGAGAAAACATAGGGTAGTAGGAAGGGGTAGGGTATATTTCTCTAGAAAGCTGTGTTATAGGAATGATGTAGGGAATGAACATAAATTTCTACATTGACCTTTCCATAGACTTAGATGTAGTTAACAACCCCCTGCTGTATCATATCAAATGAATTCTACAACATAAAATTGTACTCTCGTGTATCGTCTTGCAGGATGATAATGCTATATGATTTATAGCATCTTTACTATTAAGAAATTCTTACTTTTTGTACAGAGTGAAATCACTAACATCTCACATGAAAACATCATTGGCAAAATATCAGGGAATAACATGAATGATGGCGTTACATTATTACGAGGTATACCTGCGCTGTAGGGGCTGCTTCCGGGGTACGGTATGGCATGATAGTCAGAGGAGGCAGGTGAGAACTCTATGGGCCTGGAGTAGGGAGGCAAGCTAGAGGAGGTGTTAGTAAGGGAAAGGGGGCCTCCCACTGGGAAGAGGGCCTTGTGCGCCGCCAATGAAAATATTGGGATCGGGTTTTGTGATGAATGGGACGTAGGAGGGGAGATATCCCTGCATCTCCCTGCTTCGTGTACCCAAAACACCTTAACCTATACCTCAATGGGTAGAAGGCCTTTTGTAGCTTAGGTCTGCATGATCTGAAGGAAAATGTTTGCACATACTAAGGGAGTGGTCATTATTTATCAACAGGGGGGGGGGTTTGAGGGGGGGGATAAAAATTTCAGACCCCTCCCAAGGGGGGGCTAACAAAATTTTGACCCCTCTTGAGGGGCGCTAAAAATATTTACCCTCTTTTTAGCAAAAAAGCCTGTGCGCTTCTATAGCTCAAAGAGGGGTGCAAAAATTCCCCTCCGGCATGGGGGGGTCAAAAAATTTTGACTGCCGTCGAGGGGTGCATAAAAAAGATTTTGCGCATCTGCGCAGAAACCCACCACCGCCCTGTTGATAAATAATGACCACTCCCTAAGACGTGGCCATTGTTTTCTATATTCAGTTAGCTGACCATCATACTATATACAAAATCTTGATTTATCATTTTCAGAAGAGTTGAACATCCTTTTGCAGACTTTCTTTTTATTATTTCCAGGAGAATTGACCATCATCGTTCGCACACTCAGTATTCTATTTTCTGGTTCGTTAATCATATATGATCCATTATGCAAAATGAATAAACATCTTTGCAACTTCTTAAGTTTACAGAAAAAGAACTCAATTTATTATTACGATACAGATAATCTAACGACTAAAAGTAAATATTGTTTATTCTTGATGGCTAAACACTGGATGCGATTACTAGCCTATATTCTGCCCATATTTTATGCAAAGGAGAATTCTCCTAGCAGATAGCACATAGTATTACCCACTATAATCTATGTGCTGACATCGTACATAGCCACCTAATCTACCTAAGAGCTAGTCGACCCTCTGAGGGCCGCCTGGTGAAATAATCTATCATGCCCATTCCTGGTCTAGATGCAGAGTGCAGCCTCAAACGTCACGATGCACTAATGCAGTGATGGCATTTGGATTCATCGGAACTGCATACCCTTATTAGTCTTTATGGATAGTATAAACTTACCCTGGTCCTTATGGTGAATAAATGCCGACCATGGCTGCATTCGTCCACTATATTTCACCATGGGATTGATACACTCCTTTAAGGGTTGGAATGATGCATTTTTCAATGCAGTGGTGGCTAGTACAATCCCATCACTGCATTGATGCATCATATGAAGACAAATGACCATGGAACGTGGAGGCATCATGCAGTCCCTAAAGGTTTAATCCACTTCTATCCCTTATTACTCATTACAGTGGGCATCTCCCTCCCAGCTCCACATGCTGAGAACACGATACACACGGTGGCCACCAGGGGGTTGTTGTGTAGGCTGCTACTGCCCTCCTGGACACAGCCCTTCACCACCACTACCCTCTTATCATTAACCAAACCCAAGTATCTTATACCTTTAGGGTATGCATAGGCCATGCATTTATGTCACGCCTACTCACCAGGGCTGCATTTATGTATAATGCAGACAGGATTGATACACTCTTAGTCTTACAAGAGTCACCGTAAGTGTAGAAATGCAGTGCTGTTGGGTAGATTCTCCAACACTGCATTATTAGTGAATGGTGGTGCCAAATGATGACCAGCCAACCTGCTAACATCATGCAACAGCTAAAGGGTTAATCTGAAATGGGTTCAGATGCTTGTGGCTTCTCCTGTGCCTTCATAGTGATAGCAGTGGCTTCCAACTCATTTTGTGCTTCTGCTCCTACTGCCTTTTGTGCTGAACCCAGTCGCTAATTTTATTTTCAGTCAAAGAAAATGGAATTTCACACAGTGCATGATTGTTTCATGCCCTCAGTAGATATAGAGAAAATCATGTATATTTCTGTAATGACCATCAGACACTTCTGTACAAGTAATATTGAAGGTGATGTACATTCCTTTCTTACAGTCTGTCTAGTCTATACATGTCAGCAGAGCTACTCCGAGCATCAAATTTCATTAACCCTTGTGGCTTCAGGACCAGTTTCTCCCCTCCAGCGCACACAAGCCTTCCTCATAATTTGATGATATTGAGGGACGTTAACCTTTCATGCTGAACTATATCCTTTGTAAGCACGTCATTGTCACAAAAGAATATTCACCCACAGCAAAAGGCTTCATAATCGCTTGATTCGCTTCTTATCATGGCTTCCACTTTTTTTTTGGATCCAGTGGCTTCCTCAATTGTTCTTCCCTGCAAGCCACATGGTTATATACCTCACAATTAGAGTGCCAGTATTCAAGAGCGGGGGAAATATTTTTCACATACTGAAACTTTTTCTTTATTTGTCTGTGGTGTGGTATTACCAAAAATTAAGAGGTTATATTGATTATAGCGGTAATTTTGTGGTAAAGAAAACCCTTGATGGTATAGAGAGGATGTGTTTAAGGGGTCTGGTAGTACAACCTACCCTCTTAGTCCTAGTGATATGGTTGAAATTAAATCTAGACTTAATTTGGATTCTATGGAAGATGTGGTATTTTGGTCTGCCATATTGTTATGTTACCGAGGTGTGTTCAGGATAGGGCACGTGGTTCATTCACCTCATAATTTTTTAAAGAAGAACGTTAAGGTTTCTACGGATTGTATAGAGATTAAAGTTACTTCATCTAAAACTGACCATTTTAGCAAGGATTCCTATGTTGTGTATCTGAAAAGAGATGATAGGTCTGACTTATGTCCGGCTAGATATATTAAAAAATGTGTAAAGGCCTGTAGGTAAAACAGGTTTCTTTTCTCCATCCATTCCAGACCGTTCCAGTATAACTATGTAAATACGAGGTTAAAAGCTATTGCTTTTCAATGTGGTTTGTCCAATGGAGTTTCGACTCATTCTCTTAGACATGGTGGGGCAACTCTATTAAAAAATGCAGGTCTGAGTGTTCAGGATATTATGAGACGAGCCAATTGGAAATCTAATGTTATTTATAATTATTTACATGAGTCTAAGGACAGTTTGCTGGCTTTAGATGTAATGATTTAATGTGGAATGTTTTACATTGTGTTTGGCGATTGTTGTCAATTATAGGATTGATATTGACAAAGTCAATTCTCACCAAACCCAATGTCTTCTCATTTATTTGTATTTATTGTTATATTATTATAGTGTTCATTATTAACTATTATCTCACGATTCTGGCCCCTACAGTGCCTTTTTGGTCATAACCCCGTTCCGTTATCGGGGTATAACCGCATTCTCAGAGTCCTTTTTTTTCTAAGACCATCTTGGTTAGAACCTGGTCATGTGAATAAATTGGAGAAGGATAAAAAGTCACCCTCGCCATACATTTTCCAGTTATAACCGTTTAGGTTCAACGGGGAATCGATCCCCTGCCGCTGGGGCAGGAGGCGAGCTCGCTGTCCACTATACCAAGCCCACCGGTGCTAGAAATCCATGTGCATCAAGGATTTGAAAAAGTTGTCTCGTTAGCATAGAATTCAATGGTGCCAGGTGAAGTTATTATTAACAGAGAAACATCCTTAGATATCCTAGATGAACATGCCATGCTTAATTTCTCCATTTTCCTCAAAATGAATAAGAATCCATTGATTTTCCATAGCGATACGTCTTGGCACCCGCCATTGAGGCTTGCTGACCTTTGACCCGTAAGTGTGTCACGCGCCGACATCCGGTCTACTTTTCCAGTTTACACACGGCCCAGCTTGGTTTTCAGTTCGATTTATAAAGAATTTGTTGGTATTTGGCCTCTATATAGACCAGAATGGCACTGAAACTTGTCAAGAATAATCCTTGGCACCATGTAGTAAAGAATAGATAGGTTAAAAGGTTAATATCAAACATTTTCTATATACGGGTCAGCTTGCATATCTGACCTAGTTCTTACATCCGGGCACCTCCCTGCTTTGTCAACAAGACGAAATGGCCGTGTACCGGGCCGTGTGCTTTGGATCGCTATGGAAAATCAATGGATTCTTATTTACTTATAAGAAAATGGAGACAAAATGCAGGCGAACACCAACTAGAGATCGTATATTTGGCGATGCTAGAAAAACAGGGCTTGACATGCTTGGATTATACCAGAAAAGTGTGTAATAAAGGTGGAGGTATGTCGGGCAGGGTGACATGGCCACGATGGCTTGGCAAACCGAGCAGATCGCATGCACTTACAAAATGTCTTCTCATGGATTAATTCTGGAAATAATCGCCCTCCCGCTGCATGGTCGGGCGATTATTTCCAGCAAACCTCACCTCGTCCTCGAATATCCATACATTAATAGCTTATTACCGGTACACTCGAATCAACACATTAACTTATGGGACTATATACTCCCAGGTATATATATATATATATATATATATATATATATATATATATATATATATATATATATATAATTAATGAGTGATACGTTGGTACTACTTTTCACCAGGGTGCATGATTTTCTATGACGTCACACATAACATTTCCTCCAGTATATAAGCTCCAGCAGTTGAACTAATGGTCAATTGGCTTCATATGCTCGGACAGCATACACCACGCTGGGTGGTGCTGGAAATTTTAAACTTTAATTGTTATTGTATTATATTGTGATTATATGTATTTTATATTGTTATATTGTATTGTGAATTATTGTCTTATTTAATAAAGGCATGAATAGGATTGATATTGACAAAGTCAATTCTCATCAAAGCTAATATCTTCTCATTTATTCGTATTTATTGTTATATTATTATAGTGTTCATTATTAATTATTACCGGTACACTTGAATCAACACATTAACTTATACTTTTATAACCATCCCCTGGGCTAGAGTAACACGCGCCATTCCCAAACGAGTATTTGGCTATTATCTGCCCCCCCCCCCTCATATTCAGCATCTTCTACCCACTCCACCCCTCAACGTTAGTAAATAATGTCCACTCCCTCACCCCTCCAGTGCCTTAGTTTTCTTTACTAGGCTGCTGTCTTCTCTTCCTCATCCACCTGCCCATCAATGGTGCCTCTGCTCCGACAGCGGCGCCAGCCAATTTCACGGGCCATTTGATTGTGCTGTGGCGTGGTGGCTTTGGCTTGGATATAGTGGGGCTTTCAGCCTACATTGACTGCTCAACTCTAAAATGGGCCCAGTTAGACCTTGCCAACATAGGGTTAGAATAACAGAAACGTTCAGGTGGTCATTTCAAGTGAATGCAAGTTCCATCGAGCCATAGGAATTGTGGTGAAAGCTATTGATGATTAGAGATATTGGAATAGAAGGGGTGCTGGTGTGTGTGGAAGGGCTGCTCTGTGACGTTTTCCTAGAGCTTTAACTTTATCAAAGCCTGGACACCTCAAAGTGTATGTGGTATACAAATGATGGCTGCGTGGGTTGGTACTCTTGTCCTTATAAGCTATTCTTGGGGCATGCACTATATACAAGGATTACATTATACAGGTAATATTAAGGTGACAATTGCCTTCCCTCAGGAAAGACTGTTTTCTCCTTGGAATATCTTACAGTTGATATTCTGCAAATGTCTCCCTTCGTTCATTATGGTACAGCAGTTGACAGCTAAGGGCCAAAACCCATTACCCGATTTTACAATAATCGGTACCATTATCGGCCAAATATTGCATAATACACATCCATATTGTTCAGTTTGAGCTAATAGAGTGGTGCAATCTAGGAATAAGCCACCGATTCTGTGGATGAGCATGCATGCACACTGCCGATTCTTATTTCCATTACCAATTTCAACACATCAAACATGTTAGAAACTCATTGTAGTTAATGTATTGGATTCTACCAATATCTTCAAGGCTGTACCATTCCTTTTGTGGAATTATTTTGTAATAGCAATGATTTCCAACCGATTTTGTACCATCTGGCACCATGTTTGTTCTTCAACCCCTACAATGGCCGCTTCTGCAAACGATTTTGATGTGCATCCTAATAATCGGCCAGCTTTACAATCGTCTAATGGGTTTAGGCCCTAACCCCTTGCCTTGATGATATGAATTTAGAGATATAGAATTACAAGTAATAACTATCGCCACTTCAATTACTATCCCTAGATATAAGAAGGCAGCATTATTTGATCACCTCCCAATACCCTTGTGTTGAGTAATGGTCAGCACCTGTGTTAAACCCTCCAGTTACAATCTGCTTGGGTTGTACTTGTCTCTCACACTGAACTAAACCGTAAATCAACACAAGCCAAGGTCAATCCTATCTCTTCTGCCTCCTTCGTCATGAGTTAGGGTTTCAGTGAGGATCAAGGAGTGTTGTTTTGTAGCCTTCATTACCTCCGCCCTCCTGTTATAC
The DNA here is from genome assembly GCA_949317995.1 of Acholoe squamosa. Classification (NCBI taxonomy): domain Eukaryota; kingdom Metazoa; phylum Annelida; class Polychaeta; order Phyllodocida; family Polynoidae; genus Acholoe; species Acholoe squamosa. The sequence goes on along the minus strand of OX439037.1, from coordinate 21,573,155 downwards.
CCCACCTGCACCCCACCTGCACCAGGCACCTTGAGACCTCCAGTGCCCTATAGTGGTTTCAGACATCATGTCCATGTTGTTATGATACATGCATGCAGTCTCACCGCAGGTCTGTCTTCATGCATACTACTGACACTTCTTGATAGATAATTAACTCTCTATTAATGATAATAATTTGGCACAATGCATAGATATAAATCCCTTATGATGGCATGTAGACACATTGCCTTAAAGGGTTAGGCCGGGGTTAGGCAGTCTCTACCATGTTGCTGTCGGCGTACAACAGAGTGTGTGCACGTCCCATTGAACCAAGGGGAAGTGGGGAGTGGCTCAAGGAGTCATGTGTGAGCAGCTCAGACATTAACCCTTTAGGGCCACCTAATGCATTAATAGTGTTTGATTGTTGCCCGTCAGAATGCATGAATACAGTCAGTGATGTACCTTTACAACCACGAGTAGAGACATGACAGAATTGGTACATCATGACGACAGAAGAACATCAACCAGGAAGCATCATGTGAGGTTACGATTGTTTAAGCCTCATATGCATTTTTGACAGATTATTATCAATTGGTTCCTCTTTTCTGTGTCGAAACATTCATACTTGATAGTGTATTTACAATTACCGGGTTGGAAAGATTATAAAATTCTCATTAGCTGACTTGATACTACTGAGCTAGGGCTGGAGAGTACGGCCATGCTTCCGCTTTGGTAAGGTTGTTAAGTCGGGAGGGTGTTGCTCCTTCCATCGCCACCTGGTGGCAAAAAAAAATGAAACTACCTAATTTTGCCTAAACTCATGGTATATGCTCATTTCCCTTTTGTATATTCCCTAACTCATCTCTATCAAGCTGTTGAATGACAGACTTTGCATTTCTCACCAGAGAACTAAGATCCACTACCGGCCAACTTCATAGATTTCTATAGTTGAGGAAAGGGATTTTTTTTTTCATAAATCTGTAGCTTCTAGATTCTGCCAGTAACCCTTCAATTCTTTGCTAAGAAAATGTTCATACTGATTGTATCTTAATTCCTATAAAGTCTGGTGAACAAATTCCTGACAGTTTCTTTCCTGTAGTGAGAAATGTAAGAAATTACAATGCTCTTCATTTTCACTTTTTTCTTTGAATTATTCATGGCTCTTTTGTTTGTCCAATGACTACCTGTTATTATTGCTTGATCATGGTAAGGATGATATCTACTAGAACTATGAGAAGTTTGATTGAGATATTACTGATCAATTTTTCAATATTTATGATAATGTTAGAAAATGGGGGTTTCTCCCATAAGCGGCAATAGTTAAGGACTCCCAATTTTCAGATGTCAATAAATCTTAATCTAGCCAATGAACCATGGTTTTTATTACTTTATCCATCTCATAATACATAAATCTAACATAATCCCAAGTGATTTGGAGAAACTGATGGTAGTTTAGGATTTACCAAATAATGGTATATACCTTTAATGAACAAGTAATCAATGGATAACTCATGACGCGTGTGCGTTAGTGAAGGATAATGACACGAGGCCATAGGCCGAGTGTTATTAGCCTTTGCTAACACACACAAGTCATGAGTTATCCATTGACTACTTATTTTATACCACGAAACCAATAAATAATCAATATTATACCAATAAATTCAAGTTTAAAACAAAAATTATTCCCCCTCCCCGGGACTCGATGCCAGCCATTGTGTGTACACAGGTACATACACCTCGGCACCCGGCAGTGGACAGCGACAGTCCAGGTCTCGGCTAGGCTTGGCAGCGGCACACAGCGAAAGATTTCAATGCGTCTCGCTGTTATGTTTGTGTAGAATACACCTCGTCGCCCGGCAGTGGACAGCGACAGCGCACACGGCGAATAAAGATTTCAATGCGTCTCGCTGTTATGTTTGTGTATAATACACCTCCTCGCCCGGCAGCGGACAGCTACAGCGCACACGGCGAAAAAAGATGCACCCGGACCGGGGATCGATCCGCGGTCCTCTCACGGCTAAGCGCAACGTGCTAACCACTAGACCACCGCGTCTCCTCCTTCAGCGGCCGTGTCGGCTTGGATATATTTGAATGTGTCCCGCGGTTATGGTAGAGGTCAGTCCGCAGTCAACTCCTTCCCATATCATATCGAGACGTGGTTCGAACCAAGCATTTCTCGTCAGTCCCTGTGGCGCAATGCATAGGGAGTTGGATTAGGGATCTGAGACTGTAGGTTCGAGCCCTGCCCTGGCCTGGAATATTTCGTGGGTTTTAACATGTCACATGTGACATGGAAGGGATGTCACATGTGACATGGAAGGCGTGCTGTCATCCTGGATAACAGCACGCCTTACATGGATAACAGCACGCCTTACATGGATAACAGCACGCCTTACAAAATTGATGTTACAGCCTATAGGGTTTGCAATATCGACAGATATGTGGATGGGAATAGCCACCAAAAAGCACTGTGTAAGCCAGAAATCGTGGTATAATACGAGAGTAACCACTCAGCACCTCTAGCCTAGGTGTGACTAATGCTGGCATGCTATGTCAAGTTACAAGTATACATCATGTATATCATATTGCTCTATTCAAGTGGGAATACACATGCATAGTGCTTTGTGTTAGCTATCAATTTCATTTCCCTGGAGAGTTTCCCTAAATTTTATAATGCCTATTACACTTTCTGCCAAAGAAATCATGAAGCTTAGGCCTTAGCCGTTTCAAAACAGCATGTAAGAATGTCTTGGACATTTGGCACGTTTTCAAAGTTAAAAGAAGTCCTGAGGAATCAATGATAATTTTATAGGAAAGGGGGGGTGGCATTACATAGTATCACTAAATCAGAATTGCATTTTATATATGACCATGACCATGACTCTTTACTCACATTATAGAAAGAATTGATGTGAGGGATTTCCGTGTTTGTATTCAATACTTACTCACAGTCATGCTTTATTTATGTAGATTTAGATCTCTAGATGCTCAGACTCATACTTTGTAGATATGGGATATAGAAATATTGTGATTATTCAAATAATGAATATTGTATCGACAACATGAGCACGTCAATACATTTAGTTCTCTATGTGTTAGTTCTATTCCTGTTGACGGAATTTTCTCAAATAGGCATATTTGGCATCAAATTTAATCATTGTTAATAATGTAGTGGGCAAGACGTAACCTGCATTTTACAGCATTCTTGATGAATTTAGCAGCTCAGTATAGAACTGTGAATTTGTCTCCATTCCCGCTGATTAGATTCTCAATCATGGGAATAATGCATTGTTCTGTATACGTATGGACTGAAACAATTAACACATCAAGTCAAGATGGAGAGGGATAATTGTAAGGGTCAGGAGTATAGTCATTTAATTCTAACCCATACTAAATAAAAATTGAGGAATTGGTATGATGTGGTTCGGGGAATGCTTAAGGAGGGTCTTCCCTGCCCTCAACCCACACCCCCCACCTGCCTCCATGCTCAATCTTCATACCTAGGTGTGAAAGCACAAAGAGCCAATATGCTAGGTCCAAAACAAGCTTCTTTTGTAAAGCCTTTGTTTACTAAATGCTGTCAAAGGGATGTATTGCACTGAGTTAGATTTAAACAGGAATCGTAATAATCCCCACCCAAAAGAATACACATAGTATATAATAAATTTGCGAATTTAAGTACACGCAAAATTGTCCTTTTTCCTGATTCAGGGAAAATTTATACACGTGAATATATCGACGACCACAGTATACATCTATTGTGTGATTAGTCTAGTCCCTTGTCTGCTCTATGATCGCCTCCCGTGACGTCACAACATGGCTAGATAAGACACTCAGCTGACTCGGGTGTGTGGAGGCAGGTGCTGGAGGTTGCGGCCTCCACTGGAGTAATGGTAGGACTCTATGCAGTCTTAGATACAAAAGGTTTAGCCACTATTTCTGTTCCATGTACTGATTAGAAGAGTGGAAAATGCAAAAATCGTGTCAGTAGCCCTTTAAAGGGTTAATGCTAGGAGAGGACTCAGGGACTGCAGCTAGTCACTTCAGACAGCAGCTGTGGGAGCAGCTCAGGTAAAAAGACAGCAAATTACATGCAGCAGTCTGACTCTCTGTGAGCTGCTCATGACCAGCCCAGTGGGTCTATACACTGATCTACTCTGTGTGTATGTGGGTAAACAGTGTAGGACATGGTCGTCTACTCTCACACTCACAACTTGGGAGTTCTCAGTTTAAAAACTAGTTTACAACTTGGAAATCTGTGGAAGCGTTTGCGTTTATTCTGAGAAAGTTGTTATGCTTTGGATCGGCAAAGCTCAATTCAGTCGTACTTAAGCGGGTATTCTATTGCGCCGGTCGGCTGGAAATTCCGTAATCTGACTGACGCAATTCCGTCAGCCGTTTTTTTTTTTGATCGGATTATAAAAATCTCACTAATCCGATCACTTTCAATTTTTAAAAAAATACGAGAAAAAATATCGGCTGATCGACAGCCGACCAACGCAATAGAATACCCACTTTATACTGGCTTTTTCATGCTCTGATGTGTTTTTACTCGAATGGTGTCCATTGAGAAAGAGTAAGGTTACTTTTAGCAATCTGGTTACATTTTATCCATAAGCCCTGTCAACAAGTCCTTCAACTTCAAGCCATGGAGGTTGTGGTAACACATGAAAGAAGAATCACAGTTTTTTTTCTTTTGTGTTAGAGAAATCTTGCACTAACCCAGTTGGGCCAAACATACGGAGCCCCTAATAGGACATACCAAAAATAATTTTTTCCCCAAAAAAAATTTCACAAATAATTCTTGCGGGTGCACAAACATTCTTGCGGGCGCACAAATAATTCTTGTGGGTGCACAAACATTCTTGCAGGTGCACAAACATTCTTGCGGGTGCACAAACATTCTTGCGGGTGCACAAATAATTCTTGTGGGTGCACAAACATTCTTGCGGGTGCACAAATAATTCTTGCGGGTGCACAAATAATTCTTGCGGATGCACAAACATTCTTGCGGGTGCACAAATAATTCTTGCGGGTGCACAAATAATTCTTGCGGGTGCACAAACATTCTTGTGGGTGCACAAATAATTCTTGCGGGTGCACAAATAATTCTTGCGAGTGCACAAAACATTCTTGTGGTACACAAAATAAGTCTTGCGGGTGCACAAAATAATTCTTGCAGATGCAGAAAACATTCTTGCAGGTACACAAAATAATTCTTGCGGGTGCACAAAATAATACTTGCGGATGCACAAAATAATTCTTGCAGGTCCACAAAACATTCGTGCCGATACTCAAAATAATTCTTATGGATGTACAAAGATTTCTTACAGATGCACAAACATTTGTGTGGGTACACAAATCATCTTCCTTTAACTGCATGAAATACTTTTGCATCTGCAAGAGTACTTTGTGTACCCGCAAGAATGATTATGCACCTGCAAGGATTATTTGTGCACCCGCAAGAATGTTTGTGCACCCACAAGAATTATTTGTGCACCCGCAAGAATGTTTGTGCACCCGCAAGAATTATTTGTGCACCCGCAAGAATGTTTGTGAACCTGCAAGAATTATTTGTGCATCTGCAAGAATATTTTTTTTGGGAAAAATTATTTTTGGTATGTCCTATTAGGGGCTCCGTACTAACGTCATCAGTTCAGGGTTAAATTAACGTTAATAACTCTTTTGATCAAATAGGTGACTTTATTTGATCAAATAGGTTCATAGATTACCTTAGGTAACTTGGCAATTTGACCTGCTCTTTTATTATTAAACCAATCATCTCGATATGAAGTCAGTGGCAATGCAGGTAAAATTTGAACTTTTAAAAAATGAACAAAACAATGTCCAAGTTTTCAAAAAAGTCAGATTATCGAGTTCAATATATACACTGACATAATACAAAATCACCAAGCACCGATATTCAAATTTCTGGTGGCTTCCAAGGCTAGATGCTTTCTCTCACCCTTGAAATATATGAATGGTAGGCTTGTGCAGGTGACCGACCATCACCTTGATGATATCAGCTCACCATTCAGATTGATACCCATATCACACCTTAGCATACTGCTATTTATATACCAGGGGTGGCGTATGGCAGTGGAACATGATATAAGTGGGTTTGGACAGGAGGAGGGCATGGGGAGCAGGAGGATCAGGCTTATAACGCCTACATACCAGGTACCCAGCATGCGTCCTGCTGGTAGACCTTTCTCCTGGGTGGGGGTCCCTCCATGTCAAGACTCATGGAAATGCAATATACACTAGGCATTGCTACTGGGTGGTGTAAGTCCTGGAAACAGCATTGCTATTTGGTGGACAGTCTCTAATGAGAAGGAATGAATAATTGTTGTTTTATCTTTTATCATTTCAATCCTTTATTCATTATGCCTTGCTCAATTTGTCTGTATGTATTACAATCGGTCTGTCTTTAATAATGAAGTAATTGAGGGTGATTCACCAAAATTGCATTGATACCTACTGGTAAGCTTTTGGATCAAGTCAACATTGTAGAGTCAGTATAATGCATGAATTCATTGATAATCTATGAGCACTAAAAGAGTCATCAACTGATTCCACGCAAAAATATCACTGATTGATAAATACATTTTTTTCAAGGTTCATGATGACTTTGGTACGATCTGGACCCTTCCCTAGTTGTGTCATGGAGGCCATGGATGGGACGTCCTCCATGGCATGCTGTGGAGGCAGGTATTATAGCAGCATCTCCTTGGCCTTCACCTTGCTGGAGGTAAGGTCAGAGGGAGTGTGTTGCTCAGATGGCCTATTTATTTGGACAGGCAAAGGAAAACAAGTTACCACACGGAGAGAGTACATGTAAACTGTTTAAGAATGAGGGGCCAGGACCGTGGAGGCTTTGTTTATGGTGTATTATAGCCATGTTTATCATATAGCATAACCTTTAGGTGAGGCTAGCGGACGCCGTCTGTGGCGGCGCAGTAGCCAATGATGCAAAAACTGCTACACAGACTTTGGTTTCCAATGTACACTGCCTGGAATAATATTTTTGTGCTTTGGTATTCAAATGTCTTTCTACATAGAATCATTGTCAGCACTTTCTAATGATATCCAAATAAGACACTCATTCGTCCTGTAAAATAAACCTCAAGAGATCAAGAACATCTTTGAGCTTGCTATAAATGATACAGTGAGAACATAATGTTATACTTCCACATCCGGTCGTCATCATCAGATATCCAGGATGTAAAGAAATGATACTATACAAAAACAAATCATGACAAAAACTGATTTATAAATAATGTATAATAAAATAAGCACCCCCTATGAAACCAAGACCCTGCTTGATATGACAAATCTTGAGCTTATCAATGTGAATACTTTAGATATCCTTACAAAGAGCAGCTCTCATGCAGCAACCAACAGGTCCCAGGCAGATTCTGATTTGCACCTGAAGAAACTCTTATAGCAGCATAACTGTTCACACTTTGTAGGAAGCCATCCAGTCCTTAGACTTAGTATACAGGTAGCTAGTTGTTGCAGGTCTTCCACCTTATCTTCGTAGTTGGACTGAGGCTACTTCTTGAAAACGTATATCAATATGCTCATTATCATAATATGCTTAATAGTTTATAGCACACAAATAACATACTGGTCTAATCTAATGGAAGAATCTATACATAGCATTAATTAATTACCATTAGAAAACTGTTTTTTTTTTCAAGGAGAGTGCAATCAACGCTGCTCAAAGCATTGCATAGTCTAAGAAAGCGAAAAGTATGATAGAGAGAATATATAGGAATGAATGTATTCCAAAACTATAGCTTCAAAATCGTCAGCGAACAGAGGTGTCCATTTCCGTGTTTACCATTTATAAATATCACCATGAAAGCACTACATCTGACGAGTTATGTCCCTATTGTAACCAGATGGAACACAAAGACAGTGATCTATCTCACTTACTCAGGACCCGGAAGGTCACATAAAAGAGGAACAAGATGGTTCATCCCTGATGTAGTGATGCATACTGACCTCTGGCAATGCTGAAGGCAGTTATACAAGAGCAGTGATTAAAACCATGCCCCTTATCCTCACAAATGAGGCCCTTATCGCAGGTTAACGACTAACATGTTCACACCCTGTACTGTATGGTAGGCACCACCCTTCTGCTGGTTTTGATACAAGTTAACCCAGGTTCTGACTGCTTCTGGGCACAATCCAAAGATATTAGGGACACACGAAATGGTTCTGACGCCGAGAGGCATCCCTTTATCTGACCCACAGGCTGAAATTGGGGTTTGGTGATTTGTCTCTTAGAGTCTGTGACATTAAGATTCAGTTTTTGAGCAATTTGCCTTTCTTCGCCTGTTACATACAACATAAGAGGTATGACGTCATCATTTCTTATGAACAAAATGTACTTTGAACAGCACCTTCCGAAAGGAATGATGGCAAAAGGTTTAAGTAATTGCAATAGTAAAGTTCCAAGAGCAGACATTCAAAAAATGGATATATATCTGTATTGATGTCTAGCAGTTTGTATCAGTGAGATCCAATAGATTCCTATGGACTTACGTATGGTAGAGTTTGAAACTCCCACAGGTGCTTCTGTTTTCTCCCCTAACCCCAGGGCCTGGAGATCGGGAACCACCACAGCAGATTATTACCAAGGTAGTAATTCTGTTGTGTCATATGTCATAATCGGATAAAACACAAGGAGCAAGACTCATCAAAGTAAACTATAATAAGGCATTAACCTTCTCTATTCATTGTTCCCTTCTAAATTAACCACTTGAGTTTCCCCTGGAACCTGATAGGTTGAATATGCAAAGGGGATATTTGTTTGAGCATCTTAAATGGTAAATATTCAGAACTGTGTCTATCTTTAGTGAAGCACAAAGTTAGTAATGTTGGTGAATGCAGGTAGTCATTATAACTAGGCGTCAGTGATAATGGTTTAACAGTTACAAGGGAATTTGGTCGACCCCGATGATTTTCAGAAACACCATTGTGCAAAGCTTCATGCATGTATGAAGAATTCTCTGAATAACTCACTTTCACACCAAGGGGGTAGGGTGACCCAGGAGGAGTATAGAAATGCACTGTGTCCAACCCACCTGTAACCATCATGGCTATAACCCACACCTAGATACAACATACATGTGTCAATAATTATTACACATTTGGGGATCCATCTACCCCCTACCAGACTAAAAGGACGATATTATCTGGGCCAAAACTAATACACATTTCCAGGAGGGCCTATTAAACTCGGGCTCTCAGGTTACATCTTCGTAGAACTTCAACAAGGTCTGTGAGCCCTCACCCACTTGTCTACCACCTGGTGCCCACCTACTCCAAGTGACTAATATAAGGCTTTTTAACTACAACCACTCTAGTAGAGTAGAGGAATGCATCTGTGCGACTTTCTCAAAATGCTTTCTCTTTACCTGGAATTCCATAGGTAAGAGGTGGTTTGTCACATCTTACATAAAGTTTACAGGCCATAAATATATATCATATGTGAAGCAGTTTTGTGAACTAGCTTTAGGAGACATAGTCAGGGGTTTCAGGAGAAGAAATTCTTATCAAATACAATCTACCTCAGAATTACTTAAACGGTCATGCATTGGAATCCAATGCTCAAACACCAGGAACAACATCTTGACTGAAACGAAGCAGGCGGAGAGAACCCTTTAAATTCTCCAAATCTCTGAAAAGTCATCCCCGTTTGTATTTTGTTTGACTCCTCATAGAGGGTATGCTCCACACGTGCTCGTAGTTTACGTTGTGGATGTGGTGCATTTTAGGTTCAAAAGGATGCAGTGTCCTGGTATTTGCAGAATCCACTCAGCCTGTAAATGTAATATGTGTTACTGTTATGTTTTCCACCCTGGGAGTAGTGGTGTATGGTTGTGTGGGAGCAAGACAGGAGTTGGACTGACCACACCCATTGGTTCAAAGAAAAAAAGTGAAATAAATGTTAATTGAGATTGACATAGAGACAGGGTTCAAAAGACTAGACAGTCTTAGTGCGCAGAGTGACAGAACTCAGCAAATTCGAAACAGAGACTACAAAACACGAAAAACAAAATATAAGTATTTCGCATTTATCACACGTTTACCCTCTCTTTGATCTGAAGTTAGGGAAATAGATAAAACTACAGTAACTTCCTTGTAATGGAAATCTCTAGGTCAACTTAACAAAATTTAAGGTAACATATAACTTTCTTAAATTAGTTGCTGGATATTTTGTAGAGCTGATTACATATAATTTTCTTTTAATGGTCAAGTAGGCATTTAGCCAGTTGACCTTCTTGCAACACAAAAGAAGCTAAATAGAACTTAACATAATTCTATTATGATAATAAGCAAGGCACGTCCAAATATTCCCGTTCTGTTGTGTTATTATATGTCCCTAATCCTACAGCTAGGTGTGAATATTATGTTAGGATTGTACAAATGAAGGTCACACGAGGTAACAAGATACCATAGGCCATCTGTTTATAACGTTCTGGCAGGGGTAGCATCTTCTCATTTCATGGCTGATGTATCTCACATACTGGTACCGACTTAGGGTATCGTGTTATGTCTGTTCTAAATAGATCACCTGTTTCTAAGATGGACAGCAGAGAAAGCTTTAGAAAAACTTCCCCAAGAAAGTATCTATGATTTTAACACTATAATAATGACTCCAACATATGAATGTGTCAAGAAGCCTAGCCCATTTTGCACTGTGATATAGGACCTAATAATGGATAACTCCAAAAGGATGGCGCCACAAGGCCATTGTACAAGTGTCTGTAATATCACATGTTATCTGTATGGAGATACCTCTATGTATAGTTCTTACAAATAAACATTAAACTCTGACTCAACTCATTGACTGAGGACAGCTTTACAACCTTCTTAGTCTTTTGGGCGCATCGTACTTCAGGTTCTTATCACACTATAAAGACTTAGCACCAAGCCTCAAAGGCAGCAATGAATGGATCACTTCACGAGAAGTCTGTTAGCTGGTGGTGGCTCCCATGGTGGCTTCCAAAGTGGCTTCCTCCCTTTGCATATTTCAAAATGAAAATATTCAGGAGAAGCCATGGGCCTACCAAACCCCACAACTTTTATTGCATACAGGAACTTCTAGTTATCTATTCCTAAATTCAGAAAGGATCAATTCAGTGTTTGCATGACGAAATAGTCATAATGTATTTTTGTATCATGCAAACTGGATTGGTCATCGATTCGCTTCTAGAAACATCACTCTGTTAACCTGAGTTACCATAAATGTTAGCAGGGTACCAAATGAACAAGCAGTAACTGCCTTATCTCGATGATTGGTCACACTAAAAGGTTCAAATACAAATTAATATATCTAATATCCTTGTACATGAATTTGGTGACTTCAGATAGACTTGTACCAGCAGCCACTTTTATGAGTAAAATTCTAGACCCCTCAATTTGAGGGATGTCTTGATAAGCAAACTCACACATTCCAGGTATAGATGCGATATATAGCATCATTACACCAATTAAATGCTATCATATCAACATACCTTTGCAGGATTTATTTGTACGAGAATACACATCCTTGCATGCAGCTTTCTGGTGATTATTTCCTGTCCCATGCTGTTTGATATCTCGGGCCGATTCACAATATCTAGGGAGGGCAATCAATGTATTCTCACAATCTATAAAATGTCCGCGTACAGTGATTTGAGCCAATAATTTCTTAAGGATTTATACACATTACATTGTGAGGCATATCGATTATAAGGCACATGAAATACAAGAATTTTACCTCTTAAGCAGTTTCTGAATTGGCCCTTACCAGCCAATAGTGAGCTTGAGTACTAAGATTTGCACCGCCTTGGATGAATAGAGATATTAATCCTATTATAGAATTACAAATCCTACTTCTTCTGAGATTTCCTTTTGGTCTTGTAAACCATTTATTGAGTGTGCATACATTGCATGCTATATAGAACTATGTTGTCCCTACAGATATTAAAGGAACATGGCTTCAAAGGACAGGGAAGTGTATCACTCTCACCCACTACTGGTACCCTGCTGACAGCCCACGCCCTGCCATATCCCACAGCTCCTGATGATATCACTATCACTCATACATCACACACATACAAACCCCTCACATGTTCAAACTGATAGCTAGGTAGCACCAGTGGGTTACGGTGGGAGGGAACTGTTAGCATCCAAGGTGCAGGATCCAGAACTCTTTTAGCTCTTCCAAGGTTTCATATTTTTTCCATGTTCATTTTGCTTTGTTATATCCCAGTGTGCCAACACTGCATTTGGTGCGTCAAGCGCATGGGAGTGTTTCAACTGCGTAGGGTCTAACATGATGCATGAATGCAGCACTGGTGGGTTATTTGTCTTATGCATCATGGCAGCAAATTTGCCTACACATTAATGCATCATGCAGAATACAAAGGATCTAACCAGTGCTAACCCCAGGGGTCTGCAGAGGGCGGATCTATGCACACCATGGTGTAGGGTTATAGCTGGGTAGGCTGAAATAGGGAGGGAGATGGCTGAAGACAGAGCAGTGGGAGGATTAGAATGTAGACTTGGTTTGGGATGTTAAGAGATAAAAGCATAAGGTGTACAATGGTGAAAGCTGAAAGGACAGGGGTAAAAATGTTTGTGTGGGGAGCTCCCTTCCTACATGTGTTGCACTTATCTATCTAGTTCTATAAGGTTACATTTTAAAGACCATGTTTTCATAAATTTCAGGTCTGGCGAACTGCTAGCCTATATGAAGAGAGTTGATGTGCGCACATGATTTTGGTTTCAATAGTATCAAGACATTGGTAACGGATAGCCCAACATATTTAATTTTCAAAAATAACTCTGTTGTTAGTGCAAGGCTGTGCCTTCTACACTATAAAGTATTCTGTACTAAAACACCATTCGCATTTACTCAACACCTCATAAATAAGGCACCTATAGCCATAGCTTGATGCTTCATATATCACTAGCCATACACCCAGCTGCATCCCCCTATGTATACCCATATCATCAGACATCAGTTTATGCCCAGCTGCCACACGCCACGCCCACCATCCATCAACTTATGCCACCACCCACCACCCCCTACATGCACACCCATTGAGGTGCAAAAAGTACATTAAGAACTCAACATTAACCCCTAGTTTATCTACTAAGCACCATGGTAACAACCCTACAACCCACTGCCACAGCCCAGATCTGTGCAGACAGTCCTGTCAGACAAAAGAAACATTTCGTTCAGGTAGACCTTGGGTAGGACCAAACGCGCACATCAACTACAGTTTTTGGAGAATTTCGTTACTTTTGTACTGTAACATGGTGTTGCAATATACCTTTTTGGGACTTTATTGTAGAAATTACATGCTGCACTGCATCACAGATATGGTGATTTTTTTTGTGAAGTTTACAGGGATGTCTAGTAGATTCAACAGCACGTTCGCATACCCACATTGAACCTTCTTAAAACTACCACCTTTTTACCTATGCTGCTGCAGTTTGCCTACATATTATGTCTACACACCATACAACCTGGCACAAAACCCCTTTCCTTTGCCTTTTCTCAGTTTCTATCTCTCTAATTACCCCCTTTTACTCCCCACACATAAACCCTTCATCTACCCTCTAACCTTCCACTCACACCTCCCCCTACCCCTCTACACACCAGGAGATCTATGATCCTTTAGATAAAAAGGTAGGAAGTAAACCTGAGCCTGGTACCTCCAGGCCCCGTCAGGGACCTGTATCTTACTCCAGGGTTGGCAAACACAAACTGAAAGTGTCCAGCGGCCCAGGGATCTGGGAGATTAGGCATACTGTTATTGATTCAAAGGTATAAAGGTGGAACCCTTTTTTTGTTTTTGGGTTGAACCCTCATGCAGTTAAATATTTTTAGATCATAGGACTCATTATGTAACTTCTACTGGACGATACTACTTGTTTCATCCCTTTTCCTCTGTCTACAAATATATTAGGGTGGGGTAGATTGAACTAGGTTGATTGACAGGTGAGTATCAGGATATGTGATTGAGAGGCCAGTTTCCCTTTCCCACAGGTGCTAGCACACATACAGAGTCATTCATCAACTGTGTAATGTGGGGTATGGAGATTACAACACGACCCTTCACCTCCATACTTTCCCAACCTTAGACATGTCTGGAGCGTGTTGCTCCTATAGTAAAAAGAGCTGTCAGTAGGTACCCTGCTTCACCATTCAACTTGCACTCACCACATTAGTGTAAAAACTCACCTGCCTTGTTCAAAACATAGAGAGCGGCACTATCAGGTACCTACTCATGTCACACACTCTATAGTATATTATACTGACTGACTTCTCCCAACTAGGTACATACTCAAATCCCCCTTTTTTAGCACCATACCTGAATGACCACTTGTGAGCAACAAAAGGGACAAGTTATAACTACATGAAAAGAAAGGACTGGAAACAAGGGCATTTTTAGCCAGCTCTTCCTTTTACAATAGGAGCAACACCCTCCTGTATGTTCTACTCTATTCTCATGGAGACTCCACCCAACAGAGGGGCTTCTTTTAAAAAGAAAAGCTTTAAAGCCACTATAAAAAGATAATTGAAGAGAAAATCACTGAATGTCAAGACATCAGTGGTGGGTATTCAGTGTAAAACATTGCCGTCTTTACTTCTTCATAACATAATTATATATGCTGTACATTTGGACCAATGAGTGCGACTGTCTTATACATGTTATCATATGATATTGATACTTACAGCTTTCTGCAGAGCACCTCTCGATAATCAAATAATTGATTAAAATGGGTAATGCCTCTCTACTGTCATAATTCAGGTAAGCCCTAAAAATAATCGAGCAATGCCTTGCATTCTCATACTTGAGATGGTCTCTAAGTATATTATAAGGACGTTATTCTGCAATGGCCTATGTCTGTAAGGTACAGATCAGCTCAAAGTATACTACTCTTGGTTTACAGTTTCAGAGATAGAAATAGAACTATTAGAACAGTCTTACAGGTGATGTACGGTTCATGCCATTCCTATCACTCCCAGGTCAACGTGTGGCTGCTATGGTGTGGTCCTAGTGAAAACCATATGACACATGCAATCTATGTTGAACCTATGTAAACACCCCTGGATTGGTGAAAAGTGCAAGGAATGCCATTAAAATGGTGGATACGTCTAAGATGAGAGATTTAGGTATGGCCTCGGGGTAAGCCATGACATTGAACCAAGTCAAGGGTATGCCACATTGGTATGGTTAAAATATCATTAAGATGATGTGTTTCAATAACTTGGTTCATGCTGAATGAAGAAGGAACATAACCTATACTCACCTTTATGGTTAGTTACATAATTAATGGCTCTCTCAGGATCTATACATAAACTATGGCATAGCAGGGATAACTTTACATCTGGTGTACTTAAAATTAGGGTTTCGGGTTTCCTTCTGGTACCTCATGTAGAACCACTATCTGTGTAAACAGCCGCTATCTGAAGAACTTCCCATAGAGGCTGACTTACTATCTGTGTAAAAATGAATACTATTCACAGTACCCATCCAGCCATTATCCGTGTACATTAACGATATCTGTACTGCTAGAAGTTTTTCCATCAATCGGCTAAGGGACATAAGCAATTTTGATACACTTAATGTAAAGGGGGTCTAATGTGTCTTCAATACTAAGGGAGTAATGTAATGGCTAACAGGCACTGAATTGTTTGTATCATAGGATATCCTATGATACAAGCAATGAGGTGCCTGTTAGCCCATACCTTACTGGCTTTATTACACGATTTATCAATGAACTGTCAATAGTCAATCAATAGAATATCAATAAAAAAGTTGAAAATATAAGGTCTACTGCTAGTGGGCCGATAGTCAACAAAGCCAGCATAGCATTCTCTCTCTTCTATAGAGGCAAAGAGCTAGCCCAGGCTGGGACGTGAACATCTTTAACAGGGGTTTGGAGCGAGACATTCTGTCCACTACGCCATTGCTATAGCAATCTGAAGCCTTCGCTGTTTTCTTACCTAGGCTGGGTGAGTATAGAGTAGGTGTGAATGCATCCAGCACCTGGCGCTGTGGCATTCTACTAACCAACCTATACTGCTGCTATGACCGTCTGGCATATAATCATATCATTGACTTGTACAGACCTGGTTCAAACCGACCAGTCCCTGTGGCGCAATCCATAGACATACAGAGCAGTATGGGTATGGGTTCAACCCCTACCTTTGGCAATGAAAATTTCATAGGAGGAATGATTTTAGATATGTTCTTCCACATGTAGAGGGTGCCTGATATCCATGAATAACAGTCACTGGGTGCCTGATATCCATGGATATCAGGCATCCAGGCCTGCCTGATATCCATGGATATCAGGCAGGCCATACCGATGCATGCATCATGACATGCAATATCGACAGGTATCAGAATGGTAATATCCAGAAAAAGCACCCAAAATCACAGAAATCGTGTAATAATGCATGATAACAGCCTTTTTACACACTAGATTTGATACAGATAGTGTTATTTTTGCACAGATAGTAGCTGGATGGTCAGCCTCTAGATGTAGTACTACAGGCCTTTTACTCGGATAGAGGTTCTACACCCCGATCCCCCATTCCCTCTTGACTCTATAGTGACCTCCGCCTCCTACATTGCCCCTGGAGTGGACAGGGCAGATAGCCAGTAGCTATAAACCACACCTTTACCTGAACCCAGACATGACCCCTCCCTGGTTCCTGCTACCCTGCCCCCTGTGCCCCACCCCTGACAACCTCCACGTGCCACAGGTTGGCATTCCTCCACCCTGAGGTCAGATACATTATGTACCTGTCCACAACCCTCAAAGTTACTAATTAGCTTCACAACTGATAACGATTTTCCTTTTTTCAAGATAAATAATTTGGTCGATAAGATGATTACCTGCAAGAAAAAGCAATATTTCTTGTCTGCAATGTAAGATTCTTAAACAAAGGAATGACTTTGGGCTATGGGTTCGGAATATTGTGTGCCCAGTATGTGCACTAGCATTGCACAGGGAGATGCTGAAGTTATATGTAATACTGAATATAGTTGGACACCAATCCTTGATATGTCTTTATACTTATAAAGACCTGATGTAATCTGATGAGATGGGCGATACATGTAGTCCTGGGGCAAACATAATATGTCTCTATACATAGTGTTCTCTCCATGTTTCTCTAAGACATATCTCTTAGAGATATACCTGGTCATGGGTATCGTACATCAAACTATACCTGGAGTGATAAGGGTGGCGATGTCACAGACAGACCTGTAAAAAGGTAAATGAATTACTTGGAGGAGAGGACAGGTCTATGACAGGATATTTCTTATAATAGAGATTTTAACTTTGTGCTCTAGCCAAGTAAAGGTCAGTTTATAAGACTATAATCCCTGTATGACAAACACCCATACTAGGTGGACTACGGGGTTGATGAGGGCTGTGAACTAGGCCTGGGTAGAAGACTGGGTGAATGCTGGCTTCTAACATGGCTGCTCAATGGGAACCCACACCTCTTCCGGTCTATCTAAGTTTTATTTTTGGTAGGTATCAAAATAGTTTAATTTTGGTTCTTCATGATTCAAAATAAATGAGTTGCTCACTTCGCATCAGGAACGAAATTACGGTATTAGAATTATCCTATGATTTTCTCAGGAAATACTTTGGAAATGGCCCCACATTTCAAGTACTAACTTGCTTGTTGAACATACAATGGGTAAAGACCATTCTGAAACATGTCTGCATGTCAATAATCTCGCTTTATTTGAAGCAACCAATTGGTCCATAAATAAAATATCACTAACTAAAAGTCCATTTATAATGATCATCAATAATATCCTTGTGAATACCCGGATCAATGATACTATTGCAATGTTGATAAGCACTGTTGGGAAAGATGATGAAATGATTTTATTTGTCTGTGCGCATCGAGACCTGACTATTAATGCCCATAAAATATCAACTTATACTAGTATATGGTGAAGATAATAAATCCTATATACAATAATATGAAAGGCATTTATACACCATAATAATATTTAAGTCCACATGATACCCACATTTTCCTGTTCCGCTACTTTGATGGCACAACAAAGCAGAGCTAGCTGCTCACTAGCAATGCGTCGCTGCATATTGCAGAATCATTGGTATTTGTAACCAACACGGTGGGCATGTAACAAGGAGCATCAATACCTGATGCATTATTTTATACACATTCAAACATATAAAGGGTTAATATTGTAGCTGTGGTAAGTGGTAGGAGTGGTGAGTCATCCTTAGTAGTTGGGGGCTGCTCACTGAGCTGCTCCCATAGCATACTCTATTTCTGTCCCTCAGCCCCTACCTACTCCACCACCAGGGGCCTATTTCAATATAACTGACGATTTCAATTCACTGATGATTTGGCTATCATACTGGTTAGAAATACTGTTCTCAGAGATTCCTCCCTAATATTGGCACTTATGGCCTCACCAAATAGGATTTGCTGAGCAGTCGTAGCAGCTTAAGCAATGACGT
The DNA here is from genome assembly GCA_949317995.1 of Acholoe squamosa. Taxonomy (NCBI): domain Eukaryota; kingdom Metazoa; phylum Annelida; class Polychaeta; order Phyllodocida; family Polynoidae; genus Acholoe; species Acholoe squamosa. The sequence goes on along the minus strand of OX439037.1, from coordinate 21,554,642 downwards.
AGGCCTGTATGAATGGTATTGTGAACTTCCTGGCGATTTGAGTGCTATGTTATCGTCAGTTATATTGAAATAGGCCCAAGGTGTGATTCACAAAGACCATGTAGACTAACCACAGACACACAGCGTAACCCAGACACCCGCCACATCTACTCACAGGGCAGAGTCAACATCACAGCAATGTAGGGTTTCTCTTAGATATTGTGGTTTCAGGAGGAAAGAAACAGCGAGGCTGTACTACAGTTCCTTCTTATTTTCTATATGCCGAGGTCGTATATAATACATTTCAAGGTGGCCTTCATCTAAATAAATACTTCAATAGATACTTCTTGTTTTAGATGTGGCATATCATAAAATTAATAGCAATAGCGTTATGGGATATTTCCCATTGCGCAGAACAGGAATAGATTGTATGCATATTATTATTGTTATTTTTAAACCTACCTCCCCCAAATTTCTAATCAAACTGAAGGGCCACATGATGGTCGCATGGTGCATGTACTATGTATTCATAACACTACACATCATAGTCAAGACAGAACGCGAATATAGTTAAATGATGTATGCCTGCCTCCCCGTAGGTATGGTAATTTTGTACTCTGTGATGATAAGCCACACTCATCTTTTGGTGCATCTTTTCTGTAACTGTTCTGCAGCATTGTCATGCATTGGATGTATTGTATCATACATTAAATCGTGCTGAAGTATACTGTGGCTTTACTGTTTGGAAGTACACGGGCTTTAACCAACTTTGACACTGCCTCCCCCCTCAATCTTTCTGCATCCCATTTCCCCAACATCCTTTACACTGTGTATTATAACCATTTTGTTTCTAACTGCAATCCACCTTCCAGGATTCTTGTAGCGTCTCATTTCCAGGAATGCACCACAAACCACCATCAGCCATATGCTGTAACTGACCTTTTCCCTACCCACCTGTGAGTCTTCCCTTCCCTCTGTACTCTCCCCACACCCTGCCCAGGCCACATTTCACCCTAAATGTTGGTTTCTGGGTAGGTACAGACAAAAAGATAATGTTTTTGTTTATCCCCAGAGGGCACCAGATGAAACAGACCCGGGTACAGACAGACAAGGTCCCGGAGGGGCAGACAGAGTGTGGGGATTGGTGTGCTACTGGAGGGAAAAGGTTGGAGGAAGGATAACATAATGAGATAAAGGTTAATTTGGCTATACTGAAGTTGGAATATGACAGAAAACCAAAGCTGGTCGATTCATCTAAGTCTTTCTTTTTGCAGCATGGGACCTAAAATGAATAAATTAGGAGTTGATTCAGTTATCTGAAAGCAGATCTATGTTTTTAAAAGGCACTTTTGAAAACTCCCGTATTTTACTGACCTCAAATTGCTGCATATGAAAAGATAAGCAAAGAGAGAAAAAAATACTAGGTGGCACAAGGAGTGGTCCAATCACTTGCATGTTTATTTTCAGCTCACACCACATATAGCCAGTATTAAACTGTAGGTTAAGTCCTACCTGGTAATTCGATTGCAAACTAAAGACTCTTAGAAGGACAATAACCCATTTATGTCATTAAGTCTACATTCAGGCGCAAATTATTATTTGCGCCTGAATGCTACCTTTGAAGGATAGTGTCGTGACAGGTGACACTACCCCCGGACACTACCCCTCAAACAGTGCCTGTTTGAGGGATAGTGTCTTGTTTGTGAGATAGTGTCTTGTTTGCGCGTTAAAGTCATTTGTGATTTAGTGGCGTTTTTGTGCTTTAATGCTACATTTGAGGGATAGTGTCCCGACATGTGACTTTATCCCTCAAACAGGTACTATTTGAGGGATAGTGCCTGTTTGTGAGATAGTGTCCCGAAAACTTTCCCAGTTCCTCTTTGGGATTTGGGACTTCATAAAACATTACTCTTAACCTCAATCTGGGGGAGGCTTAGGGAACTTGTAGGAATTAGTAAACCTCTATTGTTTATCAAAGCCATTCAGATGCAAAGTTAGGTATATAAAGGCTATGGTGCCATAAGTTTGTTAGAAGGACATAATATGAAAACTCTTGCAAAATGTGTATCAGTGTAGCATGTCTATATGATCAATGACATGAATTAACAGAGCATGATTGATTTCACCTTTAAATCTTCTCACAAGTAACCACCTGAGAGGCAGATAAGCAAAACAAAACAAGGAAAATGGACATCAGCACCAGAGGAAAAAATGAACTACGTCTTATGAAAAGAAGGGCCGCCATCTGTGAACCATTGGGAGGGAGTTCTCTTGTTTAACATTCAAAACATGCTAAATACAGAATAACAGGAAATGATGGTATGGTCAACATCTGTGTTCAACCAACTCCAGTCACAGGGCACACAGAGACAAATATTAGATAAATAAATGTTCTGTGTTATAATTGTTTGACTTGTTATTTACTTATTAGAAGGGGTTGTTTTTATTCTAACTAATCCTAAACCCCTACAGACATAACATATGCTTAACCATTTGAAGAAAGTATGATATCACAATGACAGCTACCCTAAACCAATCCCTACCATCAAGCCCCTAACGAGTGGTGAACCATGCTGGGAATATACCTATCCTATACATGTATAGGATCACCATAATTATTGTATGAGCCATGGCCAGGAAGTTAATTCAAACCAGTGCTAATTTACCAGAAACCTCTTGGTCTGCCTCAATGCCTGGTAAACAGGTAGTATCTACAGGAAATCCCCATAAAGCAAGTAGGGGAAAAGCAATGTGTGGTCTTAGGAGGATTGTATGAACCACACCCTGCAGTGATGGCACAGGCTCTTCATTAGTACAGACAGCGGTCTTTTTGTTTTGCTTCATGATAAAAAGTAAATATAGCCTAGAGATAAAAAGGGTTTGGTCTTTAGTATAACACGTTGAAGGTCATAGAGGGCCAGCAGGAGAGGGGAGACAACATTGGCTGACTAATGTACAGAAATCTAGCTTCTCTCTAAACTATTTCAGTTGCATATATGCGGAAAATACAAGAGAAAATACTCGAGATCGTATTTTTATCTGCAATAATAAAATGGTGTATAATTGTATTATAAGATAGCATTACATCGAATAAGAATGTACACAAGTTTCTCTGCCTACCCTGTCTGACCTCCAATCTACACGTTCCATTGCATCCCACCGTGAATGGAGGATGGTGGAATTGACAGGGATTACCAAATGATCTATGATTAAAAAGAAAGGAACAACCAATTTTAATATGCCCTCTTCCTTCTCTATTCAGTTTGACATTAGGATTACAAAGGATGTTTCCACAACCATTCCCAAGTCAAGCATTCCGGGTCAAGCTTCATTATTTTCTGTCCATTATTCGTATATTGTATCATCAGTGGAACAAATGAACATTTAGGATCATTTGAGATATTTCTGTTGTCAAACATTAGTAAGATATCTTCAAGCTCAAGCCCCACTCCTTCAAAAATATTATCTCTCATGCTCTGGAGAATATCATAACGAGACTGTGTTCATATAAAACTACTACTTATCGGCACTTATAGAAATTGCATGGTACTTTTGTGAAACATTATGGGAAGAACGAAAAAAGAAACACCCCCCCCACCACCACAACAACAAAACAATAAACAAACATAAAACAATATACAACTAAATAGATATATTTGATATGATTTTTCACACGTGTGGGACGTCACGACGTCCAGTAAAGACGAGAGGCCCACGTGACCAGTCCCTTTAGTTACTTCCGGTAAACAAACAGTGCCACGTGGCGGCCATGTCAGGAAACTTCATAAACAAAGTGGGCACGAGCTGATGACGACTAACTCATGTATACGATCTCCAAGCACTGTAGCCTTACCATCCGGGCTTACCATATCTCTGTCTCATAGACTCTCAATAGGGCTGTCCCGCAGTTCTCAAGTGCTCTCCCACTATACTGTGCGTGAGAGGGGGGTTCTGACTAGCTGGATTGTTGTTCACACATATAAGTGCTCCCCCTTGGCTCAAGCAATTTACTATATATATATATATATATATATATATAAATATATATATATATATATATATATATATATATATATATATATATATATATATAAAAAAACGCAGAAGCCTCATTCGACCTCATAACCGCTGGACACAACCCAGTGCCAGATACACGTACTGTCTACTATAAGCAGGTAATTGACTCTCAAAGCCCTCCGGAAATTACAAACCACAACTGTAAACCTGGTGAAATTGGAGCTGGAAAGGTATAGATTTGGAGGGGGAGGCAGTTGAACAATTTTCCAATCTATTTAAAACCAAATCTATATATTATTATATAAACCTGAGGAGAGCAATCTTTTATTTGATGGAAGTTGAAAAGGATTTGGATGTGCATTGGGGAAGTACTTCTTAAAACGCAGGTTGGGGCAGACACAGATTGTGAACATCAAAATCTAAATACTCTGTCAATGCGTTGTGAAAGTCGATGTGCCCAGTGGCTACTGCAGTCTACAGGGTGGGGTGGGGGTGAGGGGTGTTAGTAGTTGGTAATTGGTACTCAGGAGATCATTAGCACATCATGTAGCAGGCAGGAATTAAGGGAAGCTCTCTGACATAAAACACAGCTGTGGGTTTAGAGGATGGGTTGAAGTTCTCTGTAGGCACCAAGTAGGCTATCGTTAAAAGTAGGATGACTCAAACAATTTTATAGCTGTGTAATCTACTGCGAATTTCACTATAGCACATCGGATATAGAATGTGCATGTTTCAGAATTTCTCCCAGGTCACAGATTGCATCGCGGCAACAGACTAGCTGCTCCGCACAGAATGCTAACTGAGTTCTGGATGAATGACATGGTTAGGTTTTTATGCTGTAATTATGAGAGAAAAACCTCACAACTGCTGCTAAATAAATTACTTATCGAAGTGATAACTTATTAAACTTGGATATTATATTCATGGCCATTTATATTAGGTATTATCTAGATGCTGTCTGAACTGAATTTTAGTATTATATGACCACCAATCAATATATTTATGAAACCTCATTTTTCTTGATATGCTGTATATGATCCCAAAATGTATGTGTGATTCATCACCCACACTAAAATGTACTTTCATGCTTGAGACCTGGAACTGAGGACTGCGCACATGTGTGGAAGTGGTGCCATCTTGTTTCACAAAACTGAAGCACCACCAAATTGTCCATGACTAGGGGTATACAGTCGGCCATTGCTTCCTCGACCCTTTGATTCCTCAGATCCCTCATTACCTCAGACGGGAAATCTTCAACTACCTCTAAGTTTTCTATTATATTTGGACTTACTTCCTCAGATAATTTGCCTCCTCAGACATTTTTCCTTGCATTTTCGAAATCTGAGGAAGCAAGGGCTCAAGGGGCTAACTGGAAGTTTAGCTGAGAATACCCAGCAAATTGTTGTGACTCCTCGTCAACCTGTGTGAAGTGGCTCACACATGTCGCTAGATGGAACACGACGTCGCTATAGCACAAGATCACCAGGAATAGCAATGGTGGTGATCACATGGCCTCACCTCAGACGGCGAGGATGGTGATCACTCAGACTCACCAGGGATGGCGACGCAGGTGATCACTCACCTCGCTAGATGAAACACGCACCTCGTCATAGCAAATGTTCACCAGGGATGGCGAGGATCGTGATCACTCATCCTCACCAGGGATGATGACATGAGTGATCACTCATCCTCACCAGAGATGGCGACATGAGTGATCACTCACTTCGCTAGATGAGACGCACACCACATCATAATACACATTCACCACGGATGGCAAGGATTGTGATCAGTCACCTCGCTAGATAAAACGCGTACCTCGTGATAGCACAGGCTCACCACAGAGGGTGAGGATCTTGATCACCCACACTCACCAGGGATGGCGACACGAGTGATCACTCACCTCGCTAGATGAAACGCTCACCACATCATAGCGCAGGTTCACCATGGATGGCGAGAGTGGTGATCACTCAGACTCACCAGTGATGGCGACGCTGGTGATCACTCACCTTGTTAGATGAAAAGCTCATGATCATCGACATTAGTAATCATGCAGCCTCACATCTGCCAGATCAAAGTATGTTTTGCCAGAGAAGGTATTGCCATATGTATCTTCCCTCTAACCACAGACAAGGTGTTCATGTTGATATTTCCCTATGTATTTTTCCTGTAACCAGAGAAAAGGTGTTTATGGATAGTTGCTTTCATTTTAGAGATACCTCTATCTAAAACCAATTGATATTCTCTCTATATGATCTTGTTTGATTCAACTCTGAAGTATTACATGGAAATCAGTGTGAAACAAAGCACATTTGATATGTATGGGACTTATACTTCATGCCCACACTTCCTAGATAGGCTACATGTTGAACAGTGGTGCTGTCTCAACAACTTTGGCAATGGTGGTGATAAGTTGCCACTGTGAGTGAGAGTGAGTGACAGATGATGCAATCCTCAGAGAGCATTGACTTGGAGTGACACAAATTCACGTATTGAGTGAGACCAATGTTGGCAATGGTGGTGATAAGTCGCCATTTTGAGAGAAGATTAACTAGGAGTGATACACACTCACGCAGGGAGTGAGAGCCATGTGGCAATGCAGGTGAAAAGTTGCCATTCTAACTGAGAGTTGACAGGCAGCGGCACATACTCACTGCGTGAGTTAGATCCATGTTGGCGATGGTGGTGATAAGTCACCATGCTTTGTGAGGGATGACAAGGGGTGGCACATACTCACGCAGTGAGTGAGATCATGTTGGCGACTGTTGTGATAAATCGCCATGCCATGTGAGACTGACACACAGTGGCGAAAGATGACGCAGTGAGTTATCACTCAGAAAGGAGTCACCATTGATGACCAATCATGGCGACAGATAACGACAATTTGCTGGGTATGAGACTGAGGAGAGGATGGTTTTCAGAACCTAGATCCTGAATTTCTGACAGCGCTGTTAGTACACTGTATACACGTTATTTGTAGTTTACCCACAGTTCAGTGCTATATGACTCCTCTAGAAGCCTCCTTATATGATCTTCGCAATTAATAAGTCTGTAAGAAATGGGGAAAATACTACCCACAGTTCACGTGCAACCTGTATTATCCAGGACTTTTGCTATAGGCAATTAATACTGAAATAATGTTACCTTATTAGCAAATGATCTGACCTGTAGGAAAAAAGATCTACATCAGGAATAAGGTACTAAGTTCCTTCTATCTCCTATATATGGACCCTTGCCCTAACACTGTCATCCCTCCCCCAACACTCTACCCTCTCGCTTTGGGCACGACTCAATATTTACACAGGTATATATTCTACATACTCAGAATACCACTGGACATATATTTGTCTCATACAATTTCCTCCAACTCTTTTGACAGAGCTAGTTTGATCAAACCATCATATCAAAAATGAATAACTGTCTTACATCAACAAACAATAATATGAAATTGTGAGAACTGTTGCATAATTACGAAATTGTATGTTTTATTGTGGCTACACTAGCTCAATAATCCCAGATAACTTTGTGCCCATGGATACTGTAAATCCCATTAAAATAGCGGTGCTAATCCTAAACCTGCATTAATGTGGCTTTGTTTCAACTGCACTTTGATAAACCTTTAATATGCAATATAATAGCCCTGCTTCAGATTCTATAATGACGCTCCAAGTATCACATAGTGTCTGTACATACTACTGATAGTGTTTATTACAGTACAGGTTGAGATGTAAGTATCAGAGCTATATCCCTTAACACTTTGTATCCCAAACTATTCTGGGCGTGAATCTTATGATGTAATCCTATAAAACCAATTGCTTCTATTTGGTTATATGCCTGAATAATTCACTGAGGAGTGGACGGCTCATGGTGAAATGGTGGTTGTCTCATGATGAAATTGGTATGTCACAGGAAATAGATTATATACTGAAAACATTCGATATTTCTGCAAGTTTGCTTATGCTACCATTACGCAGTGATATTTATCTATGTCCTTAGTCAATATACAGCACAGGTTAGCAATTTTAATTTCCTAAATATGCGCACAAAGTTGGACATTTCTGATGAAATGACCAATTGCCCAGAGAAGAAAGAGGTCAAACATGGCTACTAAAGTGTATTATTAGGCAATGGCAATTAATCCATATATTGCAGGAGGTCATTCCATCGGGTACTATAACACCTCTATTTCAATAATATTGGGCTCCCATGCCCAGAAAATACATGCAATAGTGAGGAAAAAATGGTGACAGGTGGTCGACTCAAGGTATGTGGTCGTCTTTAGGTTAATCTACCCTACCTTAAAAGATTGTTAGTAAGGGATGGAGACATCAAAATGCGTATTGACATTAGCCTTAAGCCAAAACATCTCTGCCTCCTTGCTGCTAACTGAACTTGCCTATATACAAGGGTCTGAATATCTAAATCTGATTTATAAGAATTTCGTTTGGGTGGGAAAGGGTGGGGACACTCTGAAGAGGGGTGGGTGGGCTGTAGAGAGTCGTGGGGGGAATCTGTGCCACATGATTCTAGCCACAGAAGGGAAAGTGTCCGGATGAGAAACTTATATAGAAATTTCTCTCAGAAATGACCAGAGAATGTGATACGAAAGAAAACAATTTGTTTGCAAAACCATTCACAATGGTTTTCACAATGGTTTTCAATGTTCAAGTCTTTGTGTTCTGTGGCTGAGACGAAGTTTTGAATTTCGGCATTAGATTTCTCTTGCCATTGGCGGAATGCACAAGGGGAACCAGCAGAAGGAACTGCAGTGACCTCAGATTTCCCTTATTGGCTCTATATGGATATAGGTATAATCCTTTAAAAGAAAAGACCACCATATTTTCATGTCACATTATTTCAATGGTATTTGTTCTAATCAAAAGAAATCTGGCCTACATAGTGAATAAGCAGGAAGAGAAGAAGGCTTCTCTGCTGTATTGTATGACATCACAATTGACCAAATGCAGCAGGTGCTGCATTGAATGAGTATGGGCACTTCTGGAAAACATCTTTTTAAATAAAAGAGTACCCTCTCCCAATCATGATATTAAAAAAGATCCCTCTCCGGGGTTATTCTGTATTTATTGATAAAAGAAATAAACAATCAGTTTAACACAAAATTTGACATTGGCATTTCTTTGCTGACTAACAGTACCATGCAGTCAATATTGTGCTGCATTTTGTCAATTGTGACATCATACAATGCATCAGAAGGTGTGCTGCTCTCCCTTAGGGTAGTGCATATTGTGCTATGTATGTCAGAATCATTTTCTCTAGCACGAAGTCCATTGAAATAAATCAACATGAAAATAGGGTGGTCTTTTCTTTTAAGCAAACTCTTGGTCATCCACATAAGAGAAGGAATATCTTTGTTCTCCATGGCCACCCACTGGTAAACTCTTGGAGGTAACAATAATATTAAGTCTCTAATACCTAATTTTCTCACCCTCTCACATATAGACCTGAACTGGGAAAAGGGGGTTTCTACCCTCTGCAAGACCATTACAGAAACTATTATTTTTGACACTATGTCTTTCGAGTTCAAACCATGTGTACATAACTCCATAATCACTCTGACACGTGACTAACCTCACGACCTATGTCATGACCAGTGCTAGGACGTACCTATGGAAGATACAATAACTATCCTCTTTTCCTGTGTTTCAATAGAGATTGTGACACCACATGTTCAAACATGAGAGTGGTTATAGTGTTTCACATGCCCTTCAATGCTATTGAGACTTTTTTTTGGTGATTTTGTCCCCTTATCTTAAGGTGTCAGCCACTAGATCTATCACGTTATGTCCATCAAGTCATGTTCCCAATTGTCCAACACTGAGAAAATATTCTTACTCACTTGAGTCTGTACCCAGACTCAGGCAATGCCGCCAAAATAACTGTGATTTGAGACTCAGCCTGAGCCTATAGGGTGATATTCAGGCAGATCCTGAGGCTGGTGCAGGTTGAGCCTGGGGTGATACTCTGGCTCTGCCTGAGTATCATCCACAGGGTCAGGCTGAGTCTCAAATCATACTCATTTTGGCGACATTGCCCGAGTCTGGATACAGACTCAAGTGAGTAAGAATATTTTCTCAGTGCAGTATTCCACTTTTGTTCACCAGATTTTGTTCCAAATTTTCCAATAGACTGTGGGACATGATAGAATTACTGGACACAATGAAAACATGTGCGTCAATGCCATACATCCTTTTATTCCTATGGTACTTTACATTATTCGCAAATCGCAACCTTAAAGTATCTAAACGAGATGTCAAAATATGAATTAAAAATAAGTTAAAGAATCATTATCTAATACAAGTAGAGGACGTATGCGGTTCCACCTTTATGATGGGAGGGTGGGGCCGGGGGTGGGGCAGTCAAATCCGGTCAGCTGTGGAGGCTAGAGGAGGGGTAGGGGGCGGTGGGCAAACACCACCTCTACTGTCACTGTCCAAATATCCAGTTTTTCCCCTTTATAATGCCTCAGTTCGCCCTAGCCCCATCTGCAAACATTAAGGGACATACTCTGGTATGAACCAGGACACGGAGGCGTCCTATGTAGCAGGATAGAGAGTAGTAGGACTGCACACATGGTGTAAACTGGAGAACAGGTAGCTCAAGAACCACCACACTTCCTGCTATATATTAACACTGCTATAATATATCTACTCCTCTGTCACTGAAGGATATTCTGCAACTGCCTTGGGACTTGGACTTGGGAGGGAACAAATTATATTAACAAGGTGCAAGTCCTAGAGGGAGGGACATCAGTCAAAATCCGTTATTTTAAGGCTAGTATATTGGCTGCTACCTTTGGAACAAAACCTTTCCTCCTGAGTTGTTGGCGTTGGCTTTAGTTAGATTGCAAATCATTCACAAGGAATCAGCAAGTCAGATAGAATCAGCAGCATCACACGCATCTAAAGGTAACAATCAACCAGATCCAGACTAATAACAAAAAGGACATATTACAAGATGGCATCAACACAGTGGATGAGAATTGGACACAGTGAATTACATCTTCCACATCTTGGGAATGTATTATTATTGATAATACTCAGCATAGGTTATTTGATGAACAGTCCAGTTGGTGCTGCGGAATCGACCACTAGACCTCCAACTAAAGGCCCTTCCACGAAAGGTCCTAACACCACAACCACCACCACACCCCGTCCAGCAGGTGATATTGGATTCACCGTTGCACCTCACTACACTAGGTTCAGTTGCCCTAACCCTCAGATTCAACCAAGGATATGCCGACCAAGGGATCCCCAAAAGTCTTATTTGTGTGACCCCAATAGTCTTGTTCCAATAGGAGAGGGTAAGTGTGACAATAATTATGTTCATTGACAATGTTCCTCATTTTTGTTATTCCTGATGCATGGCTTGTTTACCAAACCCAGTGTAAATCTTTCCACTGAACACACATTCAATAGAATGAAATCCTCCTCCCAAAACGCTGGTTACTGTTTACTAAACAGTCACATCATAATGGCTGACGTGTGTGCACTGTAAGAGTTTTCTGTAGAATATACTGACAGTAAAATTTGTCAGCATTGTCATGAAATCCAATGATATTATGGTAAAATTTCAATGGAGAAATTCTTTGATTTCAAGTTTAAATCTCAGTTTCATAGAATCAACAGAATTAGTAAATTATATTCAGTGTCGTGTGGCTAGAATGGCAAGAACCTACCTTTATCGTTGAATCTACCTTTATGAGTGAATATACCTTTATGAGCGTATTCTCCCATTTTCCGCTACAGGAATCGGTGTATAAATGTGATATAAACGATATAACTAATTATGAATATATCTTATCATACTAATGATACTGATTCCTCCTTTCAGCTTCAAGAATAGACGTGATGCTGAGGCAGATTCGATCAGAAAGGAAATGCACATGTGAGAGCAGGGTGGCTTGTAAAGTTGGTACAGTAGTCACTGTGGTTGTACTTAGAGAGGTGCTCTTTAGGTCTGAGTAAGTCACTGTTAATCATAATTCATTATGTTGTACAATAATGGTATAGTTGAGGGGCTATAGCGATGTGCCCGGTAATCAAGACTTATTGCTAAGTCCCTTATTCCTCTCAAACCTACACTGTAAAAACAGTGTTTAAGGATTAAACACCAGTGTTTAGAAGTTAAACACTTGGTTTAACACTTATTTGTCCCACTTTTCTCAACGCTTCTTAAGTGTTAAACGCGTTCAATTTTAAACGCGTTTAACTAGGAAGTGTTTAACCAAGTGTTTAAATGCTAAACACTTAAACACTTCAGTGTTTAGGTGTTTGACAATAAGTGTTTAAAAGCTAAACACCTAAACACTTCAAGTGTTTAATGTTGGTGTTGAGAAAATTTGGTGTGTATCTTTAAACACCTTTTTCCAGTGTATGAGTCAATGATAATGCATGGTGCAGCCTTGGTGAGTAAGTTGCCAGTGCAACTTTCGTGTATTAGTAAATTAGGTATTTTATTCTACCTCTTTTTCTTAACATTGTGAGGTATATGCAGCAAATTGTTATAATTCAAAATGCGTCCAATACCATGGGAATACCTGTCTAGAAAGACCACCTCTTGTCAAATAATTATAAGAATTAACTTCTGATAATCGTACATGGAAACATATATTTATTAATTTCCAGTCTTCCTAGAGATACACACGTACAGTTACGGAGCTTTGGTGATGAGATACAGAAGAATTGGGCCTTTGGATCATGTAAAGATGACATACTTCTTGTAGTCGACAAAGTACACGGGGTGAGAAAAACGTTTACAATTTTAGAGTGTGGTACTAACAGGAAAACAGCTTGAGTTTAAAACACATTGGGGAAAAGGGAAGTTTGAAACCCTTACAATCTTATTATGTCATTGCATTGGCATCAAGAGACAGGAATGAAATATTGAACAAGTAATCAATGGATAATTCATGACGCGTGTGTGTTAGTGAAGGATAATTACACGAGGGCGTAGCCTGAGTGAAATTAGCCTTTGCTAACACACACAAGTCATGAATTATCCATTGACTACTTATTTTATTCCACGAAACCAATAGATAATCAATAGAATACCAATAAATTCAAGTTGAAAACAAAAATTTTTCCCCTTCCCCGAGACTCGAAGCCAGCCATTGTATGTACACGGTCAGTACATACACCTCGTCGCCCAGCAGCGGACAGCGACAGCGCCCGTCTCGGCAGCGCCCGCGGTTATGGTAGCGGACAGCCTGCAGTCGTCGCCTCCCCGGGCTTTGTATCATATCCAGACGTGGTTCTAACCAAGCATTTCTCGTCAGTCCCTGTGGCACACTGCATAGGGAGTTGGACTAGGGATCTTAGACTGCAGGTTCGAGCCCTGCCCTGGCCTTGAAAATCTCGTGGGTTTTAACATGTAACATATGACATGTAAGGACATGAGAGGCATGCAGGTTATCCATGGATAACCGCATGGCATGCAGGTTATTAATGGAATATAGCATAAATATGGCAGCACAAGGGTGGTATATTGACGAATATTGCACGAGGCCGTTAGGCCGAGTGCAATATCGTCAATATACCACCCGTGTGCTGGCATATTTATGCCATATTGCATTTATACCACCTTTTCCTCCATTTTGTATTAATTTCTTACCTGATATCCACAGAATATAGCCACGAGAAAACATTTTGTAAAAGCAAGCGACACGGCCCGGGTCACCGCTCTGCGCGAAGCCATTGTTTTTGTTCCTTGCCGGGAGAGGTACCGCCGTGTTCACACTCACTTTTCGTATGGAATCCAACCATGACAAGTCTTCAAATTAAAACATACACATCCTTAGATAGTCTAGATGATCCCTCCATACGTATTATGTCCAATATATTCAAAATAAAGGAGAATCCATTGATTTTCCAAAATGGTCCGAAATTTTCGCCATGTTCCTCGTACGGCGAGCGGATGACCTATATCTACATCCGGGCCACTGACACACTTTTGCCGAACAAGGAGGCGGGTGGGAATGGCCGGACCGCGACTCGCTTACGATGGAAAAATCATTGGATTCTTATTTATATCGAAGAAAATGGAGAAAATTAGCACGCATTCCTCGTCTATGGATCGAAAACTTCTTGGGATTTCGATATTATAACATATCATGGTTGGATTCCATACGAAAACTGAGTGCAAACATAGGACTAGGACCTCAGGTTAGAACTTAGTTTTTTTCGCATTGAATTTTCATCACCGTTCAGTGTGGCGCTATGGCTAAGGCCTTCGCCTACCACCACTGCGGCCGGGGTTCAATCCTCATACGAGTTTGGACAGTTTTTCACATTGAAACAATGGCGAGACTAAATTTCTATGTCCGCCAGCGTCTCCCAAAATATTCTAAGTCCAACTTGACCTCAAAAAAGTATATCCAAAAATCCCAAAAATGCACATGTGCGTATATGCTCTCATAATGCACTGGTAGGAGAGGGCATAACAGTAAGGCAGGTGGCCGAATAGTGGTATAACCATGGATAACTGCACGCCTTGCAAAAGTGATGTTACAGCCTTCAGGGTGTGCAATATCGACAGGTATGTGCATGGGAATATCCAGGAAAAGCACTGAGAATCCCAGAAATCGTGGAATAACTATGGATAATACCACCTTTATCGACTTGTTTCTGCACTATGACAATTACCCATTCCTAATTAGGAATTATAAAAAGATGTATACATCGATTATAAATTTTAGTTTTGATTTGATGTATTCTGCCTCTACCACGACCATAATTAATAGCCACGTGTGAGGGAGAATACATATGAAAACATTGACATTGACGCGAATAGCAGGAGCCTGAATACGTCCAGTGTCTTCTCTTCTGCAGATGTTACTTGGGGGGAGGGGGTCTACCCCATGCACGAGCCGGCCCGTTTCCTATGGCTGTTATGTAGTCAATTAAATCAAATTGACTTAAGATTCATGGTCATATTATTAGGCCCTACAGATACTAGGCTTGGATGGCACATGCAGCCATATATTAAATCTTATGGTGTAGAGAGACTGCGAAAGGTGGTTCTCTATTTCGACCTAGCGGGATAGGGGTGGCGCCGTAGTGTCTAGCTGAAGCTGAAGCTGGTCACCAGCATGTGCCTTACACTGGTTTCAGGGGTCAGTTATGTAATACCTGGTGGGAATCCACTCTGTCCCACCCTACATACAAAAGTACTAATAAGACTCTTAAATTAGCACATAGTGGCTTAATAATATTTATCTCACGATTCTGGCCTCTACAGTGCTTTTTTGGTTATAACCCCGGTTCATTATCCAGCCATAACGCACTCTGAGACCTTTTCCTCGACTTCAAGAAGGTGCTGGTTTCAACATGGACATGTTGAATTGGCGAAGCATACAACGTCAACTACGCCATTGATTTCCTATTAAAACCGTTCAGGGTTCAACGGGAAAAAGTTTTTCCGACAAACATGATGTTTACACACCTCGTTAGCATAGAATCCAATGGTAGAAGGTGGAGTTATTAACAGAGAAACATCCTTAGATATCCTAGATGAACATGCCATGCCTAATTTCTCCATTTTCTTCGAAATAAATAAGAATCCAATGATTTTCCATAGTGATACGTCTCGGCACCCGCCATTGCGGCTTGCTGACCTTTGACCCATAAGTGTGTCACGGGCCGACATCCGGTCTACTTTCACAGTATCAACACGGCCCGGCTTGGCTTTTCGCTTCGATTTATAAATAATTTGGTGGTATTTGGCCTCTATATAGACCAGAATGGCAATGAAACAAGCAAGAATAATCCTCGGCACCATGTAGTAAAGAATAGATAGGTTAAAACGTTAATATCATAACATTTCAATGTAAGAAATTGATTATCCACATTCCGGGGCCCTGTGGCGAAGCGGCCCGGGAATATGGACAAGAAAGTACAGGACGACTTTCTAATGCTCGGCCTAACAAAATCTCTTCTCCTGGCTTTATTAAGGGGTTATAAGGTAAGAAATTAATACAAAATGGAGGAATCTATGAGATAATCACCTTAATCAATGTTATGAGACAGCACTCGTGGGTTTATGGTTCAATATTCCACTCCCCGCTGCACGGGTCGTGGAATATTGAACCATAGACCCACGCGTGCTGTCTCATAACATTGATTAAGCGCTACAAATACAACTTCAAAGGTATGGTTAGTGTGGGTTATCACTCATCACACCTCCAGGTGTGGAGTCCTTACACCTACAAGTGTGGAAACTCACCCATGTATAGAGTGTCTTCATGACCCCTGAAGCTGCAAATCTTGTGAGAATGCATGTTAATTAGGCCTTAGCTGGTGGCTGCAGTGTGGTCACACCTGCATGTACTACCAGCATGGTACTAGCGCCCACTGGTACACTTGCAACATCGGCATTATGACCCTACTTTTGGATTTTTTTCCACTTCCGGTTAACAACTTATCACTTCCGGTTCTATTTCAGGGTGCCTCCTTATCAGTCGGTGACCCGCTTAAACCCCTTCTAAACGACTCCGAGGCGGCTCGTTTGGAAATCATGGCAGCAGACATCAACAACCTTCAACCTGTCATCAAAGAAATAAGGTATGTAAACTCAACTGTTCTTTTTCATGCCAATATTCTTCACAGTTGGTCAGAGTTTTTTCAGATCATCATATCAAGAAGATACACACTACAAAGTTCCATTATTCTATAAAAAGAAAATAGGGCTATATCATACCATTATGTTGGTCTATCCGCATTAGTTCCTAATTATGTGTTATAAAGACAATGAGAGAACAACATTTGATTACATTTGACAAAATCTCTTTCTAATTTTCCAAATATTCAGAACTAACGTCTCAGTTTCTTGTTGCAGCCAGCTCCTGGGCGTTAAGTTGAGGGACCCTCCCCAGGTCACAGCACAGAGTGGCGGCTTGTCTACTTGGACCATTGTGGCAGTTATAGCCCTCGTTATTGGGTTTATCATTGTTGTAGCACTGGCTGCCACAATAGGCTCCTACTGTGGTAGAAAGTGCAACAATAACCAAAGGAAAATGGAGACGTCTCAAGTATTTGCACACAGGTAAGAAAACGCCTAATAATCCGAGATAAGTTTTTTTGGTTTCATTTAAAAAAGATATTTAGCTCCATTGACAATTCAGATTATACCAGTCTTTACAACCATTTATTCAGTTTTTTTTATTTGCATTATCCGTGTATTCCTCATTGGCATCAATCAATCAATTGAGAAAAATCAAATTGAATAAATGTTCAAACAGTGACCCTGAAAGTGCCCCAGCAAACAAGGAGCGCAGAGCATGGAATATTCTAAGATCGAAAAGAACCAATGAGGAGAGGTCAGAGGGCAACAGGAGAAGGGCATGGTTTGGACGGATTAGGAGAAATGATCGTGGTCAGTCTAAGTCAAAAACAGATTAGATGAAACAAAATTAACATTCTAACGCTCAACTCTAACATGCACTTGGTTTTGGATGAACAAAAGATATCCCCACGGGTGTTTAATGTACTCCCTTCCTCTCCCCTTCCCATATTAAAAGGTGAAAAAGTATACCTTCGTAGAGATTGTAGACCACCCCACATCAAAGCTTTCTCATGTTGCTGTAGGACTGTAGGCCTACTATAATTGAATTGCTTTTTCCAGCTCTCTTGCGAGATAAAGTTTTCTTCCCTCCAAACAGCCAATTCTCTAAGAATATCAGAATTCTCTAAGAATATCAGAATACGCTCAATGGTTCATTCCTACTCACCCAGTGTCGCTATTATAGTTATACATGTAATTGTACAAGTCCTATTTGTACTGAGGGCGGCATTTATCAGTAATCAATGGCAAAATCATTGAAGTACTGGTCAATACATGTACTTGACTAACCAAACTGACACCTGTAGGACGTTTCTTAAATATGCTAAATATGCTTAATAATACCAATACTTAACTTACCAAACTGACACCTGTAGGATATTTCTTAAATATGCTAAATAATACTGCTAAGAAATACCTTTTTATTTCTTGAATTGCAATTATCTGATAAATTGCTTCTAAGAGACGTGTCTCAATATAATTGATGTTCTCTTTAGCTTTTTCTTAAACACATTTGTGACCTGTACCGGGAAAAGGGACCTTATTCCCCCTGAAATAAGGTCCCTTTTCGCAGATCATGTCACATTTGAACACCATGATTTTGTATATATAAGGATAGAAGATATATGTAACAGAGAAAGACTCTATAGAATACCTTATTCCCAACAAGTAATCTTATTAATTGGGTTGTAAGTAGGCCTTTATTGCGATGCTTCCACTACACACTTGAGTCAACTACAGATTATGCATATATAATTATTACATCATGTTACTCTAATATGCCTTGTATAAATTACTCCAGCCAAACCCACTAGATTTCCCTTAGTTAGGCCTATATTGACTTCGGTCAATAAAAGGTGCTCACAACTCTATAATCTCAAATTGAATTACAGGTAATAAGGAGAGTACAAGAGACAGCACTTCTCGTTCTAACAACATGTACACAGAGCCTGATGACAGAGACTCCAACTACAATGACAGTAGGTACAGCAGGAACTCAGGCCGCTATGACAACAATAACAAGAGGAACTCAGCAAACTCAGACGGACATAGGTCAGACAGTCACTATGGAAACAGTAGGAACTCAGCAGGAAGCTATGGAGATCGGAACTCAAGTTCAGCCTATGGCGAATCAAGGCTGGAATTCTAAGCTTCCTCCTTTTTATTGTCATTTTCTTTTAGTCTTTATCAAAGTAGGACTTCAGGTCACCTGGAAATTGCCATAAAATATCTTTGATTGGGAGTATTATTTTTCAAAGTCACGGCTGTTTGTATCTATGTTTTATATTGGTTATGGAAAGGGAAGGGAACAGTATCCCTTATACCAGAAATGTAAATAATAATGTATGAAGCCACACAAGTTTTAATTCCTGACATATATGTTGAGATATATTCACTTCTCATTATATAAACCCATGGTTACTTGTATTTGCTGGACAAAACTGGCTATGGGAGTAAACGGCATGTTTCAAAGTGTAGTATATGCTCTTAGCAGTGGAGGGAAGTCCAATAAATGGATAGCAAAAGGAAATGGCAACATTTGTACAAAATGTATCAATAGCATGGACATTATGCGACATTATGCATCATACATAGTATCGCCAGATACTGGGAGGATAGCAGGTATATCTATTTTATACAATTAAGGTTTTAATAATTGGCTACAATAATTATACCTTCTGAGTACAGTGACACACTGTCAGACACACTATACTGTAGGTTGTAGCCGTCCTGGCAATAATCGTAATAATTACATAGTTTTGCATAACCATTTATATTGATTATATGACCGATTTGATGCTCAATATTTGCATGGGATTAGCAGAGATTGATCATAGTTATTTTTCTTACATTGTGTGACTCAAATATGTATAAAAGTGTTCTCTACTTTCCTTTATAGATGTTCAGTCTCCTTCCATTTGGAACAAAATGACATATATGACACTATATCTGATCTCCACGATGCATATGTAATATTTGAATGTGATGTCTTCAACTATATTAATGATAAATGTACGAGAATGTGAATGAAACTAACTTGATTAAAGTATAATATCTCTTTACTATTTTTCTCTGCACCCTTATTAAAGTTACATAAAAAGGCAAAGTGATAACCTACAAAGCATTATGTACATGCAGTGACTCACCTGTCTCCAGACCACGCCCAAATGAACCATAATGTTTGAGAAGCAGTTTCATTGACAAAATGTGACTCAGCGATAGATGTTGTCCAGGAGGGTATCTCAAAAAGATTTGGAATTGATCCTGTCTGAGGTGATAATTCCAAAATTGAACTCACTGACCTTCTGGAGTGGATTCCCTCTTGTATTGTAAAGAGGGAGTCAGTTATAGGAGTGGTATAGGAGGGGTCCAGTCTCTTATTTTGCAACTCAACCTATTTCTGTGCAGTTCACTTGTAGCAGAGGTCAAGCAGGGAAGTCTGTTCTTAGGGTGAGAAATGTAGGAGAACTACAGGATCAAATAGTTACGGTGAGAACTGGTTTCCCAATCTTATTGAGATACCCTCCAGGCGGGCGACAGGAGTTGGTGTTGTTCTGCCACGGTAGATGGTGCCTTTACCTGCTGCCTTGTAGCATCATGGGGGGAATAGTCATTAAGGTCTCTAACAGGGTGTGTTTACACTAAGAACAGGTCTTGAGGCGTTCCCCAGCACCTATGACGTCATAGGATGCACCACTATGGTTTACTCCTTTTACACTTTATATGTCTGGATCAGCACTACTTTATGAAGGATGTTTAAAATCAACTTAAAATTTGTCTGCAGTTTGTTCATGGTTGGAGATGAGTGGTGCATAGCATTTAGGCAAACAAAAGGTGTGTTTCCAGTTACATGAGCTGCAATGCTAGGGTCGGTAGGTCAGATTTTTTTATTACTATCTTTTTTTTGGGGGGGTGGGTGGGAGAGGAGTCTTCCTCCTATTCAATATGGGCATGTTATATATCAAGAGAAACATAATTTCAAGGTGAATCTGAGAGGATATGTGGCCACAATAGTCCATTAATACATAAGGGAGTGGTAGTTATTTATCAACAGGGTGGGTGGTGGGTTTGAGGGGCGCATAAAAATTTTGGACCCCTCCTGAGGGGGGGGCCCTGAAATAATTTGTGCTACTACAGTTAAAAGGGGAGCATAAGGAATTTTCGCACATTCGCGCATACACACCCCCACCTCCTGTTGATAAATAAGGGAGTGATCATTTTTTGGGTTTGAGGGGGGGGGGGGTCAGAATTTTTTCAACCCCTCTGATAGAGGGGGGTCAAAAAATTTCAAACCCTCTTGTGGGGGGTCAAAAGAATTTCACCTGTTTTCAGTAGAAAACCCAGTGCGTTACTATAGGTTAAAAAGGGACGTTCGCATGTGATTTTGGTCCCTTACGGGGGTAAAAAAAATCCCACCCCCTTTTCCGGGCATCCACAAGCAAACCCACCACCCCCCTTCCCTGTTGTTAAAAAATGATCATTCCCTACCCTATAAGGCAACATGGGGTATGCCTTCATGGGTTTACTATCTTACAACAAGATGACCCAACATTATCTACTGAATTATGGGTCAACACCAAGTCATGGAGCCAGGGCATGGAATACAAGCACATCAAATTCCATGGACTGTAATCCAAGTTATTATGATAACATGGCCTAAGCCAAAAAAACAAAAAGTGTATTATGAACACTGGCACATTGGCTTAATCAGTAGATAGAGATCTTTCCAAAAAGTGGTCTGCCATTTTTGTACCTCTATTGGTGTTGTTACTATGGTCCTGACAATGGGCCTGTTTTGCTAGGGTCTGTTTGGCCCTACCAACTATGGCTGTATTATCCACACTATGAGGGATCTTGTTTAAAAACAAAAGTAAAGACGTCTACATTGGAAAGGGTTGACTGTAATGTAGAGGTACATTTGGCCCTTATAGAAGCGATGTGACGGTTTTGGCTCATAGAAATACTAGTATACAGCTACTATCGATTAGATAACATAGAATCTTTGACAACCTGTCTAGACAAGGTTGACATCCTTTCACGTAGTGCAGCTATAAACATGTCATGTAAAGAAAGATTGTCACAATGTTACATATTCACTATTGCCAATTGCCGCACGAGTAAACCGTTTGGATTTTATACACGACTGGGGGTAGACCTTCTAAATGCTGTGGATTGGTAATAGACTTGAATTATTATGTTACTATTGTATATTCATGCGATCAATTTTAACACCGACAAGCATAGGGGAACACCAGTCTGTGGTGTGTTGGATATCCACCGCGCTGATAGATTAGACATTTCTCCAATATATCTTTAAAAGGATAGACTTTTATGGAAATGATTTTGGCAAATAGAAATTCGATTTTGACCACTCTATCACCCATACGTTCTAGCTGACAATAACCTTATCAAGATCAAATTTTGACCATCAGTTCACGTACTAATACTCTTAGAACTATGTTTTATAACCCCTAGACGTAGGCTCCAACATGGAATAAGTTATAACGTGGTAGCCTATATATGACAACCATCATGTAAGTCTACAGTCTAGTACCTTAGGGAGTGGTCATTATTTATCAACAGGGGGAGGTGGGTTTGAGGAGGGGGTATAAGAATTTCAGACCCCTCCCGAGGGGGCTTAACAAATGTTGACCCCTCTTAAGGGGGGGGGGGAGCTAAAAAAAATTACCCTCTTTTGACAAAAAAAGCATTACTACAGATCAAAGAGGTGTGTGAAAAATTCAGTGCGCCTATGGCGCGGGGAAGGGGTGCACAAAAAAAAATTGACTACCGTTGAGGAGGGGGGCATAAAAGATTTTCGCGTGTCTGCGCAAAAGCCCACCACCCCCCGCCCCCATTGATAATAATGACCACTCCCTTGCAGTGATTTGCTATTGCCCTGATTAAACCAAAGTCACGGTATTATTATCGACACTCAACACAGTTACGCTAATCGTTGTAAAAAATATTCAAATATGTGTCCATCTATAATATTCATGTCTGTAGCCAAGTATAATACCTGTCTTTCATCAATTTGACAACATTAACCCAGATTATACTAACGACCTACATGTAGGTCACTTAAAGCAACATAAAGGACACATACCCCTCCTCTTGAGAAAATAAGATGCATCATATATTTCAATCATGTTTTGAAGTTCCTCTCTTTATAATTCCATATTACTCAAAAATGAGGTTGTCAGCCAATTTTTGTATTGTTGCCATGGCAAACAAAATACCACAGAATCTGAAAATAGGCAAAAGGGCATATAGGAAAAATGAATCTGGTTATTTTATCAGATAACTTAGTGTCTGGTTTTCAAAAGTTAGTTGATTTGAAAAAAAAACTATTACACAGGTTTATGCATGCAAAATTTCATTGTCATGGAGACATTACTTTCTAAGATATGGCCTATTGTTCAAAAGTGACCTATTGTAATCTCTTGCGTATAAGGTGCGTCTTATATGAGGAGTTTTAGTTCTCCCTGAATCTGCAAGGGGGGCATCAAGAGCTTTACTTTGATATGTAACACTCTCACTATGTCACAATGTGACATAGTGGGGTTCAGTAGGTTCCAGAGTATTTTAGGTAAACATAGCTTTTTGAATTTTCAAAATCCATCCAGTAGAACAAAAGTTGAAAATTTTGCATTTTATTGACAATATTTTGAAACTGTAGGTGCATCTTATACGCGAGGTGTGCCTTATACGCGGGAGATTATGGTACATAGATCTGGTTTCCTATACATTGGTATGTAGTTTGTATAGACATGAATTAGAATGTTATCACTTCATATTTCCATTATGGCTTAGCCTATGTTTATCAAATTTTGACATTTGGTAATGCGTTATGACCCTCATAATTGAATGTAATATGGGTGACCTTGCTCAATGTTAAGGTCATAAAGCTATAAGGTGATGCCTATGACCTAGGCAGTTCCACACAGTGGATTCTCCTAATGACCTACATGTAGGTCAGTATTGAAAACCTCATATCACCAGACATTACCATCCGATCACCACAATATTTGAAATGGTGCATACTTATGCATACAGGACATTATGTACAAACTTCAATCTTCTAATGCCAAAACTCTGGCTTTAGGATAATTTAGGTTAATGCCAGTCTTCTCACCTGCATGGGTATATCTACGTCACCCCACGTCACTAAACAGACACCATGAAATAGAACGCTGACTAGGCACTCACTATAGATGGCGCTACCGTAATGTATTCACGCATCCTTCATCGAATACAAGATAATTTCCTAACTACACATAGATAAGTCATTAACAGTTCAGCTGAACTGTTATACACACGCTGTCAGTAATTAGAATGGTCAATGCTAAAACCTTCCCAAGTTCTATTTCACATATCATTTGTAGTATACGTTGCTCAGAGAGCATTTCAAAAGAGCGTTTTAACCAGGATCACCCCTCTCACCCTTCCCACTTTTTGTGATACTTTCCTGTGGGATGCATTTACAATGGACACCACCATATCCATCACCTAATCAGATCAATATTTACCCGACAGTAGAATATTTTAATATTGGTAGCAAGGGAGTGTTCCACAAAAAGAAAATGAAACAAGTCATCCTATAGACATAAGGAAGTGAATAAAGAAGAGGATCCAAACCGTCCCCATAGTTATGTAGGCCATCGTTCCACATGGATATCCTAGTGGTGAAAACGTAAAGGTATAACCCTGTGACACACCAAATAGTGCCATACCAGCACAACAACATGGCGGCCAGGTACCTCCTGGTGTCCCTAGGTACTATACACCTTATCTTATCGGTAAGGACACAGAATAACAGGCCTACTCCAGGAGCTGTACCGAAGTACATGTGGACAGCACACATCTTTCCCAACCCACAGTACCAGCCTGCCGCATGTGGGATGCCAGCCCCATCCTGGATCTGCGACCCAGGAAATATCATTACTCCCAGTAACTATGGTAAGGGTCATGTCACTTAACATCTTAGCTATGGTAGTACCATAAATCTGTATATACTATTTTTATGGGTTACAATCAATACTTAAGCAGGGGCGTAGGATTCGTAATATCATGTTGATTGAGGAAACATTTTAATGTGTAAGCTTAGATAGGAGGACCTGTCGTATTTGACAGGTGGTAGTCTGGTCCCAACGCACACCTTTCTGTCACTAATGACCAATGGTTGTATACATGTACACATGTGATGTATCTATAGAGCAGATCTGGAGCATTAGTTTATAAAAATACATGGGCAAACACTGAATATATGGAGCATAACGACCCCACGCAGAAATTGTGCTCCCGTACATCAAGAATAACTAAGGTAGATAGATATGCATGTGTGCCCACTAAATAGGCAAAATTACTGCCATAGGCCTACATGTTTATTTTCAGCTACTTCTAAACATGTGGTCGGTGACACGGACTTCTTGGACAAAATAATACAGCAGACGGAAAGAGGAACGAGGGGAGTATGTGAGACATCCAAGAACGAGGGATATAAGATGGCAGTCGGAATAGTGGGAGGTATAATGAATTCGGTTGGGTAGGTATCCCGTGGAACCATTAAAACATTTGTTCTTTTTATAAGTAAGATTTGTTGTTACCAAGTGAGGGCCCCACAGACAAGACTGTGTTGTGATCTCTAAGGTTCTGCACTACACCTAAGTCAAATTATGACTATCTATGACTTATTCAAACCCTACTACACTGAAAAAAGTCTTCCTGACAAAATGACATGTATATCCATGTCAACTTGATTTGACACTTAGAGCACATGTCATTGGGACATGGCACATATGTCACCATGACAACTGTCTTCATTACGCATGTCAAATGGAGTTGACGAACCAAATGTGAGAGTGTCAACCTCATTCAACATGCCTTTCACGCATGTCATGTGGGAGACAATCATGACCTGTGCAGTATGTGTCAAAGCGATCAGTCTTCTTTTCTCTGTGTACTCACTACCGACTTACCCCTAACTCGTAATTGACTCTCCCCTCACTCAAATCCCACACTGTTGAATTTGAAGACAGAAATCTATGTATGCATGTACCCCCAAGACTATTATATTGACTGTGAGTATACCCTACTCCCTAATTGCAACAGAGGGCATATGTATAGAATCAATACAGAAATACAACCGGGATTAACAAACATAAAAAGGGAATTGTGCGTCCAGCTCTCTAGATCTGGAATAACGTATTATTTGTATCTTATGCTTTCATTCATGTTATTTTGATCACAGAGTGAGTCCCCCCTACTCCCAGGCAGCAGACCAGTTTGCTGACTACCTGAGGCAGGGCTCCTGGACTCTGGGCTCGTGTGGGAATGATGTAGTGGTCGTTCTGGAAGTTGACACCAACTCTGTAAGTAACTATTCAATACGATCTCACATTTAAAACAAACGTCCATTTTAATTTCTTTGAATAATCATTCTTTTTTTTCTATCATAAAATATGATTCTAGTTCTGATATAGCATGTGTCACTATGAGGTAAGTCAGAAGGTATATCTGATGCGCTGTATGTCGTCGCAATTGACAGCTGCATCGTGACATAAGTGACAGGAGTGACTGCTGTGATACATTTGATCCATTGTGGCCATTGCCTTATCAAAGAAGTCAGCATGGAAATTCTTTCATTGAAAGTTAGATCCTGTTTCCCTGTCAATTAATTCGTTTCCTGTTGTCGTCAAAGCGACCCTTGGGGATAGAATATGGGTGGTGCCATTTAACCTCCCCCATGCCTCTGCAGTGATACACCAGTTGGCCACAGGTCTATCTTGATAGTAACTGCTTCTTTCCTTGTAGTCATTGGTACTTCTCAGGAGGTTAATTCAAAACATCCTGGGATCACAACCCCAGCGATCTTAGGAATTATTCTGCCTTATCCTATTAAGTGATCTTAAGATAAGACTGCGTTCACATTTCCTAGCCAGCACTAAGATCACATTGATCTTATCCTCAGCCCTCCTACACTATTCCAAGAAGTACTGACTGGGCACATGGGTAAGAGTCCCAAAATAAAGGAATAGCTGTGGAGCCACTCTTCTTCACAACACTGTTTATACCATCCTTCCCCGTCCCCATATGGGCTAACAAAAGAGCACAGGGTGCAGTTGACCCCTGTACAGTATTCAAGAGTTGTTCCCATGAATGTATGATTTATGCTTGCCTATTAGAAGCATTGTGCCCTCCCCCCAGGACAAAGAGAGAGAAGGGAAGAATTACCTTACAGTGCACTTAATGCATTCATGGAGTAGCCCTAAGATCCCTCAAGGACACTCAGCAAACTGCCTCCCTCCCCTCTTTATGCATGCAGCAGGCTATTCACTCTTTCGATCAGGAGTGTTCCCTGTAAGTGCTCTTGTACTCAGGTGAAACCACTATGCAATTCTTTCACTAAGATCGCAGTGATCTTAGTGCTGGAAAAGGAATAGTGAAGTGATCCCAGGACTTGCTATTCCTGACAGGCCTGCAACCACTGCATTAGATAGGGTAGACCGGCCAGGTCTTATGATATGTGCCTACACTAAGATCGCTGGGGTTGCGATCCCAGGATGTTTTGAATTAAGCTCCTGGTATGAGGCTGTAAGAATACGGAGAGCACTGAGGGGGCATCCAACAGAAGCAATCCTGGCTTGACGCTGACGTCATGAATGCACCAAACTGAGGCCTTGTTTCACTAGATTCTACGACAGGTTCAGCCAGCTACGACTGGAGACGGGCCAAATCTTACCAGCTGATCTTAGGATTTTGGCCATAGTGACCAAATAGCTGGCTACATTACTGGGTGATCATACTGCCTGCTGGCTAAATATCCACCAGAGCAGTGACTCAATAAGGGGTGCTTGTATGGTAGCCTCTATGTGAATAATTAGTGGGTAGTCTTAGCTGCTGCCCTCTGCACTCCTTTGCTCAAATGTAGCTAATCTGTGCTCTTTGCTTTGTAATCATATAAATATTATATACATATATATATATATATATATATATATATATATATATATATATATATATATGTATATAGACTAATGATTGAAAATGTCTTGACCCAAGGCCAATCACAGAGGTCGTGGAGCCTTCCTTAATATAGGAACTTAGCGGGATACAATATTGACCAATGAGAAAATTCCTTTCATTCAGTGCCGACTTTTCAGGGTGCATTACATAATACCTCGTACCCATCAGCTCAATGTTATCAGTCCTTATCTCGCAAGGTATCAGCTTCAGCAGGGGTCAGTCCACTGGCACCCCTGGCCTCAATCATCCTCTGAGAGATTGTGGGATCGTAACATCTATGCATTTTTGATCTATGCAGAATGATTGACCTTATATAAAACTATGATCCATTTTCATGAGAATTGATCATATGTGTGACGTGTAACCAGATGGGATCCACTTTATATAGTTAGGGACAAGTCATTTATTGCCAGGTGGGGGGCTTGATGGATTTTGGCAGATGGGCAGATTTTCTTCTGACAAAAATGATTGTGACCCCCGTAAGAACTGATTTTGCAAAATGCCCCCCCCCCCAAATTATATACACATGTGGATTGATGCGTTGCAATGGCTTTTTGAATTGCCCATATTTAGTTTTGACCCCCCCCCCCCAGTGTGAAGGTTTATTGGGGTTTGCCCCCCCCAGCCAAGGGAGTTTTCAAAATGACCCCCCCCCCCTATATTTAACAAGCCCTCCCCAACCTGGCAAGAAATGACTTGTCCCTTACTGCAGCCCTATGCTCATTTGGACACAGAAGTGCGTACTAGACCATGAAGGAGGTATGACTAGTCACTATGTAGCCAATAGTGGCTCCTACGACTGGGTGCTATGACTTCATAGTGGTGGGTATTGAGTCAGTAGTTGAATAAATAGCAGCTGCTATTTTGAGTTCTGCACTGTAGCTTACTATGTAGTCACTGGTATGGAGTCAT
Organism: Acholoe squamosa; assembly: GCA_949317995.1. Taxonomy (NCBI): domain Eukaryota; kingdom Metazoa; phylum Annelida; class Polychaeta; order Phyllodocida; family Polynoidae; genus Acholoe; species Acholoe squamosa. The sequence continues at coordinate 21,526,136 of OX439037.1, read as the reverse complement.
TTCCTATACCTCCCACTACGATTTGAGGCCATCTGTCGTGGAAACTATTGAAACACGATCCAGACCCCCCACTGTGAGTGGCGCAGGGTCAACCCCAATCCTCGCTATAGTGACAAACCCTTGTTACTCAAAATGAAAAGAATAAATCCAAACCACAGATCAGCTTGATATAGGCCAAATCCCACAACGTGAAAATAGCCAGAAAATCCTTGTGATATAGGATATGTGGTTACTTAGCCGATATTGTGGTGGTAATATCGTCTAAGGAAGTCCTATAATGGCTAAGAATCCTTGCTAAAGTGTTGTTATTTCAGGAGTGGAATACATCAAAAGCTTTTGATATTTTCCTCACAAGAGGCCAGAAATCTCTGTAATATACGGAAATTCCCTGTGATCTAGAGGAAAACAAAAATCTCTAGTAAATCACAAGAGGTGTGTTATCTTTTCACAAATCAGGACTCAAGTTCCACACACTATAGTCATAAGAATGTTGTACTTGTGACTAAAAGTAACAACTATTCAGTACAGTGATGAATTTCACAGACATTTCCCTTCCAATATTGGCTAGTAGTGGGGTTTGATAAAGGTAGGGGTGGCATGGGAACCCTTGTGAATTTTGTTTTTGACAAGACTCCAAGGCTGCCGATAGCCAGAATCACAGCCGTTTTAGTCCCATTTTCCTCGTAGTGGGATTTGGCCTTATAATTATAAAGCTGTAATAATCATCATAATATTTTTGTTTCCACCCTTTATTAGATAGGAGTCTCAATCGGCAGTGCGGCAAGCAGTCGTCTTTCCATTGACACAGCTAGGAAACTAGCACAAACCGCCAGCAATAGACTGACCAACAACAGAGCAGGGCAAGAGCTAGGATGGCTCATAGCTAAATACCAGTAAGTATCCAGTGATTAATTAATCAAACGTTTAAGGGCATGGGCCAAGTCAGTATGAAGGCAAAGGAGATATCTTTTGGCTGGTCTGTAGCCATGGTTTGAATCAAATTGATTGATTCTTCATACGTCATGTAATAGTATAAGAGTTAACGTTTTAATACAAGTTATCAATAAGGCTGAACACCTCGTCGATCTATGAATTCAAGGGCTAGGTATAATGACTGGAGGGTGATTCTTAAAAACTCACGATATAGAATTACAATTTTCGTCAGGACACAAAAGTCTCTAAATCAGGTCTAATCGAGTTCATAACTGATATTTGTGCATAATCTCTGCATGGATTATGCATATGTAACACTGGAAATGTATAATCATTTGAAAATATGGCTATCTTCTCTTTCTAAAATGATTGTTTATATATGCATAACATGGCCACAAAAAGGTCGTCAGTTTTTTAGAATTACCCTCCTGATGTGTCTTAAATCTTGAGCACTTAGATCTCGAACTCAGAGGTGCATATTTTGTATCCTAAAAACAGAAATCTTGTAACATTCGTCTAACAGAGATTGGCATATGCCTAGATCTCGGACCAGTATAGGGTGGACATGGTAAATAGACTCAAAAGAATTACTCCAAACTGATTTTCCTCTTCATGAGTTAGCCTCGAAACTCGAATACTGCTCTGAGGCTAACTACTATACCAGGATACTGATTTCAGTTCGGTTTGGAGCAATGTGCAATAGAATGAATTTGGTAACAAATTTGAGGTTATCTGGTGCATCAATGTAAGGAATAGGGGCATGGAGAATGGAATCTATATTCTCCACGCCCATTCATGTGGAGAATGGCCCCTCCTACGTTTCACTATATATGCGCTACTATTCTGAACCTGAAATAAACTGTATTCTCCCTTCCCTTTCAGGAATTACCTGATGAAAGCCAACAATCACTTCACAAACTACAAATACTTCTTGGCTGCATGGGGCGTTGTCCTGGGTACTGCCATCGTTATTGCTGTAATTGGTTGTCTGATTAGGTGTAGCTATAAAGCATATGGATATGGCAAGAAGAAAAAGATTCCACCTCCAGAACCTGAGGAACAGAGCATGCATCTATAACCTATGATGAGCTTCTTTCTGTATGTACATAGATTATAAAAACACATAGACCCACTGCTATACTGGTCATAATTATATATATACGTTTTGTTCACAATAATTGGTATTACCATATAGGTCTATACAATTGCATCGCCTATAGTAATTTTCGTTCAATATCTAGTATATCATTGAAAGACCATATCTTTCACATTATCAAATGCACGTATATATATATATATATATATATATATATATATATATATATATATATATATATATATATATATCACCGTCTATTGATTGGTTTAATCATGGACCTCTACAATATATTGGGTAGGTCTATGGTTTATTTCCTCTAAGATTTTATAAGCTGATCGTTTATAAATATAAGCTTTTCCATATAGATACAACATAGAGGGGCAATTGATCTAAGATCCCATTCACAGATCGCTCTTTCATGTAAGGAAGCCACCCAATGTTGAGCACATGGCTTCACGTTGTTCCAATAATCTTTCATTCTACCCGTTCATGTAAAAATGTAATATATTGTGATATCCTATAATACAGCAGTGTCTAGTACGGGTAATTCATCTCTCATTAATTTAGAATTAATATGCCAATTCTTTGTGATAATCCATCTTGTAACATACAACATAACATTTTCCAATAAACACTTATGCAATCTCAAACCAGTTACTCATAATTCTTTTTGTGCGAACAGATAACCTTGCGTGCGGTTAATTGTTAGAAACGTAAATCTTTGGGTATATTTAAAAAAAAAACAAAAAAACAAACAGGTCAAAAAGAGAGCTGGTGCATGGCATGTGGTGTTGCTGTACCGCTGTACGCATATTCTACTGGATAGATGATTCTACTAGATAGATCTCGAAATCATGATGTTGAGAAAGCTATTGTCTATCTTGATTACTGTAGTTCTGTTATGTATTTTATAACAGCATACCACATACCAAGGCAAAGGGTGGCAATTGTTTTTCGTTACGGAGGAGGTATCAGAGGTGTTGAAAACCACTGAAATACCTTCTTCTAGTTTGTTTTTATGCTTACCTAATTGGACTATAACGGGAACACTGTGACACATTATTACAACGCTGATATACTTGTACCAGGCTTTACCAGCACAATCTTACAAAGAAAATATATATAATGATATAAGGAGTAAACCATGGATAGTAGGAAAATGTATCATCGTAGCTCAAAAATTGCGTTGTGTGGTTAAGGGAACATCAGTAGGGGGAAAATGATGATTCTGGGACAGCTAGGTGGGTCTGCCCCCATAGGCTTACTATAGGGAGTTGGGGCCCCACTTAGTTAGCCCCACCTTGACCAGGCTGGTGCTTATCAGTGAATCCCTTGATTAGGTTAATCCCTTTAGACCTTTGACCCTTCAGGTGTAGACCAGGTATGACCTAGGTAGGTGTGTTATACCAGATACATAGGATCTAGAAATTTCTAAGAAATTATGGGATGTATTCTAATGAATTATGGGTGGGATGCTGATGAGAAGATGTTAGATCATGTAATTGTTAGAGGTTGTTAGTTTCATGCATTAATGGCACTACTGACGATGCTTACCGCGTGAAGGTCACCTAATATCAAGCATCTCCTACCTAACCTATAGAGTGGGCAAGCCTAATGTTTACCCCTCTGTCTACTATTTTTATGTATTGGATGAGTCCACCTAATGTTTTCTCCCCAATGACCTCTACAGCTACTATTTACAACTACTGGAAGAGTCCACCTCATGTTTTTTTCCCTATTTACTATTTACAGTTTATGGGTGAGTCCACCTAATGTTTCCTCCCCTTTTGCCATGCTATACAATGTCCTGAGTGTAACTTCATTAGTGGAGTATATCTATTTACACTTATAAATACCAAGAAGTAGTTATATCTGGAGATCACAAGTAAATATTACTCTCCTATATATCTGGGATGAATGGCCTACCGTTTATAGGTATAAAGCCAATAGTGATGAGTGGATTTTTAGCTGGATGTAAATGGATGAGGGTAGCCAACCTTAGCCCCAGGTCTGAGGTCTAGCTGGTCTGCGCTGATTATAGGAGCTCATGAGTGGCTTGAGGTTTGTTTGAACCAACTTTTTTTTTTTTTTTTTTTTTTGCCTGATTCTTGACAGGCACATATTTCTACTATGGGTTTTAGTAGATATTACCATGGCTTTCCTTTACTGTGCATTAACCAGCCTGAGATGATGTATGATACCAGGTTTATGGGACAGTATTGATTCACCTGTGGTCTTCATGATCTAACTGCAAAATATGGTAGGACTTAGAGCATCTAGATATCTTCCACATCAGAAGCTTTCACCCATTCATTGAATGCTTTTGGCCAATATAGAAATTTGACAAAATACATTTTGTTTTTGCCCTTTCCTTTTTCTTTTAAGACTTTCTCAATTTTCCATATATCATTGGATTGAACCTTTTGTAATTCTTCTTGATAGAATGTTCCATTGACATCTTCATTATGAAAGTCAATCAGCTTATAGATTGGTAATCCTTTGCGCTTGAAACGTTTGTGTACTTTAAATATTTCTCCTGACCACTTCTCATCATATTCCCTGGTAAAGGGCTTTCTGAGATGAGTCATTCTGACATGGTCTCCAACTTGGTATTTGAACTTCTTATTGTGTTGTTGTGAAAGATATGGCCAATATTGTTTCCACCACAAAGCCACTTCATTTTCCTTAGTAACTTCAGATGGGGCCATTCCAATACTCCGATGGAAGGTGTTATTATAACTTGTTGTGATGCTGGGAAGTATGTCAATATATTTGTACGTTTGATTTGCTGTAAAATATCTGTACATCCTCATGCGAATAGATTTTATTACACGTTCAGAAAAATTTGCTTTCAATTCATTCTGAGTTACAAAATGGTGGATTTTGTACTTTTTGAATACATTTTGGACAGGTTTTGCCAAAAATTCTGCGCCTTTATCTGTACGCAAATGCTTTGGGGTCCTACCTTTGGAGAATACGTCTTCAAAAGCTACTGCCACATCAGTACCCTTTTTAGTTGCCAAAGGTCTTGTCCAGAGGAACCTTGAGAATATATCAATGATGACCAGTATATAACTAACACCGCTGTTGAATTTTGAGAGGCGAGAGAAGTCAATTAAATCTGCGTCATATTGATCGTCTATCCCTGAAACGACCACTTTATTTCAAATAAATCTTCTGTTGACAGGTTTGTGTAAGGTATATGGTTCTTGTTTTGACAGCCAGTCTTTGATTTGTTGAAGTGTATAATTCTTACCCTCTGCCTGAGCTGCCTTATACAGCTTTATAGGAGAACTAAAGCTTGCCGGGTGTTTAGGATCATAGTAGATCTTTTTTAGGTATTCATCCATCCTGGCTCAGGTCTCAACAGTAAATGAGCCTCCATTAGAACATCCAAGGTTTATATATCTTCCTCAATCTGTTCCCCTTCATCAGTGTCATTTGCCTCACTGTCAGTGTCATCATCATCAGAGGGCTCCTCAAAGAGTTCCTCAAAGTCGGCTTTATACTTTCTCAGAGCTGTTTTAATGGCTCGAGTTTCATCCCATCCTCTTTCCATGTATGTATCAGCCATTTCAAGAATATCATGTGTTGTCTTGTTCTTTTTAAGACTTATGGCCTGTTGTAGGTACCTTTTGTAGGTTTTAAAAAACTGTTTTCTGTCTTTCTCGGCTTCTTCCCACATCCATCTCAAAGTATCATTGTCTGCATTATCTTCCTCCAGTTCTGAAATGTCTTGCATATCTTTCTCTACTTCTTCAATGTTTCCCTCTTCCTTTTCATCTAGGCCAATCCAGCGATCAACTCTGGGTTTCTTTGCAGGAGGTTCATTATCACATTTTCTAATGTGTCTATGTAGATCATAGAGATTCCCATACACCAGGCCACATTCATCACATGCATGAAACATGGGCTGTTCTTTTCTATGCATATTGCTGCACTCCATTATGTCTTCTGATATAGATTGAGCTATACTGCTTGAGATGTTTACTCTTTGACAGTCAGTATTCAAATGTGGATAAGGAGATGGTTGGACATCTTTTATAGCTTTTGCTTCAGGTGGGTCTACCGGAAGTGGATTTGCCAATAGACGACTCTGATTGGTCATGTTTGGTTTGTTTATAATCACAAGATGTCCATAAGACTTGGAGACAGCTTCTTCATATTTTTGCAGCAAGTAATTACGATTCCCAGGGAACATTTGTTGGGCTATTGTATAAATCTCTTGTCTATCTGCTGGCATGTCAAATAGAACCAGATAATGGGAGTTGCGCCTTATTGTTTTTGTCCCAGGACCAAAGAAATTCTGCATCAATGTGATTACAGACAGATTGCGATGATGGCTCCCTCTAGTATACAGGTGAGTGATTCTTTGATCTTTTCCAGCTTCAGTCATTAAGTCATCTAACACAATAAGGTTCCTAACCTCTGGGTTAAAGTACCAGTCTTCTTCCAATTCATCAGGGATACCCTTGACAAATTCAACACCTTGCATGTCATTGTACATAGGCTGCCACTGACTATAACACCAAACAATACGTTGTGGTGGAGGGTCAATCCACTTGTGCTTTTCTTCAATCAGCTTTTTTAACCAGGTAGTCTTTCCACTTTGGGTAGGTCCAGCTATAATCATGGTAAATGGGTGTTTAAAACTTACTTCTGGATGCTTCTCCACTGCAACTGGTGGTGGTGGTGGTGGTGCAAAACTCGGTGGTAGTGGTTGTAGTGGTGGTGGTGCAGCAGCCATAGCGGTTGCGGCTGCAGGTGCGGCTGCAGGTGCGGCCGCAGGTGCGGCCGCAGGGGATGTTGCGGCCGCAGGTGCGGCCGCAGGGGGTGTTGCGGCCGCAGTTGCAGTTATCTCATGATGAAACTTCAAAACATGACGTTGTAAGTCATTGTATCTCGTAAAGCCGGATGAGCATGTGTCACAATAGTGTTTTTTAGCCATGTTGACAGTTTGAAAGCTCAAAGTTGAATGAGGTACTTTCTTAAAGTTCACCAATTTTATAGTGCCCATATGCTAAAGTGTCACAGCCATTGGCTAAAATGTACCGCTTATCATCATAAGGTGACAAGCTCACCTTGTTGAGTTGCATGGTATACAATTCGTGAGCCACACTTCTAATTTGTGTCATGCTGTGAATCTGGGATTCTTTCCCAAAGAGAGTGTTCTTGTAATCTGAATGTGAAATGATGTTCTTTACCACTGCTTTCTTCACCCCTTTGGCTGTCTTTTTCTCCTGTCCAGCATACATCATGCTATACATCTTAGGTTTTAGGCCCACAAACTCTGATGGTGGTACTCCGGCGCATTCGTCCTTCATCTTTCCCAAGACTTTCTTATTCAGGGTACTATGCAAAGGATGTTCTACTGGGTAGTCTGATGTGTCAAAGAGGTGAACATCTTTTCCCATGTCCTTGTATATGTCATCAGTTGTGATTTCATAACACAAGCTGTCTGTATCAGTGAAAAGCAGTTTTGCTTGTTGTCCATACTTGTTTTTAATGTACAAATAGTGGAACTCATACATGAGTGTTTTGGAAAGATCCAAAATGCTGAAGCCCACATAAATGGGCTTGTTTAACAGGAGTTTTACCTTTCTCATCTGTATGGCAGTCAAGTCCTGGTTGAAGATTTTGAAGTCATAGAAATTGGGTTTTGCAACTAGCTTTTTCGCCTTGTCCTCAGTGTTAGCCAATTTAACATCAACACGTTTACGTAGGTTTTCCATAGTCTTGCCAAAAACAGCATTGTTCATTAGCTTGAAAAAGTTTTTCTCAAAATCATTCTTGGCTTGTTTTCGTTTGTCAGTATTAAATTCAATGTAGGGCTTTAGCCAGGTGCTTTGCTTAAATGCCAAGACCCTATGGACTTTGGTTACTAACATCCCTAAGGACAAATACTGTTTCAGATTCCTGTAATGAAGTACATACCTTGTTTTGGGTAATAAACTAGGAACAAGTTTTTCAGGAGCTGGGCCCCCTACTTCAAACTCACGACAATAAGGTGACAACATATCCTTGTCAACAACTCTCTTTTCTGGTGCCAGAGGATAATCATTGTGTAGGTCATGAAGATGGGTTGGATAATCTAAGTCCACTTCAAGAATGTAGCCCTCTGCAGAGTCATCTGGTACAGTCATAACATCGACTGGATCACACCATTTGAAGCCATGAGTTGGTAATGGCTGGCACATGGCCCAACCATAAAGGTTGTTTGCATCCAAATACATAAGATATGTAGAGGGGCTGTTAGAGTCATAGTCTTGAAGGTATGGGTTGTTGGCTTTTGAATACCGGTTAGAGATCATTGATATCCCACCTCTGAGACATTTCTCAATGAACAAATGCATATCTATGTCTGTTAACAGCTCTAACTTTTGGCCTGTCATTTTCAGACATGCCTGCCATGCTAGTCCTGGTGCGGTATAGAAGTGTCCTGGATCTAGACCATAGTATTTGAGGCATATAGTTCTAAAGTTCTCAAACACATCTGCTAAAAGTAAGACATCTGTCAGTAAATACAAATCATGGTAATCCCCCATGGTCTGCATTCCAAATGACTGCCACACCTGTAAAGCATGACTGTAGTCATTTTCCGATATGTGCTGTCCAGTCAGAGTGTTAAAGAAACTCTCTGCAGGAGGCAAGGACTCCTCTTTCAATACTAAAGGACCAGTGACATAGTCATAGGGATAGACTCCTTTACGGAGTAGGAGGGGCAGCCTTTCATCTCCAAAGTACTCTTGAAGATGGCAAAACTTGGAGCTGCCTTCCCTGGCCAAATTAGACACAAGACTCTCTAGAGAAGAACTCATAAATTGGAATGAGTCTATAAATCAAGACACCCCATGGAGAAAGAAATGTACTTCTCCATATTATTAGGAATGCACTCAAGACGCTTGTCTGTCTTACCAATAGCCTGCATAATTATGTGGGCATCATAATTTCTCAGGTTGTGAAACACCACAGGGATTCGCTTCCTCAATCTGTAGTTCAAATTACACTGATTATGTGCAGCACCTCTAAACTGACCAGTAAGATGGCAATGGTCTCTGACACGATCTTCCCTTAGGTTTTCTCTACATATATGGCAAACAGAAGCCTCTCTAAATGCCTTTTCATCATCTTCAGACATTTGCAGAGGTTCAGCATTATCTGTGCTGAGCTTATCCTTTAGAAATTCTTCCACTTGTATCATATGATCAACAAAGGTCTCTGCAACATTGTCACCCCTATAGATTACCGGTTTTTCATCCAGACCTACTATTTTGTAGGCAAACCCTGAAGGAATATGGTGAGTTAGCTTCTCAGTATATGACTGGGATGGATCAGGGGTACAGGTGTCAATCTTTGAAGCAAAACATTCAAAGTCTGCATACACAATATATGGGACGTGAAGTTCCTTTGCCAGATCTCTACCTGAAAAGGATAGCCATTTGTCCTTTTCTGTTGGTAGTTCAATCTTTTGAGGACTATACATATTACAGTAGGGTCTATGGTCCTCAAGCAGGGACTCTTTGGTGAACCCATGAAGGCAGTAGTCACAGAAATAATGTTTGTTACCACATGACTTTTGACTTTTCAGTAATCTATTGATATCTTTGATCCAGCAGTAGTGGGATATGTCACCACTAGAATGCAAAAGAAGATTAATATGCTTCTCAGATCTCTGTTGTGTGATACAAATGGGAAACACATCTTCATCATAGCCAAAAAGGTTCACCGAGATGTTGTTTTGTTTCTCAAATTTTGGAATATCTGTCACTTTGACTGGGTATGTAATCCCCTCCATGCACAAGGTCTCCTCATACATCTCATATTTAGACACCCTCTCTGCATGCTCTGCAACTGGATAGAGTGCGGCAAGAACTGACCACAAAAAGCACTTCTTGTCTGTATTCTTAACATTAACAATGGCTTTCTTGTTCCCCAGCTTATAGGGGAGTGGTATATAGGTGGATCCTCCAAGCGGTCTGTACTTGGCAACATGGAGTGTTAAATTCACCACATGATCTAGGATCCAGTTACTGCCCTCCCTCTGATACTCTATAAAAGATTTATAAATCTTTTGGACAGAGGCCTGGAACCCAGTCTCAATATCATCAGGCTTAAGGGCTATGTGACAGTGACCTCTGAATACAGGTTCAGCAGTCTTGTCCTCCTTTTTAAAGCACACCTGAACAGACAGATACCATTTGACTCCTCCCTTTGTTATCTCTTTTCTAAGCCTATCATGTACTTTGTCCTTATGTTTCCCTATAAATACCATAGGGTCCTTCTCCCTACCTGCCTTTAAGACAAATTTCTTGAGTGTTCCCTTCAATGCTGCCTCTTCAAAGAACTCCTCACAGTTGTCTACTTCCATCTCTTCATCTCTTCTAATGTGAACCTCCATATGCCTGTTAAGAATATCCCTCCTCCCAAAAGTCTTATGACATGTAGGACACACATGTTTGACTTCTTCATGCTTCTTTATGTGCTTTGCCAACACATCCTTCCTCTTAAAGCTTGCCTTACATATAGGACACTGATGTGTTATATTAGAATGAGACTGCAAATGCCTTACCAAATGCTTCTTGTGTTTAAAAGTCTTCTTACACTTTGAGCATGGATTCATGGTGGCTTAGAAAAGATCTGTACTCACTCAATGGATGCTGTCCTTCCAATGCAGAATGGTGAAATAAGTCCAGTGGTGCTGGTTATATAAAGTGTCCAGTTTATAATATCTAGGTCACACTAATACCTGATGACTAGGGTCAAAGGACACTTACCACACTAGCCTAAACTGATAAGCTGGTCAGACAGATAAGATCTAATAGATATGCTGGTCCTCTAGTGCAGAATGATCAAGTGAGGGAGAGTGAGAGCGGTCAGTGTCTTATATAACCTTCTCAACAGCATCCCATAATTCATTAGAATACATCCCATAATTCATTAGAATACATCCCATAATTTCTTAGAAATTTCTAGATCCTATGTATCTGGTATAACACACCTACCTAGGTCATACCTGGTCTACACCTGAAGGGTCAAAGTTCTAAAGGGATTAACCTAATCAAGGGATTCACTGATAAGCACCAGCCTGGTCAAGGTGGGGCTAACTAAGTGGGGCCCCAACTCCCTATAGTAAGCCTATGGGGGCAGACCCACCTAGCTGTCCCAGAATCATCATTTTCCCCCTACTAACATCATCAACACCGTTGATGTGTGAGAAGATTTGTTTGCACTATATTGGGTGGGTAGGGGCGGGGGGGGGGAGTGTTGCCCTCTATAAGAAGAGACCTCATAGCAGGGTCCATTTTCCCTGAGGGGTAACCTAAATAACATGATACAGTTATGATACGAAGAATGATACCAGACTATCATTTTGATTTGATACAGAATCCTCTGTGTCAGCTTTCTTAAAAAAATAGATCTCAAGTGAAATCAGCTGCCTTAGTATAAAAATGAAAAACACAAGTAACTTGAGAAAATATATGTATAAGACAAAAAAGCCACTGGTGGTGCGTGGGATATTGGACGGACATAGTATTCACCAAATTGTCAAAGCCTATGTTGAATATTATGATTTATATTAAGGTGTTTGGAACCAGAATTTTTCATGCCTCTCGTAATACTTTCTTTTCCCTCTTTGTCATGGTTGTTATATGAGACCCTTCTTCTTGTAAAAAAAATGATGGTACCCCTTCTAAAAGATCACTTTCCTCTCTGCAATACCCTTACACTGATCGTTAAATAATGACCTCATGTAAATCTGACTTTACAAGGGGTCGCAAGTCATACCCAGATTTACGAGAAGTGAGGTTACGGGACCCTTACACTACCCTAACTTACGAAAGGGTCATTATCTATCCCTTTGGCAGTTTGCCTTTCGTAACCAATCATTATTTAACGGGTCTCGGGGAGGGTAACCCGCCAAGATCTGGGTCACCTGGTTTGTCCCTGAAGTCGATTATGCCCCATAATCAGTTTATTTTAATCAGACAGTTTATTTTCACAAAGTATGAGAATGATTTAGGGAAAAAACCTTCCTGGTATGTGTTAAGGCCAAATCCCACAATGCGATAATGACCATAGAATCCTTGTGATTTATGCATGCAGTGTTCCTTAGCCGATATTGGAGGGTAATATTGCGTAAGGAGGGCCTTTAATGGCTGAGGAGCCTTGCCAAAGTTTTAATTTTTATAGAGTAGAACATATCAAATATTTTTGATATTTTCTTCAGAAAAGGTCAGAAATCTCTGGGTCAAAAACCATAGAAACAGAGCATATCCTATTTTTGGCACTTCCGTCGGCCCCTGTACTTAGATTTTTGATTTTTTCTTGGATTTTTTTTGCTAATATCATCGGGCTCGATGAGTTCTTGATGTTACATATAGGTTTTTGGGGTGGGAAATTGATATTTTAGTCTCCAGGGCCTCAAAATAGGCCAAAATTGACCCTAAATGAGCAAAATAATCCCCCAAAATATATAAAAAAAAAATATTTTCAGGAAATCGTACCAAATATGTGAGTTTCCATTTACGTTACATACATTTGGTGGTTGGACATTGTAGCAGAGCCAAACATCCCCCACCTGGCCTCATTTCTTGTATATTATGGGAGCATTTGAAGTTTGGTGAATGTCTGTGTCTTGGCGAGTGTTTCAGCCTTATACCCCCCCCCTAAAAAAATCACAGAGGTCAATGGGTTCAAAAATGCCTTTAAAAATTAGAATAAGGTTATATTTAATGCGTGTGAAAAAAAAAAATCCATTGATAAACATGGAAATAATAGACCCATACCTAATTTCTGTAAGAGAAGACAGTCTCGCCAAGACATTGTCGACAAGACAGAATATAATAATTTTTTCTCCTACCTTTTAGGGTTAATATATTTAACTATCCAAAGTATGTGGGTTATGTACCCCCCAGACATGCCTAACCATCCATGCCATACACCACTCGCCTACCCTCCGTAGTATCAAACCATGGCGGCAAAATATATATAATGTCTTGCCGAAGCCAGCGTCTTCCCGAGTGACATCTGGTGTTTCGAATTGGAACTAACACGCCAGGCGGCTTCCTATTGGCTGAGCACTATCATGTGACATGCCGTTTGGGCGTACGAAGCTGCCGGCTGCAGACGACAACGAAACAACGGTAAGAAAGCGATGTCTTTTTCATTTCTTGATGGTTTTAATGAGAAATTATGGTAAAATAATAACAAATATGGGTTGAAACAGAATAGATAATAGCCCCAAAGTAGCGGAGCATGTGTTTTTTGCCGAAAAATCGAAAATGACTTCGTACGGCATCCCCGCGCTGTCAATTTCTTCAGCGTTCCCTACATTTGTATATATTTTCTCGAAGGTAGTCTCTGTGTATGTTTGCCTATGGGATTTAGGTTGAATTAATCACTCGCCAAGACAATCCTTAATATGTGCAGGTGTACAAAGCAGTGGGACAGCGAATTTCCAACGAAAGATCCATAATAACACCATAGAAACTAAGTGCGCAGTGTCAAAATGTTCAGCCTTCCATACATTTCTATACTTTTAGGGAGTGATCATTACTTATGAAGGGGGGGGGTCGTCTGAAAATTGAACACCCCCCAATGTAATTTGTGGAATGATCCAAATATGGGGGGGGGGGTTGGTTTAAAATCACATTTATTTATTAATAATAATAATAATATCTTTTATTGACAAAAAAGACGGTCAGTACTGACCCAGGTGTCATACATGAAAATTTATTTATTTATTTTGATTTTGATTTTTAAGATGCCGTTGACTCCAGAAGAGAAGTCAGAAAGAGCAAAGGAGAGCACATCCACATGGAGGGAGAAGGTCAAAAACACACAAGAGTATAAAGACCGGGATAAACAGTCTAAGGAGGTAAGTTCAATATATTTAATTATCATATTGTACAACCCAAAAAAAGTACTGGAGCTGCAGTACAGCAGTGTCTTCCCGAGTGATACTCATTGGAGGGTAATGCCCAAAGAAATGACCAAAATTTGATGTCTTCCCAAGTGATGCTATACATTATATGAATAAAACCAATTGGTACGGAAAAAATCTATAAATGGATATGTATTCTAATTTTTTCCTAGGATTACGAGAAGAGAAACCCAGACAGGAAAGTAAGAAGCCTCATGCCGGAAGATAAACTTAAAAGAGAGAGGGAAAGAGACAAACTTGCAAGGAGGGAGGCAAGGAGGCTCCTAAAAGAAGGAAAACCTACTGGCAAGGCTAAAGGCACAGGTATATATTATACATGTACATGTACATGCTAACATGTATACATAATAACATAGTTCTTGTGAGTTAAACATTTCCGATATCTGAGAAGAAAATTGTATGGAGGGTTATGCCCAAAGAAATAATAAAATTTTATGAAATACAAAGTCAATAGTAAAAGCCAATTACAAGTTATAATTTAATTCATTTTACAGATAAGCAGGCAGACCCTAACCCAGGCACTTCAGGAAGGTCTTCTCACCGCCTTGCAGGTGTGAGTGCAGACACATCAGCCAAGCTGCCTGTCAAGCGCAGAAAGCCTGCAAGTCCAGATGTAAATGCAAAGATAAGTCCCTCACAGTCACGGATGGACTTCTACAAGTCCACACCTAAGAAGGCCCCTCCTGCAAAGAAGGCCCCCTCTGCAGCAGCCTCTGTGCCACCACCGGAGTCTCCAGGGTCCAAGGCCACTCCTGCTAGGAAGGTCCGGAAGGTCCGGAAGGTCCGGAAGGCCCCCTCTGCAGCAGCCTCTGTGCCACCACCGGAGTCTGTGCCACCACAGGAGTCTGTCCCACCACCGGAGTCTCCAGGGTCCAAGGCCACTCCTGCTAGGAAGGTCCGGAAGGTCCGGAAGGCCCCCTCTGCAGCAGCCTCTGTGCCACCACCGGAGTCTCCAGGGTCCAAGGCCACTCCTGCTAGGAAGGTCCGGAAGGTCCGGAAGGCCCCCTCTGCAGCAGCCTCTGTGCCACCACCGGAGTCTGTGCCACCACCGGAGTCTCCAACCACTACCACATCCCCAACCACTGAGGTGCATGTAGAAGTTCATGCAGAGATGGATAAGTAAGTCTATTGCATCATTTCTTTGGGCATCACATTTCCTGTATGAACCTAGTATAATATAGAATAACTCATGAAGACAAGTACTTTTTGGCCATTTCTTTGGGCATAGCCCTCCTTCACATTTCTTCTATGGGTCCTATGAGCTTTAAAAATTTACGTTGTTGAAAATAAACAATGTACACGTTATTCATTCTTTTTTCAGACCTACATCTATGGCAGTCGTTCCCTTGCCCACCCAACAGAGGCCCAAACCACCACAGCAGCAGGAGGACCTAGACTCCATTGATTTTTTGGGATCAGTAGATGTCTCTCCACCCCCAACCCGTTCTCAAAGAGACAGAATTAGGAGGAACTTGAACTTGACCTTTGAAGCCTCGTAAGTACAGTTATAATTTGGATGAACTTTATAAATGCTATATATTCAATTCTCAATTATCTAAAAATTTAATAAATATCCTGACAAATTAGATAACACAAAACTATATAATGTATAGATATATCTGTATATTTAAATATGCTGACACACAACAACCTGCTTGTGGTGACTATGTAGTCATTCCCTTATAAGGTCCACAGTCCAGCCTCCTGTTAAGCCTGCTGTCCAGCCCGCTGTGAAGCCTGGTGTCGAGCCTCCTCAGGAGAGCTCCACCCCTTCACCTTCACCACAGAGTGAGTATTAAAACGACATTTTATTTTCCATTTCTCCTAGATATATATCCAACATGTCTTCCCGAGTGATACTCATTGGAGGGTTATGCCCAAAGAAATGACCAAAATACTCATTTAATAAATAAATGTAGAATAAATAACTATACTCAATTATTGAATTGTTTTTATTCCTCAGCAACCACACCTGCAAGCACACCCGCAACCACACCCGCAACCACACCGTCATCTTCCCAGAGTAAGTAGTTTAATCTATTTTCCTGACTACTATTTGAAATATGATTGCAATACCACTGTGTCTTGCTGAGTGATGCAGGGCAATGGCATTCTACTACTAATCTATAGAATACTATATGACTAAATGATTTTAATTTTTTTACATGTATGTTCATTAAAATTACAGCAAGGATGTCACGTCCCACCAGACGGAGGAGTCTGGAGCAGGTTGTGGAAACCCTCCAGCAGTCAGCCACAGACTCCCCTGTGAGTGCTGCATCTTCCCAAGTCTCTCCCCAAGGCTCACCTGTCTCACCTGTTAGAAGATCCAGCAGGTAAGGCAAAAGAACTTTCTTCCCTAACAGCTGGCATTAAATTTGTTTTTAAAGATTGTACTTTGTATTAATATTTAACTTGGTGTTCCTTCCTACTTACATCATACTTCTGTTCAATTTTACCGTTCTGTTCTCACATTTTTATATCACATTTTTTTACAGGAGGAGGAAGAGTGACCCCAAAAAGTTGACCATTGCTTTTAAGTGGTGTAAGGGCGGCAAGAAGTAGACTATATATGAAAAAGTAAAAGTGCATGATCAAAAACTGTTAAACAAAGATATCATTATTCCAGAAGTCATTGTAACATTATAAAAATAAAGCATTTTGTATTAACCATGACTCACAAGTTTCTTGTTTTTTGTAAAAGATTATCTCTCACTAGTCTCCACAAAATACGTTACAGCACACCAGGAGTTTATACATAGGATCACTCGGGAAGACACAGTAGTAGTGTTATGTCTATGGTACAAAGTTGACGGTCCTAACAAGTATTTGGGACCGTTCTTTATCACTCGGGAAGACACAGGGGGTAGTGTAATAGTGTTAGTAAGGAAAATGGTGGATAATACAGAATGCAGACCCGCCATCTTGGAATGTAGGCCTCTGGCCCCGGAGGTCTGCAAGGTATTTGAGATACTACTTCTAAAAAAAATAGATATGAACATACTTTTAAAGAGAGAGACTTATGGTAGATACTTGTACATTTGATGACAGAAGCAAGAGAGCCTGGTCCCAAGAGCCAGCTACACGTGCCCTCCAAAGAGAGATAGAGCGGCTCTCTAAGCAACTGAAGCAGGAAAGAGACAAAAATGTAAAGTTGCTGAGAAAACAGACACTCGCAGCACCTAACCCTGACACTCCTGCTCCTGCACCCAACCCAAGCCCAACACCACACAGGGAAAGAGGCAGGCCCAAAAAACGAGGGAGGCGACTGTCCTCCTCTCTGTCTCCGTCCCCAGTCAGAGACCCCCCACCACAAGCCATCAATGTGGAGAGAGACTACTTGGGCCCTGATGCCACACCTAGGAGGAGTGCCAGCCATCTAATGAGGAACGAGCGGATGACCCCAAGGACCCGCAAGAATGTTGAGAACAGGGTGAAACCATATATGGTCCTGAAAAAACAATTGTCAACACTCGGAAAGAAGGAAAAGATGAAGCTGTTATCCGAAAACAGCATGGACGCTGAGCTTAAGGAGCAAAAGTTACCACGGGGGACCAAAAGTGTGCTCGCCAAGGAACTCGGGGTAAACCGTAATAGGGTCTTCTCTGACCTCCAGCTCCGTGAGGCAAGGAGGCAAGACGGAATCAGAAAGGCAGAGGTTGTCCGTGCATGGATGCGCGACCCTGCGAACAGTGCCATGTTACCTGGAAAGAGAGACGGGGCGAATAAGAAAAAGAACAAGGATGGGATAGAGCAGCAGAAGGTGGTGGTCATGGACACCCTCACCAACAGTTACAGAAAGTATACCTCCCAATGTGCCCCCAGTGACATGGTGTCCGAGAGCACCTTTGTGCGCGCCAGGCCAAATGACGTGAAATTGTTTCACGTCATGAAGCGTCAGTCGTGTCTCTGTAAGGCACATAGCAACATTGCATACATGTGTCAGGCTGTTTCTTTTTTACCTAAGTCCACCACCAGCCTCCTAGAACTCAGTGACGAAAGAATCAAAGAAATAGTCGAGGAGTACCCGCTACACACATGAAGTACTACGTATGGGATAAGCCACAGAAAACTGAGGTGGAGGGTGGGAAAAGTGCACGCCAACAGCGGGAGCAAGGGAAAAAGAACAAAGATGAGGATGCAGAGGAGGAAGTCACCATGTGTGGCCAGCGACTGTTTCAACGTATAGCAACCAAGGCTGTGTTCAAGGCTAAACTGGTGGCCCTCCTACCCTCCTTTAGGGCCCACTGTCGGAGAGTAGAAAATCAGAACTCCCAGGTAAAGCTTCTGAAAGACCGCCTCCCCATGCATCAGTCCGTAGTCCAAGTTGACTACGCTGAAAACTGGACTACGGACTATGCCAAACAAATCCAGTCAGCGTACTATTCTAAACCTCAGATCACTCTCAAGGCCATGGTGGCCAAGGTCAAGGACTTTTCAAACTTGCCAGTTGACCGGGAGGATCCCGACTGGGTCCCAGAGGAGGGAGATGAAGGTACCATGTACCACTACAACTTTGTTGGGGTCTCTAATGACCATACCCATGGTTTTGAGGAGACGTTTACCTTTGTTGAGGCCCTGATAAAAGAGCTCCGGCTTAAGCACCCCCAGTTGCAGTTCGTTTGGTTCGTGTCCGACTCCCCCTCGTCGCAGTACCGTAACCGATACATATGCCAGATGCTGCTGGACAGCCCCACTCTCTTCCACGTCCGCTGTGCCTGGACCTGGCTAGAGAGTGGTCATGGTAAGGGCCCCTGCGACGGGGTGGGAGGGGCAATCAAGCGGATTGCTTCTCGGGAGACCAAGAAGGAGCAAATTATACAGAATGCAGAGGATTTCATGGATAAAGTCTCCTCCGAGAAAATTCAACTCATCCATCGGAGTAAGAAGGATATCGATGCAAACCGGAAGAGCAAGAAGTGCCGCAAGATCCGGGCTACCGGTGAAGTGACCGGCATATCCAAAGCACACCAAGCGGTCACCATCGGCAGTGTGCTTCACATCCGGCCACTCTCCTGCTTCGGTCCATGCTGCATGCGGGAGGATGGGCGGATGTTGAAGGGCTGCCCCGGCTGGACCCCCGTCATCAACCTCGGAGTCAGCTACAGCGACGACGAGTTGTCCGAGGAGGAGGACAACAGGACGGAGCAAGAGATCATTGACGAGATGCCCTTCGCAGACGAAGTCCTGGAACCGGATGTGGAAGAGGCAAGACCCCCCCGCTTCTACGGACAGACAGCTACCTCCCGCGCTGTCCGTAAAGTGGCCAAGAGGCTCGTCAGGAAGAGGAAGAACTAGCCGTCCTGTTGTCCTTGGGGCTGCCTGCTGTACCCCCTAACCCAAACTATAGCTCTGAGATCTACTGCCTACTTTTGTATATTCATGTAAATCTGTAAGATCAATGGATGCATGTATATATATAGTATAAATATCTCTTGAAATCTTCGGCATTTTGGATTAACATCTCCACCCCCATAATGGAATAACTAACAATAGAGTAATTATGACAAGATGTATGTTATTATAACATAACTTTTTCATAACTTTGAGCATAGAAGCATATATATATCAAAGTGGACGGTCCCAAATACTTGTTAGAACCGTTCTCATTTTAATAGGTCTATACTGTAAGAAAAAGTGTCTTCCCGAGTGATGATCAGCCCCTCTTGTCTTTCTCCCCCTACCTGCTGCAATATTGGACAGAAGGACGTCCTTATGCATATATATGAGAGAGTATACTATATAGAAGTCAACCAAGAGAAGAAAAAAACGTAACAAGTTATAATATCATGGATGAGATGCATTCTTTATGGAACTTTATAGCAATCTTTGAATTTATTGAAAAATGTCTTCCCGAGTGATGCAATAATGATAATTAACCATAACCACCACCTTCACACATAAGGGGGAGACAAGTACAGTCAAAATAAAACAATTTTTCCATAGTAGATGCACTATGGTCTACTGCTACAACCATATGCAAACTATAGGCAAATATATGTAAAACCTCCAAAAAGTGTCTTGGCGAGTGATTTTGGTCATAATTACTCCATGTTTTGAATAGAAATTCTTAGGTACAAACAGATTTTTCCCCCACTAAAGCTATATACCACCTGAAAGTACATGTCGTGAGCATTGTCTCCTTTGTAATTAATAACTTCTCTCTAACTCTATGTCCCTTGTATGATTAATGACAGACAATGAATATTTTGTGCCCTAAATTTGAGTCAAAATCCAGTGTTGGCCTTGGAGGAAAATACCCCATTGCTTAGGAAAAATCACAGAATACCTAATCACAACTCTCTAAACCCAACATTTACACCTAGATTTACAATAATAATAACCTTAAACTGAGTTAAACACATATCCATGCTCATATGGGAGGCCTTAAGGGTATTTACCCCCAATTATCACTCGCCAAGACACTGTTTCCAGGGTATGTACCTTTGGGGCGTTGCCATGGCAACCGTTTTCATATTTAACTAATAATATCTCGTGAGGAGGTACCCCAACACCTATACACTATCCACAAAAAAAATCTTTAAGATAGTCCTAGGTTTGGTTCCAGACCCCCCCAGCCCAAGGGGGGGATATGCTCTGTTTCTATGACTTATGACCTCTGTGAATTTGTCTGAGGTCATGATTTACCAGCAAAGAGATGTATTTCACAATGCTTTACTGTCCAATAACAGCAATTGAATCAAAATCACAGAGATCCAGCGGTCAAAAGCAGTGATAGAATCAAAATCACAGAGATGTACTGCCCAATATTGGCTAGCAGTGGGACTTAGAGTAGGGAGTAGTGGGGTGCGAACCCTTGTGATTTAGGAAATTGACAAGAGTCCATGACTGCCTATGTCCTGAATCACAGACATGTCAGACCAATTTTTCACGTAGTGGGATTTGCCCTTTATGTAGTACATAGAGGACGGCTCCTGAGGACTCTAAACTTGACTTGTGTACTTCAATATTTAGCTTCGAGCGATATATCAGACTGAAACACAGCTAGAGAACAAATGAATGGAGAAACTGAAAGTTCGAAGCAATAAAAGTGTATCTCTGTGTATGTTTAATGTTACCTCTGCATAAGTTCCTTAAAAAACACATTTTAGTACATATGTACCTGGTATAGGTCAAATCCCACTATGTGAAAAACGGGTCTAAAACGTTCGTGATCCTGGATATCAGCAGCCTTTCACTCTTTCCAATATCCTAAATCACATGGGTTCCGACCCACCATCTACCTATACCAAAGCCCACTGTTAGCTGATATTGGAAGGGAAATGTCTGTAAATTTCATTTCTGTGCTGATTAATCGCTAGTTTGATTTACAAAGATAATCAATATCACACTTGTGTCTGACTGAATCATCTATAGCTTTCAATTGTTTCAGATACAAAAGTAGCTGTTTTATATAAGTATTAATTACAAGCATAACCTTCTTGTAGCAGCTGTGTGTGGAATTTGTGTCCTGATTTATAAAAGGCACAACTCTTGAGGTTTAGTAGAAACTCCTGATTTTCTCTAAATCAGAGGGATTTTCAGACAATCACAGACATTTCCGGCCCTTTGTGAAGAAAATATCAAAAGCTTCTGATGTATATTCCACTCCCCAAATGCAAATGTATCAGCACTTTGACAGGGCTTCCTAACCATTATAGGCCTTCCTTAGACGATGTTACCCCTGCAATATCGGCTAAGGATCACTGCATTCATAAATCACAAGGATATTAGAACATTTTTCACGTTGTGAGTTTTGGCCTTGTGGGCTTGAGACCACATTGGCGATTTGGTAGTGAAGAACTAGAACAGTTTCTTTGCGCCCCTGTCGAGAATATGGGGTTCATATGCAAATCAATAGAAAGGCTCATACCTAACATGAAAAAAAGAATTCCTTGTTGTATGTTTTTTTGTTAGTCTAAAGACTGTATCAAGGCACAACTTTAGATACCAACTAGCTAAATGGTCGACTCTATGGCGGACTACCAAAGAGGTTGACTGGTGCACAGAGTGACCTGCGAAGGGCGTGCTTGTAGTCAGGATCCAGTAGATAACATTGGCTTTATTTCCTGTCAGCATTGTCTGTCTGTGAGTATGAAACAGGTTAAGTACACTCTCTGAGACCGTCACAGATGGGATCTGAGCATACAAATCATGCACCCCCATGCTCTCTTATACCATGACCTCACAGCTGTCCATCCTTAAGGACCCATATCTATAAACACAACTGATAAGGCTTAGTAAAAGATAATTGGTTATAATATTATCACATATTCTAAAACATTCCTCCCTGGCCAATTTATTGTTAATGCTATGATTCAAATTGAGCTTTCAAATAATGTCCTATGTGGCTAGCCTTCCTCAAACACAACTCTAATATTTTACTGCCTTAATAGCCACATTAGAAGATTAACCGGTGAAAATCCGCTGTTTTTATCACCAATGCTTAAAGGAACAACAACATGCTTTCTCTAGAAAGTTTTTTTGACAACTTATGGCAAGGAGGTATAAGTGAAAATCCACTATACTGCAGCACCCACCCAGCATGGAGTATAAGGCATGCAGCAGACCACGGTGTTCAAATATACTTAACATGGTGGCCTTCTTTCCAGGGTGTCTCAGAAGGAGAAGGTAAATAGAAGACAGAGCCCATGGACAGGCTGGGTCTTTCTGACTACCCTCCCTACATGTTATACCCCACCCAAACCCTCCCATCCTTACCTGAAGCCTTCCTTTACATGTAACCAACAGCCAAAGGTAAAGACTGCAGGTCCCACTGGTTCAACCTGGGAGCGAGGAGGGTGGGGTTAAAGTCTATACCCCAACCACTATAGACACGCCAGCAGCATTTGGTTGGGGCCTCATACCACAGTCAACACCCCACTACCTCCGCCACTCAAAACCTGTACCATAATCACTATCATCTACCATCACTTCACCTCCAGCACCTGGAAACCTATTGGAACTTACTGGAGACAGCCCTGGTCACTCCTCCTCCAGGGTAAAAAGCAGCAGGAGGAGCAATGGGGCTTAATACATCAGGGTGGTGGAGAGTGTGGGTGGGGCTGTGGATGGTATGGAGTGGTCAATTTAGGATGGTCAGTATGGATTACACAGCGGGTAACCTACAGAGTGGGCCTATGTCACAGCCCATACTATGTGGGCTGAGTGGACCAGGACCGGTCTGTAACCCTGCAGGCATCTTCAATGCTAATCAAGGTAAGGGGCCATTTTATAACTAAAATAATTATAAACATTCTCTTGTAGGCTGAGTTTCAGTCAGGTACAGTGTTGTACTGGACGTCATGGTGATATTATGTGATATCTAATTTCTCAACCTCCTCATGCAGTAGGAATTCCTCTGAATTCGACGTTCAAAACTACCCTTATTTTTCTTTCTTTTTCTCCCCCCCTTTTTACTTTTTTTTTCTCAAAAATTAAAAGTACTATCATGATTAGTGAACACCAAAGCAGGGAGACTTGCCCATTCTCTTCAAATACTTCAATGTCTCCAAAGGTAACTGTAGACAGCCTTTCTCACTGACCCTTTCGTTTCCACGTTCCATTTAGTCAGCATAAGGACATATTTTCCTTACATGCCTACCCTTTGTCATACTTTATTCAGGTATTGATGTGGCAAATACACAACAGTGTAGGTGCCCATCTGCTATATGCAGCTACTATATATGTTCTCACAGATGAGCGTGCATTGATATAGCTGTTACAGTTTGGATACACACAACATTTTGCATACTTTGAATTCAAATCTCTGCAATACACACATGTATAATCCATTCCTGAAAAATAAGAAAGGGAGTAAACATAGAATGGTTTTTGAGTGATGAATAAATGCAAAGTTGAACATATTTAGGTGTGAAAGTATAATAATGGAAGACATTCAAGTAACTACTCCATAAACCGTCCACTGCATTTTGTTTATCTACAAGGTAGCCCCAATGTATTCATGCTATGAATAATTATTGGCCTTTGTTAAACATCTGCTGTCAGGTTATTGCCACACCCAAATCACAGACCTAACTGGGAGTCTAACTTTCTTCCCAATTCCACATCACAGGGTCTCCACCTGGGATGGTTTAATAGAACTACTGCTCAATAACTTGTCTCTGCTTCCCCCTAGTGTCCACCGTGGTAAACGCCATTGGGGACCTGAATTCTGGCACGTATGTAGGATGTGCAGGAAGTTCTGATGGCATCAGTTCCGCCGTGGCTGCAGTGGACAAAATTATAGGGTCAGATGGGTAAGTAGGTTATGAAAAAAGAATATGCATCTGGTGCATGCATGTAACCTTGTTGAGAAGCAAGTGAAAACTAACCAGCTGTCAGGGAGTTTACTTAAGCCTGATGCACAGGAAATTCCATTCAGTTGTCCCTTTAGTGTGAACCATCAGTGTGTAATATAGGCTAGACCATGGGCGTTGACTGGTTACCTGTCTGAGTGTGAGGGTGTTTTCCATGTGTAATAAGAAGGGTGAGACAGTAAAGGACATTTGCTGCCCTCTGTCAGATGCCCTGTGAACTATTTCCTATACATAGACCTTGATTACAGAGGTGAGTAGGGACTTTGGTGAAGTCCCACTTCACCTCTGTAATCAAGGTCTATGCATAGCAAATAGAACCAACAGAGGGCAGCAAAAGTGCTTTATTGTCTCATCCTTATATTATAGTATATAGATAACACCTATGCAGACTCAACCTGGCAACCAGTCCACGCTCGTGGGCTAGACATAAAGACATATAGTACATGTATACATTGACAGTTGAACTTTTATTTGTATTTAAAGCACCATTTCCTTTTCATGAATAAAGACACACTATTCTTTCCCTAGTTCAATTGTTTGGCAAGCCCTACCTAACTCGAATAGGTTAGGCCTAAAGGTTTCATAATCTATAAGCGAACGGTGACCAATAGTATATGCAATACAGTAACATACATTGTTAAAGCTTATCTCAATATAGATAATAACTCTCTTTACCACCACCCTCAGACTTAATGCTGCCCAACTAAAGACCAAGGCAGATGGCTTTGCGGCTGATCTGCGCAAAAATTGGAACGTCCAGACTGGCGTGTGTCAGAATGATATCATCCTCGTCTACTCTCAATTCGGCCCAACAGTAGGTATTTTATTCGATTCATAATGTTGAATACCATGCAAAGAAAACTAAGGGGAAAAGAAGAAAATTGGCATTCTAGTAGCATTATTCTTATAGGTTGATGTGGCAGCTCACAATACTTTAGAGATGAAGAATCAGGTAAAGCCTCATACCCATAGTCATATATACGGGATTTTTCAAATGAATGAATAATAGAAAATTCAGAGTTTATTCTACACGCAAGTGTACACTCTGGGGGTTATTTCAAAAGATCCTGGGATTTCTACCCCTGCGATCTTAGTGTAGGCACATATCATAAGACCTGGAGCTTGATTCAAAAGATCCTGGGATCACGACCCCAGCGATCTTAGGAATAAATCAGCCTTATCCTATTGAGCGATCTTAAGAGTTGACTGGGTTCACATATCCTAGCCAGCACTAAGATCGCATCGATCTTAGCCTCAGCCCTCCTACACTATTCCAAGAAGTACTGACTAGGCACAGGGGTAAGAGTCCCAAAATAAAGGAATAGCTGTGGAGTCACTCTTCTTCACAAGAGTGCTTATACCATCGTTCCCCGTCCCCATATGGGCTAACAAAAGAGCACAGGGTGCAGTTGACCCCATACAGTATTCAAGAGTTGTTCCCATGAATGTATGATTTATGCTTGCCTATTAGAAGCATTGTGCCCTCCCCCCAGGACAAAGAGAGAGAAGGGAAGAATTACCTTACAGTGCACTTAACGCATGAGTAGCCCTAAGCGCCCTCAAGGACACTCAGCAAACGTCCTCCCTCCCCTCTTTATGTATGCAGCAGGCTATTCACTCTTTCAATCAGGAGTGTTCCCTGTAAGTGCTCTTGTACCCTGGTGAAACCACTATGCATTTCTTTCACTAAGATCGCAGTGATCTTAGTGGTGGAAATGGAATAGTGAAGTGATCCCAGGACTAGCTATTCTGGACAGGCCTGCAACCACTGCATTACATAGGGTAGACCAGCCAGGTCTTATGATATGTGCCTACACTAAGATCGCTGGGGTTGGGATCCCAGGATCTTTTGAATTAAGCTCCTGGCCAGTCTACCCTATCTAATGCAGTGGTTGCAGGCTTGTCAGGAACAGCAAGTCCTGAGATCACTTCACTATTTCTTTTTGAGTGCTATGATCACTGCGATCTTAGTGAAAGAATTGCATAGTGTACAAGAGCACTTACAGGGAACCCTCCTCAAAGAGTGAATAGCCTGCTGCATACATATAGAGGAGAGGGAGGATGTTTGCTGAGTGTCCTTGAGGGCTCTAAGGGCTACTCATGTGTTAAGTGCACTGTAAGGTAATTCTTCCCTTCTCTCTCTTTGTCCTCGGGGGGGGGGACACAATGCTTCTAATAGGCAAGCATAAATCATACATTCATGGGTACAACTCTTAAATACTGTACGTGGGTCAACTGCACCCTGTGCTCTTTTGTGAGCCCATATGGGGAACGATGGTATAAACACTCTTGTGAAGAAGAGTGACTCCACAGCTATTCCTTTATTTTGGGACTCTTACCGCTGTGCCCAGTCAGTACTTCTTGGAATAGTGTAGGAGGGCTGAGGCTAAGATCAATGCGATCTTAGTGCTGGCTAGGAAAAGTGAAAGCAGTCTAATCTTAAGATCGCTTAATAGGATAAGGCAGAATAATTCATAAGATCGCTGAGGTTGCAATCCCAGGATCTTTTGAATTAACCTCTTGAGCCCCAATTGTAAATATGCAGTGCATTGTCGTGTACTGGGTACGGGGCATTCTACTGTAGAGTCATAAGGTTTGTACTTACAGCACTTCTTACTGTTTTCTAAAAATAAAAGTGATGTCCTGTAAATAGCTTGGCGCGGTATTACAGTGTAAGACAGAGAACTGTCTCATTTCCATAATCCCGGCGGCACTTTATGGAATTAAAATTCAACAGAGAAATTAGTAAAATTATATTATTTGAAGTTAGAGATGTATAAACAACACAATTAGATTCCAACTTGGGTTTATAAAAGATGACGTTTATTTAGTCAATTTGAACCAACAGTTTCAACACAAAATGTGCCTTCATCAGGGTTAATCAAATGTCATAAATACAGGTATAAAGTACATCGTGAGTCATTGCTTACACATTGGTATCAGATGCATTATGGGTAATCATATGATAAATATTCATTAACATTATGAACTGGACCTATGTACAGTGATTTATATATTATTAATGGCTCATTGAATATAATCTAAGAGATATGTACATGTTATATTATATTATTAATAAATAGTAACATTGGTTGTCATGGTAACAAAAACAATCTTAGTGAGAGTGCTGGACTCTTGAATTTTTTTTTATATTATTAATGAATGAAATGTGTTGATTATCCTCTGACCCAGCAAACCATTACAGAATATTCTATCCACAATAAATAGAGGTTGCTTTCCTCATTTATTCCTCTCGCTACATCCCCCTCGGAACCATAACTATAAGGGTGAAGCTATGCATAACTATTTCTATTTCATTTGTGATATATTTTGTCAGAGATTTCATCTGTACCGGTGCTGTTAATATTCTGTGAAACCTCCATTTTAACCATTGCAGGTTGGTTGGTCGGCTGGCAGTAAAGTCCTTCAAAAGATTTCTTACTCCACAATGGACAGAATGGTGAATAAAGCCATTGGAAGAGTCAAAGCTAACCCCAGCTCTGCCGCTGCTGTCCTGGCATCCACCTTGAATAAACTAGAGTAAGTAGGATTTTCCACAACATCCACATAGCCTAATTATTGTCATCGGACATGAGTTTAGAGTCTCAGTGCACATTTGCCTTTGTGAAGCAATAGTGTTCAATTTATTCATTTGACAATTTTTTTTTCTTCATATATAAATTATTAATATTCTCTCAGGCTGATAGATGTGTCAATATCAACAAGACTTTACCGTTCATGAGTCAACTGGTCCAACGGAATGCCTTCTTCACTAAATCTGTATCTCCATGTTCATACTTAACATAATTACAGAACATCCACCAATGGCTCATGGTCTAAGACAAAGATCTTCCTCTACTCCATGGGTGGTGTAATTGGGGCTATAGGCCTCATCCTCGTTGCACTCATTATCTGTGCCTGCTGCCGGGCCTGCAGAGAAGAAGATGGCGCCGACCTGGAGAAAGCTGAAGATGAAGAGTCTATCGTCTCTAGGAGTGACACTTCGACAAGCTTTCCAAATTGCTGTTACTGCTGTGGGACCAGCTGTGGTTGTGGAGGTATGTCCTGCCATCATTTCCAGACGCTTACATGATATTCTTGATCATTTTGTTCTAGCTAAAGCTATGTTGGTTTTGGACAAGACATATGTAAAATAGGTATATATATATATATATATATATATATATATATATATATATATATATAAGTTAGCTTGCTGCCAGGGAAGAATATATATACCGGTAATATATGAGCGATAATATAATATATAAGTGAATGGTATATGATGAATATAATAATGATTACCTAGTAATAAATGATCTAATCACAGACACATGAGTTTGGTGGGTTACTGACCTTGGGGCTATCAGCACCATACATGCCTTCATTAATAAAACAACTATAATAATTAGTTACCTGTACAGGTGAGATTGCCAACTGACGGTTGATTCAAAGTTCCCCCTTATATACTGAAGGACTGTTTACCATGACGTCATACTATGACATCATAGATATCACTACGAGCTGCAAGTAGTCCCTAACCGTCCGCGGCTAATTATTTAAATATAGACGGGTGTATATAGTTCCATATATAACTATCTGTGTGAGCTGTCCCTTTGTGGGTGAAATGCACTGCAATACATGCTAACATAGGGGTGGCAACCTTTTGTAACTATTATACTTCTTTTATTTCCAAGCAGAACTTTTATTTTCTTTCCACAGAGGGAAATTGCCACTTCACTTATGCTTATTACAGTGAAACACACTTTGATTGCCTTCTACTTTAAAGTCTTCTTAAGATAATGTATTAAATATCAATCTTACAGATGATGCTGCAGAAGAGGTTGTTGCTGGTAAGGACGATACTCCAATCATCATACCTCAATGGGCACTACCTGATCCTAGACCTACACCTGTACTACCTCAACCAACCCCACCTCAACCAAGACCCATCCCAATTCAACCTGTTGTAATCGTGGAGGAACAAGGGCAGGGACAGGATGGAGCTGAGGAAAATCCACCCAAAAAGGTGACGTTTGTCGAAAAGGAGGAGAAGGAGGAGGAGCCTGAGGAGGAAGTAGAAGAAGAGGAACCGGAGTCTGAGATTGAATATGAACCAGAGCCACAGCCTGTCCCAGTCCCCATTCCTGTTCCAGTTCCACAACCACAGCCAGGACGTTCATCATTCAATATTCAGCTCGGAGAAGATGGAATGGATCCTGGAGAGATTGTCATGTTAGAACGTAGTGACTCACCAGAAGTTCTCAAAGTGTGTAGCAACGCAAAACCCCAGGTGATTCCTCTTGAGACTTACACGCCTGAACCACAGTCTCCTACTGTTGTGGTACCACCATTTTCAGTCTCTGTCATGCCAGTGGGTGCTGCCTTACGCCAAGGCAATCCCATGTATAAACCTCCAAATCTTGTTCCTTTAAATGTAGAAGAACATCCCCAGGTCCATACATACACCTCTGTTACACAACCCCATACAACATATGTTCCTCATGGGGTACCTGAACTACCACCACCCCCAATCAACCAAGGATATGACAGCATACCAACGGTTACTGTCAGGAACAACTTTGGGATGTCATCCACTCTCATTGACATTCCAGAAGAGGGTCCTGAGGAGAATTTGTATTGGCGAAATTCAAATGCTTCATATATTTCGAATAGCTCGAATCAGGCCCCCGTCTTCCTGTCTTCGAATAATCAACCTGTTCCTGAATACCGGCCAGTGCGCTCTGATACAGTGAACCAGATTGTTATTTGTGAAGATCAGCCACCATTGTCAAGGAATGCCTGGCAAAATACAGTTCCCCAGGAAGAAGAACATAGTCCTGATGAAGAGCCACAGATTGAAAAGCCAAGCATTTTAAAACCTGCTTCAACAGGTTCCACCACCAAAGTCAAAATCAAATGCAAATCCAAGAAGACGAAAAAGAAGAAGAAGAAGTGCAAGAAGTCCTCCTCAGAAAGCGAATCAGATAGTGAAGAGGAATATAAAAAGCGAAGGACATCATCAAGTTCATCTTCTTCAGACAGTAGCTCTGATAGTGATTTCAGGAAGGCTTCATCAGACAGCTACTCTGACAGCGACAGTGGATCACAAAAATCACATAATAGTTCAAAGAGTTCCTGCAGTTCCAAAAGTGAATCCAGTAAGTCTGAAAAGAGCTCAGAGTCATCAGAGGAGTCTGGGGAGAGCAAGAGCAGCTCAGAGTGTGAGGAAGATGAGCAGGTATCAAGTATAGCCTCAGTGGCACGGCCTCCAACGCCTCCCATCTCAAAATCCAGGTCATCCAAGACCAGCAGGAAGGCAAAGAAGGCACGAGAATATGTAAGGCCAGAGTATATTGAGCCTGAATATTTTGAACCAGAGTATGCTAAACCAGCCAAAAAGAGGAAAAAGAGGAGGGAGGAAATCATTGTTGATGATATAACGCAGATGACTGCAACGCCCGCCATAGCCAAAAAGTGGTCTTCAAAAGGTGGGATTTCTAACAAGACCAAGGATTTAGCTTACTTTTAGTTCCATGTGTCGTCATATAAGCCTTTCTTGTATTTAATTATGCAACTAATGGATTTTCACCATACATATAGATTGCTAAATCTGACAATGAAGGGAGTCTTTAATATGTGCCGACACGTTATGCCTCTCTTTCTAAGATGATTCCTCTAAACATTGAGACATTTGGAACCGACTTTACTATAGAAGAGGGAAGACAATTGGATTAATGTGTCTTCGTGTTAAATAATAATCAGGTCAATCAGCAATCAGAGGAGCATAATAGACATAATGATCAAAATGTCTTTGTGCATTTATAGTCCATGAGCCAAGATGGCCAATGTTTGGTGAACTCACTGTGCTAGGTATTTGGTTCATCCAGCCTAACTTTAGAATCCTGCAAAATGTGCAAAATCATCAGTAATAGTATATATTGGTGGTAGTGTAGATATTTGACACCAGATCGCATCATGATGGCCATTGGCCCATTAAATGAGTCTTCTAGACGTTTGGACTAGCCCAATGTAGCCTACTCCCTAGTTCATCTAAGTTGGATGCCCGAGATGTTTAAAAAAGTAAGTTGGGTTCTCCAGACATGAAGCAATCCCACAACCATTGTCAGTTTTTTTAAGTGGAAGATTGCCACTTGAAATGTATAAATTGTTCGTCATGGCTCAAGGTCTATTGGGCTTGGTAATTGAGGAGGACATTCACCAGATTGTGTTCCATTAATCACATTTTGCGTATGTTTATGGACATTCTTGATGAGACAATTGATTCACTTCAATTTCCTCGTCTAGTAACATTATAGATACTATCTTACATGTAGTATATTCACATATCCAGTGTAATGGTCTAAGGTGTACTTGTACTTTAACCACATTCCATTTATATCCTCGATGGGTGTGCGATAATCTGATGAGAGATGGTTCCTAAATAATGAGTAATTATCGTGCAATCATAAATAATTTTATTTGATATCTGTGGACATGATCCAAGATCTACAACTCTACAAATTAATGTAATGACCTTCGTAAAACATACATTAATCAATTGAGGGATAACCAAGGTTA
Source organism: Acholoe squamosa (assembly GCA_949317995.1). Classification (NCBI taxonomy): domain Eukaryota; kingdom Metazoa; phylum Annelida; class Polychaeta; order Phyllodocida; family Polynoidae; genus Acholoe; species Acholoe squamosa. Next base: position 21,494,260 of record OX439037.1, on the reverse strand, counting down.
TCTGTCAAAAATGTGCTGTTCATATGGTATACCAATTATTCTATTTACAATTTACCCAAGTTACTGTGACCTGAAAAGAAACATGAATCAGCTTGAGAGCAATAATGTCCATTAGAAATACATAGTGTCAATATCATTATAAAAACCAGAATGATTGTATCTCACCCACACTAAAATAACACAATTCATTTAGTCTAAGATTTAAATAAATGATAAACACACTAATCCACTACCGCATGTGTTGTGTCAATGTTTCTTAATCCTGCCTTTGAAGGTAGCTGGGACAATATCCGACCAGCAGAATAGAAAATGAGGGAGATGAATCACCTAAGCGAATTGTTAACCTAATTTGGAGCCAGCCCCATAGTTATCCTGGTTTTCATTTCAGTTAGATTCACTTAGATATCTGGATGGTGCTGTGTCATAGAACGTTTAGCACCTAAAGCGTAGTGTCCACAGGGCGATAGAATCGGTACCGACAAAATCTCCGACAACAAAACCACTTTTGTCGGCCATTTTTGCCATTGGGAATTGACGACAAAAGCTGTTTCGTCATCGGGAATGGACGACAAAAGTGGTTTTGTCATCGGGAATTCTGTCGCTCACCAATTCTGCTGTCCTGTGGACACACGGCTTAAGAGCTATCCGCTGAATATTCTATTTGGTTCTTGGTGGTAGGAGCAGAATATCTTTTATCACATTAAGTCTCAGAGGGTCAATTTAGGCAACAACTGAAGCACGTCGACTACCACGCTGTAGAAGCCTTATGGTGTGGCTCTGGCACACTGTATCCCAGGGTTCACCATAATAAAGGCGGACCCTCTTGAGCCAGTCGGTAACCTTAGTGTGTCGTCCCAGACTGAGGTTTACCATGTCCAGCATGGAGATGGTCATAGCAACATGGGCATCCGCCACCAAAGCTGTAAATAAAGAATAAATAAATATTAGTAAGTCAGAATAGCTTCATATGATTGCCAGATAAATCTTAGATAGGTTTACTCATGTGATTTAATATATTTTCAGAATAATAATTATCATTTGAGATATGATGGAGCTTTTAATGTTTGATGAAATTTAGTGTCTTATCTAGCTCCTTAAGGGGTGGGTGAAGGTAGCCACAGTGCATTAGGATACGACGTATCCATGCTACTCTGACTCCGACTCACGTTCATTGCCCAGGAGGAAGTTGTTGGAGGAGAGGTACTGTTCCTCCAGGGTGTCCAGATGTTCTTGGACCTTAACTTTGGCATGAGATACCAATGCCATGGAGAGGTCAGTGTCTTCCGAGTCTTTCTCCTCCAAAGCCAGTTGCTGTTCTACCAGATTCACCACCACGTCTCTGCAAGGTTAGAATATAGCTTGCAGCACAACTATTTCTAAAGTCCTTGGGCCCAGACACTCTTCAGTATCTATGTTGGAGAGTAAACCTGACAAGCTTCTAGAATTGGTACATGTTCAAGGGTCCCAAATCACTTTTCTAGACATTTGGGCTGCTCAGCTTAGCATCAGAATCCTGCAAGATGTACATCAGCATCGACTAGCTATTGATAATACTACCAATATCCAACACCAGGTGGCAGCATCATACAGACAGGCCACCAGGTCATTTTCAACACCTGCCTTTGCTTCAATATTGGCCAAGCTTGGAAATCCAGATGTCTAGCAATATGATTTGGGTTCCATATCCAGGATTGGTTCTCAGACACATTAGAATCTCATTTTGGCCCATGTACCAGTTCAAATGTCTTAGATTATTTTGAAAATTTTACCAACTACAGTTGTATATAGATGAATAATAGCCATACATGGCAATACTTTCAAAATGATTTAAAATGATGTTCTTGGATTCTCATCTTTTCAAATGTAATTACAAATGTATAGGGAACTAAAAGTTTTAGTATCACTAGGATTATTATCATCACCTGTATTAATTTTCTTTTAATTTCTCTAGTTCTTTTTTAAATCCTGAAGAGGGCACACCACGGCCGCTCTACATCACTCTACATTAATCTACCTCATTAACTCAACATTAAATCATTGCCTGTGCTATTTATTCTTGTAATACAAGTCACAGAAACCGAATTTGGACAGCAGTTGGGGTTTGTGTGACATTCCATTCTTAGTATTATTTTTAAAATCCAATTTTATTAGCTTGGAATCCTACCTGTACAATGTGGTGCTGGCCCAGTTTATGATTGCTTCACATCTGGACTTCTGTTTGATCCCCTGACCAAACCCCTCACCAGAACAGTACACCTCATCTATGTACTGAAGACATGCAGGGCTGCAAGACAAAATAATGTTTTACAGAAAAATGATGTATTATTGGCATAATTTCAATTAAGATATAGTCAAAGGGTTGTTGTCTAGACAATAAACATTGTCTCCAATTGCACGCATAGAGCTTTATATACCTTCACCAATTTGTACACCACTATTACGACAAATGTATACATCAAGAAAACACAATACCCATTTAAGGGCGGATGCAAGGCAATGTTAGAGGGCCTAAGTTTAAATGCTGCTTTGAGCTACTTACATTCCAAACACCTGGTTTGAGCCATCCTTGAGAGCAGGCAGGGTGCCAAAGGGGCTGATAACCTCTAGAAGGCGATGGACCTCCCGGCCCCCTTCATCTACGTTCACCACATCGTGAGGGATGTTGTTCTGTCATGTTATACGCATTCAATGAAATCAATAGAAATACCCCCACTGAAAATGATCTTAAGTCCCAGGTAAGATTATTTGGATTTTCTCATAGACCTGTATAAACTCCTTTTATGTTTTGTAGAACAGTTCCCACTAATGTTGGTTGGCTTTATCAAGAAACCCCCTCCAGAGTGGAGAGCTTAAATTACTGGTTGTTATAAAAAGTACTCACATGTAGAATAATGAGCCATGCTGTCCTACAAGGAGCTGTCTTGGGGCTGAGGTAGATGGTAAGAGGACGGTCACCCAGCACCCCTGCCATGGAGGCCCGGCGGGCAGGACGTGTGCGGACACGGGACGTTAAGGCAGCCTCCACCTCAACACGTACACTGTCAATGAGATATCAAAACTTTGATCTATTTCAGGCGTACGAAGGGCCCATGACTGGATAATGGAAATTCCCCTTTAGTGCCGAGCATCGGCCTTTAAAAATTAAGGTTTTTAGGCATTGAAAAATCTATTGGTTTGCCTTTAGATTGGACGTATACAAGAATGTAGTTTTGATGATATAAACAGTAGCTGACAACGTGGTTACCTTTAATTAAATCTGACAAAAAAACTACAGATACAGATAGATCTGCCCAAATAATGCAAAGTGGAATAAACTTGACTGACCCTGAATCCTCCCACTAGAATGTCAACATGTATGGACATTATTCCATTGCTTGATATATCCTTGTTTGTAAACTGTTCTGAGAGCATGCATATCTCCACACAAGTTGCCACCTTGCTGACTAAAGTCATACTGACTACAGGTACAGGATTTATAAACAGGTGTGGACCATGTGGTAATAGAAAATGATCTAACAATAGGCAGTAAAGCTTTGTTTGTAGTCCGGTTAAGGTTGGATCCCGTGGGTTGGATTACCTAGCAGGACCAGCAGTGTAATACTGCTCCATGCAGTGCAATGTAGGGAGGCTTTAGCTTTCTGTAGTTTCTAAAATCCCTATCTATATCTATATCCCTCCAATGTGTGCAATTTAAAGAGGAAAATAGAATAGTTCGATTTACATATACAAGATATTGTTGAACAGCTTTCTTAGAATTGATTGCCCATTGGTTTAACCCAATAAACTGCCTGAACAGCTCGGCCACTGAGAAGGTATTGTTTTCTTTTCATGACAAATAGACGTGGTCCTTTAAAACAATATGTGATGCGATCTGCAATAAGGGGTCTTAGTGCAGGGTACAATAAGGCCCCCTTCCCCAGTACATGTCATTATGTTTTTACTCCACTTCTCTAGGCTTCTAGTCTGTGCTACATGTGATAAATAGACAAAGGTGCACGAGAATTGGTCAGCACAGCTCTTGATAACCCTCAGTGCTGACCAATTTGAGTGCATCTTTGTGTTTATCTCAAGTTAATTTAGTCAGATATGTACAAAATTACCTTTATTTGGCATCAGAATTGATTTTATTATCAGTTATTTGACCATTTTGGATGTTTTCCCCGGCAGTGTGATACGGGGTAGGGTGATACGGAGGTTCTTGGTTAAACCTATGGGGTGTTCGTATTCAACTTGAGATAATAAAAACTTAAAATGATTCAGAAGTCATTTGGGCATATAGAGGTAAAACCAGAGCAGCTAATCAAACTATCAATCATGGATTTCCTTGTAATTAAACTCTTATTCTTGCCGTTACTGAACAACAAGAGGAATTAGCCTGCTGTGGCCCTACAATGTTGTATACAATTCTATATTAAGTGGATTATCTTGGCCAATGAAACGCTTGGCTAATTACTTTGTCTAAGGTAATTATACAACAGTCCTGCCCTCTGTTGTAATTCAGTCTTATAACAGTTGAATAATCCCTTTTTTTCTTTCTTTCTTTTTTTTTTTTTTTTTTTTTTTTTTTTGGGGGGGGGGTCTTTCTCATGGCTTGGGTATATAGGAACACCTTTGCAAAGGCAAGTTATTTGAGAAAATAGTCCATAGTTTAATTGCATCACATCTAGAGGAAAATAACCTGTTCACTGCTACCAATTATGTGCATAGTACGGAAGCCGTGAAGGGCCACACCTTGACAAAATTCAACTTGAACTTTTTTATCTCCAATATGGAAACAACATAAAATGGAACATAAAAAACTACTGTCAAACCTGAAATTTCACCTGTCAACTGTCAAAGTAGAAAAAAATCTGCTGTCAATATGATATTTTCCCCTGTCAACTGACAGGGATTGATATCAGATTGTTCTCTAACTTGACAGTTGACAGTGGAAAATTCATGTTTTCTTATCTGGTGTCAACATGATTATTTTGCTGTCAACTGTCAAATTGACAGTTGATGGCAGATATTTTTTTCTAACTTGACAGTTGACAGGGGAAAATATCATGTTGACAGCCATTTTTTTTCAAGTTGACACTTGACAGGGGAAATTATCATGTTTGACAGCAATATTTTTTTCAAAACTTCATCTTGATGGTTGTAAGAAAATGGTGCTGATTTTGAAATGCATGTTTTCTTTTGGGGTGGCCCTTCACGGCTTCCATAGCACGGGTCCAACAGAAGCGAGGTATTCACAGTTGTCGAGGATCGTTATGCCAGCATGGATGATAGTCATGTGACAACAGCTTACTTTTATTAACTACCCAAATGCATTTGACTGTGTCCACCATTTTACCCTGATTCAAACGATTGATCAGAGCAAATTCACCCGCTAATAAAAGAAATTGGTTAAGGGGCTATCAGAGGCATAGCCTCTCACACCACTTTTGATAATGGCATAAAATCACAACAATGGGAAGTAAAGTTCGGGTCCCACAGGGTTCCACCTTGGACCCCATGCTGTCAATTATTATGTTAATGTTTGAAAAAATGCTGAATGTGTCATCCCACTGAGCAGGACTCGAGTTGGGAATGTTCACAACTAAGGCAAGAGAACGTGATTACCTCAGGAAATTTGGACACGCCAGAACGGTCATCTTACACTGAAAAAAAAAAGTCCAGTTCCTGGGAATATCCTGAGTATTTCCCGAGAAATTCCTGAGCCATTCTCGAGATCTAGACTCGAGAACTTTCTCCGGTATAAGATATTATGGCAAATTTCCAGGGAAAATCACATTCTTTATTCTTGTTGTATTGACAAGTCGGGACTCGAGAAATTCCTGAATAATTCTCGAGATCTTGTTCAGTGGGATGTATGCTGACAACTAATCACCATGGTTGTCGATATTTAAAATCCCTAATACATGTACACTGAGGTCGGCCTGTTTCTATTTTAGGCAGACGTTGATTTTTGAAATCAAGGTGCGTAATAGTATTCAAAAACCTGAGTCAGAAGCATGGACCAATCACAACCCTCCCCTATCTGGGGTCCATGTCCACCGGCCCTGAATGCTGAGATCAAAGTGCCTTTCTATTGGATTACAGGCCAAAATGCCACGTATCTCTGCTAAGTAAGATTAGCAACACTTAGTATCGTATTCTCTAATCTATAGACCCCCTGTACATCGCCACTCAATGCGTCGGTACATGCAAAAAGGACTTATATATGTGTACTACCGTAATACCTCGTGTATAAGGCACTATAAGGCACAACTTATACATGAGATGCACTCTTTGTGCGCCTTATAGAATTGCCTCAAAGTCTGAATGCATCTTATAGGCGAGGATATTTTCATATAAGATTAGTACTTATCTAGTTAAAATCAAGTCCTATGTATGCGCCTTATAGCGTTTCCTTCAACTCAGGGTGCGCCTTATATAGGCGAGGTGTGAAAGTAGTACATACATGTTTCATATACATGTATAAGTATAGGGTTGGATAGGGAGTCAGATGGGATTTTGGAGGGATTTTTGTGAATATATCCAAAACTGGACAAGCAAATTCTTTCAAAAACTTCAATTATGTCTGTTGACATATGCTAAACAATATAGAAATGTAAATCACATGGTTCCAACGTTACCTTTTTCACAAGGTGGGTGTGAATGTAAGGGGTTGGTCATCATACTGCATAAGGTTATATATGGACGACAGTCAGGGGGTAGAGGGGGTTTCATAGTACTTTGGAAAGGTTTCTTCAACCCTAGTAAAATGTACACTTACATCACTAGACTTAACTTTTATACATCTACGCTCTTCACCGGGGCACTTCATCATAGGAAGTCCTTTCAACTTGTTTCAACACAGTTACCATCATAATTTTACATCCTTTATTCTCGCGACTGATACGATTATAACACCACCGTCTGAATGCCAACATCAATGGGAAAGTATTAATAGCTGCACTTGATAAAATCTTTAAATATAAATGAAATTGTTACCTGGATTTCTTTCTCATTCTGGGAGTTGATGTCATTTTTATTGCAAAGTAAAAACAATGTAGCAGAAGTTCCTCCTATATGTTCTCCACTGTATAGAAGTTGTTCCAGGGTAAACTCGTCCAAAGCTGTGCCTCCAGACTCGCCAAGTACTCAGGTATAAATGATATAGAGACCCCTGCCCCTATCACTGTGACAGATAACTACTGAGTGGTACCTGATAAAGCACTAATTTCTTATCTATGAGGTACATAATCAAACCCATTCTATACACGGGGAACTCCTATCATTGAGGCTGTAGGAGTATATTAGTGATATAACAATTATGTTCACATACTAGTATGATATCGACGTTGCTCTAGCTATGCCAATGTATTTCCCTACTACTTCTCATAGGAGTGTGTGTTGTGGGAGGTGAATGGGAAATGGATTTTTGCCAATTTTCAAACTATTTAAATAGACTGGTTTTGGTGCGATCATCCATGGGCTTAGAATAATAGAGAGGAAAATGGTACGTGGGATAACATGCCCACCCCCTCCCCCCGGATCACCCTGGCTACCATACTTATTCAAGTTGATCACTTGGTGGTCAATGATAAACTCGGTCACTACTGCATCCTGTTTGCCGTCACAGACTCCTGTAGGTTTGTGGTGCCATGAGTTGATCCCTGCATACCTATAGAGGAAACTCCTGAAAGCATCACAGTGATAATACCTTATCTCTTGATGATCTGTTGGGTTGTGACGACGTTTTTCTTTACGGCATTTGATCCCTGTGCCAAAGTCAACTTTCCACATCCTACTTACACGATTGCTCCGTGTATGAGTCTAGAGGCCCCGCTTCTACATCGATATACACGAATATATCCGAGCTTATATTGAATTTATCATACTTAAATGCTAATTGCAATAACAGGCGGATAGAGGGGAGTGAGTCACATTTCAGGTGTTTTTTTCTCTCGCTGAAGTGCACAGTTGACTTCGCCGTCTCCACATAGTTCAGCTCCGCACAGAAGGCGTGTGTGTAGTTCCTGCCAATACCACCAGGTGGCCAACAACAACAATAACCACACCGACAACGACACAATCAGAGGCGTACAGCAGGCGTACATGATTATGTTATACCGAGTATCTTAAAAGAGAAGTATATATCTATATCCTATCTTTGAACACAATTGATCTGTTAGTGACTGCGTACAGTAGCCCACAAGACTGAATTGGCCAGAACTTGATATCCCCAATGAAGCGGAGTAATTTAATTTAGAGGAATGTTCCGACCTTTTACAAAAGAAAAGAAGAAATAACAAGTACAAAAAGCACATCATATTATTTCCAATCTCGGCATCATGGGGTTGCATTGTTGGGGCTATAGTTAAGAGTGTCAGAGATTAAAACTCCAAAATGGTTCCCACTACATGTGAGTGTGACGTAAGCCGTGTATTGTGCGTGGGTTTATGTGGACGTGATTAAACGTTGACATGGATGGTGATCTGTACGTTCAGCACCGTCACGGTTGTTGGGTCGTGTTAGTTATCATCTTACAAATCTATGTCCCCGCTCTAACACCCCTCCCCCCTCCAGACTTGTCCCACACAGCTTAACCCTTAAAGAACCGCTGATGCAGTAATGTATCATGCCACTGGTCATCATGATACATGAAATGCGGCAAGATATTTGCATGTAGTCCTTACATGTATGTCACTTAACAGGTCTTACCAGGTCATTCATGTATCATGCTGACCCTGTGGGGTTGATGTACTGTCTGAGAGCTCTGATGAAGTGCTGGTGAGCAGTCTGTCCAGCACTTCATTGGTGCAATATGGCGACCAATGGGTATGATGTGCTCCTGCATAAGTGGCCCTTAAAGGGTTAAAGCTCCTAAGCCGTTATCCTCGGCTTTACAACCCACACCCAATGCATAGCGTCACTCCACATGAAGAGCTGATCAATACGAACTCTTCCAATTTCCATCAGCTTATAGATCTAGTAAGATGGTTATTGAAATGCATTATAATCGAACTCGATATTAATTCCCATATGTTAAGGTGTGCTCTCAGAGATCATTTGAGGCGATCGATCATGCCTATACAGTCTTCATTTCAACAGAAAAGCAAAAGATGACCAAAATACCACATTATATTGACTTCAACTCTTATAGGATTCAGATTTCACGGCCATGCACAAAATCAGAACTCGGTAATTCCCTCACCTTTCCTTTTCTCTTTTATTTCTCCACTTTTTCTTTTTGGGGGGGGGGGGGTGATTGCTCAGATAAATCTCCTTACTCGCCCCTAACCCTCACCCACCTATCATGTGTTGTTGGCCTTTTGTCTGGCGGTTTGGTTGGCAATGTTCATCAGATTTCCAGCAGGCCGCGTCCCGGCCAGCCTTAATGGTCTCCCCGTCCAAAAGTCGTCTGCTTTTTCGCGCCATCTGCAGCCGGCGTTAGTTCCACAAAGGGCGGTAGGGGGCAGCACAGATGGGGTATTAAGGAGCCGACATGCCGCCCGCTAACCCTGCCCGACAAGCATATGGAGGTGACGGGGATGGGTGGGGCCAAGTCTTGACTTCTAACGGGGGTGGCTTTACCAGTATAATAGCCAGCTTCTCACTGGTAAATGGTATAACTTACTTAGCTAGGGAAGAGCAGGGCTAATTACCCAATGGGGACCCTGCGGGTAGAGTATAAGGGGTGAGAGTGAGGGAGGGAGGAACAATGGAAGTAAACAAACACGCCCTCAACCCTCACCCCTTGGTGGTTTGGAGCCTTCAGGCCCTTCAGCCTCACCATCCTAACACCCCCTGTTCAGTTCAGCAAATATCTGTTCCTATGTGATATTAACATAAACATATATTTTATAAATGTTATCGGACATGGATAATGATCTCAATTATTCTCTTCGTGTCACAAATTCCAGCTATTATCTGAAGGAAAAGTATATACATGTAAGCATATAGTATAGGTCCGTAATGTTTAACCTTTGCAATTTTGTTTTCAATGCCAGATCCACTGTTGTTGATCTTAAAAAAAGGGACAATAAAATCTATATGTAATCCACACATCGTGCACCTACAATGAAGATTTATTTTTTCAACCCAAATGAAATTAGTTTGGGCCATAGAAAGGTCTATACTAAATCTGAAGCAGCTTTTATCGACCTACAGATGTTACATCTATAGCTGTTTTTTAAAAAAAGTTTCATATCCATCGTTTTCCTGTATACCTTCTGTTAGCCCTTCCATTTTACCCTTTAACTTTTGTTGTAATTTGCCCAGCAATACCGATTTCCTCGACAACGTCCCAAGCAAACTCTAATATGTTGGAAATCATTGACACACACACACACACATTGATGGATAAATTGAAATAAAGGTCAGAGCGGGAGGGCGATAAATGTCTAAATTTCAGTTTCAACCCATCAGCCATGCAAAAGGAACATTGATGATACAAATTTAATTATGGGATCCCAATGCAAATTGAATCCCGTATACTATGCAGATCTTTTTATATGTAACCGACCACATGCATATGCATACTTATCTGCATGTTTCCTTTGAGTCAGTTGGCTAATTTATTTGTTTCATTCTAGTAGGTGCATCGCGATTTTCACAAGCACCCGAGCAACAAGGATGATATCTAAAAACAGTGAATTAACATATTTTTGGAATGACCTCCTGAAGGGCGTGTTTCTTCATCTTTCAAATGTTTACCAATTCATTTATTTCTTAAATTTTGTTTTAAGAGATAATATTTAATGTAATATGTACTGTTCATTCTACAACTTCAATACAAGGAGTATTATAATGGTCAGTTCAATAATGGACAACCTATATAGGAAATGGGGCATCTGTCTATTTCCAGTGCTTAAAATACAAATCGGACTGTGTGTAGATGTCTCTAGGATTACCCACCTTCTACACGTCCTTTATCCCAAACTGGGAATCAGGTAGGACTTACAATCTATTCACCTTGTTGTCATGGAAGTCAATTTAAATATAATCGGCCATGTCCTGAGGGCAGTTGGAGCCACATTACTAACTGGCATGCCAGGAATCTCTGTCCCTCCTGGTCGGCGATAACAGAAGGGACTTTGAAAGCCCTATGGTAAGGAGAGGAGTACCTGGAGGGCGTACAGGTGAAATATCAGCCGGCTGTGTGACGGCCGTGCCCGGTCAGCTTCCCTGCCCTGACGTCGGTCTCCATGGCCGTCCACAGTCTGTCTGCTCTGTCTGCCAGCATGGCCAAAATCTTGCACGCAGAGAACAATCACAAGGCATTCGATTGTCTCTTTTTGCTAAGAGCAAATACCAGTATGCCTTATTTTAGTGTTTTAGTGTCTAGAGAAATAAAAAGAAAAGTACATGTAGCACAAGAAACACATTTATCACAATATTTGAGAATTGTACTTCCCCTCCCCCCCGAGAAATTCATGGGTATACAAAGTTATTAATAAAAAGATTAATAAAATTATTTTTATTGACCTATTCTTATTTCGGGCCATGTTGCTGGCGTACCAGCTGACTCTTTTATTTTTTTTCAAAAAGACATTGAACGTGCATTTTAAAAGACATTGCATGTACATGCAATATATCATGTTCTGGGCCATTTTTGGGTACAACTCACATAAACCTGACACAAGACTTCCTGAGTAAAAGGGGTGACTTTTATCGTCTGTTAGGATGTGTTAAACCTAGTGGACTATCGATGTTATATATGATTTGTTCAATAGGTTAGCTTTTTTTAAATTTTTAAATAGGAACTATACTAAATATCTATCAGAGGACATATTTATGGAAACATATATATGCATTTTTCCTGTAGAGGCTACCATTATACCATGGCTATTAACCCTTTAAGGGCAGAGCAAAAATTGTTGCCCCGGCCATGGGGACGGCCTCTGAAAAAGGTATAGTTCCTAGAGGACGAGCCTATTTTCAATTCCTATACTAATCCTATATAACTGGCATCGACTATAGTCGACGCTAGGCCTGCCATGGTGTCGACTATAGTCGACGCTAGGCCTAGCATGGTGTCGACTATAGTCGATGCTAGCCCTCAATGGGTTAAGTGATTTATTATCCATGTGTTCATGTTGAAAAAAGGTGATGGATTCCTTCCAGGTTAAAAGCGAATAAAAGAAGTTTTAAACATTGTGGTGACGAACTTGACAAGGTAGAAATATTTCCCCGACACCAACCAAATACAACAAAATAAATACATGTATAGCATTTTGGCCAAGTTAGATCGACACTCCAAAAGTAGCAATCATGAAGGGTTCGTGCGTACAGCCAGTCATATAGCAAGTAGCCATTTAATGATAGTTATGACACTGTCATTTTGAATATGTATACAAACAGAAGACAATATTAGACCTATGTGTAGAAGACAGCAGAAGGTGAGTGTGTGAAACATGTGTTGTGTAATGAGGCATAGTGTAATAGGGTGTGACGGTCTGACCTCCTGTACTAAACCCCTCTCACCGTGACACGATGACAGCTCATTAAATGACACTGTTACTGCCTCTAGGTGTGTCACACTGTCTGTATCTTTACACTAGACCAGACTAACTAGTATCATATCAACATGGATATCACATATGTACAACTCCTCATGTAGCAAAGCTCTGCAACCCACGGCTACATTCACCTCACACTGAGACTGTATTTCAAGTTCAAGATAACTCGTACACCATATTTCAAGTTTTCAACTATTTCTATGGAATTGTAACACCAGTTTGTTGGTACCACATTTGATTCCCAACTTTCAAATTATTATTTCATATACGGAACAGTAGCATCGATTTTGTTGATTTACTTTTAATCTCAATGTGCCATGCATGCTTAATCCAAATGATCTGCCATAATCCTTTATCAATTTGTAACATTAGATGTCCCTATATCTGTATTGTATTTGTTGTGTTACTAGGTGCATTTCAAAATACCACTGAGGGCTCCACTTCAAACACTTCTTCTGTAAAAAGTTAAAATCGGTTTCCACTTGTATATCCCTCTTATATATCCCCCCCATGCCTCACTTTTACCTCTCCCCTCCTTCCTCCCCACCCTGCATGATGGCAGATCCCGTCCCCAGGTAGGGGGCGGCAATTAGACCTGTATCAATCTGATGGACATTGCCAGGGGCGCGACATGCCCCACTGCACCCACCCCGGTGGCCTGCGCACAGCCAATAGGATGCCTCGTCTCATACCGATCACGATGCATCCACCAATCAGAGCATGGCGTACAGTGACCGGCTAATAGAACACCTAGAGTCTGTGCTGAAAAGGGCCATCTGTATATAACAGTGGGGGCTGGGCCAGGTCCATTAGAATCACTGATTGTTGGTCAGGTTTATAGGTATACAATCACCTAGCCTACACTTATCTTCTGATGACCACTGGGATAAGATCCACATACTAGGAGGAGAGACAAGGCTACCTCAGGGGAAGTTTTCTCGCACCACTCACAGGAGGCTACCTACGTCTAATCACAAAAAGAGCAGTGACTAGAAGGAGTACTTAAGATCCAAGTTTTGGACTATTATGGTAGGCGGATCGACCTCTATGTTAACTTGGTATATCAATGAACATTGGCCATAAGGTCACGAGGCGTATGGAAATACTACATGTAAAAAGAGCATAGTCCTTTCAACAGAGTAGTTTTCCCCATTGCCTTTACTCCCTTCTTGATACCGTTGGTTGCTGCACACTACCAGAGGACTGTGTTATCATTTACCGCTTATCACCTCACCAGAGGGAATTAAAGGACAAGATGGACGCCTGCTCTGATATCAGTGAAACCTTTAGCATGGATCATTCCGTCTCTTCCCCTGATACCACGCGTATCGACGTCACCCAGCCCCTTAACGTCGACTGCTCCGACGACGACACAGACGACGTCACTCTCCGGTCAATGACGACGCCGACCAGACATCGTCCAGCGAGTCGGCGCGACCGGAAGAAGAGCCAGATGAGTCCGTGCGCACGGGAGTCTCTGAGGCTGAAGATAAACCACCGGGAGAGGGAGCGGATGCACGATCTTAACTCGTCGATGGACGCACTACGCCAAGTTATGCCGTACGCACACGGACCGTCCGTCAAGAAGCTGTCCAAGATGGCGACCCTCCTCCTGGCGCGGAACTACATCATCCTGCTTACTCGCTCCATGGAGGAGATGAGACGTCTGCTGGCGGAAGCCTACCGCAATCCGCTTGCAGCGCCTCCAGGCGGCCTGGCCGCGCATCACCTTCCAGGGGCTCCTGGGTTCCGGCCGGGGCTGGAGAAGCTGCTGACGATGGGGCCGGGTCTCCTGCCGCCCCTCGGTCCGCTCCCATCATCACCGACATCAGCGGTACATGGGGGGCCGATACCGGGCTTCAACATTGAGCACCTCACAGCACACCGCCTACCCCCGCGTTCTACACCGGAAGTGCCCTCCTCTGCCGCTCCTCCAGTGCCCTCAGCGCCTACGTCTCTGCCGTCACACGTTGTGCACCACCCGACACCCAAGGTGGCAGCAGCCGCACCACCCCCTCCCCCACCTCTATCATCCACAGTCTCATCATCGACCTCCGTCACCACCGGAAGTGGTATGCCTGTCATTTCCAGTTCCGGTGTATGCCGAGTCGATGTACCACCGTCGCTCACGTCCACACACCCACACCTCCATCCACATCCGCACCACCCAAATCACCACTTCCCACCTCCACCACCGCCGCACCACCTTCCTCCGCACCACCTTCCCCCGCACCACCCTTTCCCGCACCACTTGACGGCGTCCTGGTCAGGAGCGCCCTGCTCCTGTGTGTATTGTCACCTGGCTGTAAAGTCCTCAGAGTCACTCCTCAAACAGGCCTGATGACTCACAACTCAGGAATGACGACTCTTAAATCAGACTTAATGACTGATTAAACAGGCCTGCTGACTCCCATGCAAACAGACACAATGACTGCCCAAACAGGATTGATAACTCCTCAAACTTGCCTGGAGACATCTGAAAAATGCCTGATGCATAGACAATAGAAAGGTATAGGAAGGATCCAAAGATAGAGACTGCAGAACTATTATCCACTTAATCACCTTTCTAGCATGCTTCTAGTGACAGCATAATCACTGATGATGGACAAAGGGTATTGAAGGTACATTAAAGATGTTATGTTTTCTTTGAATATCAATACCATGAAAGTATATGTTACATATAGAGGGATAATTTATGATATACACTACTTCATCAAGTGGCCTTTGTAATTCGAAGCACAGGTACATAAACTCGACCAAAGTTGTGCCTTAGAAAATGATGAGAGTGAACTGTTGAATGCTGTAAATTTTATCACGGTCTAAAGACTTATATCAAGAAAACAAGGCCTGCATGAGCGATCTCCAGTATTAGATATAAGTACATAAACTACAAGTACTTGTATGTAAATTTGATTTAAGTATAGAAGGTACTTCAATTTATATCTCACTGCTGAAGGAATAACGTGTAAAGATATGCAACTGTAGCAACAGCTGTGTTACTGTTTAAAGTGTCTTACATAACAAAACATGACATTTCTTATATATATATATATATATATATATATATATATATATATATATATATATATATATATATATATATATATATATATATATATATATATATAACATTATCATCTTATATAAACAGTTTGATTAAAAAGATAATAAAATATAGAAATGTGTGACTTGTATTTGTCATTGAATACATATCGAATAATGGTAATAACAAAGCCCGAAATAACTACACGACAGCCTCCAGTAGTGGTAAACACATTTCTATTTCAAGCAATCCTAAAAAGAAGTTGATGATCAAAGAGCATTACATTATGATACATGTGCACCAGGGCTATTATCTATTTTCTCATATAATTACAAAATGATATAATCATATATGTTTGAGGATGAAAAGCTTAGAGTTAAACAATTACCCAAACACTACGTTTTACCATGTATCATAAACGCACATCATAAAGTATGATTCACTGACTCACTTCATTTTAGAAAAAAAGAAAAGAAAAATAGCTTATCATTTCAGCAATGCGTTCATCATTCTGAGAAAACCTACATATCCAATACATTTTACAGCAACATAACAATTAATGTTAACGTTGCCATGGCCACATGCGTTGTGGTGAGCTTGGGTACATAACATCCCCCGTCCCTCAACAGAAAGACAAACGACTCGTATCATGTTTTATGGCAACATAAAGTTATTTTAATATGCTAATATAAGTAACATCTATTGAAAGTTGCTAAATGTATCAAGCAGGCAACAAGTAAATACACCATGATAATAAATACACATCCTTGGTATGAAGAAAACTACCCCTTCCCTAGTTCAAACAAAGGACACAGGGAGAGATATAAGCCATGGTCGCTACCGGCAGAGTTTAGCATGTCCTCGACTGTTGTTCCTCGTTTACAGGTATCATTTGGTGCCAGTGGGCTACAGTTTCACAGACCTGCAGATTAATCTCGAGGGAGAATAGTACGACATAAGACAATGGGATACAGTCTCTACGTCGATGCCGATGGTAAATACATGCAGATTTGTGAACATTAATTATTGAGATACCAACGCTTATTCAATGAAAAGATATGATGGTTAATGACAGGATGTATATAATCAGTCTCCATTTCTATTTCTATAAAATACTATCATTGGCATCGATGCATGGAGTCAGGCGCTATATATGGCAAGTTCTTTCGGTGCAATCAATGTTTTCTATCATTAACTGTGGACTTTTACAACTACCTGCATAGGCATTATTTTCCAATAATTTTGCACGTAGAAACTCCGCAAATTTGCTTCCTCGTGAGGGTGATGCGTAAAATCTCAGTATCTAGCATTACAATCCTGTCAGGATCCTGACATCATTTAAACAGCTCTAATAAATTGATAACTAATATATCTATTTTCTTGGGCACAGGCATGTAAGACTGCAAATATAATGTTTATAAGTATGGTCAAAATGCTTACTTCGAAATGCGCCATTTGAACACAGGAGGGTGTTGCTCCTATAGTAAAAGGAAGAGCTGGCTAAAAATGCCCTTGTTTCCAGTCCATTCTTTTTATGTAGCTTTAACTTGTCCCTTTTGTTGCTCACAAGTGGTCATTCAAGTATGGTGCTAAAAAGGGGAATTTGAGTAGGTACCTAGTTGGGAGAAGTCAGTCAGTATAATAAACTATAGAGTGTGTGACATGAGTAGGTACCTCATAGTGCAGCTCTCTCTAGGTAACTTTTCAGACTAATGTGGTGAGTGCAAGTACTTAGGTGAAGCAGTGAAAGACTTGTTTAGAAAAGAGGGCACATACTCACAGCTCTTTTTACAATAGGAGCAACACCCTCCTGAAATGTGGTTATTTTTATTCTATTATTTCTTTTTGAAGCGCCTTCCAGTCATTTTTGAAATCTAAGGAAGTGAGAGCTGATTGTAGAGCACTGATTGAGATCCTATCCCAATCCCACACCACAAGGTGCAGTGAGTGATCTCCGACCAACTTCATTACTGGTGGTCGGGGCAGGGTCAGCAAGGTTAGGTCGGAGGTCATACCTGTAAAGGTGCAGGGTGACTAGGATGGGGTGTTTGGGAGTTACCTGAGTTACCTGAGAGGTGTACACAGAGAAGGGGTGGGAGATGGAGTGACAGCACACAACACAACTTACACCTCATGAAGGTGGAAAAAAGTATAAAACCAACAAACACAAATAGGATCACAGGAGGCAGAGGCATTGATGTATGAGAGAAAGGATACTAACAATAACAAAGTTAAATTCCTGAGAATGACAAGATTAAAGATGACCAACGATGCAGACTTCAATAATGTGTGGTATCCTCACACAGATCTACAGAAAGTTGTAAAACAAGTCTTCAGTCAAAGTATGGGGATGGGGTAAGTCTTGTATAAAGTAATTTTATTGCCTTTTTTATATAGCAGGAGGACGACGCCGGCGTCACAACACAGTCCAGGAGGTCATTTAAAAAATATGCTGATTTGTCATTATTTTGAAGTGCCCTCCAGGCTCTCCAAAACAGAACAGATTCATTCTGAGGATTGATTGGGATTGCGCTGTGTTTCTCCTTCCATTATAGACAGACAATGTACATGTTTTAGAGACAACTTTCGGTGATACATTGTACATAATGGGGCACTCAAACAAAATAGTGTCTCATTTAAATTAGTTTAAATCAATTGTAATAGGACCAAACCATATATATTATGAGACACTAATGACTATAATGCAGATAGCTGCCAGGTACAAGATTGACTTTAGATTTGGTCAGCTTTCACTTGAGCCATGCTGATTGCAGGTTTTAGAAGCAGAGTTTACTCTGGGAGCCTAATACCCCTTCATTTCAGCCATTTCAGCCTACACCCTGTCCCGCCCACCCCGTTACCCTCCCCCTGCCGGGCTGACCCCGAGGCCACCCGGCCGGGCAGTGGTCATCCCGGGCCGGGTGGGAGGTCAGTGTGATTTACAGGTACTGTCCGCCCCCTCTGTCCACCTTAATCTACATCTCCGCCACCCACGAGCCTTCTAGGGGCAAGGTCTTTAACAATCTAAGTGATGCATAATGCATCCAGGTTCATGTTCCTTATGATGTAGTTAACGCAGCGCTGGCCATGCAGCCTCATTGATCGTTTTAACCACCTCGAGTCAGCGTCTGACTTGGATTTTGTCCCACGCTATATCAATATATTTCTACAACAAATGCCAACTCTGCTGGTCTTAAAGGATAGCCTTTACCTGAAGGCAGTTGTGGACCTGGAAGTAGATGAACAGAGCAGGCTGCGGTGGTTGGCTGTGGTGGTGTTTGCCCATTGATACCTCATTTACCGTTATGTCTGATATTATCTTGTATATTGTGTTTGAGCTGCATTTTGTAAGTAGTATATCAATATGGCATTAGTGTCAGTGAAACAGTTTCACTTGGTCATTGCGCAAACGGTCCAATTACCATGCATTCTTCACCTTATCTTAAGTCTGGTTCCAATCACGACTAAATACTTATCTTCTTAATATTGATGTAAAAACATGTAACTCAAAATAAAGAAAAAATTAAGGTGATATGGCAAAGAATCTAAAATTTATAAATATACGGCACACAATGTTCTGTAACATACATTCACCAGAAATTCTTTTCTATCAGCATACATGTAGAAACACGAAATATTACTGAATAATGCCTTTCCTCTTTGGTATTCTATATAATTATGTACAACCAAGGTTCAAGACCCATTCCTTTGAAGTTGGCTCAGAATGCACTAATCCAGGGCCTTTATACGGTGTAATCCGCCGACCATTTTCATAGTGTTGATATAAAATTGCTGCCCCTATGCTAACCCCTAGCATCCAGTTTCATTAATATTCAGGCCCTTCTAACATTACAAGTAAAGTGCTAAAAGATGGAGTGCGTGGTGTGTAGAGTGGAGGGGCAGAGAGGGGAGGGTGAGAGTGACCGTCTCATTCCAGTCTTGTCTAACAGCAATCAAGGCTGGGCTCCATTGCCGACAATCGGCTGGCCGTTTCAAGGATAACAATGGAGTCCTATGGCATTACCCTGTGATACCTCGACCCCGGGAGGTGGGGTGAGATAGGGGGAGGGGTGTGGGGTAGAGAGTGAGTGGGAGTTATAACAAAAGTCAGAAAGTCGGCTGTAGAACGGCAGGGCCCGTGTCTGGTGACACATTGGGGGTGTAGGACGTCCAATGAAAGCAGTGCCATTAATTTGCTGGGCGGTGGATATCGGAGCGGGGTTGGAGAGATGGGTTTGGGGGTCGGGACGGTGGGGGAGGGGGGTGATGGAGGGTGGGGCGTTGGGTGCAGCCTGATGGCCGCCCTGATGGCATATGTTGAGGTGTGGCGGCGGGCTGAGGGGGGCGGACCACCATTCCCTCCCCCATCCCGCGGCCACCACAAGCCCTCAGGCTACGTCACTACGTCGCGTCACCAAGGACGACGTCCATACACGGCGGGGAGTGGTAAAGCACCGCCGACATCGCGACGTACAGAGAAAAGGGTTGAAGTCAGAGGGTGAATTAACTTGAGAGGCATGAAAGTTTACTCATGAATATTCTCCAGTGCGTAGGTTTGCAAGCTGCTTTCGTCTTAAATGTAAAATATGTAGGTGTAACTAAAACCCATAGACCACTTAGCCTCTGTCGCGCGATTGAGCCATACATTTCCTATATAAATTTCTGCCACAGAGGCCTAGTGGACTATCGATGTAACATTTTGAGTCCACTTGGCCTCTATCGTGGCAATTTACATAGGAAATGTATGGCTCATTCGCCGCCGAAAAGCCAAGTGGACTATGGGTGTAAGCAATTTTTCCTATAACATGGAAAGGTCTAGCGTCACAATGAATCACATAGAAGTATTGCGTTTACAAAGTGTTTACAAACAGAAGATGAGAGTAAGGACTACTACCTTTTATAGTTTATAAAAATGGGGTGCAACGTAAAACTAAGGAAGTCTACCTTCGTGTCAACAAAAAATTGATGGAAAGTTAGTACTTACTAAGTAAATTCATTCGAATAAACAAAAAAAAAATAAAAAAAATACAGCTTTGTCATAAAATATTACACCTTAGATATTCAGAATTCCCAAAGAGTCATTTAAAAAGATTCTTGGGGTGCATGCACGGACCATATTCCCTGCCAGACTATAGAAATTGAAATGAAAGGTCTAAGAAAAAGAAATAGTATCTTGTACTCTGACGTGCAAAACTACAAAACTACGTAATACATAATCAATAGATATTTTCTCCTTTTTACATGTAAGTTGAACTACCATGAATCTTTCAGGCTAGTTACCAGAGAAGAACACAAAAATTGTTTCAAACCTTTAATCCCCAAAATATTTGAGTCGGGATACCAACAAGCTACCAGCGTTGACTAAATACTTAATTAGCTTCTCTACCCACTGGTCTGCTCTAAAATATTTAGGAGGCACCAAAGCCGAGAGCAAGTTGTTTATCCCCAATATTCTTCAGTAGCAGGTGACAGCGTGGTGGCTGAAGGTTATCTGGCTGTATACTAGTAGTTAGCATCTGTCATGACACCTGACCACCAATCAGGTTATCTACCGTCAGCACGTCAATCCCCCATGTAGCACCATATACGGTACAGGAGGGGTACATCACTGACAGGACAGCTGTCTGTACTGCACTGATTACCGATATATACACTCACCATGGCTCCTCTTCTCACCCCTCCTAATCCCACAATCTCATGTCGACCTGTAATTAAGGGCACTATAATAGTATATAGGGTTTAGCCAGGGCAGATTTTCGACCAATGAAATAATATTTCCCTCTAACCACTGCTGTAGTCTATGGATGCTCGCTAGTGCCAGATCGAGTAACGGCTTCGCCTACTGGACGATATGGTTGACCCTTAACACGGAGTATTGTCTAGATGTAGATGTCTAAATATAAACTGCAAATATTTAATTACTACCATAAAATAAATATGGTACACCATACTACTCACACATTAACTATTTGCAGGAGGCATGTATATTGTCGACGGGGGGGGGGGGGGCTACCCATGATATCAGGTGCTTTGTGAAGAAAGGAAACCCTACCATATTTGTATTTATCTGCATCTGCATCAAATTAGCATCCGCGCAGCTAGCCCTGACTAATCTAAATTTCCAAGATCCCAATGTAGCATGCCACTTTTATCTTTTAATCTGCCGTGGATTGCCATAGCCCTATTCAAGTTATTCAATATTTTATGGTCCCCATCTCTCTATTCTGGAGACAGAGGTCAGAGAGTGATAATAGGGGTAAATGAGGAGGTTTATATTTGTATCCTGAACACCAGCTAACTGCACACTCTGCCAGTCACCTCCCTTTGTCCCCCAGCCCCTTCTGACTTTAAATACAGACCTATGTAATCTCCCCTAAGCGGATTACTCACCCCTACCCTCATGTAATCCCCAACATGATACATCTCATTGGCTTCAGTATTTACCACTGACAGCTTGGGACTGTAGGAGTGAGGGTTTGGGGACTAATTTGCAGACATACCTATGATAATATCAGTCAATCCTAGCTCTATAGGTATAATACCCAGAGACATCTGTCCCAGACTCCTCGCCATTGTGAGGAGTGAGGATCATGGAGAGATGGCGGCCAGCTCCATGTTGTCTGTGGGACATGGAAGGACTGGTCAATGGTTTGATGGAGACAGGTGTCTGCTGGATGGAGACTGATCCCACCTACAAATCCCTCACCCCCTACTGTGTCAGCCGCTACTGATAGTCTCAGCCTTGAGGATGGTCAGTAAATTAGTGCCCAGGAGATCAGAGATAGAGGGATGAAGCTGATTGCCATACTGTTAAGGTATTCTTATAGTAAGGCATTGGTGCATCTTTTGTCATTTAGGGCAGATATAGCATGTTGAGAAATCGCTGCCTTGGTCATTTAAGAAGGACCGGTATGTTTTAGGTTACCTGATCCCTCCAGTTTATCAAGAAGATATTTTATATTTGGGTATTTGTTTACGCTAAAATTTCCACCTATCAAACCTAGACATTGAGGCCATGTCCCCCAGAGCACACGTTGATCGTACATCATTTTGCAATTGCATATTGGTGGTTTGTCTCGATATTTAAATACTAATCCAGTCTTCAATGACACTAACATTTTTTGAATTGATCAAGTATGATGTTCACACAAGGGACATACCCAATGTGCGTGGGAGAGAGCTGGAGGCCTGCGGCTCTGGTCTTATTCCCACCCATCCAGGGCAGGACAGGCTTAAGGGTTAAACAGAGGGTCATCCCTATGGGGAATAGTTGCCATCACATTACTAATCACCTGCATCTATTCTCACCCCAACCGCCTCTATACTACATCTCAAGGTATCCCATGGCAATGTGAGAGAAGCGATCGAGTAGGTCCTTCATCCTTACAAATGCTGAATTCTTGGATCATAGCTGCATGGTATTCAGGAGAAATGATTCAGGAGAGAATGGTTCTTCCCACTCAGATTATACTTAACTTGAAGGCCAGTGGTTCGCTGCTTATGATAACGCACTTTTGATGGTAGCATCCCGGTGTGGAAGTTAACATTTGATAGAAATTTGGATATCCTAATTGTTTATGGAGGGGGGTGTTTAGGGAACCTTTTTTTTTTGGGCCAAAGGTGGTCGCTTAAAATTGGGCCAACGTATATACAGATATGTTGAAAGTCATCAAACCTGTGGAAAATGCCTATAAATGAAAATCGAAGAGGACCTATTAAGGTTGGCAGCTTCTTATACTGAATGAGACTCTTTTCATACAAGTACACATAATGTATCGAGGTACCTGGCCAAGTGCACCATGGGTGGGCGGGGGTGGATGCATGCATGTCTCATTGCTCAGCCATGTCTGCATGTTGGCCATATTTATGAGTAGACGGATATATATGTCAGGGGATAAAAGGAGCCATGATTGATAATGAAAGAGAGGGAGGGGGTAGACTATGGCTACGTTTCTAGGGTGTACCCTTAGGGGCACAGAGGCGACACACGGTGGTGGGAGGGAGGAAAGGGTGTGTGTCGTCACCAATCATGTCAAGTCTCATCACGCACCAAACCATTACCAAAAAAAAAAAAAAAAATCTCATCCTCTTTACATCTCAACATCATTATCCAAATACAACGGGGTATTCTGGCGTTGCCCTTTCCTTCCCTTCTTACAGATATCTCTCCCTACATCCTTATTCCATTTTATAATTCTTGCTCTCTGTCATAGGAAAAGAATCCATTCTTACTTGATTAGATAAAAAGTACATTTGCCGCACATTTCATACATTTTCATCCAAAGAATGCCTACATGTTAATGAGGTACTTAGAGGGGATCAGTAATTTAATTCCCCTGGCCTGCTGTTTCTTGATGTCCGCTCCTCCAAGCTGTGTCTGAGACAAGTACCCCGTGATGATCATCAATGATGGCGGTAATTATAATCAGTTATGTCCATGTGGCTCAAACCCTTTCAACCGGGTGATGTGTAAATGTACTTCATACTCTGATAATAAGGTTTGGGACAGGGAGTGGTTATCTGGTGATAAATATTTTTTTTCTTTTACAAAGGGGGAGGTCTCAAGTGAAAACTAATAAATCCCAGGACACAGAGATAGAGCAGCACCCAAACAAGACCACCATGCGCAGCTGCAGCACCAGCAATAAGCTCATGTAGAGCAATAAGTAACCCCTGCCCCGCCCCCCCCCCCCTCATCCAGTTCGGTAAGGCGACAGCAGAGGGTGAAGACAACAGGCAGGCCTACCTGGATGTCTGTGTCTCCAGGGTAAAGGTCATCAGGGTCAGGGACCCAAAGGACCGGTGTAATCGGGCAGCATATCTCCCCGACCACCATGACGAGTACAGCAGGGCTGGGCCTTCAGTCTGCAGAGCCTGGGGGAAGAAGCGGCCGATCTCTGACCAAGATAGGACTCTGTAGAGGCTTTTTCTCCTCCCCCACCCAGACATAGTCCCTCAAGTGATTCCTCCATGGGCCTCAGGCTCCACATGCATGCAGGGTGATTAGCCTTCACGCTGCCTACAAGCCAAGGTGGCACCATCCAAATCCCTCAATACAAGCTCTTGAATGTTGAATGCAGTGGCACATCTCTTCATCAAAGCACCCAGGGCCATGAGAATTAACACTGAAAGGGTGACGTGCAGTTATCTGTGTGCCATCAGGAACAGGCCTGCATCTAAAGGAGAGGATGTGTGTGGTTTGTCTAGAATGGCGTTGGTAGTTGCTCGCTATCTTGTCACGGGTAGTTGTGCTTGTCCTGGGAACATACTCTATATTCATGATGCAATGCTACACCTTGACAGCTTTGGTATAAAACGTAAAGAATAGAGTAGACTGCGGTCTCATTTAATGGGGTTTATTTTATTCCAAATCATGAGGGTGCTCAGGTCTGTGTCCCTTAACCATCCCCTCATACAGAGATGACTGACTAAATACAACGATACAGCATCCTGGCCACAGATCTATATAACAAAATTACATACAGCGAGGATGTTAAAAACCTTTAACTGCCACAACCCAGCTGTCTGCATTACACTGGTCTCAGGCATAACTGCATTTCTGACTAAGCTTGTGGTTGATCTGAATTTCAATGAAACAATTTAGCTTAATTTGTCGCCTGTTAATCACATAAACCTTGTCAGAAATGCGTACAAATTTACACATGCATTTACATATCTACATGTCCTACGACGTTCCTACATATGACACCAATTGATAGAAAATTACTGCTGAGAAAAAGGAGTTTCTCTTAATTCTTCTTCTTAAAACTGGATTGCTAGGGACCTATTCAAGTCTATGTCTGCGAACCAACATTTGAACCACCTTGAATCCAACACTGTTCGACCTTTCCTCAGGCAAATTTAAAGCAGATAAGGAAATTAAATCTCAGGAATCTTCTCCTGCACCTTGGGAGGAGGCACCTTCCGGAGCCCCCTATGAAGGCACTTTGATGTTGAACCGTTCAATTACACCCAACCTGTCCACTCAATCCGATCCCACTGGATCCCTTACAATGGGCACAGTTACCTGAATATCTACCTGTAGATAATCCAGGTGATGCTCAGAATGATTCAGGTTCTGGAGTACTACCTGGGACCTTTTTATTCCTATTCAGTTCACTCTGTGGGGCGATGTATACAGTATGTATGGTACACGGTCACCCCCTTCTTTAACTGGGTTCTTGTGGCCACACACACACACACTCATCCACCCCACAGATAGGCTCAGATTCACCAGTTTAGCCTGTCTACAGAGGCATCCCCAAACAATCTTGCTGTGTTTGTGGCCATCACAAAGACATGTGTGTGTTACCATTGGTTATGGGGACCCTGAAGTTCCGCCATATTTGATGGGGGCAGAAAAGGCGCACTGACACGGGTTCTCATTGGTCAACAGGCCGGAAACGTGCCTTTGTCATGCGCACGGGGTGCCAGTGAAAGCTTGTTAGACTGAAGATGTCCATGTCAGTGCAAGGCAGGGATGTAGTCAGATGTGAGTAAATAGGGGAAGGTTGGGTCTTTCCAAGCTTGCATCCTCTAAACTAACTTATTTTACCTCTAGAGACTCCATGAATACACCTGCCGCTGTGTTATTATACACAATATCCTTTTTCCAGTATTCAGCTTATATTGTGCAACCGCACCCCCTCAACCAGATATCCCATTCAAGCACAACATGTCTCTATATATCACAAGCACCATGTGCAATAGCATGCAGACACTTGTGAAGTGACCACCCGCGGCAGGCTGACTTTAATCCAACTTAGCTGAAGATAATGACAAATACGTCTTTATGTCCAAAGAAATAATTCGAAAGAAAAAAAAAAAGAAGAAAATTATAAAAAACAACCAAAAACTGGTAAATATCAAAAACATTGTGCGTCAAGAGAAGCCTGAATTGGGACAAGACGGTGTTATCTATGGCCCTCTTGGTTCCATACACTCCCTGCATGCGGTCAACGCTTCATCATGCTGCACCTGCACCTGCATCCCCATCACCTCCCACCCCCCTCCATCACTCCCTCACTGTTCACAGGTCTGAGGTGTTGCTGTATTCAGAAGGTAGGATAAGAGAGGGCAGTTCACCTTACATTATTCTAGCCACATAACGGTCCAAGCCATCTGTGGACGCACCTATATCACAGTATGACACACTCTACCCCATGCTGGGGTCAACTAGAATGCCTCACGGATTGGGTATGTTTTGCTTCAGTGAGGGGGAAATCAAGATATAACATCTTGAAAATAGTTCTTCGTTAATTTTTAGTCACTTGGTTTATATATATCCTACATATATTGATTTCTACCCCAGCACTTTATTTTTATTTGGTCCCGTTCCATCATATTTTAACCTAGCCACCGTAGTAAGGTGAAGTGAACATTGATTAAGATTTTGGGTTGAAAAGTTTAATTTCTATTGAAGCATGTCGATGTTTAATTTTATTTTGGTGATATTGCAAAAATTCTTTCTATACACTGCTGACCCTAACAACAAATGGCTAATCCCTCTGAATATTCCCAAGAGAAAACGCTTACAAACAGAGCCCCATCTCGTCTTTCACCAAGACTCACACCTCTGTCTGTTAAGCTTCATATTGAGCTGTGTCGAGGTGTGAGTACTGGGTTACGTGGTTAGGGTGCACCACAGGTGTACCAGGCACCTCCCGCTGATCCCCATCACCCCAGGGGAAGCCTCAGCTGGTCCCCAGCCTGCAGAAAGGCTGATAGATTGCTGGTCCACAGTTTGCTAAGGCACCTCAGATTTCTTTTCTCCTGCCTACAGGACAGCCTGCAGGATGTCTGTTAGGCTGCTAGTCCCAGCCTGCAGGATGGCTGGCAGGCTGCTCGTCTGCAGCTTGCAGGGTGGCTGGCAGACTGATGGCTTGCAGCCTCAGGTGGCTGGCAGACTGCTCGTTTGCAGCCTGCAGGGTGGCTGGCAGACTGCTGGCCTGTAGCCTGCAGAATGGCTGGCAGACTGCTGGCCTGTAGCCTGCAGAATGGCTGGCAGACTGCTAGTCATCAGCTTGCAGATTGGCTGGCAGACTGCTAGTCATCAGCCTGCAGGATGGCTGGCAAACTGCTGGTCATCAGCCTGCAGGATGACTGGCAGACTGTTGGTCTCCAGCCTGCAAGGATGGCTGGCAGACTACTGGTCATCATCCTGCAGGATGGCTGGCAAACTGTTGGTCAACAGGCTGCAGGATGGTTGGCAGACTGCTGGTCATCAGTCTGCTGAGCCACCTCCAGTAGAGAGGCTAAAGAGGTATTGGAGGCAAATATATGCATTTGCTGGGGGGGGGGGGGATCCTCCGCAACTACCTTGAAGCGAATGTGCAAAGAAGAGTTGTTTTTGGGGAGTTTTTGATTTGAGGCCCAGCCCCCCACTTCGATCTAATTTTAGATGTAAGATTTCTTTTTATTCTTATGAGCACACACTAGACAATGCGAAATTTACTCATTACTTAAATGATGCACATAGCAGGAAATAGTTACATGTCTATATTTTCCAAGCTGAAATATAAGCTATTGAAGTGAATATTATACAAGCTATGCATACACCTCTCCTCCCATTCCCATCAATAATTTTATATCCTATCAATATTCCCATGCACCTGGGAAGACCTAGAGGATGAGAAGGTGTTACAGGATAAGGCCACACATCCTCAGTACAATCCCCTTTACCGAGCCACGCCTGGACGGCTGCTGAGAATTCCTTGAGCTGGTATCCCGCTAACCACTTGTCACAGGGCATTGGGCCGACAAGCTCAGTCAACGGGAAACCATTTGTTCCTGACCCTGCAGCCACTTGAATGGCAGAGGCTATCATTTACTAATTGGAAAGATCGCATTTCTAATGTGGTGATTAGGCAGAGGGGTGCTCTTTGTAGCCAAGGACGTATGGCCTGGGAGAAAGTACTGGGAGAGGTGAGGGATTGGTAGGAGGGATGGAAGGAGGGGTTGGGATCCTGCGGGGATTCTCAGGGGTGGATCCTCACTACTGATCCAAAAATGGCACCCTGCGGGGATCCAGGTGAACTACGTGGTCACATTTGTTTGGATATAAAATTTATCAAATGTTTGACAGAAAAGAAACTTTGGTAAAGTATAGAGTCATTGTATAATATGACCCCAAAGCAACATGATTTATTGTCACATCACAAGTTTTGATTATCATTGTGGAGTTTTTATGTGCGGAACAATTGATCTACATCATCCTCAGACAATCATCTCCTATTCAAGGGCATCTGTCCATAATAACACGAATAAAGAAAATATGTTCTCCTGTGTTTATCTTATTTCTTAATAGAACTCTCATACCTTTATATGTAATACAGTAATGTAGTAGCTTATATAATTAGGATTTGTCTAAGCAGTTAGGTCATGATGAGGCGGCAAGATCGTGATGATCAAGAAGATTTAATGCACAATTGAATTATGAATAGAAGTAAGGAAGGTGTTCAGTCGGCTATTAGGAACATAATTTACAAAAAAAATTCTATATTGAATTTTATAGCTGTTCAATCTAAATTATTGTAAAACATGAGTCTATTGAACAATTTCTGATTTCTCCTGTCTCAAGAATTATTCTAAAGAACCCTGTGTGCTTCAATGGCCACCACAATCTTAGAGGAGTTACAATATTCATTCAATGTCATCTTTTTCCAGGAAGGCAGCGCCCAATTCTACAAAGGCTAACCATAGTCTACCTGATACTGGGTAGTGTATCACCTGGCCACTGGGGGAGCCACCTGAGACACCCCTCGGGTGGTGTCAGTGTCTAGGATCAGCCGAGCGAACGGAGGACAGGACATTGACAGGCCGATTGACAGAGGGTTGACAGCCGGGTGACAGGAGGGGCGGAACGGGCGTGGCCCTGCTACTGTATTCTATATTCACCTGGGCCCTGCTAACTGTTACTTTTCAGACCGAAAGGTAAATATTGTCATTGTAAAGAGTTGATAGGGTTTACTTTGGTACATTAGCTCACCCTAGAGAAGCATATGGAGTCACTAACTAGACAGGAATAGTATGCTGGGCACACTTGGGGTTGTTCAAGAGCAAAAGTTGTTTGCAGGCTTCCCCTTTAAGGAGACTCTTTCAGAAAATCAATTCAGGAGATTTTAGCATCATCAGTAGAAAAAAAGATCTTTCAGAAATTGCTGGACACATATAATTGTTCAAGAGTAAAAGTGGTCTTCAAGCTTTCTTCTTTCAGATGACCCTTGTGGGAAGATCAGTTTCGGAGAAATTATCTTTTACCAACATTAGAAATAAAAGTGCTCTTTAAAAAGAGCAATTCCAAAGCACATGGAATTGCACCAAATACGCAAAAGGAAAGAAACTTAGCTCTTGGGCTGTAGTACCACATGGTTGACTGTTGGGCCCATTTTTCTTATCATAGACTGGAATGTCCCCAATCCAATAGCTTTGAGTGACCAATAAAAAAGTCCTTCTCCCTTGAAGATGAGAGTCTTATATTTTCTAAACTGTTCTGAATTGCTTCTAAATAAATCGGGCATAGTATAAAGGGAATAATGGCATATAATGCATCATATGCACCACGCAGGGTGTAAGATTGATGTAATCTGCGTGTGCCAAGAGCTACTATTTTCGGAATGGAGATCGTGAATATCCTTCAAGAGTTGATTATATTTTCGAATCACCAAATACTTTTCTAGATAATCAACCTGACACCTGTTGGCTGTTGTAAAGTCTCCGGTCAGTCATAAGTAGGATATGACTAGTCATTACTATCTGTTTCACAAGGAGATATAACTGGTTTGTGACTGCAGTCATAACTTTTTACAACCAATCTTATGACTGCTTTTTGGTGTTTCTAGGGGTCAAAACATGTGGAGGTATTTGATGGTCATGATTATCAAAAATGTATGCAAATGTAACTTTCCAGAATACCATCATAATGTTCATGGTTCCTACATGTTTTCTCGTTAAATTTGACATATTTTCTGAATGTTAAAACATGATTTAACTGCACATAGATACCTGCTAAAATTATGACCACTGTTAGATTGATAAAAAATTTCGTACAATTGAGTTGTACAACTGAGAGTTGAAGACAGATCACAAACAACTGACACATAGTTACCACTTTTGTAGTATACCGCCTAGACCAGTGGCAGATCCAGGATTGTCTAGAAGAGGGGGGGGGCAAGACTTGGTGAGAGCTGATGAGGTACTATATGTGGCCCCGAGCAACGCAAGCCCCCTGTTTGGGGCCCCCTCTACACTTTTCTTTTCCCTCTTTCTCCTTTTCCCTCTCCTTTTTTTCTTTCATTTGTGGTGGTTGGGGGGCCCAGGCCACCTGGGCCACTCCCTGGATCCGCCACTGTAGCCGCCAGAATGGATGAAGGCTATTATGCCCTGCTCAATTAAACATGTAAACATGAATTAGGCAGATAATGATGTTAACTGATTTATATATATCTAAACAATCATTCTGACCTGAGATGACAAAATATATAGATAAAGAATACTTATCGAATTGACATTATACCATGGGACGGTGTCATAATGTCTAAGATCATGGCTGTTAGCAGCATAGGAAAGCTTTATACCAAAATTTGATTGATAAGAGGGGCCTTTCTCCACCATCCATGCCATCGCCACCTGGTGGCCAAAATTGAAACTAGCTAATTTCACCTAAACTGTTGATTTATGCTCATTTCCCTTTTGTATATGTGCTAACTCATCACTATCAACCTGTTAAATATGAGACTTTTGCATTTTTCCTACCATAGCAGTAAGATTCACTACTGGCCTACTTCAAAGATTTCTTTAGTTGACGAAAAAGAAAATATTTTCATAAATCTATAACTTTTAGATTCTGCCAGTAACTTTCCAATTTTTTTCTCATAAAATGTTCATAAGGATTGTACCTTAATCCCAGCAAAGTCTGGTGAACAAATTCCTGGCAGTTTCTTTCCTATAGTGAAAAAAGTAAGAAATTCCAATACTTTTCACTTCTGCTTTTTTGGTTGAATAATTCCTAGCTCTTTTGTTTGACCAATGACTACCTGTTTTTATTGCTTGATCATGGTATAGATGATGACTACTACACATATAATAAGTTTAGCTAAGATATCGCTGGTCAATTTTTTAATATTCAAGAAAATGTTGAAAATGAGGATTTCTACCATAAGTGGCCAGATGTCAATAAATTGGAAACTAGCACAATGACCCATGGTTTTAATGCTTCATCTATCTCATAATACATAAAACTAATATAATCTAAAGTAATTTGGAGAACCAGCTAGTAGTTTAGGATTTACCGAATAGTGGAATATCCCTTTAAGTTGAATCAATGACAATTGTGCCACTGAGCAATATACCATACATCTGATCATACTTTTTACATGATCATTCATTACTAACATGAATTATTGATGCTGTATATAATCACAAGTACATTTCATTAAGGGGGCCCAAATGGCAGACACCTTATAATACCAAGCATATTTTGCATTGATTCAAGTTATTTACAAGACAATTGAAAGAACTGCATGTATGATGTAATCCCCATGCAAAATATGAGATTCTTGAGTTCATATCATTTTGTTCACTTATATTGAAGAGAACTGAGGAAGGATATTACAAATGCAAATTGTTTTATGTATCTATGTCATACATGGAATAATTCATAAAAATGCATGCAATTCTTGCATTTATTTCACTAGGCAATGCCACTCTCTGCTAATAGGGCCCTATGTCCACTAATAGGTGCCAAATCTGCAATTTATATTTAGGATTACGGCCATAACCATGCTTTATAACTGGTTGTAAATTTTTGGGATTTACACTCTTCCAAATGATGTCAAAGGGGTAATTTCCCCTGTTTATAATGACGACAGAGGGGTATTTTCCCAGTTTTACACTGGTTTCCTGCCTCCTATGATTGAAACTAAAACTTTAGGATGAGGTCCTGAGGTCGGACTAAGTCAAATAAATGCCATATATTCGCAATTGGAATGGATCAAAATGTTTTTAAATATATGGGCATACGTTATTCAACATACTTAATCACCTTCAATACAATGTTTCAGCATTTAATTTGATTTGCAGAAGTGACTTATGTTTGATAGATTATAAAAATCGTTTATATGTTTAATGTCCATAGGAGTAACTGTCTGAATAATCAGAAATGCCACTCAACGAAAATTCATACGGAAATACATTCAGGATAGTTTATGATGCATACTCTTTTAATAATCATTGGCTACAATCCTATACAAATCCATTTCTCTTACAACATAAAAAGAGTATTGTGGGCATACAATAATCGTCTGGTCCCTTTAGAAACACTTTATTATAATCATTTAAGAATACAGAAAAAGGGCCCAGTTAGCTCAACTTGACGCCGTCAGCTCAGGGAATTGGACAATGCTGAAATATAGTAAAAGAAGGTAGTATCGATTTCTCTCCATGAAAACAGCACTTCTGTTCTGTCATAAGATATGCACGGTGAGGGGGAAAACTTACTAAGCTTCCCCCAGCAGACCTTTGTCCTTTCACCTGCTCATTTTTCTTTAATCTAACCCAGCAAATTGTCGTTATCTGTCACCATGATTGGTCATCAATGGTGACTCCTTTTTGAGTGATAACTCACAGCGTCATCTTTCGCCACTGTGTGTCAGTCTCACATGGCATGGCGATTTATCACAACAGTCGCCAACATGATCTCACTCACTGCGTGAGTATGTGCCCCCCCTTGTCATCCCTCACAAAGCATGGTGACTTATCACCACCATCGCCAACATGGATCTAACTCACTGTGTGAGTATGTACCACTGCCTGTCAACTCTCACTTAGAATGGCAGCTTATCACAACCAGCGCCAACATGGATCTGACTCACTGTGTGATTATGTGCCACTCCCAGTCAGTTCTCACTCAGAATGGCGACTTATCACCAACGTCGCTAATGTGGATCTCACTCCCTGCATGAGTAGGCGCCACTCCCAATCAACTCTCACTCAGAATGGCAGCTTATCACCACCATCGCCAACATGGATCTCACTCTCTCTGTCAATATGTGCCACTGTCTGTCAACTCTCACTCAGAATGGCGACTTTTCACCTGCATTGCTACATGGCTCTCACTTACTGCATGAGTTAGTGTCACTCCTAGGTAATCTTCTCTCAAAATGGCGACTTATCACCACCATCGCTGAAATGGATGTCACTCGCTGTGTGAGTGTGTGCCACTGTCATCAACTCTCACACAAAATGGCGACTAATCACCACCATTGCCAACATTGGTCTCACTCAATGCGTGAATTTGTGTCACTCCAAGCCAATGCTCTCTGAGGATTGCATCATCTGTCACTCACTCCCACTCAGAATGGCAACTTATCACCACCATTGCCAAAGTTGTTGAGACAGCACCACTGTTCAACATGTAGCCTATCTAGGAAGTCCCATGCGTTTCATCTAGCGAAGTGAGTGATCACTCATGTCGCCATCCCTGGTGAGGATGAGTAATAACGATCATCACCATCCCTGGTGAACATGCGCTATGACAAGGAGCGTGTTTCGTCTAGCGAGGTGAGTGATCACCCTTGTCTCCATCCCTGGTGAGTCTGAGTGATCACCATCCTTGCCATCTGAGGCGAGGCCATGTGATTACCACCATTGCTATTCCTGGTGAACTTGTGCTATAGCGACATCGTGTTCCATCTAGCGACATGTGTGAGCCACTTCACACAGGTTGACAAGGAGTCACGACAATTTGTTGGGAAAGATTATAACGTATGTATACAACATTTAGTCTGTGTCCAACAAAGTCTCCAACCATTACCTCTCAAATTCCTCCAGGATAATTGATTACAACTCATTTCTATATTTATAGGGACAGGTGCTTTTCTACATAAGCAACTAGCGTGCTGCAGAAAATGACACATACATATAATATAGTGAATGATCTATTCAGATGTCTACTTAAACGCCCCTCACACACGGTAGCAATCTTGAATCTAATTTCCTTAAACTAACATAAAAAGCTGTGCCTCAACTGTTGAGATCATTATAGGACTATTGAATCATCTCTCCATATGACAACACCACTTGGCCATCATTTAGTCCCATTCAATGCAATATAATATACATACAAAGGAGCCCGGCACGAGCCTTTTCTATTAGCAGACCTCTCTAAGTCTAATCCCCCTCTCCTTGTGTGGTCTGTAACACTGTATTTGGCTGGGATGAGGGAGGTGGGATGTACAGAGGGGATCCCTCCTGCATGGTCACACAGCAGGGGATGGCCCTTTGACGGTGTGGAGAGGCGAAGCGGATCAGGTTAAATGGAGTTACTATATCCACGGTCTGCTTACCTTATGTCGGCATGACGGCGGTAGCGGCAAGAGCTGAAAGATGTTGGATTATAGGAAAGGTTTACTACTTAAGGGACGCATAATGCTTAATGGATTATGACCACTTGTGGTCATGATACCTGAATGATTATCCGATTATACGGCTGTATCCATACACTCATAATTAGAGTTGGCTTGATGCGCCAATGCAGTGCAGATGAATAAGTACATTTATCACCACAGCATTTATGCATTAAGGCGACAAGGGAAATAGAATCTAGATAGATATTTTGTGGTCCTTAAAAGGTTAAAGGTGGCTGAAAGGTATTTACAGGTGGGGACAGGTGAGATGTGGAAGACTGACAGGCTCTGCACTATGGCTCTACACCACCAAATTCTTATAGGGGTATAGATGACCAGGTGCACTTAACATTATATAGAAACCATGATAATGACCCGGAAGGATTGGGTGTGTCATTCCAAACCATGGAAATAGCTTGGATTAAGCTAGATTGTACTTAGTCCCCATGTTGGTGTAAACTCTCACTCAAAAGGCTCATCCCACATCAAGCTTGGAACCATGTGGCATATCAAAATTTAAATTATCAGTATACAGGTGATAACTCCAATATATCTGACTTTGTAGATTGGACTTGCATCCCACATATCCTCGTATTCAAGGAGAAACAGCACCAAGATGACTGTGATTTCAAGAGATGTGCTTATGAGGAGGTAGAGCAATGGACACTAAGATAATTCATACGATTGAACGTTCCTGGTTATTTGGCCAATGTCGTCTTATATTGGGCCAATGTCGGCTTATGTTGGGCAAAGCATGGACAAGCATGGCCCAATGCTCCATTGCTAATTGGGAACCGCCTGTCTCATCCACATAAAAAAAAATCAACGATGTATTGAAATACACGTCCTGTGGTAGATCTTTATACTCCTTACTGAAGTTGCCTACAGCTAGAATTTACCCCATAAGTACCAACAAACAAAATTTCTACCCCACCCCAATCCCTACCCTTGGGCCACACCTCACACTACCCCTCTTCTGTCTCAAGTATCCATACATCCAAGGGCTCTTTATAATCTCCCTCACCAGACCCTCTACATCTACAAGTTGACTTCCCTGCTCTGACTTCACCTATCGCTTTCCGCTGCTGGCCCGCGGGCTGTCCGACGTCAAACCAATAAAACGCCGCCGACAAAACGCCGCCATTTGCGCCCTTTGTCGACCTCAGGCGACGCGGTAACCGGAGCGTTTGGCCGTGAGTCGACGGAGGCTCTCCTCCAGCCCAGAGGCTTTGAAGGCAACCGCAGGCCGCAGGTATAGCAGGGAAAGATTGGGAGCTGGCCCTGAGGCAGTGTTGGCGAGGTTGGACTGGGAATGAGAGGGTCTTGGAATACTAAAAGCATCAGTCACAGGAGTGCTTTCACGACATGTATACCGTTATCGGTGTATATATGTAGGTACACTTTGTACTACATTATACAAAAGTCAGTATCTGAACAAACAGCAAATGCATGATGCGAAGTTACAACGACCGTTCACACAGGGTCCCAACATATCAACAGACCATTTCAATTTTGCTACCAGTTGTAGGGATACATCTCCAGTTTTGAAGAGGGAATATGAATTTCAGAAATGAAGAGGATAATATATATATATATATATATATATATATATATATATATATATATATATATATATATATATATATATATATATATATATATATAAGGCATTGGGGATGGACGGGACGCATTGGGAATGGACAGAAGGCATTGGGGATGGACAGAAGGCATTGGGGATAGATTGGAGGCATTGGGAATGGACAGAAGGTATTGGGTATGGACGGGAGGCATTGGGGATGGCCGGAAGGCATTGGGAATGGACAGAAGGCATTGGGGATGGACGGGAGGCATTGGGGATGGCCGGAAGGCATTGGGAATGGACAGAAGGCATTGGGGATGGATGGGAGGCATTGGGAATGGACAGAAGGCATTGGGGATGGACAGAAGGCATTGGGGATAGATTGGAGGCATTGGGAATGGTTGGAAGGCATTGGGAATGGACAGAAGGCATTGGGGATGGTCGGAAGGCATTGGGGATGGTCGGAAGGCATTGGGATGATTGGAAAAAATTTGGGATGGTCGGAAGGCATTAGGGATGGTCGGAAGGCATTGAGAATGGATGGAAGGCATTGGGGATTCATGAAAGGTATAGTGGATAGCATGGATTCCACTGAAGCCGATAGTTGTCCGATTTTGTCATCGGGTTGCATCGGGGACGCATCGGGCAGCATCGGGAACTATCGGCCAGCTATCGGGCACTGTCGGGCTTCTGTCGGGCAAGAATCGGGCTTAAATCGTCTTTGGTGGAAGACCTATTTTTTTTTCATCGTGAACCATCGGAGATGCATCTCCGACGGTCCCCGACAGTGCCCGACAGTAACCGATTTTTTCTAACTGATTAGAAAAAATCGGGTACCTGTCGGGTTACTTCGCTGTCGGGCCGACAGAAATAGTTCGCTTTTCTCTCACTTGGGGTACCGCTGTCGGGCTGCTCGTCACGTGCAAGTCATGTGACCTTCGCTTTGGTCGTAAACAAACAAGATGTCGGGTAGAGCAGGTTCTAGGCGTCGGGGAAGGGGAGGAAACAAGGGTTTTAAACCCCCTAGAAGTAAAAAAGACAGTTCAGAGGTAGTCATAGAGACGCAGGAAGAGACCAAGGCTCCTGCGAAACGTTTCACTGCAAGAGGTAAGGCCCGATTGCCCGAGTTGACACAAGATGAGTTGGGAGAAGCTCGCACGGCCATGTCTAAAAATACCGGTACTGCTACCAAAAACCTGCCTGTCGTGGACGATGAAACAGATGAAATAGACATTACAGAGGACGCTGCACTAGACTTAAGTGTACAGGAACCTTTATCTTCCACTCCTGTGTCTCGTGACAATTTGGAGGAGTCCACCTGTGCCCGTACTTCAGGTCCTCTGCCTCGTCTCCTTAACAAGAAGGGTACCAAGCGTAACCTGCTGCCCGACATGGAAAAGGGGGAGGGGACAGTCAGCCCTCCACCTTCTCCTCGTTCTCCTACCCCACCTCCTCCAAAGAAGCCGAAAAAGGTCGTACAAGAAAAAACCCAAGACAGTTCCTGTTCATCAGGACCTCCTGCAAAGAAGGCCTGTTTTAAATCCCCTCCATACACCCTTTCTGGTAGGAGCGAGCAGGTCCAAGACGACAGTGAAGATGAAGGTCAAGGTCAGGGAGACGATGGTGAGGAGGGTGATGAAGCATACATCCCCGACAGTCAGGCTGTAGTCACCCCTAAAAAAACTATAGGTGAACTAAAGAAGAAACCTTCTGCAGGAGCTGGCAGCGGGAGGCAGTACTTCAAGGATCCAGAAGTTCTGGAACGATTGTGTGAGCTGTGGCAGGAGTGCACCCACCTTTATGACAAGAGTCACTCCTTGTATAAGGACCCCACTGCAAAGTGGACTGCCCTAGCTAAGATCTCGGATGAACTCAACATTCCAGGTAAAAATAATTTCATTATTTACTTCTGTTGTCTTTTCTTCCTGAGAATATATAGAAGTTAAAATATTTATTCTATCGTATCATGTTTTTAGTAACAGACTGTTATAAATTTTTTTTTTTTTACAGTCTTTTTATCTTTTGTCACTTATCTTAAAATAACCCCTTTTTTTCAGCTTACTTCATTAACATGCGAATGACGTCTTTGAGATCGGACTACCAGAAAATTGTGTCTGGAAAAATTAAATCGGGGTCATCTGCTGAAGAAGGGAAGCTCCCCTACATGAAAGCCCTCATAAAACGGCTGTGTGGGTTCTTAGATCCATGGTGTAAGAAACTTGAAAGTGACACCAATTATCCACAGAAAAAGGTAATCATTAAATATTTCTGTCTGTCAAAGTTGACCCAGATTCCATCCCGATTTGTATGTAACTATAATTTTAAGTTGATCGATTCTGCTCCTAATTTCACGTAAAATTAAAAAATACACCTGGCTGAAAATTTCTTTCTGTTTTATTAAATATACTCAACCATTTATTTCACTGCAGGAGGTCATACGGCCCAAACCCCTGGAGGAACCATCCGAGGAGGCCGATGAGATGGTCATAGAGGTGAACGACGACGAGGAAGACGACATCAAGGACGTGGACTACAATCCTGAAGCAGAGTCTGGAGATGAGACCCTAGACGATTCCATCGCCACTAGGACAAGATTTTCTCCCCACAGAAAAATGAACACTTCTGCAGGTGGGTCTGCAAAATCAGATGCAGCTCCTCCGACAACTGTTGATAAGGGCAAGGGGTCTGGTAAAACTTCTAAGAAAGGTGCTGTTCCTTCTACCAGTGGTGAAAAACGTAAGACTATTAACTACAATATTCCAAAGAAAAATGTGGTAACTGAAAGTGCCAAGGCAGAATACCTGGAGAAGAGAGAGCCACAACACCTTAAAGCTGGAGATAAGAAACAGAAGACAGTCTCAGAGATACTCCAGTCTAGAGAAAAGTTTTATGAGTCATATGGGGAATCGTTGAACGATCTTGTGACCTTAGTGGGCAACAGAACCCAGGCTCAGGCCCATCCTCCCCCTCCTGAGAAGGAGGTTTCTCCTGACTCACAGTGGTGCAAGATGTTAGAGGTGGAGATGGCACGCATGACCCAAAAGGTCAAGGACAAATTTAAGGTCCATGTTTATCTGACAGCCGTGCAGGCTGTAAACGGGGAATGGGCCGGACAGTAAGGGCACCCAAGTGCTAGAGATTGTTCTGATCATAAAACTGTCGGAGACGCGGCCGATAATTATTTATTTGTGTTTTCTAGTCTGTCTTCATATGATAAAAACTTTCTGGTTGGATAAAAGAAGAAATAAATTTATTTTTTTTAAACAAGAAAGTTAAGATATTTTATTTGCAAGAGATCGTGCATCTGTCGTGTTGCCAAGCAGCAGAGACAATTGTCGTAACATGATTTCATATATCAACATGGACATGTAAAGATCTCAATACTGTCAAGTTCTCAAGGATATTTCTACATGCTAACATGACACATATCAGGTGTTTTTATATTTACTTTCATATAAAGATAGGTATGTATATACTCTAGATAAAAAACTTGCCTCATCCGATCCATCACTTCTCAGGTATCATGGTAAAATCGTGCCTTATCAGATACAATGTATACTTATAAGTTATCTGACATGTCGTAATCATATACCAAGAAAATATAAGTTCTTGTTGTTTTGAAGTTTTGAAGTCTTGAATAAAAAATATTTGAACTGACATCTCTGCTTTCTATTCCTGAGTAGATAGAGACAAGCAATGCTAGACACGGAAAACATGTTATTAAAACCATGTCCACCTGTCGTCCAAGACGTGGGGTACCTCACTCACTGTCTTCGTCGGGGATAATGTCTTGGGCAGGAACACCTGCTGCCTCACGGTCGAAGAGGTACCCATAACCACGGCTTCTGAGGTATTTGTCCTGCCACGGGACCCGTCCGTGTCGTGATGAAAACCACTGGCATAGATTCTGCCTCATGGTTTTGGCATCCTGTGGCATATTCCTAGCAGCTCCAGATCTGTCCAGGCCTTCCAGCTCCCCGTCCTCCCTCCACTCTCCAGGGTGAAGCTCATGGTCCTTGTCTTCGTAGTCCACAGCCCCATGGGGTATGTAGTCCGATGGTGACCTTGTCCTGAGGAAGTTGTGAAGAGCTAGGGATGCCATGACTAATTTCTTCACCCCCTTGGGCTCCATGTCCTGCTGTCGGAGGAACAGCCTAAATCGGGTCACCCATATCCCGAACGAGTTCTCTACACACCTCCTCCCCCTAGACATCCGGTAGTTGTATGCCACTTCCTTAGCCCCCAGATCCTTGACTGCAAAGGGCTTCATGAGATTTGAGGCCAGGCCAAAGGCATCGTCTCCGACAATGTAGTAGGGCAGAAGGTCTCTCATACCTTTGATACCTGAAGCTGGAGGAATCTGCAGTGGGTTTTCAGGATCTGCCATGTCCCTGTACATAGGTCCTTCTTTCCATATACGGGAGTCCCCTGCCTTTCCCTCCGATCCTACATCCACGTACAGAAATCTGTATCGGGCATCTACCACCGCCATCAGAACAACACTGTAGAATTTCTTGTAATTGAAGAAAGTTGCTCCACTTTTCTTTGGCTTCCTGATCTTGATGTGTTTGCCGTCCACTGCC
Source organism: Acholoe squamosa (assembly GCA_949317995.1). Taxonomy (NCBI): domain Eukaryota; kingdom Metazoa; phylum Annelida; class Polychaeta; order Phyllodocida; family Polynoidae; genus Acholoe; species Acholoe squamosa. The sequence continues at coordinate 21,453,161 of OX439037.1, read as the reverse complement.
CCGATGCAGTGTGGAAGCTGCCAGTCGTTAGCATACTGCTCTGCAACGGCCAACCACTCCTCTGTGGTGCTAGGTAACTACAGAACAATATAAAAAAAAGAAAAAAAAGTGTCATGTACAACTCATTGGGGATGAACATGTGTTGTATATTAATTCCTACGTGTGTGAAGACCTCTGCAGTCATCTATTTTTTATTTAATTTTTTTACTGGAGAAATCGGCCTCAGAAAATCATCCCTCACATATATATATTGTATATATATATAATATATAAAAAAGTTATTGAACAATTAAAAAAGAAATGTACCTTTAAATAATCGTCTCTCAAGACGGCGGTCAGTGCTACACAGGTGTCGCGGATGATGGGAAAAATCGTGGACGACCCAACTAGATGACCATGGTGGAGAGTCTGGCTGCTGTCCCCTGTGAAAAAGAAATACAAATATGAAAAAAAATAAATTATTCTCTCTTTTAAGAAGAACCATTGAGAAATTTCTTAGTTAAGTTGTAGTTCCTTGAAAAATGACATTCATAATTTACCTAGAGCAAGGTATCGTAGGGTTATGTCCAACCTCTCATCTGGTTTTATAGCCGGGCGAAAGTTGGTGTCTCGACGATATATAAGGGGGGTCACTTTTGGCAGTAATTCATGGTATAAGTCAGGCCCCATTCTCAGCGTGTGTTTGAACTCAGCATCCTCTCCCATCTGAAGCAAAGAACAATTTTGGTGAAGTTATGCATATATAGGAGGGGGTGAGGGGAAATCGGACAAGATACATTATATATATATACATGAGCTACATTTGCCAGCTGACCTACATAAACGCGTCAGGTACCCCCCCCCCCCATGTTAATGCTTACAGATATCAGGTCTCGGTGGAGCTTGGTGAAAGTGTTCCTCTGCGTCTTGTCAGTCCTGTCTTTCAGGTATGGGGCGGCATGATACCTGTGCCTCCTTCTTGTCCCCTCTATTATCTCTATTTCCTCCTGTTCTAGCGCCAAAATACCTGCTGTCGCCTGCACGAGCAGAACCACCTCCTCGGCCTCCATTGTGAGAAACTAGGTCATCGGCGATCACGTGACCGGTGGAACTGCTCGCTGAGACATCGGGGACGACTGTCGGACACAGTATCCGACAGAGTGAGAGCTTGGTGGAAGAACTGAAATCGGCCAGGTCTGAGTGACCCGATAGTGGTATTCTCGGCTGTCGGCCAGTGATCGGCCAGACAATTTTGTCGGACCGACAACAACCCGACGACACTTTTTGCCCCTGATCGGGCCTCTGTCGGCCCGACTAAATATCGGCTTCAGTGGAATCAAGGTTGATGGTTGGAAGGCATCGGGGATGGACGGAGGACGTTGGGGATGGATGCAAGGCATAGGGGTGTGTGAAAGGCATTGAAGGCGTTGGGAACCGATGGTCGGAAGGCCTTGGGCAGTGTCGCAAGAAGTGTGGAGGCAGGTTGGAGGTCGAACACATTGGGGAGGGTCAGAAGGCAGTAGGGAGAAGGGGAAGCAATAGGGAGATATGTATACAGTGCGAGGGTCGGGAGAGCACGGGGTATATATTAACCCTTAGGTGCCCAAGCGCGCTTAAATGCGCGGTTTTGGGCTTAAATGCATGTATATTGAAGGAAATTATCACTCAGATACTTCTACTGGTTCAATCCGCAAAGTTAGACCCTCTATAGAAAGGCCACAACGTCACAATTACAATACAACCATCCATTTTGCTTGATCTTCATTATACTAAACACAGGGAGTCAAAACCTGAAAATAAGCTGTCATATTATGTGATTCATTAGAGGACAACCCTCCAGGGGGCTGAGACTTGACTTGACACCAATATTATGCTGGATCATATATATCCAATGTGCCATACTGTCATTATATTCTAAAAGAACTGCTCATATCGATAGAGAATCCACGCATTGATACTAGCACATTATGTTTCCTGGGATGGCAGTACACATATGGGCAGAATAAGAATTGAATGTGCTGTGAGGTCTCAGGGACTATGGGAAGTGGGGGGGGCTATATCATAAGACAGGAGAGACCAAATACTACCAATTAACAACGAATGGAATGGTTTGGTAACTATGGCTACCAGACCTGACCAATAAATTCCATGTCCTGAACTGAAAGTCTTCACTGAGTTATTTGTATTCAGAAAGTGTAATGCAAAGCCCAAATCAAGAGAAGATGAAAATAATACATGGCCTTTTAAACTAAGTGATACAATTGTGAAATAATGTAAAATCTTCAAATAATTCTGGGCATCAAAGGGTTAACAGAGTAATGAATGGGCTAACGGGCACCGAATTCATTGTATCGTAGGATATCGAAACGAGTGGCTGTAGGCCATGAGTTACGATATCCTATGATACACTGAATGTCTTTATTACACGATTAATCAATAAAAAATCAATAAATAATCAAGAGAATATCAATAAATAAAGTTTAAAACAAAAATTTCCCCTCCCCGGGACTCGAAGCCTACCATAATGTGTGTACAAGATCGGTACACACACCTCGCAGCCCGGCAGCTGTTGGTTTGGTTTGGACACGAAAAAAAAGTGGACAACTTCTTGTTGTCGATCATTAGTCAGTCACGACAACTTAAGTATGTGGCTGGCAATAAGGTATTCATGTCATGTAGCATAAAACTCTATTAGAGGTAGGAGAATGCTAAAGTTAGATCTGGTGACTGTACCAGGATGTGAGACAATTTAGTCACAACAGGATACAAGAAGGGGATTAACTCCCAATAGGATGTAATGTGAGGGCTGACTCATTACAGGACATTGGAACAGGAACTCCTCATACCAGGATGCTGGTGATAACAGGACATTGAGTCATGCCCTTAGCAGGATGCACTTTAAGCAGGATGTAATCAATACCTCCGGGAGGCAGAGCCATAAACTTGATCCCATAACAGGATGTAGCCACAGCCTATAAAGCCTAACATCCCTGCCTGATTCAGCAGGGGGAAATTCATTCATGGACACAGTGCTGGCGAAGACTGCTTCGTGATACTGGGTGACTGATTGCCAGTTCTATATGGACTTAGCCCTTTGTGGAGATTACGTGGAGACAGGGCGGAGCCATTGGCTGGGTGTTACTGCATATGGGATAGGTGGCTTCCTGGTTGGTATTGCGTGTTGGACAGTAGAGCATTGTGACTTAGGAGCCATCAGATGCATTCTCCGGACATTACCTCAGGTTGATATGAAATGGTGCATAATGTGTGTTAGTCAGTAAATAAAGCCTATGATATATAATTACCTCTTAGAGTGCTCTCTTGGACTATTACTTAGTACAGGCCTTGCCTGGCAACTACTTTGGTATGTGGAGTTGGGAAAGGATTCAGTATTACCAATAACAACAACAGGAAGAATTAAGGTGAGCTTTTAGACCTTATGCTACCCCAAATCCCCCCAACAAAGCATCCAGAATACATGGTGGAGAATCCAAACAGGCTGATGCTGATACTGACACACTGACCACACATTGACATTAGAAAAAAGCACCAATCATGAACTTTACATGGAGTATGTCGACTGAGGAAAGGGAAGGAGAGAGAGAGTTAAATCCAGCCGCCACACCAGTTCTCATACCTGAGAGGCACACACGTGCCAAGGGTCCAGCCCTTGAGGTTTACTTGGACACTAATAGAGTCTTCATAGGTGGTAAATGGTATACACCTAGAGAGGCTGAGAGACTATTGGGCTGGCCACAGAATGTACAACATGTGCTGCCAGTGAGGGACTTGGACAATCAGTCGGCAACCCAGTCGAGTAACGAACGGATCGATGGCCTACCGCTGTGTTCACTTGGCACAGCCACCCCTCCAGTGATCGCAGAACCACAACAAACTCCTAGGAAGGAGGTCTTGTGTATGCCTAGTGACAACATTGGACAAAAGTACTCAGACAGAACACTTGTTTCTCAGAAGTTAGTCCGACACCAGGATAAAAGAGCGGTACAATCAACCTCGGGAGAGGCAGCCGTTCATATACCTGGCTCTGGAGCTGTTCGACAACTCTCATTTGAAGAGAGCCCCACAACCCAAGGGGGTGCGATCTCTGCACAGCAGCTCAGGGTGTCAACAGGTGTACTCCAGCAGTACACTAGTGATCTACAGAGACGTGATAAGTATTCTTCTCCTGAGGCCTTGGAAGGTACCCCAAGTAGTCCTATATACCAGGAGTTAAACTTACCAACGGCCGACACCCCTGCACATAACAACCCCCAATGCCGGAGAACGAGAATCAAGGACGCTGGCCGAACCTTCGGTTACCAAAGTTTGGTGGTGAACCAGATGAATTTGTGGATACATACTTTGATCAGATTGATTCACTTAGCCAAATATATATATGGTCGGAAGCACAGAGGCTGGCCATGGCCCTACACGGCCTGGAGGACAGGGCAGCATCATGGGCTAAGCTGCTTAATGCAACAGATAAAGACACATGACCATTTAAAGGCGAAAGTATGCGATATATTCAGTGATAAAAGGCCAACATGGCAGAATCATAAAGACATGTTTTCAGTGAAACAGGGAAGAGGACAGACTGTATTGGAATATGCAGGATTTTTGAGACAACACCAGGCCCGTACTGGCATTACAAAGGAAGTGCTACTGGCTGCATTTATTGATGGCTTGGAGACCAACATTGGAAAGCAAGTAGCTCATAGTGTCAGTAAGTTCCGGGGTCCCTTCAGAATTTGTCAAATACTGGGAGATCATTTGGTGAAGTTGTACTCACTAAATCTAGGGAAAGAACTCCCAAGAAAATACAATGTATGTAAACTAAAAAGAGCATACAAGCCATAGGCACCGGCAACAGCGAAGGTAGATGGGGAAGAAGAGGAATTGGAGGATGATGAAGGTACAGAGGATGAACCTCTAAACAAACCGTCTCTGACAGCAGATCACACAAATACAAAAAACAAAGGCAGGGAACAGCTTAAGGAGCTAACTGCAAACAAAAAAGATAAATCCGGATATGACACAGATAAAGAGGATGTCAAAGAAAAAGACAGGGAACAGCCAATGGAGCTAACTGTCACAAAAGAGGTAAATGATTCAATTAGCACAACTACCGAAAAAAGTAACAGGGAACAGCAACAAAAGCTAACTGTTAACAAGGAAGTCACAGACAGTGACATGCAGAAAACTGAATCTGCAGAGGCAATATTGGGCAACGGACCCCAGAGCTGTGGTGGTCAGTTATCTGACATTACAGCAAATTGCGATAGGCTCAGCTCTAAGACATGCCGGAGCAGAAATTGGGCAGTGGGAGAGAGGGGCGGCCGTATGGCCAACTCACCCAACCCTCACAGCCCACAACACCCGGGCTTCGATAAGGCCAAACAAATTAGTAATGAGAGGGAGACTTACGGGACAGAAGCCACCCACCCACACCCGTCTGACTGGAATACAAACACTTACTAAAGCCTGGAGTCCACTCACCATGGAGGGACAAAGGAGTATCTTCGACGTACTTATACATAATGTTGAGAGCGTACTCCACAACAATCAGGCTCTTTTGGTGGTGATGAACAATGTCAATGAAAGGATTAAAGCAGTTAATGATGCAGCAAACAATAATGATTATGTAGTTCAACCTGACATTAAGCTGGAGGTGGATATTGCAGTGCAGGAGGACGATGTGCCGCAGGTGTCTACTGCCTCATGGGACCGTTTGTCGGAGCACTGTAGAAGGCATGAGTGTAGCTCCTGTGGTAAAACTTATACCAGAGCATCTGGACTGTCAAGACACAAATCCAGTGCACACTTAGGTAAGAGATATGTGTGTACGGACTGCAAGGCGATGTTCACTGGCTCAGACGCGCTGAGTGACCACTGGAAAAAGAAACACGGTCAGGCTGTCAATAGTCAGTCTGATTAAAGGGACACCACTAGGATCCTATTAGTGGAAGGTGGTCTTAAGAGACTTCAATATCTGCTACAACATTATGGCCTCTTGCAGCTGTCGGTGCCTGAGGCACAAACCGGCTGTAAAATACGCTATAAACAAAATGACACAGACGGAGACCATTATGGTCCGGCCTGCGTTCATGGAACCCAGGTTGCAGTGGCCCACTGCCCCCATCCCACGCCCTATGGCAGCCCACCCACCCATGGCAATACCCGTGGTTGTGAACCGACGTCAGGGCCATAAGAACAGAGTCAAGCCCTATTGGCTATTTATCACAGCGGCCCAGCGGCAGGGTTATGACCAGGATGTTGCTGACGAGGTCTGGAGGGGCCTGGAGGAAGAATTGCGTATTCCATGGCGTTTGAATAGCTGGAGGATCCGAAATGGGATGCAGGGAGCAGACCCCATTATTGAGAGAACGGTACTGCTCAGACTAAGAAATGCTGATAGAGTCAGGTCAAGGAGGCCTGATCCGAGACTTGAGGTGGCATATAGAGAGTGCCAATTTAGATATGGGGAGGAATTCGACTTGGAGGATCTCTTTGAGAGGGTAGAGGGACACTGTGGTCCAAATGTATTTATGTAGGGACCAAACCTGTTAGTGTCCAGTAGTATAACATGAGTGTCTGTGTGATTATCTCTTTCATATCTCAAAGGGTTGAGGTTCCGAACCCGAGTAATTTTTGGCAATGAAACATTAAGAAAGTGAAACATAAGAAGATAAAGAAGCAACCATACATTGATTACAAAACTTAATTTGAGGAAGTCATGTATGTGAGGTTAAATAAGGAAATAATTCAAAACTCCATCAACAATATACATAGAATAGGGTGAAACAGAAATTATGAAGTGAACTAACAAGAAAACAAAACAAATGTAAAATGAAAGTAAATGCATATATATTGAACTCATGTGAGTTCATCTAACAATTGACCTAGCCAATTGTCTTAAAGGCCAGGGATGTGTTGTCGATCATTAGTCAGTCACGACAACTTAAGTATGTGGCTGGCAATAAGGTATTCATGTCATGTAGCATAAAACTCTATTAGAGGTAGGAGAATGCTAAAGTTAGATCTGGTGACTGTACCAGGATGTGAGACAATTTAGTCACAACAGGATACAAGAAGGGGATTAACTCCCAATAGGATGTAATGTGAGGGCTGACTCATTACAGGACATTGGAACAGGAACTCCTCATACCAGGATGCTGGTGATAACAGGACATTGAGTCATGCCCTTAGCAGGATGCACTTTAAGCAGGATGTAATCAATACCTCCGGGAGGCAGAGCCATAAACTTGATCCCATAACAGGATGTAGCCACAGCCTATAAAGCCTAACATCCCTGCCTGATTCAGCAGGGGGAAATTCATTCATGGACACAGTGCTGGCGAAGACTGCTTCGTGATACTGGGTGACTGATTGCCAGTTCTATATGGACTTAGCCCTTTGTGGAGATTACGTGGAGACAGGGCGGAGCCATTGGCTGGGTGTTACTGCATATGGGATAGGTGGCTTCCTGGTTGGTATTGCGTGTTGGACAGTAGAGCATTGTGACTTAGGAGCCATCAGATGCATTCTCCGGACATTACCTCAGGTTGATATGAAATGGTGCATAATGTGTGTTAGTCAGTAAATAAAGCCTATGATATATAATTACCTCTTAGAGTGCTCTCTTGGACTATTACTTAGTACAGGCCTTGCCTGGCAACTACTTTGGTATGTGGAGTTGGGAAAGGATTCAGTATTACCAATAACAACAACAGGAAGAATTAAGGTGAGCTTTTAGACCTTATGCTACCCCAAATCCCCCCAACAAAGCATCCAGAATATTCTGGTGGCATTCTTACCAATATACCGTCACACACCTCGGCGCCCGGCAGCCGTTGGTTTGGTTTGAGCCCATTCATTACTCTGTTAATATATACCCCGTGCTCTCCCGACCCTCGCACTGCATACATATCTCCCTATTGCTTCCCCTTCTCCTAGGAGTGCCGATATCCAGGATATCAGCACTCCTAAGACCTGCAATATCGACAGGTATCAGAATGGGAATATCCAGAAAAAGCACCCAAAATCACAGAGGTCGTGTAATAAATGAAGGTAGTGAACAAGGTCGGAGGGCATTGCTTCGGGTCGGGAGGCACATTGAATATTTTGGAGAGTGGGAAGGCAGTTTGGAGGTCTCAAGGCAGTGGAGAGGGTCGGGAGATGGTGAAAGGATCACAAAGTGGTGAATATAGGGCCGGAAGGGATTGGGAAAGGCATTACATGATGCCTCCTTATAAGGAAGGTCGTAAGTCACTGGGGAGTGTCGGAAGGCAGTGGGGAGGGTCTGAAAGCAGTGAGGAAGGTCTGAAGGCAATGGGGAGTGTGGGGAGGCAGTTGGGAAGTCTAAAGGCAGTGGGGAGGGTCGGAATTTTGTGAGCAGGATCAGAAGTCATTGGTGAGGCTCGGGAGGTGTCGGGAGGATATATCGCGAGTGGTTGGTAAGGGTTGGAAGTGTATGGAATAGGTTGGCATTGCTAGGAAGACCACACCAAACAACATTGGGAAGGTCAGGAAGTAGCATGGACAATTTTTGGGCCATACATTTCCTACATCAACGTCGGCCTAAGGGGTCAAGTGGACTCTTGGTATAAGACAGTCGGGGAATTGCGAATGGTCTGGAATCTCTACAAAGACTATATAATCTCACCCCTCTTATTCTATAGAATGCACAAACAATTACAAGCTTCCACAAGAAATATATAGGTATGCAATGACTGGGACCGGGTGATGTCCAGACAAGGAGGTACTGGAGCATGAACATGACCCGGTGCAGACCATACCTGTTCTCACCTGGAAACATCAAAGCTAAAACAGCATTAATTTTCTTGTACTGCTGTACTTCAAGGTGGTCCCTCCACTGACACTCTCTGTATGTGGTAGATAGGAGACACTTGTTATTATCCTATAAATATGTAAGCACATATTCACAGAGATCTATGTGGATTCACTAACATCTACATGTGAATTAGCATTACTCATTAAATGAGTAATGCTAATTAAATTTGGCCCAAGTTCAAAATTGTAAACTATTTATTCATATTAAAGAATGGGCTATTCTAGGTATACTATATATGTATCTATATTCAATTTTGCTTAGGAATAGGGGAAAAGGGGAATGCCCCCTTCTCTTTTCTGCATGCGATTGTTCTGAATAGTCTCAAAAAGGCTAACTTATATTTTATTTTGCCTACCACGCCCATATTAGTTGTCCATCTGGCGATCCACAGACTGCGCATAGAAGAGTTACCCAGAACACACGAAGGTGGAGTATGTGTGTTTAGCCCAATAAGGGCAGCAATATACTTTAAAGTCCATCCTTCTCTGTAGTCACATGACGCATCAATGCAGTACTGCATTGGAACCGGGATTACTCTGATTCTCCGGGAAAGCACCAAGCTGGCATAATGTATGAATGCATTGCCGAAGAGTTACTTACATGAACTGCAGCCAAGCGCCATGATGCCAACATTGTATGACCCTTAACTGTTTAAACCAAGGAACATCAAAGTGGTGAGAGTATGAATCCCTGTATGGGGGAGGAGGTGATGAGAAGGAGAAGGAGGTACAGGGGCGTGTCGTGAGTGAATTATAGACAGACCTCACACAGCCCTAGTAGTGATAGATTAGTGCTACATCCAGGCTGTACTATGGAGGTGGTCAGGGAGCCCTGCACCAAAAACTAACCACTGACCACAGGGAATGCCCACCACATACCGATCACTGGCCACACACTGACCCATTCAGGGACATCATTACAGATGTTCTAGGTGCCTGGATCTGCTTTGGAGAAAACAAAGATTGCCTTGCAATAACGGTGTTGGATCCAAGATTTGGAAAAAGGCAGCAGGTGGAGTAAAAGTGGAGGCATTGCATATAGAGCTGGGGCTCACATCTGAGACAGTTACTTGGGATCCAAAAGAAAAGAAGAAAATACTAATATAGGCAGCCCATCTAAATCTACCCATGGTGTTAATTGTTCAAGGCTTTCAAGGGATAAGTGAAGACCTTTTTCAGGTCCCATATTTGGTGTTTTTTTTTCTTTCTTGCTTTGACCTGTCCATAGTGTAAAATTTTACTGGTTTCTAAGCACGTTGCTTTTGGCAAACAACCATTCCACAATCATGGGCATCTGAGGGAACTTCAGTTTTACCATTGGGTGCCGGAGGACAAAAGAAAACAAATATTGGGTGCAGGACGGGCAAAATGTAAGTGGAAAATAGACAAAAATGACTTTTTCATTTTTACATAGAGTATGATAGTCTTACCTAGGACAGTCCATCCATGGGTTGCGTTCCAAAACGAATATTTTCCACCCAAAGTGGGCACATATATATGACACAAACTTGACAAACAAAATGAAAACATGGGCATATATCACCGATCCATTACCAAGATTCTTAAAAATTGAAAGAAAACACACCTAAAAAAGGTATGATAACCCCCGCCAAAAAAGCTATATGTTATTATTATGCAAAGGTTCTCCAAAGAGTCGTAGGCTGTTCAGAACTGTTTTGCTTAGGTATAGTGGAGGCTCCACTATACGATTCTTTGCTACATTCTCATGAAATGTTATCACTATAGTGCCTAAGGTATAGGGTGTTGACATTCCTACAGATATTGTAAACATAAGAATCAAAAGTGTATAAACATGAGATTTCAGGGGACATTTCATGGGTGATCTCTCTCCTTGTGTGCCATATTTACAAACTAACCTGCACCTGCATAGACTCTGTGATTGGGTAGGGGGTCAGTATATAAACATCAACACAGCAAAATATAGGATAGAGGCACCCATTTCGGACGCTCCCGACCACACAGGAGGTGGCCATATTTAGTGCTCAAATCTTGTAACTTTAATTGTGGTGAATTTTACTTTTCATTGCACCAGTAGATCCATAATACTTTAACCCCAAGATCCATGAAGAGGGTTTGATGAAACTTTCCAATACATATGAATAAATGAGCTGTACATATTTAGTCCCAAAAACATCAAATTGCACCTACAGTTGGACAGCTCATGCCAGAGGTGACCCTAGAGTCAGACACTATGTTATCTATCTAATACAGACATAATGGGTCACTGCATGTGAAATATGCTATGGAGGCATATAGCATATAACACTAAAGACTCCAAGCTATTACGATACTCCTCTCCAGGACACTCTCAGATGTTTAATTTTGCATACCTGTAACAGGTCGGTCTACAGGTTCAGATGAGCATGACTTCTATGGGCAGATGGAGTAGTGATTAGGTTTAGGTGTTAGATAGTAGGTAAACCAAACACAGATTGAATATCCCTATCTGGGAGTGCAGGGATATTATAAAGTATTCTGTATGTGATACAATGTCCATTGTGAAAGTATTGAAATCATGATATAATTGTGTCTGATGTGGGGTGTAATTGGTGTCTGACAGTAGGTGTAATCTGAAGGTCATAGAAGAATAACTCTCATATCGTAACATGAGGGATGTATTGAGGTTTGTTAAGTCAAATCATTAGAAAAATTGTGTACATTGCCATTGACATGTATAGAAATCCAATAAACATGAAGGGTAAGACATGACAAATTGACAAATCAAACCAGGATCTCCATTCACTCACCATTCTTCATCCTCAGAATATAACAAAAAATACCCCGAGTTTGCACAGTTGTAAAACCATGTATGACAGGAGGTTTACGTTTTATTCCTCATTTGTTAGAGAGTATGATACCTGAGTTTTCATGTCTAATTCAAATGATAGCTGAATTCTTCATATCTATTATGTAATTCAATGCAAAAGGTGTCCGACTTTAGGTGCCTGGCTGACTCAGGTTGCCTCTACCCTAAATAACAACACAACAGTTACACAGATCGCAGGATCTTGTACTGTAAAAATCAAACCTGATATTGAATTGCAGAGACTCATCAGTATGAAAGTCTGCAATGTATACATTAGACCAACTGGATCACCCACAAACCCTTCCCCACATAAACAAATAGCTCTGTCAACATTCAATTTCTACATTGAAAGAATAACAAATATCACCTTATAAGCTGTGTTTGTGTTTGCTTTCATGAGAAAAGCTGCGATTCTCGGCACAAATCGCGTAGTGGAGCCTCCACTTATGTCAGGTAACCGGAAACCAAGCTTGTTTCGGCCTATTAATACAAGTTGGAATACAAGAGATCAACGTAGCTTGAGAGGAACATCCAAAGAGAGATTTACACTATAGATATGGATTTTAATATACAACCCAAAACTGCTTCAAGCACATCCATCGTGGTGGGTTTACTTTAAACAGTGGCCAAGGGGCATTTATCATTGGAAAGGAGTGCTCTTAATCCCGATAAAGGGCAGTTCCCAATAATGTTGTTGAGTTTTATAGAGAACTTCCCTCCGGGAAACAAGAACAATTTATCTGATGGGACATCAGCTCTGGTGATGGGTATATGGCTTTACATCCCATACACTGCTTGTATTACATTTTAATCGGTCTAACCTATCAGCTCCAATAGTCACATTCTGCTCTCAGGCCATACCACTGAAATGTAACCACACAGCCATCTGCCTCCAAACTTAGCCCTTTAGCTTCAAAAAGCTGTACTATATTATGTCCTTATGCTCTATTCGTTTATCATGCCATTGATTCTTCTCTGTAATTCTGACCTTGTATCATGTGTATGATATTTGAATGTAGTGTGTAGGGCGAGTTACTCACGAGGGGTACCATCAGGAAGCATATGGACCAAAGTGCAGCAATGTCCTATATAGTGCACTATGCAAAGCTCAAAGGGTTATGGAGGCTGGAAACCACCAACTCCTAATGTGACTTCTCCACCTCATTTGACATTAACTACCCCTGTATAACCACTATCTGTGTAAAGAGCTATTATCTGTAGTACTACAGTTAGAGGCTGACCATCAAACCACTATCTGTGTTAAAAAAACACTTTCTGTATCAAATCCTGTTTGTCAAAAGGCTGTTATCATTATAAAAGACACATTATATACCCCTTACATTAAGTTTATCAACATTGATTATGTGCCTTAACACGTTGATGGGAAAGTTTGTAGACATAGTGTTAATACATGAGGTCTGAGTTACCCCTTGCGCCCACTTGTGAGCTGGTTGCCGGTCGGGCAGCAGGAGCAGGGTGGGTCTCCCTAACTAGGCCACAATGCTGAGTCAATGGGAGATAATTTCATAGTTGACTTTTGATGGGTAATTTTAGGAATTTTGCCTTGAAAAATTATGATAGTGTGGGTATGAACACCTTGTTGGCTGGTGTGAAAAATAAACTCATTATGATTTATAGAAATAGGAGATATTGGTCTGTGTATGATACACACACTGACCCACATAGCTGAGACTGTGAGTGCATGGTATGTTGTCCACTCCCCACCCCCTGCCTCCCGGGTGGTCAAGGTGCCTGCCTGTCGTGGTATGAAAGGGACCCACCATGGCTTCGCGTACACCGCCCCCTAGCGGACATATCCCCGGCTTTAGGAGCCTGCTGGAGTAACTCGGATCTCATGTATTTACACAGATAGAGGCTGAATGGTTACTACAGATAGTGTTCATTTTTACACAGATAGAGGTTGGATGGTCAGACTCTGTGCATTACGTTAGACAGCAGTCGTTTACACAGATAGTGGTTGTACAACCCCTCATCCCCCTGCCCCTGGGTTACAGGTTAGTTAAATTTCAGGAGTATTCTAAACAGGATCTCATGAATACAGAGGTCATAATTATCATCATAATATGGTTATAAACTGATAAATGCTTAAAAATAATATGCATACACAGAAGACATGAGACAGAAGCCAAGCTCTGGTTCAGGGATTTACCTTCAGAATAAAAAAAAATAAAAAAGAGATATACAGGAGCAAACTCCAAAATAATGAATTGATTTACATGTACTAGGGGCCCGATTTAGAAACATTTCCTAAGAAATACTATCTGAATGATAAAGTACAACAGTAGTTTAAATGTCAGATGTAATGATGCATGTGATTTTCCGCCTTTGAAGATTATGTTTTTATCCCCATAATCCTGGTGATGGGACTATAAAATGCTGTATACTACTGACTGATGTAGCGCCCCCCACTGGGACGATGGAGTGCATCATCAAAGGAGAACTCTATATCAATCCTGAGCCTAGTGAAAGCTACAAGTCAATCTGAGACATTTTCACCCTCCTTCAACAAAGATACCCTCCAGAAGAAAGCAAATTAAACTTCTCTATTTGATGGCTGTAAAAAATCAACCAATCCAATCTTAACAAAACAAACACACTCAGGAACCCCTACTGCGGCATCGAATGGGCAAGCTGCAATCCCTTTAAAATGTTCAAAAGCTGCGATTTACGATCCATTATTATTGTTCCAAGATGGCTGCCGGAAAGGGCCCGCCTGCCGAGGTGGGGCGACATCTGGTGGGAGGTTGTGGACATATGTGTGGGGGCACTGCAGTAGCCGCAGGGCTTACGGCACGAGTCTGGTTGACAACGGTGAGATGAGCACAATCAGTGCACATCACTCACTCTAACCCCCTCAACCCCTGCCACATCATATACCCCCATCCTGCCCTGTCCATCTACCCACCCAGCTCATCAACCACCCACCAAGTCCACCAGTGAAAATGACATACCAAATTGGCAATACGCCGGGGCAATACATGTCGTTCTCCCTTAAAAAGGGGAATTTCCTTTCCCATTTCTATGCTAAAAAGACAGCGTAAACTATTTCTGTGCCAAAAATATTTTTAAATGCCGCAAAGTTCCCCTGTCGATTTATCTGCAGTTAAATCAAAACGTTCCATTGCCACCTTTGTATTCATGTTTATGTGTAACATGGCATACATTTTACACAGATAGAGGCTACACGTACCAACAATGTCTCTATGAATGAGTCTAAGCTCACCCTGTTTGAATTCTAAACTGTTCAAAGAGCTTGCAGTTTTGTATTTTATCTTGCATAAACCATGTTAGGGGAAAGCAATTTTCAGCTGGAGGCCAACATGCCTATAGATGGAGGGCGAAGCATTATTCTTAAGTCCCGTACACATGGGCCCAAAGTATGACAATATAAAATCTTAACATAGAAAGTCCTAGGAAAAAAACGTTCTAAGAGGAAAGTGGGCTTACCCGTTATTTTTTTCCTTCTTGCAATTAAATTGTAATGGTTGGTATCGAGTAGTTGAGGTAAGCAAACCCTGAGCCTGTACTGCTTTAAGGCCCGGCCACATGACTAGTAATACTCTATGTCAGAAAATCCTAGATAACAATGATCTTATGTTAAAAAATCTTAGTGATCAAAATCTTAGAATTTCAACCCTTAAGTCTGAGAAATCCTGTGTGTGGCATACATTTTTGTTAAGTAATCCTAGGATCTTTTACTTTAACAAGGATCACCAAAAAAAAACTATTTCAAAATGGCCTAACATAACCCCCTCCCCCTGCGATGTTAGCCTTGTCTAAATTTGTGACATCAATAAGGACCTATAGACGCACGCTGTGGATGATGATGTGTTAGGGCCTATCTCCACTACACGACTATCGCCACCGATGTGCAAATCTGTCATGATATTCCACCTGAAAGACTGACATGTTTGACTTTTTGACACAATTTGGTATCGATTATGGTACCGAGAGGTGTACTCTAGATGTACCCCACCCCCACTGACATACTCACATACAGTATGGACGGTCGTTTTGGTTAATTGTCGACTAGTGGAGGCCCTTAGCTCCCTTGATATACTAACTATAGCTCATTATGGCAATTTTCGCCGCGCACGTGCGGAATTTCACCGAGCCCCCCCCCCCCCGTTGTTAAAAAATGACCACTCCCCAAGAGAAGTTATGGTCTTTTCAAATAACTTCAGAAAATCAAATGTTTTGAGGTCATATTTATGCCATAATTATAAGCTCCCAACATTAACCCAAGGAATCCACTGTTGGCACTACATTGATCTGTTGCTAGGACAATTGTTTATACTGAAAAAGTCACCATAAGTATCAACCCCACTTTCCTTGCCTTCTTAGAATCCTTTCTCACCTCAAATGCTACGTACACCTGTCCCGTTATCGTGGGAAAAATAATAACATTGAGCAACACTGGTAGTTTATAGATTAATTCCATCAAATAAAGACGATAAACATCTATATGTCCTATTGATAGTATAATTTTCAGTTCGCTGCTTCTCATTGACAAAATTGATATACCCTGCAACTTGATCCCGATGCTATATTATATTGACTCTTCACAACTTTGGTAAGGAAGATTCATAAGGTCTGAGGGTATTGTTTCCCACATTCAGTAAACTATCTGCATCCAATACCACATCATCTCCACCCGATACCCCAGCAGTCGATTAGTTCACGACTTACACACCAGGGGGAGTCTGCCTCCTAGCGGGACGCACGTGAAACATCTTTGTAACAGGCAGAAACAAAACCTGGCGTCTCCTTGACCCCCAGTGGCGCGCCCTGGTGGTGGGGCGGCTCGTCAGCCTTTTCGGGGGCACCCTTTGGAAAATTAAACCGCTTTGTCATCGGGAGAAGGAGTAGCGGGGGTCCATGTTTGGAGACACGTGGAAAGCCGTAGTGCTGATGGAAAACTCCCTGTGCTAGTAGGGTAGTTCGTCCATAAATCGACCACACTGGACGGTTTCATGATTTCAAAAAGGTACTCTTTTCATTTTTACAATTCCATTTATTGTGCAAAATATGGCATGATCCCTTGTGTAGTGAATAGGACATGATGGATTAACTATTTTCTTGTTGTACACTATCTAAACGTAATAGGCATCGACATAGGAAATTCGACTTAGGGTATATTAACCAGCTATAGGGGTCGAATCTAGGGTTGACTACCCAACGTACTGATCACACTCGAAGGTATCGTCAGAATAAAGAGCTCGGCGCATTTGGAGGCTCAGCGCGATGTTCACCAGGAGGGTCATTCAGAAGAAGTAATAATTCTTCTATGGTCAAATCAAGTGTTCAGAAACAAGCTTTTCAGAGAGGAGGAAGCATAATAATTATCAATTGAAGTGGGATACATTTCCAGTGTATCAAGTACCTAATTCGCACTTGTAGATGTAGAATTACTAACCATGAACTGCATGTGATCACCTTTGGATCCTGATGAAACTCATTAATTTCCATACCCTCAGTTCTTTTGCGAATCACCCTCCAGGGGGGCATTTATGCATCAAATAGTGTAGGGGCGGCGGTAGTAGCATTTAAATCGGTCCTTCTGCAGATATTTGATAAAATTTCACTATCCAGTTCCACCATGGTGATCATGGGATTTCTTACCTCCCATACTCCATGTTCGACAGTCGAACCACCTACTTAGACATGTTTGTTCTAATTGCCAAGTATGCCATACCACCTCGACAATACCAATATTTATTGCTTGATTTCCGTTTACAAATTAAAGAGTTTGAAGTTGAAGTTTTAACACTGTTTATTGGCTAAAGAAAGCACTACATAAGTAGTTATTATAATCAGTCGCCAGGTACAATATATCATATGGTCAGAGTACAGGGTATATTTGTATGTTATACAGGTGGTTTCCATGAACATATTGTGTACACAACTTAGTCCTATCACATACATTTCTCATTACAGTTCAGAGTCTGCCCAATGCTGTTAAAATTTCACCTCTTAAGCTCGATTTTAAAACCATCCAAATTAGGTTCTAGTTTGATTTCCACTGGTAGTATTTCCCATATTTGATTTCCACGATATAGTGGACTATTCCTATATATTTCTCTCTTTGGTCTACTCACTTTGAGTTTTTTTCTTATTATATCCTCGTAATTCTCTGGGGGGAACCACAACATTCTCTTCACATCGAGCATATTTGTACATATAGCATGCTGAGTGAAAATCATGGCATAGTTGCTTGTGTTGTATACACAATTTTCATTGCTTGAATAAAATCCTTTTGGTGTCCCACACATTAATCAAAACAATTAAGTTCACAATTGAATGATTCACAGTCGAAAAAGCTATGTACAACCTTATTAATCTTACAATCTTATAAATCTTAAAGTGCAAAGTGTTACAAAGTATCTCTTAATCCATTGGTTAAATTGAACTTGAAAGTCGTTGTAGACAGACATTGAAATTTTCAGCAATGTAAAATGGCCATTTTTTTAAACCCTAAATATAATTTCAAAGAAGATATTGTATAGATTCAATGCTGAATTTGATTCATTGTTTTATGTGATTTGATTTGTGTCTTGTGCTCTACAAACATTGAGCTAGGAGTATTCTGGGGTCACTATTATTCCTGGATGTATGCTTTGGGCGTTAGTTAATTAACATGTTGTTATGTGTGGGCTTTTGGTTTAGAATACGAATTATATATACAGCTTACTGCAACGTCAGTCCTTAATAAGTAAAATTAAAGTAAAATATCACACATCTGGAGTATCACATATAGTTGTATCGATGGTAAAAAGAAATATCCATGGCTTATAGTTATTGATTTGGGGTACATGGCAAAACAAATTCATAGGGCTTATCTTCTGGGATATCATACAAAAAATGAATTTGGGAACCCCATAATGGCTAGATACATGGGAGTATACTAAGCATCTTCAAATGTTCCTTCAAAGAACCAATATCTTGGATATTGCAAAATAATACCCTGTGAGTATTTATACGCTGGGTTCTCCTCTCTTGTAAACATGATAAGGAATAACAAAATACACGAATTTGAAAGAAAGAGAAACAGATCATAATCTTTCTTTCTATGTTAATAGTGGGTACAGGGTAGTCAATAAGACAGCATTACATTTTTAGAATGGATAACACTCGCTGTTATCATAGAATAACCATGACAACATATCACATTTTACCCCTCTTCAGCTACACCGGCTACACAATAGTATCTCTAAAATAAGAAGGGCCAGGTGGTTACTCGTCATCATCTTCATCATCATCAAAGGCAATACCTGGCAGTAGTTGACCCCTGAAGGGTACATGGGTCTCTGGTTCCTCGGGTTCATCCCTCCTGGAGGCATCCTCACTGTGCTTAATCTTCCACTTCTCCTGTCTGGCTGCCTCCTCCTGCCGCTGTTTCTTTTGTTCCTGTTTTTCAATTAAAATAATTAAATTTTGTCTTCAGCAAAGGGAAGATGAGAACTAGCATAGTCAGTTAGTTTTATTTTTAATTACCCTTTACAGCATGTAAACCGTTTAGTATATTTTCATACTACCCTGCCTCTTGGTTTCCTAATTTTTTCCTTTACCTTTTCTTCAAAGGGACTAAACTTGGGATTGGGACAGAACGATGGGGTAGGTACAATAAAGGAATAAGGTATTATGATCGCTAGAAAGAAAAAAATAGAGTGAATTCAATGAGTTAAAACTTGTTAGGTTTAACTTGTCAGGTCTGGCACATACTCAACATCTTGATGACTTAAGCTGGTCCAAGAAGTTGCCAATATGAAGAGTACATGTGTCATGTTTGACAAGTTAAATATGACAAGGTTTACCTCCTTTCTTTTATTCTGCTCACTTTTAAGACCCATATTTCAGTGTGTAAAGTTGCCTGAGACATCAATCTTACGTCCTTCATTCTACTCTTAATTCTTAAGTCCAAACAGGAAAAAGGTTTCTGTAGGTGCTTCCCCCATGAGTGTAACCCATGCAGTCAATCGAACCACCAGACTTCTTCGTGCACATACCTGAGCCTCTTGTTTTGCCACAATACGGTTAAGTTTACGTAGAATGTCAGTCAGCTGGTCCTGGATTCCATCATCCTCTGCGCTGGTCAGGGACAGGGCCTGTCCTATTGGGAAGAAGGTGATCTTCTGTTGCTCCATCTGATGTACAACAATCACTCTAATAATTACTGGCATTGAAGACATAGCATTTCTATCAACAGTTATCTAACACAAAAGGGCACTTGTACGACACATCTTCAATTGGTAGATTTGTGTAGAGGAGAGAAATATTTCAAACATTCAAGACATGCAATAAAAAAGGGGAAAACAGAAGAAAGATGAAACTGGTGTAGCACGCATTCTGTAGGCCTATGTACCTGGTATAACTAATATGGACTTGTACTGTCATAATTATACGATGTTATCTTGTTGAGATTTGAATTTACTGCGTAAATCTCATTTAAACTACATCTATATGGCATCAAGGACGCTAACTGACAACATAGTGCAATGTACAAGGTAACTATATTTAAAGGTTTCTGCTGGTGCCTGCAAATAAGGCATTTTACAACGGTGCTGGCACCTGGTGACTCAACCAGAAACTAAGATACTGTTGGTCTTAACGCTGAAATTCTATACTGCTCCATTTTTGTGAGTCATCTTCTATTTGAGGCAGTATTTTGTATTCTTGTTTGAAATAAGCCTAAAGTTTGCGCTTAACAGTGCAGTCAGTAGCAGTATGAATATGATACAGTAAAGTCTGGCTCTTCCACCATTAATCAAATGTGGGTATGAAATCGTTGCTATGACCTACCTGTTCAAAGACATGCTTTTCTATGGTTGTGAAGTCTCTCTCGTCTATTGCATTCAGGTTGATACGGAGGAAGATGTAGGCCCACATGTTGTGTTCTTTCTGTGTGTGATGTCGGAAGCCCTACAAGTAAGTGTTTCATTCACATGTCAGTGGGTGCGGGTGGACCCTGGCTGATATGGACATTGGTATTAACAATGATATCAATTATTGACAACAATATCCCTACTTTGTAGGTCTTACCGCAGCTAGAAGTAGTAAGACTTAATAGAGGGTGAGTGGACATTACACGAAAAACAGTAACAACCATAAAAACAACAACAACAACAAAAACAAACAAAATGTTTATTACAGTCATACCTATACTTAGTCCATGACAGATTGTATATTATAAAAAGGCGTGCTCCAGGCTACCCGACCAACGTGGTAAAAATATAGCGGACCCAAGGGCCTTTCGAAAAAGAAACTCTAAAGAGAATTTGGTCTGTTTTTCTTCAATCGACATGCCCAAAAGTAGCGAAAGATGTTTCTCTGAAATATTCGAGCTGTTCTGGGCTCCAATGTCTCAGTTTTAATTTTAAGTTCCAGAATAAAGAAAAAGAATGATCCGTATATTTTAGACTGCGTAACCTGAAACACATAGGTTTTTGGTCTAATGGGAATTTTATTATTCAGTTATATTTAATTCAATAATATTGCAGGTATGTGAGAAATAGAGTGTGACTGAGAAGCCGCAAATAACCAGTACCGAGGCAGGGCGAACTCTGCATGTAGGGAAGTGCATCCAACTTCCCATAAACAGGCAAGCATTTTGCATGTATGATAAAAAATGCTATTTAGTCCATATAGAACATTGAGTAATGTGTTCTGAGTGTTATTTTAACGATTGGTTTAATATTCAAGGCGAGAAATCTATTTTGTCAGGCGACTGGGTTTTAGTCAAAATGATCGAGGTGATATGGGTTATATTTAGGGGTGGCATAAAACAAAGATGAATGGAGATTGAAATGAGAGGTGCAGAATACATGACAGTGGATTCTCGTTTTTCTGTAAAAATCTTTTATAATTATTTAGATATATGGGGTGGTAAATATTACATGAGGCCCTCTCCGAAGATAGTGCTATTCAATCAATTCAAGGGACACACAAAACTAGTTGTGGGCACGTATGCCATGGCATCCCGTGTGTATTTAACATAATTCACTCACTGACACTGGTTTTACCTCGAAGTCGATCTGATTATCTAACAGTAATGAGTATGATATTACACAATTATATTATATATATATACATGGGTAAAAATGGGTTCTTTGTTACCATTGAATTGTGACGTATTCCAACACCAATGCTCCCAGGACCAGTCAAATTATATAATAACCCAATAAAGTAAAACCTACTAGTCCAGTCTTAGACCTCCTTGTTGCGACTGCTTCCTGCCGAGGTAAGTAAGCATTTATCCATTTTGAACGTATGTCATAATTATAATTCATGATTTTGCGTATCAAGACATGGTATGCAAAATTCCTTTTATATTCATTGTAAACCCAAATACTTATAAAGGCTACAAGAGATACGACTCTGGTGGGCCGGAATCTGTCCTTGGACTAGATATAAATCTGGGAATATGCTCGTCCGAGTAGGCTCAATGTCTTACAAATTGTACATTTGGTGTCACCATACCTGTGCCTGTTTCTCGAATTCGAAACTGCTGCGACTGCAGATGAAGCACGTGGATTTCATGTCTTTCTCTGCCTCATTCTGTTAAACAAAGATAGAGATATACATGTTTACTTTAACCCTCCAAGGACCGCTTATCTATGAGCGCATCATTTTGGGATGGAAAATAGTATGATTTCTTGAATAGGCTAAGTTACTAAACGGAATCGTTTTGACTTAACGACATACGGCAATTTCATGGAACAATTAATACTCATGAACAACATTTTATGAATCTTTGAGGAGTGAGATGATCTATCCAGATCACAAACTGATGGCTGATGTGTTGATACCAACATGGCATGGCTGTATATATAAAGCGTAACTTTTCATCTCATTAATTCCTTCAATGGATCTACCAACAGCATCTTCCAGTTATTTACAAATGTATTAATCTAAGACTCTCGGCTGGCAGAGATTTTTCAATATAGAAAATATTCATGTACCGAAATCACTAACATTACCTTAGATTCTCTGAGTTCTGAGAAGGATTCGAGGATGATACCAAATACAATGTTGAGGCCAATGGTGGTGATGATGATGAAGAATGCTATGTGGTAGATGGCTGCCCACCCAAAGTTGAAAAAGCTCATGTCGTACTCATGGGGCCTCATAAACTGTGAAGAGTGAAATATATGATGCATCAGAGACAACTTACATTTCGTATCCACTGGAAACATTATAGCCAATCTCATGATGAAGAGTGTCTTTTAAAGATGAACACATCGTTTGGGCATGTTGTTAACTTGGAATATAAAAGCTATACAGTTGAATTTCGAATTCAGATATACTGATAGCTTAATATATATAATAATAATAATAATAATAATAATAATAATAATAATAATAATAATAATAATAATAATAATAATAATAATAGTGATGATGATGATGATGATGATGATGATGATGATGATGATGATGATGATGATGATGATGATAGTGATGATGATGATGATGATGATGATGATGATGATGATGATGATGATGATGATGATGATGATGATGTAAATTTTAATTATATCAGTTAAAACATTTAGCAATATGTAATAATAGTCTCTACTACTACAGACAGGTTAAAATACAAATTCCACGAGCAGCTCACCTCAAAGAGCTCTCCCAGGAGTCCAAACCTGAGGATTGTGACCAAGCACTGCCATAGGCTGAAGCAGTAGAGGGTCTGCTCCCCATTAGGGTCTAGAGACCTCCTCATCAAGGCAAAAGCCACAAGTGTGAAGATGTAGAGGATGAACAGCCCCAGGACACCAACCCACAGCAACGAGTAACCTGGAAATGATGCAAAATACACTTAAATCAATATGAGAGGTGGATTTGACATTGTCATATTGTTTGGAAATTCTTCCCTAAAATTAGCACATTTTGTTGCTATTTGTTCTTTTTGAATAAAAGGTTACTAAGCTGTTCATAAGGTTTTCATAACTGAAAACAGAATTGGATTATCTCTCCTAGATTCAAAATTATGGATTATTGTGTTTAAAAATTGTTATTTTTTTTCCAATAATGGCATTTTTGATGTGTTATGTCACAATATTTCAAAAAGCAATTGATTTAATGGCTTTACTGAATTAAATTTTCTCCATGTTGCTGACATCCCATGTTTCAGATCTTATTGTTTCTGTAGCTATTTGGAGTATATGTGACCAGGCAAGCAAAAACACCCATCTGCAGGGAAGTTCGTTATCAAAGTTCATCTCAAGATCTTTAAAATGAGACATCATTGGTTTAAATATTCCCAGTAGTTATGTCAGAACCCCTCCCTGAACATAGGTCGTTATTCATATTTCAAATTGAGGATTAAGCCCTAAATACATAATAATGTCTAAAAACACAATAAATTAGCCTTTTTCACGAGAAATACATAACAATATGGTGATTTTTATCATAGATTTTGATCTATAAGGAATTTTCAATTTCAGTTTTCAGTTTTGGTTTTTTGGTGAATATCCCCGAAAATTGGCATAAAAATCTGCAAATTTTTATTATTGGAATGGTTGCCATGGCAACCAGGAACAGGCATATAGGTTGATTTTTCATGAAAAATGTTCATTTTACCATCCAAATATGGGCCATTTCTACTGAAAGTGGTGCATTTTAAATGAGACCATTGAATTCTGCATCAAAAATTTGCTTAATATATCTTTATAATGATTTTAGAGTAATTTTGCCCCTCCAATGCCTCCTGGTGGCCAAATGGGGAATTAAAAATCCCCCACAGAGGGGTGTTTTACCTTGATGGGTCACATATTGTCAGGCAAAGTACCAAAATGTAGCTAAAGACATGAATCTGAAAAAGGGGATTTCCCCTAATGTTATGATTTCCCAGGTTTTGTCACCTATAGATTAAAAACAAGGGGATGGAATTTAATTAATGTGAAAAATGGTTTTAAGATATTTTAATTCATTTCATGATTGAGCCAAAAAAAAAAAAGAATTCATGGGTTTCCAGTAACATAATTCAAAGACCTAGGGTCGGTAGTTAGGATTTATTCTTTTTTAATTTTTCTTTTCTTGATTTTGTATAGAAATGTATGGGTAAATCTATTCGATTCTTTGAGATAGTCCAAACCAGTTTGCAGGAACATGGAAAACATGATAAATATGAAGAATATGCAAAGGATATGCCTATTGAAACTATCAACTGGACACCCAAAGATTATATTCATGAAAAATTATGAAAAATACAAAGAAAATCTCAAAAAAAAAAAAAATTGGCCTCGGTAGTTTAAAATAATTTTACTGACCATTTTGTGTGACAGCCTTTATAACACGCTGAAGTAGATTGTTGTTGAAGACTATGTTAAGAAGATGGAAGGCAAAGAAGTAGCCATAGAATATGGTGCCGCATATGGAGAACACGAAGAATGCCTAGAAAATGGAAAATGTAGGGCATTACAACCATGCAGTTAAGTCGACAGCTAGAGATTAGGCCTGCTTTGGTCCTTTGTTGGCCGCCCTCTTGTAGACCACATACATGACTTAATGATTATAATCAATATTATTCATCACCATTAATTTACAAAAATACAAAAAAATTGGAACAAGGCTCCAATTAAGTCGAAGATTTTAGTACCTACCAGGTAGTATAGAGAGATAATACTGATGAATTGTGGTCTCAGATGCGACTGCCTTTCGGTGTCCTTTCCCTCCTCTTCCCCTTTGTCCCCATTGCCCCACCTTAGGCTAACGAATAGCATAACATTAGTATCAATTTAACAATGCTTATCAATGTTCTGTTGTTGGCTTTCTATAATTATGAATTCTTTCCGATGACAACCATCGTATGACTAGAAGGAGATTTTATGATTCTTAGAAACAAAAATGCGGCTCATTAATGGTAGATTCGATTTGAAACAATGATTCTGATATAACTTAATATTAGAATTTAAACTTTTATAAGTTAATTGAGTTCACTTATATCGCTGTACATGTATGACGTTTGTGAACCAAAACATTTCTTTTTATCAAAATAACAATAAAAAGCGTCCTTACCATGAAGGTAGGACAGGGTTATTGGATAAGAAGTAGGCAACGACGACAATGAGGGAGAATATGTTGTGAACGATTCCCACAGGCCATAGGATATAGTTGTACCAGGAGTAAGTCTTCGGCACTGGACTGTACATGAAAGCAAATACAATCATATTCAATGAAGCCTAGATTCCCCATGAATATGACACATACTCTCAGTTGTACAGTTTTAGCATTGCATTGCTTTTTTTTATGAGAATAGCAAGTTTGGTGCTCTTTAATAGACCGTACCTTAAAAACCTTATGCTTTTGTCGACATAAGGCCATTTCGTAGAATGAGGTCTCGAATTCTTTTTGGAATAGCTACCCAGCTACCGGTATATTGCACTGTCTAAAGGTATTGTGATTCTTTAACCTTAGGAATAATGCGATATACATCGCCAGGGGTACATTGAGTTTGAGTTTGAAGTTTTTTTTTGTTTGGCTAAAGAAGAGGAGCTGAAGATGAGGTGAGAGAACTCTGTAATGGCGTAATGACACACATCCTCAAGGAGACATTTTCTATGATGGCCATTGTATTGACTTGTTAAAGAGACTGGAAGGATCAAGAACTGTAGAGGTATAAAAATGGAAACAAATGCGAATTGGCTAACTCCCATCTTACAGATACATGTTGATAATCAGGTCTAATACTTAGGTTGTAGTCTAAGGGAAACACAGGTTAGAAACTTTGCTGATATCAGATGCACGGATGTAAGGTATTTTGCAGCTAAGACGCATAGAAATAATTCCCTGTGCTTTAGTTTTCAATGGTAACAGATAGATCATTATATGAGATGAGTGTCATTTATAAAACATCGCACTGCTCGAACAGCCTGAGTGATGAGGTTTTAAAGGGCAATTGCAGAAATTGATAGATTTAAATAAAGAACTAAACTAGATTTGCTGACTGACATTGTTGAAGGTCTATGTTAATAGATAGATAGGTATAGGATGCATATTCCTAAAACTATGTATGGATAGCAGACACATATCCAAGTTTCTGGTTTAATAGACAAGTATAATGTTGACTAAAGATTATCTCTATTACTTGTCCTAGATAGCTCATTACCATCAGGGCAGCTCTTATTCCATCGAGAGCATATTAAAAGTTAGTCTCACTACATACCTTCTGGTAGTGAGACTGCCAATAGGAATAGGCAGATAATGTCCAGAAAAGCCGTTATTATCTTTATACCACCATATACATGAATAGTTAATTCAAAGTACCGAATGTATATTACTCTCTATATATTATGTATACAGGGAAGAGGAGACATAGGCCTACTATCTATTCTACCTATGTTTATTGTACATGTATACATATATCAGACCCCCACTAAATTCGGCCACTGAGCAACCCTATGCGTATATAATGGGCACTTCATGTCACCAATATGTTGTACTACAGGATCCAACTTGCAGCAGCATTACTTCTAATTTTTTTTCCAAGCTTGCAATTTTTTACTCAAGAACTTATCAAATGTCAGATGAGAATCAATGGTAACCAAATAATTGAAATCATTCACAAAGTCTCCTATGCCCTGACATCAAACATCAGGACGTTTGCCTCACTATCAACCTTCCTCTTTTCTCCAAAAGAGGGCAGAACTGAGAACTGAGGGGGGGGGACTGAGCAAAAACCTTCCTCAAAAGCCTTCCTCAAATCCCGGAAGACTGAACAATGCACCCCTATCAACTGCCGAATACATATCTTGTTTCAGTAAATATCATGCGTCTGTTATTTTACTCATTAGGCTTATTTGTAAGCACAGAGTTATGCATACACAATATACCGGTAATCTGGTAATAGCCACAAAAAAAAAGATCCCAAAGAATGCTATGTGTTGATCTTGTCACTTGCACGCAGTGAAGTATAAAATCATGAAAACAGGTGGGAGAGATGATGAATTTGTCTCTCGTCTTCCATGATGTGGTCAAAAATCAAAGTACCAAAACGGAACTTAATAGTTGTTATAATGGGGTGAGTAGACCAGAAAGGCAAAGCGAATGTACAATTATACTGGGCCTACCTGGTGATGGAGTCAGGGAGCGTTTTGCTCACCGTGTCAAGCGGAGTTTTTCCCAAAGCTCCTGGAGCTTCCCAGGAAATTAGCATGAAGATGTTGAATGCTAGACTCAGGACAATCACCACGTAGTTCCACCACTTCCTACATTGAAAAGAAGTGTATGGAAGTCAATTGATATAATTGTTTGATCCCTTAGCTATCAAACGCTGAACTATATTAAAGTCAAATAGTTATAATATATAATTGGTATTGAGAAGAAAATTCCCCAGTAGTATGTATAGATAATGATTCACAGAAAACATACCGCCGCCTAAAACTCGTCAATAAAGACGAGTTTAGGGTAGTCAAGGCCAAATGACAACCTAAACTCGTCATACTGACAATACAAAGTCATCATACTGACGACTTAGGTGGACAGGATGACGACCTGAAGTCATCATTTTGACGAAATAAAGCTGTAGATTTAGGTATTGTCAACCTGAGGACCTAAAGTCGTCTGCACTGACTAGTTTCGGGCCTCTCAGGTTTTCAGTGTTCAACATTTTTCAGGAAGAGGTTAATCTGGATATCATGATCTATAATATCCCAGATGATATTATAGATGATATTTCAAGAAGTCGTCCTCGATCATTAAAAAAAATCATATAATATGAATATGGCTTAGTATCCTGATAGTCACAGATCATCGTCAAATGGGTTATCTTTGCCTCCCACTCAATAAATTTTTCAAAATAAGAGATCTAGTTGTGCTATGTATGCATTCTGGTTTTTAACGCTCAGAGCTTGAAGGGGAACCATGGTTTTGCCTATCTCCTATGCATAATAAGTGAGCTATAGCCCTGGGTGCAAAGGGCCAAAAAGGGCCATTTTTTGGGTAAAAACGAGAAACTGATTTTTTCCCCTTGCTACCAAAGAAAAAATAAAGGGCCAAAACCTTATTTATTTGATCTGGGATATCCCCCCTGGAGTAGAGAATTTTTTTGGTAACAGTTAGGGGTCCATGCATTATCTTTTGTGATCACTAGGTGCATAAATCCTTTGGTGTAATCATCGTGAGGACACGTCTACAACTTTTTTTAGGTCGTTTTGCACTGTGAAAGACACTATGGATGGACTAATAAAATTTACCAAGTAGGGACCTTACATGTACCTATGTAGCTCACAAAAAGAATTGAACCTGCCTGTTAAACTGTATGTCCTAGAGGCTATTATATGGTTTTGGGGTAGTTTACGCAAGGACATGTCTACGACCGTACATGTACTCATAGCTGATAGTTATCTTATATTTAACTATCCTTATTATGTGGGCCCAATACCTTCATATGACAGAAAAAAAACTGTAAGGTTGGTTAATAGATTCCACATAGAACCAGATATATCATAAGAAAAGTATTGACATGGACACGTCTACGACCATAGACATGTTTACAGTTATATTGCAAGATGCTTGATATTTGACTGTCCTTGTTATGTGTGAATTATACCTTGATATGAAAGGAACATTGAATGTTAATGAGATTTTTCTGTCTTAGTGCAACTCTGAGCTATGACACTGAATACAAATACAAGGACATGTCTACGACCAGGGACATGTCTACGACCATACATGAAGTCATACAGCAAGCTGCTTTGTATTTAAGTAAAACTATTATATGTTAGTTGTTCCTTGATATGAAAGGAACATTGCATGTTAGTGAGGATATTCTGCCTGACTGCTACTCTGAGCTATGGCATTGAATATATAGTGCATGGACACGTCTGCAACCATGTAATAGGGCATTTTGTACTGTGGGCATCCTATGAAATATATTTAACCCTCCCTCATATATGGGCATTGTAGCCCAACATATGTACATTATATACACAAAAGCATTTTACCATACTGTAAAATTGTTTTTGGGCCCCTCTGACCAGCCATTTGACGATGATCCATGACTATTGATTGGTTTCAGTACCATGGATTTCTGAAAACAGACATTTAATTATCAAGAGGGCTATCACAACGGAACCATTCCCATCCAGACTTTAGTTTCAGATGCTTAATACATTGTTGTATTTACCATTTCTCGATGAGAAACGTCACTGCTTTCCTTTTCCGGATTTTGCGTTGGTATTCAATGTCTTCAAGTATGTCTTTAGACCAGTCTAGTAGGTCCCTCAGTTTGTCACTAGCACTGCCCCTTTGTATGGACCATTTTACTTTCTCCTTTGTCTCTTCCCTTAGAGCTCTCTGAAACAGGAAGGATAAGATCCATCACATTTTGTCCACCACATCATCATTTAGATATCCGTTGTGTCATGTGTAAGTCATTTATCTTGATTGATGAGTTCAGTTAGATGTTAAGCCCCGATTTTTACGTCACAAGAACTTTACTCATTTCATTCATTTTTTCCATTGTAGTCACATTCTGCATGCCGCTTGTCAGCTAAAATCAGCTGTGGAATATTACTACAGCGAGAAGGGGGGGGGGTGAGCTGATTCCTGACCATCCACCGGTTATTAAAAAAATTGTCAGCGAATTTAGCAGCTTAATCGGTTTATGCGTACTTAAAAGCAGTTTATATAATGGTCGCAATGGTGACGGAATGGTCACTCACTTAGCAACAGACGCCAGTGGATTTAACCCTGAAGTATCAGGTCTTGATTAAGCGCCAGTCTTAATTAAGCGGCGGGGGCACAGGATGGAATCTTAAGACATATTATAAATAATTATCTAAGTCTTGAATATGCCCAGTAGGTATAGACTGCTTAACGTCAAACACACCTTATCTTTTACCCTGAAGCGTATCTTCTGCAGTCCTTTGGGTGTGACAACCTCAACTGACAAGGAATTCTCCTCATAGTACTTCTTGGCAGCGTCATATTTCTCCTCCTCTGAATCTGAAATAGATTTGATGCAGTATGAAATACACAATTATTCCTCATACAGTGTAATTTATGATAACTTTGGACATCTTACAAGTGGAGATTCTCCGGTAGTTTAGGTGATGAACATTAGGAGGTAAATTATCAAAATCCCTGTGAGGGAATTAGGCTGTATCTGAATTTAGTAAAAAATTGACGTACCTTCATCAATATCCTCAATGTGAATGTCTGGCTGGATGTCTAGCATTCTCTGGACTATGAAGTGGTACTTGAAGCCTACCTCCAACATCAGATCTCTGGCCCATCTGGGTGCCACTTTTACCTGGTTTGAGGTTGTATAGGCCGAGTCCTTGGGAGTCACCATCAGCTAGCAGAAAAATAAAGAGACTAGTTCATTGCTAATCCTCTCAGAACCTTTTAGCGTATCTTACAATTTCTACAATCTCCATTTCTTAAATTTCTACAACTTTTACCTATATTTAATTCATATTGGTGATTATGTTCAACTTACTGCTCGGTGGTAGTAGCGGTTTGCTATCCCCATCAGCCTCTCAACATCCAAAGCATTTCTCACTTCCTGGAACATAACAAAATTACAAGAGTTATCCCCATAAGGACGGCATGTCAGTTTGTTGTCATGGTCTGCCAGCATATATAGGCCTAGCAAGTAACTGGCAGATTTATTTCATGTGAATAACAACTTTCCATAAACATAACCACAGGCAGAAGCAAACCTGTGTAGGTCCTTAGTAGTTATATTACGGTGTGACAGTAGGGATTTCGGCCACTTCGTTTTCATTGTTGTGCTATGGGGGTTGGTCTGTGTTGTAGGGGATCATATTTACTGCACAAGAACTAATGAATGAATTTCGTGAGATTTCAGCTGATTATGATTCGAAAGGAGTCTTGCAAAAATATTCTGTAATAGTTTCCATAATGATAGGATTTCCCCTTGTATTACTAAAGAGACTCTGGACTCCTAGCTGCTAAGGTCCTTGACTGCAATTGAAGTGTTTTGCAATAATTATTATTATGTGCAACAGGGCAATACTTGAGTGAACTGTTACCTGTCCACTGTCTGTTACTCAGTGTAACCTATTTCAATTTGTACTCATAGACAGTAGATAGGGGTGACTAGTGTGTGCCTGTGGCAGGTACCCCCTTCTCACAACCCTGAAAGATCCCATGTAAATAAGCCATGTGTTTTCAGGACCGCATAATGCTGACACAGAGATGAGGGTGGACAAACTAAATACATGTCTCTGATAGACAAGCAGTACAACAAAAGGTGTTTTCAGAACCATGCAGAGTTTAGAAGTAGAAAAGGCTTTATCATTATGCTAGTGTTTATACTAAGCTATTTGTCAATTAGTGAGATAATTATGTCCAAAAAAACCAGTGCAGATGATAATCTGCAATCACCCCTCGCCCCCCCCCCCCACCCTGGGTTTTGCCCTGGGGGGATACAACCCCCCTCAGAGTGGATCAATGAGAATATATGACAAGAACGTTTAGGTATGTATATGTACTGCACAGTAGGTGCCAGCTACAGGATGCCCCATAAAAATAAAATGTATTGCATCAGTCAATCATCAAAGGTTGAAGCTTTGGAACTGTATGGATTCCCAGAGCCATCATAGTACTAGTTCTATTAATTTACTTGTGGGTGAGATCTTTCTCTTTTGGCTTTTGATGTAGCAAAGACGTCTCTACAATTTTCGTGCTACTTACCAGTGTGAGCCTTGTCGTGGAGGGATGGTCCTCTTCCACCATAGACATGATGAGGATGCCGATGATCTCATGGAGCTTCAGTTTTTTCATAGGTTTGGACAACTTGAAGTCTTGTCTCAGCACATAGTTCAGATAGTCACACAGGTCATGGTCAAACACTGCATGAATGTTCTCAGCATTCCCCTGCAAAGATGTTCATGAATTGCATTTTAGTAACTTTTTCATAATTGAAATTTTGCTGAAAGAGTTTTAGGCATATTTCAAGATTGTGCCTTTACCAGTTGCCAAGACCCTCAATTGAATAGAAAAAAGGTCACACATGTGCCCAGGGACCTCCCTCCCCCACCGCCATCCCTTCCGAAACGAACCCAGCATAATAGGTATTACATGTAATTCATCTTTTGCTCTTTAGGGTCTTCTGTCTAATGATTTTAAGCATGATTGCTCACCAAAATATTTCTCAGGGCAGATGAGGGGAAGGGCCCTCCGTGCGGAATTTTTACTACTGGATTTAGCACTAGGGGAGCTACGAAAGCTAAAAATGTGAAAAATAGGCCAAAAGTAGCTTTTATGTACTTTTTTACACAGAAAAGGGTGGTTTTCTCAAATGTTCTATTTCCTGGCACTTCCTGTATATTTGGAATATAAATGAAACGTTTTGAATCCAAAATAAGGCCTAAATAAGGGTTTTCAGAGAAATGTGTTGCCATGGAAACCAAAATTATATTCCAAAGAGAAAAAAATAATGTCAACTGATAAAATAATTCATGGAGATTCATACACTGAAAAAAGCATATAAAGATACCATTTCTAGCTCCAAAGCTATGACCAAATGTATAGAAAGGGATGGTCATTTTTCAATTGATTATGCTAATTAGATGCCTGATTTAATTAAAACAATGGATGATAGAGCTTATTGCCTGTATTGACACAGTCATGTCATTCTATTTTCGTGAAGCAATATCTCCAAAACTAGAAGGGATATCTACAAGTGTTATATCTCATTTTAAAGCTGATAACATCAATTTTGAATTTTATATTTAACCTCGGAGGGCCCTTTCCCCTCATCTGACATATGATCAGTTACAGGATTTGTTAACTAAGTTGTTTATTAGCTTGAAAGAGATCTGAAGCTTCTGTTGAAGATTGAACTTACTGAGCAAAATTCATTGAGCGTCGTGAGTAGTTGAATGAGGAGGCCAATATTAGAATCGTCAATCCTGGTGTGCAGATAGTGGAAGTATTTCACCACCTCTCCCACCAGATTAATGGACTTGATGTTGTCTGGTTGATCTCTCAGGTAATCCTGTGGGAAATGAGCCAACACAACATATTCATATATTTAAGATGAACGTGGTTGAATGACAGGATTTACCAGAGACCCGTTAAACAAAGAATGGTTACGAAACCATAGGTACAATATTGAACAAGTAATCAATGGATAATTCATGACCAGTGTGTGTTAGTGAAGGCTAATTACACTCGGCCGTAGCCTTTGCTAACACACACGAGTCATGAATTATCCCTTGACTACTTATTTTATACCACGAAACCAATAAATAATCAAAAGAATACCAATAAATTCAAGTTGAAAACAAAAATTATTCCCCCTCCCCGGGACTCGAAGCCATGCCATAGTGTGAGTACACAGGTACATACACCTCGTCGCCCGGCAGCGGACAGCGACAGAGCCCATCTCGGCTAGGCTTGGCCGTGGCACACGGTGGAAAAAAATGGACAGCTAAAGCTTTGAATGCGTCTCGCGGTTATGTTTGTGTATAATACGCCGCGTCGCCCGGCAGCGGACAGTGACAGCACCTGTCTCGGCTAGGCTTGGCAGCAGCACACGGCGAAAAAAAATGGACAGCTAAAGCTTTGAATGCGTCTCGCGGTTATGTTTGTGTATAATACACCTCGTCGCCCGGCAGCGGACAGCGACAGCGCCTGTCGGTTGCAGAACACCAATTGACGGGAGTTGGCAGAAGGAGACACTTTGTAGCTCCGCACTGGGTGTTGTACAATGATTATTGGTCTAAAATCTGACAGTGGGTAGGCAAACCAGGTATCAAATTAATCCTTAGGGTGTATATTAATCGATTTGAGTGTTATTTAGACTGATATTTGATGGTAAGTTGAGGGGGGTGCGCTCTATTTAATTAGAGAATTTATTGAAATCATTCACTGCAAAACCCCCAAATCTGGGTATGTCCGCACTCTAAGGCCTATAGCACAAAAGTTAATCACATTGTACCACATGCCATGGCCCTAAATTATTGGGAAAAATGTATATCTACAAGAAAATAATAGTAGCTAAGCCCAGATACTTGCACAAGTATTTTATTTTCGCCCAAATGCTATATAGGCCAATAGTGGAAAAATAATTAGTGTTCTGCAGCCTGTCTCGGCTAGGCTTGGCAGCAGAACACGACGAAAAAAACGTCTCGCGGTTATGTTTGTGTATAATACAGCGCACACAGCGGAAAAAGATGCGCCTGGACTGGGATTCGACCCGCGTACCTCTGACGGCTGAGCGCAATCCGCTAACCACTAGGCCACGGCGTCTCCTCTTTCAACGGTCGTCTCGGCTTGGCTATATTTGAACAAAAATATACGCCCGGACCCGGACTCGTCCCGCCTACCTCTACAAGCTTACCAAGCAAACCCAGACCATCACACGTCAGTCCCTGTGGCACAGTGCATAGGGAGTTGGATTTGGGATGTGAGACTGCAGGTTCGATCCCTACCCTGGCCTTGAATATTTCATGGGTTTTAACATGTAACATATGACATGGAGGGACATGAGAGGCATGTGGGTTATCCATGGATAACCACACGCCTTACAAAATTGATGTTACAGCCTACAGGGTGTGCAATATCGACAGGTATGTGCATGGGAATATCCAGCAAAAAGCACTGAGTAACCCAGAAATCGTGGTATAACGTTAAATAAGAATGGTACATGTACCGTAAATAAGGTACCGTAAGCCCCTCGTAAGTTCACCTCTCGTAAATATGGGCATGACTTACGACCTCTTGTAAAGTCAGATTTACAAGAGGTCTTTATTTAACGATCAGTTTGAGGCTATTGTAGAGGGAAAATTCTAAAAATGAACATAAACCTTAATATAAATCATAATATTAAACATAGGTCTACACAATTTGGTGAATACAATGTCTATTCAATATCTCACACATCCCCAGTGTCTTTTTCTGTTTTATATACATTTTTCCTTATTTGGGTTTTCCATTTTTGAGTGAGATAAATCTCATTTATTTTACACTATTCAGCCTCTCGTAAGTGCAATTAAATTACAAGAAGTGGGTACTGTATATTTTTATTTAACACTTGGCTAAAGAAGGGTCTTGTATACCAGAAATACTGTACCATGTTTATTTAACGATTCCCTACAAGAGTTTGTAGTAAATCGTAAAATTTCCTCACGTAAGTGCATTTTACCTCTCGTAGAAATACATTCTTTATTTAATGGGTCTCAGGTGGCATAATTTGTAAGGCCTGGCAAGACCTTGTTTCAGCTAAGGCCAAGAAAAAAAGGTTTGTTTCCAGTTACCCGACCGACCCTAGCAAAACCGGGCCGATTAATTTTTTTTTTCATTTAGCAAAATCAGTTCTTAGTGGGGGGGTCGTGATCATTTTTTGTCATAGTGGTTGGGGAGTCGGAAAAAAATCTGCTGATCGCCAAAATTGTGTCGATGCACAAAAATCTTTTATGCCCCTGCCGTGTGAAGCGGTCATTTTTTTAGTAGCACACAGACTTTATTTTGCTAAAAAGGGACTAAACTTTTTGTGCCCTCCCTCAGGAGGGGTCCAAAATTTTTATGCCCCCCTCAAACCCACCAATCACCCTGTTGATAAATAATAACCACTCCCTTATAATATTGTCAGACTATTGTGGCCACATATCCTCTCAGGTTCACCTTGAAATTATGTTTCTTTTGATATTTAACATGCCTATATTGGACAGGAGGAAGACTCCTCTCCCTCCCCCCCAAAAAAAGAAAATGAATAAATAAAAAAATAAAAAAAAAAAATTTAAAAAAAGGAGAAAAAAATCCGACCTACCGACCCTAGCTTTGTACTTCATGTAACTGGAAACACACCTTTTTTTTGGCCTAACTTTCCATTCCAACATATGGCTGAAGCGGGTCATCCACTATAGCTAGATTTCTGGCTCCAACTTTGGCACCATCTCATAGTGGGCGTCGTCATGTACATTTGTGTGAGTCATGCCCAAATCATGTGTGAATCAGATAAGTGGAAGGGCTTTTTTCATAGGGCGTGACCATCACAAAAAAAAAGGGGGGCGGTCAGACCCAATTGTACACTGTCAGACCCGGGCAAGCTTTTTGCATTAGATTGCTTCTACTTTTGGAAAACAGTGGTAGTTGCTGTCAACACAAATCCAATGACCCAACAGTGGGTTGCGCAGTACCCACTACATTGGTCTTCATAGCCCAATTACAACTGGGGCTAAGAGTGTAGCAGCTGGCTAGCTAGAAGAAGCCTATCTGGCAAGCTAGATGTTGTGTTTCAAATTAAAACTAAAATAGGCAATTAGACTAGATCTAGTGGATCTCTAAACCTGCCCAGAAAATGTATATAAAATTGGGCTGATAGAAAAAAAACAATGGCATGGAGAGGCAACATCTGCACGACATTACATGGGCTATGTCTTCTACTAGAGCCAACTGAAAACACATTAAAAAGGCATTTAAGAAAAGAATTGGGTGGAGCACCTGGCTCTTTCTACTTACCTGTAAGTCTTTCTTCTGTCCATCACACATAGCGGCGAGTAGCTCAAGGAGTAGTTGAATGTTGAACTCATCCTGTTGAGGCTTCTCCTTGATTGATGGTTCCCCAGTCACTGCCACCTTGGAAGGGGCCTGGGCAGAGGGGATTATCTGGAACAAAGCAAGATACTTTACATATCTATCCATGTGATTCATTAACATGTAATTTTGAAATTTGCTTTATTTGCATCTTACCCCATTCATGTATTGCTCGCGTTTGATTTTCTTTCCCTCTCGTTCGATGCCCTGGAATGAGACAAAAATCTGACATAGTAAAATACTAGCATTTAATTACATTTTTAGTATTTGACACACAATCCTTGAACAATTGCTTTTGAACAAAGTATACAGCTGCTAAAGAAAAGGCTTGGGTTCTAATTTATCTCTTTGACTATAATTCTGGTGAAAATTGAGTTTCAATCTCACCTTTTTGATAGTGTTGATGTTTGCATGTCTTCCGGTGCTAAACTTAGCCTTCAGGGTACCCAGGTTGTTTTGAGTATCCTGCCATTTTGATCCATCCTTGTCAAGTAAGGAACGCCTGTAAAGATTGTATTCAGTATAGTCTTGTGCTTAGTTATAATGATTGGTAGTAACTAGCCCCTTTTGGGCAGCATTGTTCATGAAAGATTTCTTTCTTTCTTGGGACATTGCACTAGCCTTGTGTGCATTAAAACATTGATCCATGCTGTTGACATTGAGCTACATCAATCGATATCACCAGAGCGCCCAAAAAGCTATTTATTGGTTTTTGTCATTTTAGCACACATTCCTATTGGCTCCAGGTGCTTAATGTCTGATAATGTTGAGGACAGTCTCTTATATAAAGAAGAAACGGTTGCGTATGGCACACGGCAAGTTCTTGGAGCTATTTGAAATACTTACAACTCTTTGCTTGATGTGATTGAGCTTTGGAAAAGATTCCTGCATGTGTGGAAGAAGAGTTCGTCCCTTGTTCCCAAGAAGTAGTCACTAATTGCCTTCTGTGAGGCTTGGTTGGCATCGTAAAACATGGTGGTCAGAAAGGCCAGGTACTGCCCAGTCACACCTGATAAAACACACAGGTAGAGGAATGTTGTACATCACACTCAATGTGTGCTGTCTGTGTTAATCTTCACATAAAAGAAACTCTATATATACAATGTCTGGTCAATGGATAATTAGACAAATGTGTTAATGAGACAAGGCTTGTCACCATTGGATGCTCAATTGCAAATGGGTGACCAAATTGTGACACGGCCCCTGACAATAAAATACATAATTATTTTTTAAAAGAATCTCTACAACCTATCAGTGTACCGTATTGGACTTATAAGCACCGTGTCTTGAATGAGTGCTGAGGACATTGAGGTATTTAAAGTACACTGAATAACCACCAATCTTGAATGAGGGCCAGCATATAGACTGCCTGAAATCAATGAGCGCATGGGCGTTTATAATACAGAGCAATACGGTTTAAGGTTCTTTCATCTTGTTCCATATCCTAATGAGAGTTTGAGATGCAGTAGTACTCACCCCTCTGGGTACGATTCATCAGAGGCATCGTCTTCACAATTGCCCTATACTCATTGAGCTCCTCCTGAATCATGCGAATTTCACGACTTTCTTTGAGGCTGCAAAGTACAGCGAAATGATGAAGATGTAAACGAAGGGTTAACCTAGCCAGCAGCAAATGACAAGATGATGTCAAGCGAATCATTTCAGATTTAATGGCTCTGGCATCTCTGTATTATCTTGATGGAGAGAATAACCAGTGATTACTGCCCACTAGCTAGAGATTTTTGCTTTATGTCGGGAAAATCATCCAAACCAGAGAGTTTAGGAAAGGCCATCCAGGTTTGTCCACAAAAAGCAATTGCATAGGAGCCTCCGAAACGACCCAGTTGCCTCCAAGAACTCTTCGACACTGTCCAAACACTTACAATTTTGAGTTTGAAGATTATGCAATTGGGACATTATTCGTACAATTGACTTCTTGAAGCCATCCGAGAGGCCAGGAGGAAAATCGGCCAGTGCAAAAGAAATACTGCAATAGGACAAGTCATTGCTTCAAGCCGTATTCTTAATTTATATAATCTACTAGATTTTAAA
The DNA here is from genome assembly GCA_949317995.1 of Acholoe squamosa. Lineage (NCBI taxonomy): Eukaryota > Metazoa > Annelida > Polychaeta > Phyllodocida > Polynoidae > Acholoe > Acholoe squamosa. Next base: position 21,413,917 of record OX439037.1, on the reverse strand, counting down.
TGAGTCCACTAGAATGGCCCGCGAGTCTCTGTTCGGTCAATGTGATAAGATTAACCCTTTAAGGGCTGCTAATGCATTAATGCATCATGCCCATTGGTCGTGATGCACCAATGAAGTGTTAGGGAGACTGCTCGCCAGCACTTCATTGGAGCATCATGCCGACCCCGGGGAGTTTGTGTATCAATCCTGTAGGGTGGGCATGGTGCTTGAATTCAGCCATAGTGAGTCACTCACCAGGGTTGCATTCATGCATCATGACGACCAGCGGCCTTTAATGGGTTAAGTTATAAATACTCACTGTTCTGCAGCCCTGCCGTCAACATTAGGCGGCATTAGCTTCTGCTGATTGTGAATGAGTGCCCTCATCACCTGGAGGCACTTAATGTCCAGAGCCAACTGCTCAGCTGAACCCTGGTCCTTTGGTTTCAGCTTGGTACAGGAAATACTGATGAAAGAATCAAGAGGGAACATCATGTTATGGATGAGACAATCTAACAAATGTGTTCTAAAATCTAATAAATTAGTTCTAGGAGATCCTTGTAAATGATATTGCTGTAGATGAAAGTTGCTCCTGGGTTCGAGGAGAAATCTAATATTTACAAGATGGATTTATTTTCAAAGAACAATGTCAGATAGTTTCAGGTAAATTAATGCATGATGTAACATGCACCTTAATACCTCCCGTATAAGGGGCATCCCGCAGATTTAAACAGCACCCTAGAGTTTAGGGACATCCTATCACAATATTATTTTGGCTACTTTAGCATTTTTGTATAGGGATCACCCTTAGATTTGGCTGCTTTTATAAGCCACAGTAGTTGTCCATGCCCCAATAAAAGCTGCACCTTATATGCAAGTTGTCACGGTAGGTGTAGTGGATAGAGGGGGGGAGCTACCTTTGAAAGGTGGCAAAGAGAGACTCACTGAAGCTGATGTATCAGTTTCTGGACATGGCAGTACTTCTTGCCTTGTTGGCCTCTGTTGATGAACCTGTTCACCATCTTCTGAAATTCCTGACCCAGGGGGAGTTTCTTGGCCTCGGTCTCATCACAGTAGGCTGAGGAAATTGTTGAGGACATTTATAAGAATCATTTTCAATCATCTGATCAGCATTTTCAAAGATATCATTCACGCTATCAGCTTTACCATTCAGGGTATGAGCAAATATTACTGACAGCGGAGTACGGCCACTGACGACCCTTCAAAATGTCACTTTTTAAAATGGCATCTAAAGTCTCATTTATCTACTAAATGAGATGAAACTTGAAATGGGTAATTCCAGTTTAAACACATCACGTGTACCCAAAACCATTAGAACAACTTATTTCGTCGGAGCTTAGGCATAATAGCAGGAATAGTATAATGAAGCTTCTTGATAATAGAATGCCGTCTTTCAAAAGAATTTTGTTCCCTAATTGCAGACTTTCAGTCTATTTTCCCCCAAATATATTGAACTGAACTCTGTAACATAATTGGATTGCCTTTTGGCATTCTGCACCAGAACCCAGTGTATGATTGGTGCAAATATTGAATTATGTTCAGACCACAGTGCGAGCTAGACGTCGTTCTATATCGATTGCTGAATGTATACGAACACTCCCTGCACTATACATATATATGTATACAGTACTGTAGCACTATACATAACATATTTGAGATTAATTCTCACATTTGAATTCTCGATGCCAATTTAGAAATCAAAAGGGTTACAGAAATCGGAAAAGAAATTATGAGTTCCAGAGTTTGCCAACCCATTAATACCAAAAAACAATCCTTTATTAGACCAGCCATTTTTGTTAATAACTACAGACAAACGGGCATTCATAATAGGAAATGTGTAAACTGTTTCATATGTGAGCTAATAAACTATAACACCCTTAGGATGTCAGTGTAATATCCCCCTATCCTACTTAATATACACGTCTATTACCATGATTAAAATAGTTTATAACATTAGGTATCAGACTCATTGGGTATACCTGTCAAACGTAATAGTGTAGTGTAACTTATGCCAAAAAGGCATTGAAATAAAGATAAATCAAAAACCGATTGATGAAAGCTGCCTCGACTAACTTAGTAGTGCTTCCTTCCACTGTGCACTGCTGTACTAAATGACTATTTCTACCTATTTCCGGGCTACAAGGATAATATCATAATTATTAGGAAATTGCTACAATAACTGGTTATAAATAAAAACCTTTGTTTAGTACACCTATCATATGTTGTTAAATACACCTTTGTTACTAAATGAAAATAAAATGATGTTTCTTAGATATGCCTCATGCAAGACTCAAGCAGCATACACCCAACATTATCTAGGATTTAGGTAAGAACGTACCTGGATCTGCTGCATCTTGATTTCCAGTTGTTACTTGGTCTGCAGTCATTTGGCGATATTATATTACTGAATCTTAACAATTACTGTAACAATATGCTTAGACCTAAAAAAATATTGAACAAACATTGTGTTCAGGTAATGCTACCCTAATTTTTTGGCCCTACCCTAACATTTTATGGGCATTTCTGGGAAAAATCTAATATTTTGGCCCTTATCAAGACATGGAAGCTTTTATCACAATCTCGTGCATCAAATTTGAAAATTTACAGCCGGTCTTTTTTAGGCCTTATTTGAAAAGGAAGGTAAGGCTTGTTGTAAGACACCTATTTTTAATTCTAGGGTAATAGACTGAAATATTGAAGCAGCATTTCTCCACCTAGACTATTGTTCATCTGACTTTCCCAACATCGATAAGTGCTGGAAGACATTTCTGAAGATGGTAGGACTAGACATATCTAGTACAACTCGAAACTGGTCCAGTTATACCAGAATTTGCCTACGACTGCCTGAGTACACTCCAATATAGTATCCAATTGTCCAGGCCAGTCGTACCAGAATCATCTATTAGCCTGGTGTGACTACAGGCTGCTCCCTACTTCCAGGCACCTCAGTCATACCACCTATATTTCATGGCTTGCACTCTCCTTTACAAGTAGGGACCCATCTATATTAATTTTTATTCAAGAATTAGATCTTGAAGGTTGATTGTTGTTTGTGCACACTAGTTATAGCAGTGTGCATGGTGTATTTATAGAACAGTTCTAAATTAGTACCTATACATTATAAATGTCGAAACAGAGAGGAGGACTTTGTGTGGCATTGCTCCTACTTCCACAGACATCATGTCCAAGTTGGGCACCAAACATTCAGTCTGCACTTGCTTTCGCCTATGTGTATTTGGTTTGGAATATCATCACCATGCCATGTTTTATGACCCACTTGCCTTAACTTAAGCACTACCATAGGGCTATGCCTCTGTGCCGCTTTGGAATAAGGGTATTGCTACCTAACCCTGTGTTTGGAATGTTTGCCTGCAGCTAAGCACCCTGTGACATGGCATAGGTCTAAATATAACTAATGTACATATAGTTGACATGATTGCTGGAGTGTGGCAAGGGGTTACTTACATTTTAACATATGGGACATGCTGTATTGGCTATCTCTCATATAAGTGATGCACGTACAAAATCTGTTTCTGACGAGTTTCTGACCATTTCTGACCCACTGCTCTATTGAGCTGTAGATTGATTCTATCACAGACAGGAAGTTTGCAGCCTCATTAACCTTTTTGTGCCCAGGATTATTTGGCTATTTCTTGCTATTTCCCATATAACTGTTTGGAATCTGATAGTTATACATTGTTTGCATATTGCTTTTTATAAGGATAGTTCAGATTACTTATCTGAATGTTCTTTGAGTGGACATTTCTTATATTTATAAACAAAATCAATATATTTATTTTTTGGGAACTGTGACAACATACATACATTCTATCTGATGATGCTAGTAGATTGCTGAGGTGTTCACAGGGCCAAGATATCTATTCTGTAGCAAAGTCTTGTAATTTGAGAACGAAATGATTTCTTTTGATATCAATTTTTGTACTAGGGATAGAATGATATTTAAAACATATTCAGGATCTCCTGCAAAAGTTAGAGTGAGGTGGCAAACCATTATCTTGCCTGTCTTTCTTAATATTTTTAGCCTTCCTATATTGGGAATCCTGCTCTTGACACCCCCCCCCTCTTTCAACCTAAAATGGTAATGATGGTGATAATGATGATTTTCTATCTTAAATATTTCAATTTAGCACCCATAAGACCTCTAATAATGCATGTTCAGTGGTACAGATAGTGTCAATGCATTCATTAAGTGATACTCTTTCTATTGGTGGTCTAACTTTGAAAATTGACCTAGCAGAAGTGTCTGGGTGGTTATATTGCCCAGATAGTTGTTTTAAGGCCCAAAACCGCGCCATTTAGCGTGGTTGGGCACCATAGGGTTAAGAATATTTGATGCTTGTTTTTACTTGATATGTGTTTAGGAATATTTTTTTCTGTTGATTTCCTGCACATGTCATGTCTGGTCAGAAACCTCCCCTGTCTGAAACCTTCACGCTTAGAGTTGAATTACAGTGGTGACACATAGCCATGTACTAATTTATGGGTCAGCATCTAAGAGTCATATTTATGTTATTTAAAAATGTTTTTACCTTATAAACATGGCAATAGCATATCAAATTTTCACTGATAAACTAGATTTTGAAAAGGTTTATCTTAGCATTGGCTGCTCTAAAATTTGATAGGACCGAGTACAATATATCCTAAATAGTTTTCATGATCAGTTAGATTATCTAGGGTGTAACTAAAATCATTCTTTCATCTTATTATGGCAACCACATAAACAAAAGAAAATACCATTTTTGGTAGATTATTAATATTATACAACAGACCCTCAAGTGCTGAATTATATACTCTGACTTACTGTTGTTACCAGGGGGAAAACTCTCAAGAGTGATTCTTGGCCGTAATGATGATAATTGATAGAGAACTGACATTGTAACAAAACTCTTGAATATAATGACACTTCAGCAAATGATGGAATCCTTTTACTAATAGATCAGAGAGTAAGCAAAAAGAAAAACCTTATTATGCCAGCCAGTACATTAGACCCTCTTCCACTATGACTATCCTGGTATGATTGGGCTGTACAACTGGGGCTCAGAACTTAGTGGGGTGCAGGGAGGGGAATAGTTCATGTCAGTCTGGGTGATTGTACCAGACAAGCCACTTATATTGCTTTGTGCCCAGTCATACCATGTGGATCTTGGTACGACTTGAAGGACCTTAGTCATACCATCTTGAGAAATGGCCTCCTGATGTGATAAAGCTGAACCTACGTTGTGATTTCCTTGCTGGAATCTGCAGTTGTTCCCAAGCTATGTTCCTTCCTTTGTACAGTTTGGCCATTTTCCGTGCAAAGCTGTTGACGTGGTCGTTAAGGACCTTCTCCTGCTCGTAGGTGTCTATGTATCTCTGAAATTATTATGATGTTTTATACCTGCCTAATTAGTAATATGCATCATAATAGGGGCATCTAGTCAGAGCAGTCCACACATGTATGTAGGCTACGCGAAGGTGGTGCATAAATTAGACCACAGACCGACAGTAGGTCTATACCAGTGCTGTTGCAGCATATTTATCCTTCCTGGGTGCATTGAGCAGTCTCGTTCAATGAACTGCACTGGACCTAGCCAAAAAAAAGTTTGTTTCCAGTCACCCGAACGACCTCAGCTAAAGGGGGCGACCTCAGAATTTTTTGAGGAATATTTCAATTTTTTCCTGATTTTTTAAAGATGCTTTCGAAGATTCTTTTCCAAAATCGTCATTTAATATGTATGTACAAATGCCCCCTACCCCCCAAAAAAGAGACATAAACCGGTTTGCAGGGAAGTATTTTCACTGTAATTTCATGCAAACACAAGAGTCATGTTATCACTAAGTGGTGCTAGGTTGTATTTCACTCAGCATTTTCCTTTTTAAAATTTGTAGAGGGAAACTGGTGAGTGAAATTAAATGGCTGCTGCAGTCCTACCACATGGTCAAATAGTCCAAGAGCCCAGACATGTTTACTTTTGTTTTTGTGACCAAAAGGTTTGAAGGGTCATTCTTATGTAGGATTTTCTGCTGAATTCAGAAATGCAAATCTTACAAAAATCCGACAGTGCATTATCTGGCAAAAATAGGTCTGGAACCCCATTTTTAACTGGAATATACTTAGTTTTTCTAGAGATGCAATTACATCTATAATCACACAATAAAGCTATCTTTACCAATGTTTTCAGGGGTCAGAAATCTGTGTTTGAGACTTCTATATGTACTCAACATGTATCATCGAACATTCCAAGATGACTGCAATAAAACCATTGATTTTGGATGATTTTAACCAAGATATCATAAACTTCCTGTTATCAGTCCATCATCTTGGCTCAAACTGTTCTCAAATATTCCCTAAAGGCTCCATAGTCATATTAGAATATATGGAAACAAATTGTAGATGTTCTGAGATGTATAGGAAGTGACCTAGCCTTGCTCATGTATATCAGACCGCTCACATTGACTATTGTTATTATACACGCCTGAGCAGTATACCCTATTTACACCGAACAAACATCCATAGAAAATGTTTCTCTGTGGTTCTGAACTCTTCTATAGTTCCTTTTAAAACTTCACCATCTTTTACCTTAAGGGAGTGCTGGAAATTCAAGATGGCTGTCACAGAATAGGTCAATATGGCAAATCGCTATAAATACAGGACTAATCAAAGAAGTGAATAAGATAGAAGTTCTTCAACACAAATGTTTGAAGATCTGTACATTGTTAGACTTACCAAAGAAATCAATATATGGCTGCCATTAAATGATGATAATTGTCATAAAAGGGAAAGTGATGGATTAAGAACTAAGCCCTTCATTGATAAGTATCTACATCCTTTGCTCCCAAAAAATTTAGAGTTGGTAGAGTATACCCCATCCTTTTTGCATCAGAATGTTAGTAATTCAGAAACTCAACATAGCTGCCATACATGGCAGAAGGGAGAAAACACTGGTAGGCCTATACTTATACTACAGTGTTCCACTTTAGGCCCTGAAAAACTGGATGATTGACATACATTAGCAGCAGCAAAAGAAGATGTCAGCTGTACAATTTCATTGTAAATTGGAACATTTAGAACAGAACAATCTAAGTACACATTATGATATGATATCAAACTCCAAAGTTTTTGAAGTGTTTATTCTGTGTTTTTTTTTGGTATAAACAGAATAAAAATAATTATGACTCATAGCTAAAGCACCCAGCTTAGCCTCATGTACGGTTATTAATCCATTATTTTCCAAATATCTAAGAATTGTATGATACTCTGAAATATCCCACTTGGTATGTATTTCAAACACACACAGAGTCAATTAGATGCGCATTGATCTTACAGTTATGAGCCTATAAACAACAGTGTGCAGTGCTATTTCATATCAAATGATAAAACCACTTAACTACCACCATCATGTGAAGAGCAGTACATTATCTGTTAACACTTTCACTCAGATTAGAGGAACATGCAGACTTTTATCGGGTCCATGTAATACATTAGCATGCAAAGATAGTTCGGTATTCACCGAGATTTTACCTACAGCAGCAAGGGGTGGACTTTCAAGCTCTGACTCTATCGGGCACATGGCAGATTTCTGTAAATGGTAGGCAGATGATTATAAAGCCTAAGCTCACCTGTGAGACAAGCATAATAGCTTCATCTTTGGGAATCAAACTTTATACCTAAGCCTTTAACAAAACACCAATGAGAAGCAGCACAGCTTCCTCTAACCTCAACTTCATGGATAATGAACTGAGGAGATGATGCTAACCACAGGACCCTGATTACTGACCCCCACAGTATATGATATGTACTGTATTCAGTTAACTGAAGCCTCTAAGCTGTTTTATCCAGAGATGCCACTTTTTCTAACTTTTAGAAATTCTGAATTTGCGAATTTATTTCCTGTAGACATTACCTCTTGGCAGTCCAGGATGATTTCTGAATTTGCAATGATCAGTGAGTGGCATCCCTGTTTATCAATTAAGTCATCATTTTGTGGTGCCACCAAATCCTTAGCTATAAACTTTAACCTTGATATGAAGAATATGCTGATGCAGGCCTGCACATTTATATTGTATTCTCACTCTCTTTTCAAGGGTGATGGCAGTGGAGTCTTTTTTATCCTTTATCATAATTTAATTATGGATATTTACATATGAAGTCTGGCTTTGATTTCATTTAAGAGGTAGAGTTAGTTGAAGAATTCCATGCCAATTGTGTGAAGTTGAAGCTTTACAGGGACAGATCCACAAAGAGTGGTCAAAGTAGAGGGGTGTGCAACCAGGAAAATCTAGACTAGGAGGGCCACAGTCATAGCCTAGAGTCATACCAATGGCGATTAGGGGAAAACTTGCCTCTGGCCACCCTCTTGGTCCACTAGTACTTTGTGCTAGGGATGGCTCTCTGTCTACAATAGAGGGAGGTGCTGTTCAGTTTGTACTAGACATTTAGGTACAGAGTAGTCCCTGTCCTAGAGTGACTACCATAATGGTATATGTTGATTAAGTCATACTGGAAAGTGGTAAAAGCAATCACGTTGTAGTGACCTTATAATCAAACAACTTCCCCTTTCTATAGCAATTACTGCATTTCAAGTAATAATCAAATAGGGCTCTTAAAATATATTCAAAATATATATCTATTAGCAAGGGAATAAATTGGGCTTAAAACTCAGAGTCTGTGGTCATTTAAATTTTAAAATGTTACCAACCAGACATGATACAATGTATGTGATAATTATGGTATACATGTGTGCTTGTAATTCAAATGTGGAAATGATCAGTATTACATATAGGACCTATTAATTTCCTGCATACATTGACCTATGGATAAGATTATAATTGATGGAGTACAAGGCATGATTCTATCGTTATCACTTCTTTTTTTTATAGCAGTTTTCCAGTTTGGTCCATTTTGGGACTTTGGGCATTGCCCTAGGCACAGACTGGTAAAACATGTTTTCCTTCCATGAAAGTGGAGCTATCACAGATATATGAGAACTCTTGAGAACGGAGATTGATTGATGTTTTACAGGCATGATAATGATTATTCTAATCTGTAATTGCCTGAAAACATTGGCATCTTATGGGCATCTTGAGAAATTACACATGTTTCTAACTTGATTAGTTCTGTATTTATAGCGATTTGCCATATTGACCTATTTCTGTGGCAGCCATCTTGAATTTTCAGCACTCCCTTAAGGTAAAAGATGGTAAAGTTTCAAAAGGAACTATAGAAGAGTTCAGAAACACGAGAAACATTTCATACATTCCCAGTCGGCCCATCCCTCCCTATGGATGTTTGTTCGGTGTAAATGGGGTATACTACTCAGGTATGTATAATAACAGTCAAAGTGAGCGGTCTGATGTACATGAGCAAGGCTAGGTCACTTCCTATACATCTCAGAACATCTAGAATCTGTTTCCATATATTCTAATATGACTATGGAGCCTTCAGGCAATATTTGAGAACAGTTTGAGCCAAGATGATGGACTGATAACAGGAAGTTTATGATATCTTGGTTAAAATTGTCCAAAATCAATGGTTTTATGGTAGCCATCTTGGATGTTTTCGATGATACATGTTAAATACATATAGAAGTCTCAAACACAGATTTCTGACCCCTGAAAACATTGGTAAAGATAGCTTTATTGTGTGATTATAGATGTGATTGTATCTCTAGAAAAACTGAGTATATTCCAGTTAAAAAGGGGGGGGGGTTCCAGACTTTGACCTATTTTTGCCAGATAATGCATTGTCAGATTTTTGTAAGACTTACATTTCTGAATTCAGCAGAAAATTCTACATAAGAATGACCCTTCAAACCTTTTGGTCACAAAAACAAAAGTAAATGTATCTGGGCTCTTAGACTAAAAGACTCTAGTTTATAGAACATAGAGCACATGTACCTACCTCCCTGGCCTCACTGAGTACCATCTGTAGTTCTCCATCAGCGAATGCATCAAGCCTCAGGACAAAATCCTCCTTTGCTTCACGCTGTGGATGGAAATTGTACAAAGTAAAGTTGAGTACCAAGGATTTGTTGCCACAACTGACATCTTTTGAATTCAGGTATACTTAGCAGATGATTCATTGACAAGACGATAGCCTACCTGCTTGTTTCCGTCTGCCGTACCCAGCAAAGCCATGACTGCACTATTCATGTTGCGCATCTGAGTCTTATCAGATATCAATGGAGCAACAGCATCTGTGAACTTCTACAATGGAAATATAAGGATTTACAACATTTGCAGGTTACATCATTTCATCAGCTTAGATGGTTTCACATGGTAGAAATCTTACACAGCATTAAATGCTGGCAGGTTTCATCCCTTTTCTTTTTAGGGTGTTGCACATGGCGGAGGTTCTATTTCTTTGTTATACATAGGTCATGCTGACACAAAAATACTTATTGCTTATACTCAAGTTGTGCAATTCTGTGGGTGATGGCGGAATCTTTACCAGCAATTACATCATAACCTACAAAATCAGGCATGATCTTAGTTTAGGTCGCTGATACTAGCGACCAGTTTTGGCGACCAGAATTATGGCTTATTCCATATTAGAAAATCGCGACCACTTTTTAGCGAATAATATTTTCTGCGTTTAGTGACCTAAACTAAGATATGGCCCCTCAATCAATTTTGTGGATTTGATTATTTGCACAAATTTTACTTTGTAAAGACACTAAATATGCTAAAAGTCTGTCTAGGTCTATCCTAGAACCTACCTACCATGAGAGCTACTGTAAGATGTTCTACCATCTCCCTCTGTTTTCCTGACGAGTGGTTTTGTGCTCTATCCGCTCGGTACTCCTTAAATAGATAACACAAGAAACATCAGACTCATATTCAGATTCCCTCTACCTCACCCTGAAACCCAGTGAATACCCCGAGTAGCATTTCATAGAATATGTTATGCACACATTATAACATGAAGAAAAGGTTTGTATGATGCATGTCTTACCTCTCGGAGAAATGGAAGTGCAGCATCGAAGATGAAGTGAAGTGTTGCAAACATTTGGTCGTCTTCAGATTCAGACACGGAACTGTAGATATAGTAATTCTATCACATTAAAATTGCAGGAAAGTCTTATTTGATTCAAGATAAACTCTTACTGGGAAAGAGAGATAATGCAAAATTTGTAAATCCTAGAGGTTGGCATCAGGAGACTTATGGTTTCCCTTACAATATCAAAAAATAAATTGTTCCATCAGCTTGTCTAAGTTTTGTTAGCAACATTGAGCCCATAAAAAGGGGCCCCCAGTTAACATGCCCTTACCATTCGAACAATGTATGATCTGTAGTATGCCAATCCCTGTGTAATGCATTAAGGCATTACATTACAAAGCCTCAATCACCCCATGATTCACATTAATTGGGTGACTGAAAAAACAACTCTTTTAGCTAGCTTACTGATGAGGGTGATATGTGAACTATCACTATAGGGTTGACCACTGTTGCCTAGCAACACCGTGTACGTGTGTGTGCATGGGAGATGGAGTAATCTATTGAAGTTGGATCTACCCCTAATGTGTGACATGCCGATAAAAAGTGTGATAAAAAATAGGTGAATATGAAATGTGTGTCTAACACCACCTAAATCCTACCGGTTCTGCATACTGACAATTGAAGCACTGAAAATAGCCATTGTATCCTCTTATTATGAGATAAACATCTCAATTGACTGAAATGAGCATACCATTTGTGGGGAATAATTTTGTATATAAAGGACTTTTCATAACCTTGATGACCCTTCTCCCAATTTGCCACGCATGTAAAAACAAATATCTCCTTTTCCAAGGGCTGATTTTGCATGGATATTGTGAACCTGGACCCAGGTTGAATCCGTTGGTCAATAAACATTTCCACTGCACTGCAAAGAATAACTCTTGAGTCTAGTAATCCTCGTAAAACTGAAAAGTGAACCACTGTTATTGCATATCAGAGAACCAGTTTAGTTTTTACAATATGGCGGTACAATGAACCTCTGGTAAAAAAAAATGATGGATCTCTGGCAACTTTGGGACAAGGATTCCACTGTTATTTTGATTACATTCTTTCTTTACAGTGCGGGGAACAATAATCCACTCAACCTTATGTAAGACTGGGTGCTTTTGTGAAATACCTATTTTCAAGTAAGAAAATCATCTCCGAATGCCTTTTAAAGATGTTCCTTATTTTACCCATGTGAATGGTTTCTACTTAGCCACTCAGCTGGGTATAGGTAAAATAAAGGTATCAAATTAAACGTTACCTCTTTGGTGGAGCCTTCTTCAGCAATTTCTTCGTTCTTTCCTGGTTCTTGACGACCCACTGGGTGCATTTCGATAGATGCCCCAGGAATCCACGTTTCCATGGAAGGCTGAAAAAGAGAACAACCATGAAAGAATAAAAATGGATACTTAAAAAATCAACACGGACAACACAGGCACTTTAAGAATCGATAGGTCTTCTTGCAAACAATAGCGTAAAATCAATGGTAATTCAAAAACCTACATCCAATACAGCAGGGCATTTCTAAATAGTGTTATTTTAGACATTGTTAGGAAATATAAAAATCACCAGAATAGAATGCTAGTACCGATGTAAATTCATGTCAACTGAGACCATATAAACAGCTGTAACTAAAGATAAAGCTCTTGTTATCGGTAGTTTACATTTTCTCTGACAGATCCAGGGTGCCACTGTCTATGGGTGAGATTCCTGCCTTCACATAGACCCAGAGCAGGAAACGTAGATAAGGCCTCTTGAGGTTGTTATCTATTTGGCCATCATTCAACGTCTCTATCACCTCATCAGCACGCAGGATAGACTGACATTGTGACTCAATGTAGGCGTTCACTCCCTGAAATTACGTAAATTGAAGAGAATGGTTAAGGTAGGGTGTATGTTAGTTGAAATGAATAATAACCCAAAAATACCATGATAGTCTTGGCCTGGATAATGAGCTTTCATGTAATGACGCCTAATTAGCATATCTAACTTAATAAGGGTTAATGCACTTATAAGCACACATTCCCACTCTTGGCCAGTTCTTTGATAGGAAACATATCAAACCATTTGAGTGGGCTAATAATCTCTTTCGTATTAACCATGGCATAGTCGTACCGATTACTGAATTTGATTTTAATGCAGAGCTAACAAGTCATATTGCAGAGAAAATATATAAAGGTAATCAGCCAAATCTTCCTCATTAAGTCTCATCCTAGTTGGTTTAACCCTAGGGAACAGGGGAATTAGTCGCTTAATGCAACTGGAGTAGTACAGGGAGATGGGGGTTTGTAAAAGATTAGTATAGAGTAGACTAATGTATGATTTCTCCAACATATAGGCAGGTCGCCAGCCAAGGTTTGTAACAGAGTAGTATCTATAGGGAGATGTGGGTTTGTGACAGAGAGGTATACACTCTTAGACTGGGTGACTCCATTTACAACACATGTAAAAACACTAGAACCTGCTGTTAATACAAATCCATAGACCCTACAGTAGATTGCCGTGTACGCAGTACACTGATATTTACTGCTGATTTACAATTCGGGCTGAGAGTGTAAGGAGATATGAGTTTGTATGAGAGTAGTACATTGTGGATTTGTAACAGAGTAGTACAGGGAGATGTGGACTTATAACAGAACGGTATAGGGAGATGTGAGTTTATAAGAAAGGCTACCTACAAATGTCCAGAACATATGTAGTGTAGGTAATTCTGTTTATAGCTATGATTATGAAACACATAAACTCACCTCGGCAGAGGAGGCTAGGAGGTCTATGAGGCTAATGAGGTAGCTTAGCTCCATGGCTCTCTGTCTGCCACTTCTCAGGATCTCCTGTCTGAAATTCAAAACATTAATGCTGTCACTCTTCTGGTTTAAGGTACCGGTAAGTTGCTTTTTATTTAAAACAAGGAGCCGCCTGTGCATGTGCTATCATTTTCCCAAAGTTTCAATTCTTATTTTGATTCTGTATGATTCAAGGTAGGCCCTATTTGAAAATGGAAAATGAAGAAAGTCTGGAAACTTCTACTGAAGGGTAGCGACCAATCTTAATGAATCTATTTATTGCCTAATACCAGTCACCTTAACCCATTTCTAGATAGATACCTTTATAAATACATCTCTTGCAGTTACCTTACTTCCATATAATATCACTGATATTTGATTATGATAATTGCTTTTCCACTACCTTTTCACACTATGGGCTGTCACAATGGAAAGCCATACCTGTGTTCTCGTGGTTTCTCCAGGATGTAAGCCACATCATGGTAATTCTTCAGTGCCCGCATCACGTGGAACTGGTTCGACTTTAATGGCTGGTCTATTTCCTCTACCTGGAAGGCAAAATTATAATTCTTCATTTATAAGCCTTAACACTGTTGAACTTATGAGACCTGGCACCTTACTGCCACCTACATAGACAAATAATCTTTCCTAGATCACCAGTGATACCTTACTTGGTATCCCTTTAGGCTTAACTCGGAAATTTATAATTGTCACAAATATTGGAAGCTATTGTAATAAGCATATATATCTCAAATTCATATGGGCGACTATAGTGGCATCAACATGCTGAAGAGGAAGGACTCAAGGGGCATGGAGATTATGCATCAGACCTACAAGATTGACATTTCCCTTCATATGACGCATTAATTCTACCTTCACAATTGCACAGAGTAGGTCCAGGAACTCTGAGGCATTCTCCTTTAGAAACGCCGTCCGCTGCATGACGGTCTTTATTTGATCTTGCTTCACGTGAAGACAATTCTCCTGGTTGTTAGTGAAGATCTGCACCAAAGAAAACCTCATAATCAATATCAAACCATAAGGTAGGTTTTAATTCACTCGGAGATATAATTAAAATGCCTAGAACTACACCAGAGATCGCTTAATCCGTCAGGAAGATGCTGCGAAGATAGCACCTATGTTCATTGCCATGTTCTATGAGCATATTACTGTAAAAAGCCAAATAGTTGGTTGAATAAAGTGAAGAAATAAATACCTCCACTAGGGCTTCTCCTAGCTCCTTTTCCACCCCACGGATATCAACCAAAAAGCCAAAGTTGTCAAATGCCCGTGTCTGCACGTCCTTGTTTCCCTTGGTGAGAAACTTGAGCAGGACAAGGGTGTGTTTGAGCACCTTACGGAAGCCATCGTACTCTTTCTATTAAAATGAAACCAACAGTAATGCGAACATGCATTGATAGGCCTAGGCTACCATGTAGTACACATAATTTGAAAGATAGTAGTCACATAAGTCTTATATACGTTTTTGCATATGTGGACACTACAAGCGAAGTTTTAATATGCATTGAACTAAAATTCTCTTGACATAAACACAACTTTATTTACCAAAGAGTTACCCTTACTTTCTTACCGCATAGGTCTATAGTTCGTTGGTTAGAGCAACTACAATTCTCAAAGCAAGTAACAGCAAATCACAATGCTAATTAAGCTAGGATGGAAAGGTCATTATTGTTGAGTAGTAATAACCACTACTGTATTACAGAGCAGGTATTTAGCCTCTCTCTTGTCTGTTTGACAGACATAATTATGTCTCTTAGGATGAAAGGACTAGGATATGTCACATGGTGATCCATCAGGGAGGGTGCCTCTAATACTGATAGGGAAGGTTTGTATTCAAGATCTTCTCCTGTTATTAGCTCCCCGAAGCCTACCCAAATATTGCATCATCATTGTGTTTGTAAAATTCAGAGCTAGCTATATATAAGAAGGAAATTGTCGAGAGAAACTGGATGCAGGCATACCACAAGTTCTGGATCCAACTTTTGTCGCAAGAGGTTGAAAATGATTTCCAGCACTCCTGTAACAAATATGCAAAGCTAAATATCAATTTCAAAATAAAAAGTTGATGTTAGTTGGATGTTTTATTGGCAATAGGGTTATAAAGATACCCAAAGGAAAAGTGATATAAAGGCTCCGATAAAATACCAGTATAAACTTACCGTTATTGACCAGGATATTTTGGTTGATGGGATGTGGTTCATCCGGCTCATCTGGCAAATGACACCAGCTAATAAACAAAAAGAAAAATGTAAAGGAAAATTATGAATTGCAACTATATTGGATCAGAATACAACTATCAACATCGCGGGAGGAGGGACCTAATGAGGTCAGTGATGATGTGAGGAGATGGTTACCTGATGACCTTCTTTTATAGAATTAATGGGACACTGTTGATGGTGACAATACTGACCTGCCCACCTGTTGTAATTGGTGATATGGTAGTGGGATCCCTTTAGGGTAATTTTTAGCTGTGTCTAACCAATGGTGCTTCAGAGACAAGGTATTGTAGTTCTTCATTTGCTGCTGAAGTTGGTACTGTGCACACCATTGAGACTACCAAAAAGTGGCCGTAATAGAGAGGTGGTCGCATTAGAGAGATCCAAGGTTAAACATGAGGCCAGGACATGGGGTTAGCTTTAAAGTAATTGTGTACTAGGGTGCTGCCTTTGACTGGTTTCCCTCGCTTCTAGCTTTCTGTTAAAGGTAACCTACATGTTGTCCTTAATCTAAAATACATGTCTGTCTAGATAACACTTAAATTGAAAAGAAAAACCTGGTATTATTCTCCCACAGGCCCTGGCTTCCATTTGATCTGCTGATGTGCACGGTGGCTAAGGGGAACAGAGAGTTGGGGAGGCAGGGTTGAAACCCTGCAACAAGGCCCCAGATTCCCTCTGATGTGGGCCATGGCTGAGGGGGACAGGATGTGAGGGGGGATGTCCTGACCTGGGCCCCGGACCCCCTCTGATGTGTGCCGTGGAAAAGGGGGCAAGGGGATGAGGGGAAATGTCCCGACACAGGTCCTGGCATTCCTCTGATGTTTAAAGCGGCTCAGGAGGCAGGGGGCTCAGGGGGGATGTCCTGACAAAGGCCCTGACGTTCCTCTGATTTGTACAGCAGCTGAGGGGGGCAGAGTGGTGTAAGGCAACTGAAGGGGGCAGAGAGATGAGGAGGCGTTCCTCTGATGTGTATTCCTCATTTGCATGCAAAATGGTCGCAATCGAGGGAGTAATATGTGATTTTAGATTTGAATTTTAGTGGTCGCAGGGTGAGGTTGTCCCAATAGAGGGAGTTATTTAAAACAAAGAGAAAAGTGATTTAGTTTTTTTCAAAATGGTCGTAATGGTGAGGTGGTCGCAGTAGAGGGGTGGTCGTTAGGTGAGAGTTGTACTACCCATATACTACGTCAGGACCTATAGCTTATCAGCAATTTGCCATTGACTGTACTTATTTCTGATAGTTGATGGTTTTCAGCACCAATTTAATCTAATGCGGGGGCAGAGATATTACTATGTTAAACTAGTTGACCCTGGAGCGCCTTGCCTAAAAGGAAACCATGTCAGATTATTTCTAATTGATGTGAAGGCTTTTGAAATACACTATCATAAAAAAAGGGTACTGTTTTCATTGACCATAGTTGACATGTCAGGTGAGTCGTGGCCGCCTGATTAGTTTAAATAAATGCCATATTATTTTAGGAGCTTATTGATGAGCTAAGAAGACCTAAATCATGGGGAGACTTGCCGTATGAATCTTTCAAAACCCTAATAAGATGTGAGAGATGGCTTACCTTGTGAGCCTGGTGAGCAGCTCACACACCTGTTCCACCTGATTAGGTCTAATCCTGACACTAAGAAGCCTCCTTAGGTGGGGCAGGCTTCCCAGCAGGTGGTGATGCAATCTTTGTGACTCATCTCTGATAAGCACCTGTCACACAAGACAACGTCAAATGTCAATATAGAATTATCTCTTTATCACAAATCTGAATACCATTAAAAAAGAACATAATATTTCCCAGAGTAAATTATTACGTATAAATACGACAAAGAAATCCCCTTTGTATACAAACTGTTGACTTGTGTTAGGTGCATATTAGGCATAACAAATTGGTAATATTTCTTCTATAGGGTTAAAACATCAAAATGGGCAGTACTTCTATAATGCAGATTTAAAGATGAATGAGTTTTCAGACTAAATATAGTACAACCCAGTGGGCACAGAACGTGGAATCAGCGTTGAAATAGCATTGATCATGGCTGATCAACATTATTTCAGTGTTGATTCGACGTTCTGTGCCTACTGGGAAAGACCCCACCTGCGCTTGTACAGCCCCTTTGAACAGGTTTTCATGTGCTGAGTAGTGTTTGTTCATCAGACTCATGGCCTTCACTATCATTTTGCTGTAGTCATAGCGTGTCAGGTCCTGTTGACATATAAAATGAAAATTAAGAAGTCACTAATTGATTAACTCTACTAAGCAGATTTGATGCACCTATTACTTTAACCCAGGATGACGCGAAGGCATTGTCTAGATTCACCTACAAACTCAATTTATCCTCTACATCCCACACTAAAACTTTGGGAGTAGGAGGTAGCTCTTATTGTGCATGGTAGATAGAGGTTATACAGTGTATGGTTCATTCCATCATAGTGTACTGAGTCTTATGAAAGATGTTGCCATGTTGGTCGCAAATGCTGTAGCAAGTCCCATAGCAAGCTGTGTTCAACATGTTTACCCATAATGGGAGACCCTAGTGGAAATATCTATATCTGTAGCAATGTATAATTTATGTGTCAAATAGGCGATTATAAATAGTACTGAAAAAGTATATGTCTAATAGCTAATGATAAACGTTAATACAGGAACTAGTCGCAGAGAAGGAGTTTGGGATATAACATTGGGACAATTGATCAGTTGACTAGTGTTATTGTAACCCTTATCAAAACTATACTTACCAGGAGAATCTCTGTGTTACTCTCTTTGAAAAGTGTCGTTTCTACCATCATAGTATTCAATTTGTCAAGCAGCTTCCTTTCTCTGTCAAAACGTATAATAACTTGTTTAGTGCTTTGCCTATATTTCCCCTGTTATAAGTAAGTACTAACTAACATCTCTCAGGGGTGAGCTCTTTCTGGTAGATAGCAACATAGAAATACATAGTGTCAAACTGTAAACTAACTTCAAGCACTTGTGGGGCATTAGATATTGGTATCAGTTCATTGTAATATGAACTTACGAATCATCTCTGCGATGGTAGAGTGCCAGGAATTTCTAGAAAACATAAGAATATTATCATCAACTAGTTTTAGCAAATGCAAGGTTGTATATCTCAAATGGTCCCTTTACGTCGTGGTTATAATGTAACCTCATGCTTATAAAGAAAACAATTATAATCTTAGATACATAGGTTGGTTATTACATAATCTATAGATTATGTTATAACCAACCTATGTATCTAAGACTTTTTCAATAGACTGATGCAACCATTTCTATATGAATTGTCCGTATGAATTGTCAAATATGATGATCTCTCTACATAAAAGAAAAAACTGGTTTCATATTAATGTTACCTCAAGGCGGATCTTGTACTCAATGTCCATGATAAGATCCACAACCTCCATTGCCCTAAAACACGAATCACCAGAGAAAGTTATCATGTCTTAGTATACTAAAATATCACTCTGAAAGAATTTGCATATTTGAATGCATATTTGATTAATTTAAAATCTGTGCTTCGAAAATATAGCACAAGGGTTCACAATGTAAAATGGCTTAAGGAATCCCTGGATGCTAAAAGGTGCATTATACCTTCTTTGTGCTCGAAAAGCGTTCTTTTTTCCGATTAATTTGTATGAACCTTCTCCTTGAATGTTTGTTGAATAAATTCTTTAAAAGACCAATGTAGTCTATTTAAAGTATGTTAATTGCTGCTGTTTCCATATTTCTCACAGTTATTTTGGATATGCCTGATCATAAGACCAATGTAGTCAATTAAACGTCTGTTAATTGCTGCTGTTGCATATTTCTCACAGTTATTTTGGATATGCCTGATCATGACAGAGATACTCACTTGTACTTGGCTGCTACTATTTCCTTAGCTTGGGGACTCTTCTTGAATCTATCCCTTTCTCTGTATTCATTGACGTCGCTAACCGCTAAATACAGAAACCTACACATTTACAATAGGTCCATTGTTATCAAGCTTAGGTAGTGAGCGAATTCAATCTTTGAATCTAAATTCCCACATAGCTTATGGGAATCTCGAAGTCAAAACTGGGGTTAATACCATTAACAAAATTCAATTGAGCTGTGTTACTTTCCTTTGAAAGAGGATCCATGGAGTGAGATAATCTCGCAGATGCAAGTGAATCATAAATTACTTTGATAACGTGCACTGTTTAGTTTTCGGCAACGTAATGAAATATTTTAATGCACACGACATGAAAACATGTCCTGAATTATAAACAGAATTAAACTCGACTATAGAATTACATTTTCTAATAACCACACTCATAATGGTAACAGGAAATCTGTTTTACCTCCCGCCAATCCAAAGAGGCCTCCCCTCACATCTGTATGTAAAACCATGACGGTATAATTATTGATAAACATATTGATATTAATTGATAAAGGTGCATATAAGATTTTGGAATATTAGTCGTATAAGCGCTCTGATAGATCTCGTTGCCACTGTAATCATAGTATTTCGAGATATAATCCACTCGGCTGCTTGGAGCCCGACATTCCGTTTCAATCACCTTAGAATTTAACCAATAAGTGTAATAAATAACTTTCTCTCGATAATAGATCGTTATTGTGAAATTGGGAATTGAACAATAGAAGAAAGGCTAATAAATAGATCTATTTGTCATTGGTTCTCCGACAGGTCTCCATCAGGTCTCCGACACTCCTTGGAATGTGAATGCTCGGGAATAATAATCTGATGGGTTGGAAGGAGTTGGATGCGTTTGGTGCCAATTCCACCACGAACTGTCTTTGGGTGGACTTGGGCCTTAATACCTGTACCCACTTATCATGCCTAACCCGCTGACGATTATGAACCCTGATGACTGCAGAATAACGCCCACAGAACCATTATAAATCGCAAACATTTCTGTATCGAAAATGTAACTTAAATCACCTTTTGGTGGTACTGAAAGGTTAGGGTCAAAAGACAACCCAGGGCCGGACCTCTATCAATGTCACTGTTTATAAGGCAACTTGTACTTTTGAATGAAATATAGGTATAACACAGACACGTTTCACTGACAAAATATGAACCATTTTATATGCACAAAACACATAACATGTGTTCCCAATACCTTCCAACATGTATCACAATATATCACTCAAATTCCACAGAGTCAACTGAAATGAAGGCGTGAACGCGGGTTAAGTCAAGTATGATGCTTCAAACTCGTCAACTTCTGTTGATGACTGATTAGATAACAACGGGATATCCATGTCTGTTAATGAATCCATCCTTTACCCCTACACTTGAGTGGGTTCATGGCAAGTCAAGTCATGTTGTTATCTCCAGTTAAAGTCATAAAAAGTGAAAAATGCATTATGTTACTATTATCAGGTCTAAAACAGCTTACGGTTTTGTCTTAGAATAAGGCTATAATACTGCTGGTCTACTGTAAAAACACACGTACATGTACCTTTACTGGTCTATATGAAATCCGTCCTGAGTTTTGCGTCAATCATATAACACTTGTATCCTGTGTCAAGGTTTTCTTTTCTTTGTATTCTATATACATGTGTATCATTCTATTGCTCAAATGAGTGCCACGTCTCGAGGGCCACACCCCATCTTTTCTCATGTTATTTTTTTGGCCGTTGCACGGGATTACATTAGGAAATAACCATGGGAATATTTTCCTTTCTTTATTTCTTAATGTCCTTGTCTTATTATGTTTCAATTATATACTGCAACACCCAACCATACACACAATACTTAACAGCTAACAGGGGGTATGAGGTTTAATAATTTTTCTCTCTGTCTCTTTATTTTGAAATGCCTTTCAGTGTGGCTTTCACTCTAGACCTATACCGCTGCTCGTCTTATGACCACACATTGCAACTAACTCGAATTGTTTCAATATTAGGCACTTCTACTGCAACAGTCCAAGATAAATTTACTATGCTGAAGTGCCAGTGTGACATTTTCTCATAGTCAAAGCTTGCCTTTTCATTACCAGCTTCTATTGAGGTGCTCAGGATCGTGTTTCAATAGCTTCTATGACAGGACAGCCTCAAATCGTAGTGGGAGGTATAAGAAATGACTGCATACCAGTGATTACATAGTAAGCTACAGTACAGAACTCAAAATAGCAGCTGCTATGTATTCAAGTACTGACTCAGTACCCGCTCCTTTAATTCCCAAAGCAACAAGATCCTAATACTTATATAAGTTTTCTTTTTCCTCCTTTTCCTGACATCAGGGCAAAAAACTGACATGCTGGCGACAAACTGACATGCTGGCGAGAAACATGTTAGGCTAAAAACTGACACGATGAGAAAATTGTCCCTCTCTCTCCTACCTCTGAAATTTAATCCTAGGCTACCTACATATTGCTTTACCCCCTAGTGCATCATCATAGGGCGAATTCCTATGGTCCCCACATTATTTTAACTACTTGTAATTCCATCAGAATTGTTTAGGGCGACAAACTGACACAATGGGCAAAACCTGACACAGTAGGCAAAAAACTGACATGCTGGCGACAAACTGACATGCTAGGCGAAAACTGACACGATGAGAAAATTGTCCCTCTATTTTCTACTCCTGAGATTTAGTTCTAAACTACTTGTACATTAACTTTGTCCACTAGTGCATTAGCCTATGGTGAATTTATACCATCCTAACCTTATTTTTACTACCTCTAAGTCCATCAGAAGTGTTCAGGGCGAAAATCTGACACACTGGTGAAAAACTGACACGCTGGCGACAAACTGACACGGAAGGCCCTTTTCATCAAAATCATTTTCACATGAACAAGCTCAATATTTAACTATGCCTGATTAGATAAAAATATTCCCTTATCCTTTCTCCTTATGCCATAACAGATACTGTTTTTAACTATTTTTCTTTGCTAAATTTCTTTTGGGTGAAATTTTTTTTTCTAAGGTGAAAAACTGACACGCTGCACAGCCAAAAATAACTTTCTTATTTTAAGAAATTATTTCTCATTTTAAGTAAAATTAACTTAAAACAAGTTTGTCCGCCAGGTAACAAAATTTTACTTGAAATCTTGGTATGTCCAGCTTACTTGAATTAAGAAATACAATCTTAAGATATAAATTCTTGAATCAAGTAATTTATTCTCAAATCAGGATTCAATTTTCTAGAATATTTCTTAAAAGAAGTAGATAATTCTCATGGAAAAGGAATATTTCAAGATAAACTTACTCATACCTTTTCTTAACATAAGTTATATTTTCTCATTTCCGATATTTCAAAAACCATTAATTTCCTTGTTTGTAAAGTGGATATGATTTTTATCTATTATGGAAATGCTTTAGATGGAATAGAAGGTTATCAGTATAGGTGACTCAGTGACAGGTTCATCAGATTACATGCAGCTCTATGAAGCCACATTTTCTTAAGTGAATAAGACCTTTATTCAAAGTCTTTGACTTAATGAAAGGCTGTGGCACATCCTACCCTTACATTATCATATCATCTATGCAAAAGGTGTTTAGCTTCCTTTATGCCTTGAATTTCCCTCAATCAAATATCAGACCAATGGACCTGATTCTAAATTAATTCCAAATAAGTTTCCTTCAGTTTTCACTTTATCTTACCACATCTAATATTTTAGGACCGAGTTTAAGCTAGGAATTTGTACTTTGCATTGCAAATAATTCACCAGAACAGGTAGTGCTGGCACCTAGTGGCAGACTAGATAATTTCCTCATTTTAAGAAAATAATACTTATCTGGCATGTTAGAAAATATTCCTTGGTCAATTTCTAACAAGATCTTAGTTCTACCTTTTACTAGATGTAAGAAAACACTTCTAGTTTAATAAATCTCATATTAAGAAATTAGACTTTCTTGTTTTAAGATATAAGATAGATAATGTTACCTGGTGGACAAAACTACCAATTTTGAGAAATTTTCTTAAGAAAAATAATCTTGAAAACTCAAATCAAGAAGGCACCTCAAGATTTGTTCTAAACTTGATTTTTCTTAAAGACAAGATGACTGGTGAATCTTATAACCAGAATTTTTCTCATAACTAGAAAAAATTTCTTATATCAAGTTTATTTTCTTGGATAAGAAAATTATTTTTAGCTGTGTGGCGACAAACTGACACGCTAGGCAAAAAACTGACACAATGAGAAAAAGGTCCCTCTCTCTCCTGCCTCTGAGATTTAATCTTAGACTAGTGCATCAACCTAAGGCGAATTCCTATGGTCCCAACATTATCTTAACTACCTGTAATTCCATCAGAAGTGTTTAGGGTGACAAACTGACACAATGGGCGACACACTGACACAATTTGCGACAAACTGACATGACTTTCATTGGTCATCATTGCAAACTCACAACTGTATTTGAGAAAAAAACAACTATGGGGTAAATACTGAATATATTCAGTATTTACCCCATATATGGAAAGTATGCACAAGCAAAATATCTATGTCCTACTACCAAGAAAAAAATATCAGCCCTGTGTCAGATTTCGCCCTCAGAGTTGAATCACTTTGGGGAGACAAGGTGATACAATGATATATACGTGATCCCACTTGGTTATCCCTACTTATAAATCTCTTACATCATAGCCCTAGCTGCTGGATCAACTCACAATGTTATTACAGTGTGAAATGAAGATTGACACTTAGGATTGGTGGCACCATGTTTGTAATCAGGATATGGTTTCCCATAGTATATTTTGGGGGAAAAACATGGCTGCAAAAGGCAAAAAGGGGCAAAAACGGGGGAAAAACAATACAATGGGTTTGAGTGTGAGTTTGCAATTTTGACTTACGGTAACATGAGGGCCTTTGTCTGAAAACAGGTAGATAATTCCCACACCCCTGGGGTTGAAAAAGATTTGCCTCCCCCCTCCTGCCACAGGAGTGAGATGCAGGGTATACGGGTAAAGAGGATGTAGGAGTGAGACGCAGGATGGGCAGAGCGTGAAGGAGTGGGAGAGGGCCCCCCCCCCCCGCCCACGCCTCAGTACCCATAATCCCAGGGCCAAAGGCACTGGTCAAAGGGTTACAGGTAGTAGTGTAAAGAGCCCAGATTGGGTACATTTGAGCAATGGAGTGCAGAGGACAGCAGCTAAGAGTAGCCACTAATTATTCACACAGAGGGCTGTCATACTAGGGTCCCTTATTGAATCACAGCTGTGATGGCTCTTTAGCCAGCAGGCAGTACGATCACCCAGTAATGTAGCCAGCTATTTGGTCACTATGACCACAATCCTAAGATCACCTGGCAAGATTTGCCCCATCTCAAGTTGTAGCAGGCTGAACCTGTTGTAGAATCTATTGAAACAAGGTCCTGAGGAGGGTGCTGGGTTTCGCTGCAAATTGACGTGCTGCTGCATGTTTAGGATTCAACATACTGCATGTTGCCTGTTATGTCAGCAAACAATTTTGTTTGTGTCATCTCAGCCATGTACTACTCGAGAATAGTGTCTATATAGAGTCTGGGAGACACTTTAGTTGTTCTTAGTAATATGGCTCTGCTGCAAATATGACTAGAGATTAGGAGTAACATAAATAGCTGAGAAATAGCAGGGTAGCCTATGCACCATTCCAGATCGGGACTGTTATGAGGAACAGTGTACATGTAATCCACAAGCAGGGCATTTCTCAACAATGCTAAATAATACTATTGAGAAATGCCTTCCTAACCTAGCCAGTTGC
This sequence comes from Acholoe squamosa, assembly GCA_949317995.1. Taxonomy (NCBI): domain Eukaryota; kingdom Metazoa; phylum Annelida; class Polychaeta; order Phyllodocida; family Polynoidae; genus Acholoe; species Acholoe squamosa. The sequence goes on along the minus strand of OX439037.1, from coordinate 21,388,240 downwards.
AGACAGCTAAAAAAATATGACCCCAGTGGCCAAGTCATTTCCCAACAAGTTAGCATTATCAAAATACGAAAGTGTCCAGGCACAAGTTTTTGGCCTATAAAGGTTGGTAAGATACAGATCCTACATCATGTACAATCACACACCCAGCGGTACAGTCCCACTGTTATCAGTGGCACTTGTATGCGGTATCTGCGAGGCTGAGATAACTTCAGGGAGAAGGTCTACTGGTGATGTACTGAGTTCTGTAAATGTTGTCATCGACATCTGAGAGCTGCTACTCTCTTGTACTTGTGAGCTGCACCTGCAGCATGCTGAGCAGCTCAGATAGTTCAGCATGTTCCTCAACATGTTCCCTGTAGCCCTGCGGAACACCGGGAGGAAGGCCAGGTAGACAAAGGGGTTAGCTACAGAGTTCATGGAGCTCAGCCACACCCCTATCACCTGGAGGAGGGAGTTCTTGACATAGGACACGGCTCCTGCTTTACCCAGGAGGTAGTACCAGAAGTCCCAGCTTAATGACACCACAAAGATGGCTGATACTCCTATAGCAGTCCCAGTGATTCTCCTCATAGCTGGTGCAACCGCAGTGGCCTTACCAAGGGAGATGTTGGTGGAGCGCAGGTAGAGAACCCTAATGGTCCTTCCGTAAAGGACCACGACAAAGCACGTGGGGATGATGTAGTAGATGGCAAAGAGCCAGACAGCAAAGCATAGGAAGAACCACTTCCCAATCTCTCCAGGTATGGCATATTGGCTCACACATCTGTTGTTCACCATACTGACCTGGACAAAGCCTCCACAACTACATATGACACTCAGGAAGCAAAGGCTGACCACTGCCTTCTTTACCCTCTCAACGGTCAGTTCACAATGCCTGAGGGGTCTACAGACAGCCAGGAACCTCTCATAGGCAATGCCCACTAGGTTCCATATGGAGACAAATACAGGGCACCAATAGGCCATCTGGCTATGCCATACATGGCAAACAGCAGTGTCAAACACCACATCGCCTGTGCTCCACATTGGGGGTTGTAGGACGAACACTGTGCTGGTCAGGCACACCACAAAGTCCACCATGGCTTGACTCTTCAGCAGAAACAAAAGGCGGCTGGAGAAGGCCTGGCTGCTATATGTTAATACGGCCACAGTCAGGAGATTGGCAAGGGCCCCAATAGAGGTCATAGAGTACTGAGATATCCTGAGGATGTCTGTGATGGCTGAGTGGCTGTTATCAGTCTGTATCAATCCCATAGTAGGGATATATGTGATGTTGGGGTTCTCTGTTGTGGTATTCTCCATGTTTAGTCTCTTTTTGAATACTTTCTAATCTATCGCTAGTCCTGAAATGATTCCTACTGAATTATTGTTATCAGAGGACTCTCATAAGTTTTCCATTTCCATTGTGTGTGTTTTTGGGCTCCCAGGCATTAGATAGTCCATGAAGACCACCAAATGATTTCCATTTCTTTGTCAAATATTCCAGTAACCTTTTAGAGCAGTACTGCCAACATTCGTAGAAAACTACCTTGGCGAAGCTCTGACTTAAAGTAGAATCAAATTTGATCTGAGGCCTCTGCCGCTGTCATGTCCTGTGTTGAACAGACTGATAACTACCAGCCAAGTCCTAGCTGCGTTCTTATCGCTGCAGCAGCAGCATCACACCTAAGGGTAGCATCAGCATCAGCAGCCAGCTGCTACAACAGAAGTTAAAGGTGGTTGGACTGGGGTGGTAATGGGACACTGAGAGTAGCTGTGCGATACAAGGGCTCATTCTAAACCGATTTATAGGTAACTCACATAGTGGCACCGTGCAGTAGCAAACATGAAAGCAGACGTATTGCTGTACATGAATTGATTTACCCATACCTACATGGATACATCCAACCATGCATGCATACCCGTTTTTTTCATTAAATATATATATATATATATATATATATATATATATATATATATATATATATATACATACTGTAATAGAAATATGAAGTTCTGTACTTCGGCTGGCTTGTTTGATGAATGTTGCAATTGCTCTGGAGGGCATTTCAAAATGATAGCTATAGATGTCATATTGAAATGCCCTGCTGATAGATAAAGTATACCCTTATAATGTATTCTTTTATTGAGAAGTGACCTATATTTTTTTACAGGAAGACTGGCTTTCTATTTTCAGGTGCATAGAAAGAGGGAGGAAGCAAATCCTAATTGCTTGCCCAGAGGCTTCCTAAGCAATTTCCTATGCAACTAAAACACACTTCCTATACAGTGTATAGACTTGTGTAAGATAATCATTTTGACAATATCAATGTCACTAAATAGGCCAATGCTGAAATAAAAAGAATATTTCAACATTGATAAATTATGTCTTATATTGATCAGATGTTGAAATACCTGATTGTTGGCAAAAAGTCATCATGAAAAAGTGACGACCTTGAATAGGTGTAGTGTGTCGTCAATCTAATGCAAAGCAATGCACTTTATAGCCCTCTGTATACATTTCAAGATGACCCAAATAAACTTCTAGTCTGACCTTGCTCACTTTCTCGACCAAGGCTTATTGGACTTTTGGTCCAATGAAAAGATACCTACCGTCCTGGTTGACAGCATCTGGTCTATCATTGGTGCCGTCCAGGAGGCGGAGTAGCGGCTCTAAGAGTTCTTTGATGTCTAGTGTACCGCTGTAGTATCCATAAGTGATGAGGTTGTGAACCAGTCTCAGTACCTGTAATAATCATCATCATTTCAATACATGTAACAATCATCATCATTTCAGTACCTGTAATAATCATCATCACTTCAGCACCTGTAATAATCATCATCATTTCAATACATGTAACAATCATCATCATTTCAGTACCTGTAATAATCATCATCATTTCAATACATGTGACAATCATCATTTCAGTACCTGTAATAATCATCATCATTTCAATACATGTAACAATCACCATCATTTCAGTACCTGTAATAATCATCATCATTTCAATACATGTAACAATCATCATCAGTTCAGTACCTGTAATAATCATCATCATTTCAATACATGTACCAATCACCATCATTTCAGTACCTGTAATAATCATCATCATTCCAGTATCTCTAATAGTTATCACCATCAGACACTTCATTAACACTCATATACTATTATTTCACACACTTCATTTTACACTCACCTATTTAAAAGTCTGGTTTGTGTTATAGCATTACTTAAATAAACATAACAGTCCATTAATGCAATAGACACATCCAAAAAGATTAATGCCAATAATAACATAATTTTTGCACTGGGAAATGAGATGGTGATTAGCCAAAAGAGGATATAATATCTTTCCTTTGGCTATAGTTAATGTTTGTTTTTTATATTCCGATTTTGTTGCAGAAAAAGGTCCTTGCATCCTTCTGTGATAGATAACTATCCACTAACAGTTCTTTTTCCTATTCAAGGTAATATTGCCGTAGTGCGAGATAGAATATAAGGGACTTTACATAATGGACATTTTGACTGCGGACTATAAAATACTATTTTCTCCCCATATATGGTCACTACATGTGTAACAGACACAGTTTCTTTTAGCTGCCCTTGACTGTATTTTGGCTTTGCTGTCATTATTCTATTCTCTCGGGAGAAGGCTGTCTGCACCTCCTCACCTCAACACTACCTTGATGCTACTGGCATGGTTGCCATGCTCGCCTCACCTTAACAACTCTCGTTGTAAGGGTTTGTCTCCATGGCATTCAGTGATGTCATACACATGAATGCTTTATCACCATGACATCAATGTTGATTTATTGATGTCTCCAGGTGGTGTAGAGTGACACTCTCCACCCCTAGGACTTAGACTCCAAACATATGTTTTGAGTATAGCACATCATATAGTGCTATGGGTGAATATCAAGGTTTCGACCTCCTAGGGTCTCATCAGGTGTTGATGAGGTTTCATCAAGGCTTGTGAACATTGTTACAGTTTCTTCCACCAAGAATGAAATTGTTGATGGGTTTTAATTATGTGGGGTTATGGGCCCACACATAAACAAAATTAAAATTAGGAGACTGGGTATATATTAGGGATAAGCAGGTAGATTATCGCAATACACCCTGGTTCTGGTGATGTTGGACTGTCTGGGTGTTGAATTATTTCTGCAGTGGATGATTGAAAATCAGACCTAATAGCCTAGTAATTCAGTGTGTGCATAGTGAGTACACTTCGAGCTGGAAACCATCCGTTATTCAAAATAATTTTTGAACGAAGCCTAGGGATGGTCATCCATGTTTGGCAGTCCAACCTGATCTAAAAGTTTGGTGCATCAATTAGATTCAGACCATTTGGGACCTGGGTACGAAGTTTCAGTATCCAGTTCCTCTCTAGTTTATTATGCAGTTTTTCAGCGTAATCCGAGTGTGGGTTCTTATTTATGAATTCCACAATGTAGACTTCCACATCTTTGAGGCCATGGTGTCCATCAGTGTTGAAGTGTGAGCCCATGTCTGTGCTCAACCTCTTCTCTCTGATGTTACCAATGTGGGGATAAAATCGTTGTCTCAGCGTTTGTTTTGTCTGACCCACATATTGTTTACTGCATCTTGGTTGCGTGCGACTGTCCAGTGACGCTAGATGTTATCTGACCTGTCTTGTTAAGCAGAGGGCATAGCTGACATTTTTGGTTTTCGCATTTTTTAGACGCTTTGCCACTTAGGGCTGCCTTGTGCTTGGTACCCAATTCGGGGTAAGGTGTACACGCAAGTGGGTGTGTGCCACAATACAATAGAAGATGTGCTGACAGCATCTGAGCATTGTCAATTTATATAATTCTTTTTTTTTCTACAGAGTATACATAAAAATGGACAAGGAGGAAAACAAATGAAAGTTGTTAGACACAGTCACACACTGGACAAGGACTTGAAATGAATGTCAATAGAATTTCAGATTTCTCATTATTGATCTAGTTTATTGAAGTTAATTGTAAACATCCCCTTGCGGTTGATTTTCTTTTTCAATTCCCATTTGGCAATTGAGGGCAAAAAAATTGCGAAAATGCAAATAAAAGTATCTGCAGAATTAAATGGTCTCATTAAAATCATTCCTTTTTAGGTGCAAACCTCCCATACTTGAGTAAAAAAGAATGATGCAAGATTTGCCCATATGCCTGTTTCTGGTTGCCATAAAAAAACATCCCATCAATCTAGGGTCAGCTGTACCCGTGGTACAACTAATAATGATCGTGGTCAGAAACAAATCTGTGTTTTTCTCGTCTTGTTTTATTGTAACCCTATGGAGTGAGGGCCACATCCATGCACCATGAGGGGCAGTGTACATATATAGAGCACTCTGTGCCCTTAATAATATTAATTAGGATTTACCCACCTGTTCTATGAGTTTGTTCCTTCCAAGCTTTGAAGCTACCATGTTTTTGTTGCTGTCGAAGAACCTTTTCAGCCAGTCCCTTATCCTTGGAAATTTCGTTTTGTTAGCAACTGGCATCTGCAGGAGGAGTTACCCCTCTTCATTATCAAGCACATGTCTTTCATGCCGACGTAGTTAAAATCGAACAGACCATTGAAACTTTCAGTATAATGTTCTTTTGTGCACTATATTTCATAGATCATTTCTTCAGAAGTAACCACTACCTAAATAATGCTCCTCAAACTCTTGGCATATTCAAGTGCATTGTGGAGTATTGAAACTATCATTTCATCTTAGATGCTGTGCAACCATTTCAAAGAACAGTACGGCTCCAAATAGTACTCATTCGCCTTCAAAATTGTGCACTGGAATTAAGGTGTATACATATGATGCCTACCTTTTCAGCAATCTTTTCAAGTGTGTCCTTTTGCCCTATGTCTCCATAGATGAATGTGAGATTCAATTGATCCAATATTGACCTGTTGTCTCCTACATCCACGAACATCCCTGTCAATGAAAGATGATAGCATTGCTTTCTTTATATGGTGGCACGGGATACGTTTATGTCCTACTTGTGTAATAATATTGATAATGATAATTGATATATTATATCAAAGGAGGAATGTTGGTTAGTAGGACGTAAGTCCTAAATTGTTTACCTCCTCACTTATAACATAATACATAAGTATATTACGACATAATACTCTTTATTATAATCTCATAATGTAACCACATAAAAAAAACAGCTGAATAATATCTGATAAACAAAGAATATAGCAGGGTTTAAGTGGGAGTGAGAGAGAGAGAGAGACAGAGACAGAGACAGAGAGCGAGCGAGAGAGATAGAGAGCGAGAGAGAAAGAGAGAGAGTATTTGGAGAGAGACAATGACCTCTGATGGCCATTGCCAGAGTAGGCACATGGTAAGACCATGTGAAATTATAGCCACCCTCCCCCTTTGTGGCTGCCTATTATTTCAAATATGGCTATTCGGCAACAATATGATCGGCGTAAGATATGAAATATACATGTAGGTTATTTTCAACTTTAATTTTTAATACATATTTATAACAGGTAATAAAAGCCCCCAAATTTTCAACGTTCGCTTAGCTAATAGTTCCCTCCATGACATGTCTAAGCGTACTGTTCACCCTTCCTACCAGTAATGAGATCACAGTATTTGGCTCGAAGTTCATCTGGTAATGTCTCGTCCTTCAGACACATGAATGCCTCCTCCCAGGTGAGGTAGCGTAGATCCTCTGTGATCATCTTAATGCAGTGTTGGTTGCGACCCTTGCCAAGCATCAGAGAACAATATGTGAAGTCTATTACACTTGTGACACGATCTGCGAAAAGGGGTCTTAGTGCAAGGTGCAATAAGACCCTCTTTCCCAGTACATGTCACAGATATCTGACTTGTTGGGAAATTGCCTAATAAGCACTCGCGAACAATTGTTATTGTAATTCGTGTTCAATACAGATGATGAGAAAAGGCAATGGGTATTGATAAAATTATTGTTGGTGGGTTCCAATGGTTTTACACCTCCTCAGCCACCTTCACAGAATTAACCACACCCTTACTACACCCATAGATATTGAGAAATTGAGAGTTTCTGAACTTTCTTTGATATTGATGTAATGGTTTATCAAATTTGCTAATAGTTCGAATGATAATGAAGATCCTCACAGAACACATACCACACATAGCTTGCCAAAGAGATCTAGTTGTTGCTTCAAAAAGAGATATTGAGGGGACGAACAGGTCCCGTCATCATCCTCCTCCTACAAAAAAGAAACTCTTAAATATTAGCTTTGCGCATGCATGTATAAGTGTAAAGTCAAGCATACTATTTTGAAAGCAATGATTTGTGGCATTGGGGGATATAAAATTAGCCAATGAAGATATACTGACAACAAGAATACCTAATAGACATAATGTCATAAGTGCCACCCACATGGGAAAATACAGCTGGATGCTACGACTGCAAGTGATAAGTGATCGTAGTAACTTAAGAAATGGCCTCCAGTGGAATTTACCTATAACTGGACGACTGACCTCTAAAAACCCTAGATATCATTTCTGATCAAGATAGTGCTAGGTATAACGGGAAACACTGTCGAGAGTTCATGAGGTACTTATACCTAAAATCCACTGTATCTATGTGTTTGTTCTTCTCAGTCATCAGCCTTCTCTTTTCCTTTTTTTGTTTGTTTATGATAGATGTATACGTGATAGTAGAAAGTGGGCTTTAAAAGGGCCACAGATCGTAAAGAGCATAACGCCCAACTAATTGCACAGTATAGCTACGTACGTTATACAAATCAACAGCGCAGCAGTGTCTCTCAAGACAGGCCTTTTACGCTGGTACTATGAGTAAAGCAAGTGACTATAGTACTTAATTAGATACATGTTTATACAACTGGAATACCTCTGATTAGGGTTATACAGAGCTGATAATGTCATAATGATAATACAACATCATATTCTGCATGTAATTGAGAAGTTCATATATTAACATTAATGTGAATTATCTCTTCTGATTTCAAAATGATATTAGAAAAAAAAATCTCAATAAACTGAATTTTGAATTTGAGAAAAACTATATCAAGTCGGTATGTTTTTATAATAGTTCTTTGATCTGTTTTCAACAGTTCCTCAAAGCGTAGCTCACTTTATGTGGATTTAGGCATGCTATATACCTTTCTTGGGGAAAATGGGCTTTCTCCATAGCAATTCCCAGCATTATACACAATCTCTGTAGAATACTTTTAAGGTTGGTTGCTACCATTGGATTTGAGCATTCGGGGCAGGTTCCTGTGCATATGGGTCATCTTCATCAGAATCAGGTCATGTTTGGTATGCACATATCTACATCAGCCCTGAATTATCACAAGAAATTTCGAATGATTTCAATCAAAACTGTGTATTTTATGACACTTTCATGACACAGTACATGTCACAAAAAATGGGGAAGATTTAGGGACTTTGATTCAATGGTAGCGACCCACCTTAAGCTAGCTTGATTATGAGAACATGCTGCGTACGTAGGACCATGTCCGTTCTATATGAATGTTTATCATGATATAGTAATAGGCCTACATTACAAGCAAGCATCGATTGTTAAAGGCAAATGATAAGTTACTCTTTTACAAGACTGCCGTAGTGTACCTGAAATCTTCTCCTGGGGTCGAACTGAAAATGATGGATGTGTTTGCAGTTTATATTGATGTCTCTTGTTTGTTGGTTTCTAAGTCATAACTCTCTACCAGCTAGTCAATGCAAACAAACAGTCAACACAAGCCTAAATCAAAATAAAGTACTATGACCAGGGGGTTCTAGCTGGTGGACGAATAGAGATGTGTACAAAATGTTAAGATTTGATGAGTGCAGTCATGTTGGATATCAGCTCGTTTGCTACTATACATGCACACCCCATTCATTCACTTTAGGAATTGCCCTTGACAGGTCTTATACATAGCAACCCATTTTTTTCATTCTTAATGCTTTATAACACGTTTTTAGTAGGCCAGTGATTTATTTGTAATTATGAATTTAGTAGCTGGGAAGACCAACTCAACTTATGATGGAACAGAGTAAAATTGTGTCTCGAGGTCAAATTTCTGGCCTACTTTGACCATGAGCAATGATAGTACAGTATAGTATCTAAGCTTCTTGCCATGAGTCTATGTAAGAGTAACTGCAACTTTTGATAATGGGAAACAAGTGTACCTGGGGGCGAAAATGATGTTAGAATCCAACCCAGTACTCTGTAACTTCAAAGCCAACTCTCCAACCAACTATCTACTTCTGGATCGCTGTGAAACACACTAGAGGCAATGATTTCCCTTGGCTGGCGACCTGCCTCTATGTTTGGGACATGATAGAGGCAGGCCATGTCTAAGAAGTTACCAGTCAATCATCCCCTGTTTTAACCCTTACTCACAAGAGGGTACCCTAACACCCCAATGGTCAACCTGTGTCTCCTATACAAATGTTTGGATATAGTCTGTGATTGGAGAATAGAAATACTCCCATCTAGTGGAGTTCAAGAGTACTTCTCCCCATGATCTGGGGAGAATGTCATCAGACATGGCCAGCGGGTATCATGCCCTCAAATACCTGTGGGGACCAGTGTATGATTTCCCGGGGACCTGCTGATGAGGGTCGATCTAATTGGCACGGAGAAATCCTGTCCATATACATTAGCCTATATTGTATAGGCTACATAATTTTCTATACTTACACCACAATATTCATGGATTGGGATCCATGGTCTCCCCTTTCCTTCTGAGACATACACAACGTTTGCCTCATGCTCCTGGTCTATGTTTGATCCTACATCAGTAAGCAGCACACCTCTCTGTGATGACAGCAGTAAAACATGAGTTTAATGTACGGGCTTATAGAGAGGCTGAGGAGAGACATGGGATCATAGTTATGATGTAGGAAATATAAGATATTGTAGACTAGACTGGTTGGGTTAAAATACAGTTTGTGATCGGTGTGTGGATTGTGTGGATGGGTGGAAATTCAAAAACCTTTATTAAAAAAAAATAAAATAAAATAAAATGTGATATATTGGCATCTAGATTTAAAAACTTACGTTGTCTGCTGCTAGCCAATTGTCTGCTATGAAGTTCTGGTTTTCTGGTAGAGCCACTCCATCACATACGCACATCTCCCCCAACAAACTCAGAAATCTGTAGTTCTGGAGAATATTTGGAATGGTCATACTTTTAATGGAAAGTCCAGGTAAGTATATAATACACAATCATATGTTGATAACTATCCCTATCTTATAGTATATATAGACAATGACACATGAGTTACCAATCCAACAGCAAGTAGAAAAAGCACTGCTGTTCAGAATAATCCAAGAATTCAAACCATATTACTAAATGGTTGTCCACATGATATACTTACGCTGAAAACTGATTATTTCCAAATGCATAATCGGTGTTCAATACTGTAAAATACCTACGATGGCAGCCACCTTGGGAAAAAGACCCACTGCAGGGCATTTCAAAGTGATACCTATGGTTATCATTTTGAAATGCCCTCCAGGAGGACGATTCATAAAAACTGACAATACATAATCGTCATTATCTATATAGGTCATCTAAACCTGTTTACTTGGAGTCGGTTCCTGGATTTATCCGTTAGGCATATAAGGCACAGGAAATACATGCAGTCTTAATTGATAATTAATGTTTTATCTGAGATTTCGGACAGCATTGTTTTACTGCAAAGACGTCGTCAGTTTTTATGGATCACCCTCTAGGGGTTCTTTATTTGTCTACTTACCTGTTCCCTTTTAATGAGTTCTATGAATGTCTTAATCTCAGCATTGGTAAGTCTGTCTATAACCATCCTGTTATCTTTGATCAGCTCTGTCATCATTTCTGTAGCTCTCCGTCCAAGTTCACTCTAAATATAAAAGAGTTCTTTATCATGACCTACAGCATATATCCTTTTGGCCAACTGAGGGAGAACATCCGAAAAAATGAAAAGGGCATCACACAAAGCAAAGCAACATGCTACTAGCATTTTATAATAAGATTGGCCCTTTTGAGGAAAATGCACCTGTCCCTAACTGTGTGGTCATTTTTATATTATATGAAGTATCTGAGTGATACAGTCTCATTCTTTGAAACTACTTCCAAGTTACCTGGTTCTACCTGGTAAAGCAGGGCTGACACGAGAGATTCTACTCAATCTGAAAAGATGCTGAATTGAAAAAAATGATTCTTAAGTCATATTAGCGGTTGATGGGTTGATGCTATGAGTGGTGGCCCATCAGCTGTATAACACAAATTGATTGTCTACAGGGTAAGTTGTAAGCTTTGCCTAATCTTTTTGGCATTATGGAGTCTCAACACATGAAATTTAACTCAGCACATACATCTTACCTTCACGCTGAACATGGACGTGAAGAACTCCATGTACTTGCAAAGATACAACTCGTTCTTGCGGCAGTCGCCCTTGAGGAAGGTTTCCAGTACTTTGTAGGCACTGCTCAGTAGACGTGCGAGCAGGTCCGTATTCTGTGCCTGGATGTCTCTCTGCATGAGCAGCTCAACCAGAAGGTCAACGATCTGTTGGAACATAAGAGAGAAGCTGATAACATTCGGAGCTTTTTTTATTTTTAGGTCGACAATCTGGGGGTAAACTACAACTCTTGATGCCGAGAGGTAGTCAGCCTACAGGTCTGTGTACATAATATATGGATAAACACAGGAAAGGGACCCTCAGGAGGTCCTCACGGAAGTCCCCTTTCCCTTGTTAGTGAAAGGACCTATAGGAGAACAAGTGGTATGATAGGTAGTAGACCTGTCACGTAAATCTCAAGTGCTCCCCAAATATACTAGGGTTCATATTCGTGAGAGGGGGGTTCTTACTACCTAGATTGTTCACACATATAAGTGCTCCCCTTTGGCTCAGTCAAGTTACAGTTCATAAAGCTAACACGTTATCAACTATCAAGACACCAACTCATAATGCTGCACCATAAGGTCTACAACCTGTAGGTAAATGTGGCCACATGTCCTATCACATTCACCTTGAAATTATGTTTCTTTTGATATACAGGGAACCCAACACGATAGTACAGATTTTTAGATCCACGCAGCAACCCCAACGCAAGGGACTGCCGGTGGGCAAAATGGTTATTCTTTACCATCGCTGTGATGGTAAATTTGCTTACATTTACATTGCAGCATGTTTTTATTATAACCAAGCGATGGGGGTCATCAATACGACTCCATATTTGTCCTTAGTTGATTAATACGACAAATATTGAAATATTTATAGCAATATTTGTGAAAACTCCTGTACTGAAGTATTACGTAATGCCCTGCGAAACATCGGGAACTAGCGGTATTCGATGGTGACGGCCCCTGCTGTTAAAGCTATGAACCTGCTGATGCATCGCCAGTATATAACATGCCCATATTGGACAATAGGAGGCTCCTCTCCCACCCTCCCCCCCAAAAAAAAAAAAAAAAAAAACTAAAAAAAAAAACTAAAAAAGAATTCTGACCTAGCGACCCTAGCATTGCAGCTCACGTAACTGGAAACACACCTTTTTTTGACCCTGTACTTAATGAAATCCTCACTCCCAAACAATAACATTGCAATATATTTATAGTCTCTATCCCAAACTTCATTGTAATAGTCTGGGCCAGTCCGAGACTGATGTTAACATGTTATTTTCATGCAATTTAGTCATTTGGCCCTTACACAAAATGGATATAGACCTAAGCAATTGGTTAAACACATCTGTAATAGGGATAGTATTCATGGCATAACTCTTAATAGACCACCGTTTGGAACCAATAACGTGCGTTCTTAAATCTACCAAACAGAAATGCCATTCATATTATTCTTTTTTACACCTCTATAAACAGTTTAGTAATTTGCTTGAGAAAATGTGTCTGAGGATGGTGCTGACACTGGTTAGTATTGTGCATTGAACATTTAAATCTGAGATTCAACATGAAAGACCAATTTATATGATTATTTTAGACTTACCCCGAGGTCTCTGAGTAGCTTCTGTCTCTGTTTTGAAACAGATCCTTTATCATACATCCAGTCAGACAACTCCTCCAGAGCCTGTATTGTATAAATAACATGTAACATGTAACATCTCAGACAGATCCAGTTTTTATTTTTACTTTTTAAAGACCATCTTACTGCACTTAGTCGTAAGGGTACACCTCACCCTGGTGACTTGAGATTGTTTGAGATCATGAAGATACCCCAGCAAACTGTCGTGACTCCTCATCAACCTGTGTGAAGTGGCTCACACATGTCGCTAGATGGAACACGACGTCCCTATAGCACAAGATCACCAGGAATAGCAATGGTGGTGATCACAATGGCCTCACCTCAGATGGCGAGGATGGTGATCACTCATCCTCACCAGGGATGGCGACATGAGTGATCACTCTTCCTCACCAGGGATGGCGACATGAGTGATCACTCATCCTCATCAGGGATGGCGACATGAGTGATCACTCACTTTGCTAGATGAGACACACACCATGTCATAACGCACGTTCACCACGGATGGCAAGGATTGTGATCACTCACACTCACGGGGGATGGTCACTCGGGTGATCGCTCACCTCGCTAGATGAAACGCATACCTCGTGACAGCACAGGTTCATCACAGATGGTGAGGATCTTGATCACCCACACTCACCAGGGATGGCGACATGAGTGATCACTCACTCGCTAGATGAAACTCGCACCACGTCATAGCTCAGGTTCACCATGGATGGCAAGAGTGGTGATCACTCAGACTCACCAGTGATGGCGACACTGGTGATCACTCATCTTGTTAGATGAAAAGCTCATGATCATCGACATTGGTAATCATGCAGCCTCACATCTGCCAGATCAAAGTATGTTTTGCCAGAGAAGGTATTACCATATGTATCTTCCCTCTAACCACAGACAAGGTGTTCATGTAGATATTTCCCTATGTATTTTTCCTGTAACCAGAGAAAAGATGTTTATGGATAGTTGCTTTCATTTTAGAGATACCTCTATTTAAATTCAATTGATATTTTCTCTATATCATCTTGTTTGATTCAACTCTGAAGTATTACATGGAAATCAGTGTGAAACAAAGCACATTTGATACATATGGGACTTATATACTTCATGCCCACACTTCCTAGATAGGCTACATGTTGAACAGTGGTGCTGTCTCAACAACTTTGGCAATGGTGGTGATAAGTTGCCATTCTGAGTGAGAGTGAGTGACAGATGATGCAATCCTCAGAGAGCATTGACTTGGTGTGACACAAATTCACGTATTGAGTGAGACCAATGTTGGCAATGGTGGTGATAAGTCGCCATTTTGAGAGAAGATTAACTAGGAGTGACACAAACTCACGCTGTGAGTGAGAGCCATGTGGCAATGCAGGTGAAAAGCCGCCATTCTGAGTGAGAGTTGACAGACAGTGGCACATATTGACGGAGTGAGTGAGATCCATGTTGGCGATGTTGGTGATAAGTCGCCATTCTGAGTGAGAACTGACTGGGACTGGCACATACTCACGAGGTGAGTTAGATCCATGTTGGCGATGGTGGTGATAAGTCACCATGCTTTGTGAGGGATGACAAGGGGTGGCACATACTCACGCAGTGAGTGAGATCATGTTGGCGACTGTTGTGATAAATCGCCATGCCATGTGAGACTGACACACAGTGGCGAAAGATGACGCAGTGAGTTATCACTCAAAAAGGAGTCACCATTGATGACCAATCATGGCGACTGATAACGACAATTTGCTGGGACCTGTTGTGCCACTCATGGTCATAGGCTTAGTGTGCTAATACTGCTTAGTGTGCTAATACTGCAGAATCATGCAGAATTAGATTCTATTTCAGAATGAAAGTTCATTTGAAATTATAAATTGAACTGGTAGGAACTAAGTAGATCATTGATTTTTTTTGTATCGAAACAGTACCTATGACATTCCTTACGCAAGGCACTATGTATCAATTATTCAAAAATGGGATTTAGGTGATAATACTCTGTTGAACGGCTTACCCTCTCTGTCACCTTCAGCTGACTGATGGTCAATATCACACCCTCATTACACTGAATAGAGAAAAAAGATATGCATGTTATACATTTATACGACAGAAGAAGGATATATGTGGAAAGACCTACAGATTAGTGTAGGGTGCATTGAGATATTCAAACCTAATGCTAGCGTATTGCGTATGCATGTGTAATATGCATAGCGCTTTCCAGGTTGCCAGCACAAGTTCAATAGTTTTAGATGCAATGCATATTTCTACATGCATTTAAACCGTATAATTATAGATCCAGGAAATGAAAGGGAAAGGCAGCCTATCTAATGATTATGCAGTTTCACATGTTCAGTTTGCAATTCAAGCACTCAGAATTTGCTATTATGGTACGCCAATCATTCTGTAATTATGACTATGTCCCTTTAGAATTCTGCAAATTGTTAGGAAATGGATGACGAGGCATACTTTATAAGACATAATTGTAGGGATAAAACTCACACAAAGGACCATGTCTTGTATGCCAGGGACCATTCCAATGGCAAATCTGTAGAAACTTTCCAACTTATCAGATACATGCTGAATGGTGAAGGCATCATCATAGCTCCTGTCACTGTCAGATGACACCTGTTGAAGATTGTAATTACCTCGAGTTAACTGAGGAACGTAGGCAATAAATTAAGATACATAACATGCAGGTGTTTTAGAATCGTATGCATTCCAATCCCAAAACACTCCAATGGTATCCCCTTTTAGTCTAGTCAGGTTCTAATCTCAGAGAGATACAAAGAACATAATAAAACACAAGATCATATAAACATCAACAAAGGCGACAACATTTGCATAGCTGCCTGTTAGCCTAATATGTGCAGTCATCACCCAAACTTTCTTAGCATGGACGATAACATCCCAACTCATCCTCTTTTTATAAAAGTTTAGACAAACAAGTTTAATTGTCAGTAATGTGATCCGTCAAGATAATGACCATCCTAAACCCCTATGATCCTGTCTCTAAGGAGAAATGCTCTGAGGAATTCTACCTGTGACATTTCCACTGGGATAATTGTTACCAGACCCCAGGGAACAATTAACTTTTCAATCTTCTCTAAGGACGTCATTTAAAGTTATTTAAAAGAGACTCTTCACCACCGTATTGGTGCATGAAGGAACATGAACCATGTTTGCGTCATTTACTATTAGATATTTTATTTTCTAATTGTTATTGTCTACTTATTGTTTTTCCCTGAGTTAGATGCAAATCAAATAAGAATATTCTATAGCTCGAAATAGACATGGTGAATGAGGACCCAAACATCTCTGCAATTTGGTTTTATGGCCACACTATTGCTCAACTCACTTTGAATCCCATTGCATTTACAGGCCTTGAGCAGTAAGCTGGCAAGGGCCATGTACTCAATAAAACAGACAGAATCCCATATGTATTGCAGCCCCAAATTGCCATGTGGGATTCGACCTTCTCATTTTCTGGACAGCAGTTTTTAATACAGCTATAGCGCAACAAAGATGATATATTTATAAGCTCGATTTGGTCACTGTATTCAATATGGTATTCACAGCAGGCTGCCAAATGGCCTGTTTTGGCTATACTTGCCTATACTGACCAATGGGGGCTTTATCTGGATTTATACCGCTAGCTCCTAGTGATATACAAAAGGTGGGAATTACTCGCTGTGGTATAAAGTAGTGCAAAGTGTTATGTATTTAAATTTCAGTCACTGTGAATTGTTGTATCTGTTCAATCAGTAAAATAGCTGCAATTCGATATAATCCGGCTGAATGATTTTAGACAGTCCTATTTGCATCATAAATTTTGTACAGTATAACTTTGCAACATCAAAGCAAGTCTCTCACTAGCCAAAGCACACACGAGCCAATCTAAAGAAGCCCAAGGTTAATGAATGGAAATTAAGACATGGCATCTGAGCGGCCCAATTCAATCCAAATTCGCCGGCCATTTCACTTGGTTGTATTCCATGATTCCATCCATGAGCAATGTTATACTACCTGTTTCAGTGGTGCTGTATCCCAACGAAGTTTTTCGCGCTTTGATCTCCGTGTCACACCGATTTCGCCTAACTCCCTTCTCAAGTACACGACTGTAAAAAGACACAGATGTACACTGTAAGATAAGTTTGTATTCCTACATTCTCGGCCTTGAACATAATATTTGAAAGGATCTTATCATGTCTTTTTACAGATGAAGATAAAGAATTTGTCACATCTTTCCCCATTTTACAATTCTTCTTTGATACAAATGACAATATGAGTGGCATTTCTTTTACAAACGAGAGGGAGGGGAATAGTTTTCTCCTACCCCCGCCTTCTAGGTTTCAAAGAAAATGGCCACTTCCTAAATAAAAAAGAATAAAGACTTACTGTTGTCTGCATGGATCCATCTCTCTGAAATGACGTGTTGAATCCATGTGTAGTTCTCCACCTCCACCTCCTTCCTCAGCTGTATGCAGACAAAAACTTTATATAATGTATATGTCATGTTCAGAGAGTATTTTCAGGCATCCAGTTATCATAGAACTTCGACGTTCACTGAATCCAGCTATTCTGATGTACACTTAACCCACCAGTCGCCTTAAAAATACAGCGAATGTGTCTGTAGTTACAATACATTACGTGATGTAAACCTTTGCATGTTTTCCTTCGATTTACTCATCATATTAGGTATTACATTATTTGGAGAGAAGGAGTGACTTCAGGCTGAAGCACCCAGGTGGGGAATAAGTCTTGTTCTCTGCTCCCTCCACATTTTTGCTGAACCATGGGTAGCTCCTGCTGAACAGTACTGAATAACCCTTTCTGGATTAGATTAATATTTCTCACCTCAATTACAGGATGGAACCGGAAGACAGTGAGAGGGTCGGAGCCATCTGACGTCAATGACAGTTTGCCATTGGCTTGAACCATCAGGTACCTCAAGGTTGTCATATGACGTAACCGGATGTGCTGTTTCCAGTATATGACGTCACCTATAAGATGTCGAAAAATAGTACACTAAAGGTTAATTCATACAATGATGCTGTACAGAGGCTATGCTTAATAACCTTGTAATTGGTATATGTGATATTCAGAGATGTCCACGTCCATGGTATAGATATCAGTGCACAGCAAGTGAAAAAGATTGCCGAGTATCTTCTGTATACATGTACTTATAGAACCTTTCAGTTGTTAGGCATTTCAGAATTATAGCTATTGTCATCATTTCGAAATGCCCTTGGACAATTTCTCATGTCATGTAGATAAATGCACTATATGTCATAAAGCAGTCCTTGTGTTCTCCATATAGGGACTTCCCTACTACACATGAACTGAAAGGGTCTTACCCAATGTGATGCTTGTCCCATCTTCCACCACCCAGTAGCTGATAGCTGAGGACGAGGGCCAGGCTTCTAGTTTCCGCATCCGCATGTGTACTGAAGTAAAAAAAAAAATATACTTTGAAAACCACAATTTAAAATCAGTGTTTTAGCTGAGTCCTACTAGAGGCAGACCATCAGATAGAAAAAAGAAAATAACAGCAACGGTAGGATTCTTTTGAAATAAATTACAAAAAAAAAGGAATTTCGAAATTGCATGCAGGTTTTGCCCTCTACAAAGGAGTTGGCAAGTCATCCTGTTCCATAGCCATCAGAGGTGAGCTTAGGAGAAGCATCTGAAGACATTCTAGTCTCAATATACTATTGCCATAATTCGCCATAATGGACCGGTAACTATAGTTATACCACACTTGGCACATAGAACAATACGTTTACCTACTAAACAAAGTTTTGAACAAGATTAATAGAGTGATACTACCTATATGATGCTACCCAGCAAAGAGTCCTCGTGAACCTGTGTGAAGTGCCTCACACATGTCGCTAGATGGAACATGACGTCATTATAGCACAAGATCACCAGGAATAGCAATTGCTATGCCATGTGAGTCTAACACACAGTGGCGAAAGATGACGGAATGAGTTATTACTCTAAAAGGAGTCACCATTGATGACCAATCATGGCGACAGATGACGACAATTTTCTGGGTAATTGTGGAGCCCAGTTGGTATTGTATCATTTATGACACTTGCCAAAGATTCCCGAATTTTCTACAATGAACAATTAAATAGTTACCATTTTCTGTGGGTTCTCTGTTGGCGATTCCGGATGCTACCATGTACGAATTTGTCTCTTTGTGCAGAAGCCGCAGCAAAGACCCAGCCTGCAAATATGGAAGCCAACCAAGTATAGCCTTATTTCCGTTTTACTGGGTCGTACCATCACTGGTAATTTGAGTTTCTCAAAATAAATGCAGATAGATGTATTAGTAACATCTAAATGGAATCTTTTCTGCGTTTTTAGAGTGGCCTTAAATTCCTTTTATTCTACTTCTTATGTGGTCATTTATTCTTACGAATCAGTTCTATTCATACAAAGTTACATTCTTGTTACAATGCACAGATTAATAGTTGCACTAGCATGTTGTAAAGGGCTTCCCTTCAACCCCTGGAGGGGCATTTCTCAATCATTGCGAACAGAAACAAAATTAGAAATTCTCTCCAGAACTCACAATCAAGTCTAAGAGGACACTTTCTCTACCAACAAGCATAGTCAAACAATGTCCTACAGAGTGGAGTTTATTATAGTCAGAGCACACCTGTGGTATCCTGATTAATGAATTCTCAGCATGAACACTTGGACTATAGGGCTCTGTATGGAGGCCTAGTAGAACGGCCATTGCCTGATCTGGCACCTGGTGAGATAAGTACTGATAAGAACCAGCATGATGGGTACCAGGTGTTAAGTGATGTTGCCAAAAAATTCTGCAGTGAATACAGGGAATTATCTGATTAGTTAATGATGCATCCCGGGTTAACCCTATACTCACCCTAAGGACTCCATGCTCTGTGCTACTGGCAGGCCTTGCCCTGAGTGTGGTGAAGCCTGTGGAGGACACCCCCAGGTTGAGGTCACACCCTGTGAGTAATTTGCTCACTTGGTATGAGCTGCTCACATGGAGGTACTGACCTGGTGTCTTAATGCTCTCAAACACCACCTCATCATTGACTTGGACCTGGGGGTGTACAGTAGGTGAACATATTTAGGTTAGGGAATAAGGAATTGGTGCATGAACACTCCCCATCTCAGGCCCATCCTATAACGACTTAGCAGGATTAATTATCAGCCAATGAATTAATTCCAAGTATTCAGGCCCATCCAGCTAGGGAATGGTTTTTGAAGCTTGGGCACTGTTCTGTATACAAACATCGCCCCACCCCCAACATTTGCCTAACGCATAAGGCAAAATAGAGCCATGTTCTATTAGCGAGGTATTACCACATTTAACTGTAAAATCCCTTCAATCTTCAGGAAATCAAAGGTTCTAAGCAATTATACGATGAAATGACTCCAAAGGCATATAATAAACTTTTAACATCGAACACAATCATGTGCATCTAAAAAATCCTTTCAGAGCCCAACGTTAGATTTTGCTATGGAAACAGGAATTAAAGAAGTTATCTTCTACATAAAAAAAAACGATATTGATGTCCAAAAATAACGATTTAGTTCCCATGTTGAGGAAGGACATTCTTGTCTACAGGGTATGTATAAACCTAAAGAGAAAAGCAATCGGCTTTAACTTACAACGTCCCCCTCAGCTTTAACCTTGAACTTGGGAAGTATCCTGAATTGAGCTCGTTTTCCATTTTCTTCAGACAAGAAAACCTGCAAGAGTAGTATTGTTAAAACTATTCAGTGTTGTTCTTACCCTCAATAGTGCCTAACTTTGTTGGAGAAAGTTTTGTCTTCATTAGGTATGCATGGTTTAAAGTATCAACGCATGCACACATAAATGATATTAAGGGGATGATTACCATGAACTGACCTGAATAGCAGAGTATATAACAGTGTCTTTTATAACATACCTGTATACACTACATTTGTTGTTTATTAACAGAACCCTTTGCTGTAATTCTACAATTCGAGTTTCTGAAATCTTACAGCAATAGTTGCTGGAACCTCAGTTGCCAGCAAAGGTTTTTGTAAATTTACAGTATATTTTATTGTTCATTTACAGCAATATTTGCTGTCCATTCACAAACATATTGCTGTTTATTTACATTTTTCTGTAATTTTACAACACATTTTGCTGTTAATTTACAGCGTATATGTCTGTAGAACTGATTGATCTTGCTGTATGATCACAGTGGCTGTTACTGTATGCTTACTCTTAATTGTCCTGTAAAATTACAGTGATTCACCTCCTGTAGATTTACAGCTCAAAATGTACTGGAACCAAAGTTACCAAGGGATTTTGCTGTAAAATGACCCTGCCTACTACTTACAGTGCAATGTTAAAGTCTGTGTCTTAATTCTCTCTTCACTTTGCAATATAGTCCGTGACACCATTGTCGATCTTAAACCTTAAAGTGGTTGTGTCGTTCCTGTCGGTTTTTTTTAATTAACCTACATTATGACCTTTGCAAGTTTCAAATATCCCTCTCTTTTTGATTTTGAAAATTGAAAGGATCTGCGTCTTCACTCTTTTTCTCTGCCTGTCGAATTTAAAGGGACTGATCCACCGTCTGTCAATTAAATCTCATTTTAACGTATTAGTTAGGGATGTTTCTTTATCTTACCATCATGTTATTCTTATCCCGTCTACTGGTCTCAGTTGTGCTCACATGGATGTACCTCCCAGTGAATTTGTGCTGTAGCTGCAAGAAAAGAAAGTGGGATGAATTAGCTATCATTCACTGGAAATTTGATTTGAAACAATGAGTGCACATTATCTAGATTAACAGCCTATTATGAAATATAATAATTTAGAGGGTAAGTAGGCCTACAATGTCAGTGCCATTTAGAATCTGTGAGTTGGTGCGATATGTGATGGATGTTTTACAAGATACAGTTGTAGCACTGTGCGTTACATTTTTCCATAACACAACATTGCATAAGTAAACTGTATTTCAGCATTTCTGGAGAATTCTGGGTGAGCTTTCGAGGAAACCAGTTCTGTAAATTCTGGTCCATGAAAACTGACACCAGCTACAAAAGACTTTGCCGTTTCACAGCTGAGAACCCAACACTTTCCGTGCTTAGCTGAGGCAATTCCACCAGTTCAATATAGACCAGCATGGGCCCACAACTAACGGTTAATAGCCGAGCACCATGCACTGCGGCATTTGGAATATAATTGTGAAGGTGGTGGCAGTTATTCTACACTAAAATGTATTAAAGAGGCACAGAGCTCCGGCTGAAACATGCCCATCCATCTGGGGGAAAACAACAGACAAAGAGCACCTGGAACCTACCTGGAGGATATCATCATAATGCAATTTCTTGCCTCTTTGCCGATTTCTATCTTGCCTATTGCGATCTTCTTCAGTCTAAAATAATAGGGATAACACATTCAGAAATCAATAAGTCATATCTATGGATACTATATTTAATGCCATTGCTTTCTTCTAATATCATACGTTACATGGAATACAAATAGAATAAACTAGATTTTTCTGATTTGCTATCGATCCACACCATTTTCATATTCTATGCGGCAACGGATAAATGGTGTTTATGCTTTTTCATTGGTTGAAATTCATGTGTCCCGTTATCTGCATCTAATCAAGCAGGTTTTAGTGTTTGATATGCAATTAATCAGTGGCAAAATGAGACCTTTTATGGTGATCTTTGGATATATATGCCCACCCATAATGAACATATAGCAATTTTGGGGCAATGATGGCAATCCTTGGCTGAAATCAACGATAACCTCCTCAACTGTGATCAATCGGGCAAATCCCTAATCCGTCAATTTATAATATATTGATCAAAAGTATAGAAAAAAAAATATGCCTTTGGAACCAGCGCTTCAGTGAAGATTTGCCCGTCCGATGGCAGTAGAGCAAGCACTTTACAAAATAAATAAAAGAAACAGGACAGACACTTTTTCATTTAGCGCAAAGAATTTGTTTGAAAAATTTGCAGGCTTCAATGCAGGGAACTGCTTCACCAAAGGCAGAATTCACCCTAAATTGTGAATTCTAAATGCGCTGATACTAAGTGCAATTCTCTTGAATGATCGAAAATATAACTCTTACATTAAACAAAAATCTGGATATAAAACAAGTCTCTCTGAGGTGCAGAGGCTGAATTCAAGCCAGCTTAAGCAGGAGAGAAAATGGCAATACTGTAATACTGGTACCTGGATAAGAGCTATCTGCGACTAGTGATAGAAAACACATTGTCCAGGGTCAAAAACAGGTATAGAGTGTCATTGAATGATTGAGGAACATTTATGATTCAAGCTGAGGCTCCACTACGCGTGTTTATAGTACATTCTCATGGCTAGAAAAATCATGGGCATGTAGGGGATGAGCCCCTTGAATTTCATAACATAAAACTAATTTTTATGGAAGTTGTGATTAATTATATGATGCAGACACTGACCCACATAGGGCAGACCGTGAGTGTAGGGTGTGTTGTCAGCTCCTCACCCCTGTGCCTCCCTGGTGAGCAGAGGGTGACCATACCATACTACTCAGAGCACCCACCATGGCTTCCAGTAGAACGCCCCCTACTGGTGATATCCCCAGATTTGGGTGCGTGCCGGAGGAACTCGGACCTTCAGTATCGCAGAGGCTTATCATTGTGGAAGGCTGAGATATCTGCCCATGTGAATATTATCATGTCACCTTGATTGAGTAAAAAACATATGGATCTTGCACAAGGTTGTACACGAAGACCTAGATATTAGTTTTACCACATTGACTTTTTATTTTGCTATGTAATGTTTATATTCCCTTTTGTGAGAATAGCTGCTATCCTGTGGAGAAAATCGCACAGTGGAGCCTCAGCTTTGGATTGATGTGTCAGCAGTGAAAGGTACGAAGCAAGTTCACGTTATCACGCTACAAATAAGAGTTGGGTCGTTCAACTCGTCGCAATCTCTTTCACACAACTCCCCCCCCCATCATGGGATAACGATCTCAAAATATAACCAGTCTTGCGACTCCTGATATGCGCTGCAGATCCGGTTTAGTTAAGACTTTCAAATCAATAATGTTAATTCATATTACTGATAAATTCCCACAAGATATTCAGACAGTTAAACCATTCTGCCATGAGGAAATAAAGATAAGACTCCATTTCTCAGAACAAATACTTATAAATGTTCATGCTACAGGGCAATCTGTTATCGCTAATTCATCTTTGAAAAATCTCACTGTAAAAGAAATAAACCGTAGACACATGATGCAAATGGTTGCTTTTCCTTACCCCTCAAACCAATCGAATCAAACCCATGAATATAGTCTATAGATATGGCACATGTTCCCACTAAGTTCATGTTATTGTTTAAATTGCTGAAAGACAACATACCTTGGCATCACCTTTATCTGTTGGATCCCCATTCTTTCTTGCCGTTTTGGCTTCCTTGTAGCTTTGTTTTGGTACGATAGTGAAGCGAATAGCTGAAATAAACATAATTATTATGTTTCTCCTTGTGATCAACTATGGCTCTGTACTAGACTAGAATCATTCCAATAATTGAGGTAACGTGGCTAAAAATGGGTAGATTAAGGAAATGTCCCGTGTTCTTTTACAATCCAATCCTTTTCACCACCATGCATTCCCTTGATGACCACAGAATAACAAGTCCCCAACTCCTGAGGATGGTGGAAGTATATGTATCATGCCACACATTTAGCATTTGTGGTAACGTAATACCTTGCATTTGAGCCACACCCTGTGTATAAGGCGTACCCAAAATTTATGTCTGACTTATTATGCGCATCTGGGGCCAAATTCTGGTCATTTTGGTACAGTCCTACACTTTCTAAAATTCTCGCCTATGAGGCACACACTAAGCTACACTGTTAGTAGTAGCCAGGGTTATTTTACAGCAAAACCCCTTGGCAACTTTGGTTCCAATACATTTTGCTGTACATCTACAGAAGGTGAGTTGCTGTAATTCTACAACACAATCCACAGTAATCCTACAGTAACAACTACTGCAACTATACATAGAGATCATTCAGATCTACAGAAACATATGTTGTAAATTAATAGCAAAATATGTTGTAGAATTACATAAATATGTCTTGTAAAATAACAGCAATTTTGTCTGTAAAAGAACAGCAAGTTTTGCTGTACATGAACAGCAGAATATACTGTAAATTTACAGAAACCTTTGCTGGCAACTGAGGTTCCAGTAACTATTGCTTTAAATTTGCAGAATAGGAGTGTATAATTACAGCATGAGGTGCTGTTAATCTACAGGAACTGAGAGAAGTGAAGAGAAGTGAGAGAAGTAGACACCCATCTCTCCCAAACCATTTCATGGTCAGTCAGTTTTAACACTGGACTAACCTAAAGGCAGGTAGGCCTATGTTAAGTTCATGTTTTGAGTCCAGGCACTTGTATATACAATTTACACACACACATGTGGTGTCTTTGGTGTATATTACTGGTTGTTCCTAGTTTCTTCTCAGATAACCTTATACATTATTTATTGTGCACAATGTTAAATTGAACCCAATTAAGTTATCATTGTATTACAATTAATTGATAAGCTCTGTGGACATTGTTGGATTGAGATGGCTTATATACATTCTTTACAAATGGTGGATACTGCTGCCCCCAGGTAGCAGAACCTATAGCTACAGGTAAGGCTATTTTGGTAAAGCGTTTGTGGGTCACTCTGGTGCAGAGTGACTGGCTGGTCAAGCTAGGGTATATGAGAGTAATTATACAGGGCAACTGTACACATGTGTCTACAGGTAGAAGCTTGTCACTAAACAGTGACACTCAGTGTATTTGAGAATACTGCTCTTTCCCCTGTTGATTTACATAGAACGATCCTGTTATATAACCCCAACTCTTTACAGTGATAGCGAAGATGATAAAAGGTGCATCAAGGGTCCATACTAGTGTTTAAGCAATTCCTGCTGAGTTATGTATTCAGGTGGCTTATCTTTATATAAACCAGATTCAGGTCCATAAAGGCCATGGGTTAAAGACCATTTTCCACCCCTACTGCAGCTTGTAAGATGCTCCTAACCTCAGGGCTTATAGGCTGGGATTTCACAGTAATTAAATGACAATCTTTTCCAAAGCCAGGGTTTATGGTAAAGCTCATGGTGATATTCATTGTAAACTTTGAAACAGAATACTCACAGTATGGGTCGAGTACATCATTAGGATGGTGTCTATCGGGTTGGTTGTTGAACACATTGAGTGTATTCTGGATGGACCTGTGGTCAATGCAAAAAGTAATCAATCTTAAGACGAATTATAGAGGAATAGGAAGGAAATTTTTATCATTTTCCCCCCTTTTTTTAAGGGGATGAATAAATAAATCATTTGACTTAGCCGAAGCCAGTCCAGTAAGGAATATTTAGAAAATACTTCACTGACCCGAACACACTGTATTGGGCCTTAATACAGCAAAAGTGGCATTATGGGACAAAAGGGTACCCTTTTGTCCCATAACGGCTCTCCTGAGCCTTTATACAACAAAACTGGTGTTAAAAGACAAACAGTCTTAATACATCAAATGGTTCTTATTCAACAAATGGTTCTTATGCATCAAATGGTTCTTATGCTGCAGGATTCTATAGCAAATGGTTCTCATGCGGCAAACCTGTTAAATATCACCATTTGGGAATTGCTTATTAGAACATTGGTTTTATCATAGATGCAGAGTTGCATGCATGAGAACAGGAGGAGACAATTTCACGGTCCAGTTGACAGCTGCAAGGTAAGGAAAATGCCCGAATTACTCCGTTTGGATACAACAAAACCTCTTTGATGATTTACTTTCCTTGATTTGGCACCTGACAATCCCACATGAGGACAGAATGTCAAAACAGTTACATTTCTCATATCACAACTCCAATAAATGTTGTTACTATTCAGTATTCCTAGTACACATTATCAAGAATGTTTTTCAAGTATCCCAAATTTAAATTTGCCATATGCTGGAATGAATTCCTATTGCATATGTCTCCAGTCCAATATGGCAGCTACTTAGCCATAGTTTCAATGGAAGTTCAGCTTTTCCTTTTGCTTTCTGTGAGTGGGGGTATAAGGGGTCATCGTGTTAAGGGAGAAGAGGGAAGAGGGCTAAGCAGTTAGTATGAAACTGTTATTTTTTTCTTTATCATTGTTTTCTTCCCAAAATGATGATGCATGCATTCTTGCAGATCCATCTTCTGCACATCTTACAACCACATGCATTCTACTTAACCCTTTGAGAACTGCATAATCGGATCCACTTGTTCTGATCAATACTCATTTGGGGTCTGTTATGAAATTAATTTTCAAATTGAGTCACCAAAATGCAATTACTTTTTCATTGACAGGTTTGTAGAACTAAAGACTCCAGGGGTAGCATTATGGGACAAAACGATAGCCATTGTACAGGTAACCACTGTAATTCCACCTTACCCAGTCTGGTGGCTGTAGGCCTAAAGGTAACCATTATAATTCCAACTTACCCTGTCTGGTAGTTGTACAGGTAACCATTATAATTCCAACTTACCCTGTCTGGTGGTTGTACAGGTAACTACTATAATTCCAACTTACCTTGTCTGGTGGTTGTACAGGTAACTACTATAATTCCAACTTACCCTGTCTGGTGGTTGTACAGGTAACTACTATAATTCCAATTTACCCTGTCTGGTGGTTGTACAGGTAACTACTATAATTCCAACTTACCCTGTCTGGTAGTTGTACAGGTAACCATTATAATTCCAACTTACCCTGTCTGGTGGTTGTACAGGTAACCATTATAATTCCAATTTACCTTGTCTGGTGGTTGTACAGGTAACTACTATAATTCCAACTTACCTTGTCTGGTGGTTGTACAGTAACTACTATAATTCCAATTTACCCTGTCTGGTGGTTGTACAGGTAACCATTGTAATTCCAACTTACCCTGTCTGGTGGTTGTATAGGTAACTACTATAATTCCAACTTACCCTGTCTGGTAGTTGTACAGGTAACCATTATAATTCCAACTTACCCTGTCTGGTGGTTGTACAGGTAACCATTATAATTCCAATTTACCTTGTCTGGTGGTTGTACAGGTAACTACTATAATTCCAACTTACCTTGTCTGGTGGTTGTACAGGTAACTACTATAATTCCAACTTACCTTGTCTGGTGGTTGTACAGGTAACTACTATAATTCCAACTTACCTTGTCTGGTGGTTGTACAGGTAACTACTATAATTCCAACTTACCTTGTCTGGTGGTTGTACAGGTAACTACTATAATTCCAACTTACCTTGTCTGGTGGTTGTACAGTAACTACTATAATTCCAATTTACCCTGTCTGGTGGTTGTACAGGTAACTACTATAATTCCAACTTACCCTGTCTGGTGGTTGTACAGGTAACTACTATAATTCCAACTTACCCTGTCTGGTGGTTGTACAGGTAACTACTATAATTCCAACTTACCCTGTCTGGTGGTTGTACAGGTAACCATTGTAATTCCAACTTACCCTGTCTGGTGGTTGTACAGGTAACTACTATAATTCCAACTTACCCTGTCTGGTAGTTGTACAGGTAACCATTGTAATTCCAACTTACCCTGTCTGGTGGTTGTACAGGTAACCACTGTATTCCTCACAATACAGACAAATGTCATCTCCATAACACACGGCATCCTCCAACTCCACAGATGAGGCCCTCTCCAACCCCTCCTGCAGAGATAGGATCAAAGTAGGCATGTAGTCAGACTACCATTATGGATTACCCCCATGATTAATATAAAACATATATCTAAACCGTCAGGAATATTAACTTCATTAGTCTTAATCAAGAGAAGTACGTTTTATACATTATTCGAAGGGGATAGAAACTAAACTGTTTTAAATCAAAAACTTTGCATGACATTTTCGCACTTGTATCCTTTACCTAGAACCTAATCATGCGTTGAGGAGCTCATGGACATTAATTAGTGTACCCATCCATTAGTGTAGTTTGCAGCATATATATAGTATCACTGCACATTGTAATATAACACTGATGTGGCATACTGTTGGGAATATTGGTATTACTCTAGTAGTTACTGTCGTGTAAATCCCCACATATAGAAGGGTTACTGCGTGCAGGAGGGTGTTGCTCCTATAGTAAAAGGAAGAGCTGGCTAAAAATGCCCTTGTTTCCAGTCCTTTCTTTTCATGTAGCTATAACTTGTCCCTTTTGTTGCTCACAAGTGTTCATTCAAGTACAGTGCTAAAAAAGGGGGATTTGAGTAGGTAACTAGTTGGGAGAAGTGAATCAGTATAGTATACTATAGAGTGTGTCACATGAGTAGGTACCTAATAGTGCAGCTCTTTCTGTTTTAAACAAGCCAGGTGACTTTTCAGACGAATGTGGTGAGTGCAAGTTGAATGGTGAAGCAGAGCGTGACTTCTTTTGAAAAGAGGGCACCTACTGACAGCTCTTTTTACCATAGGAGCAACATGCTCCAGAAGTAACAAGGTAATCACTAGTGGCTTGTAGGGTTCCTTAGAAATCCACATAGAGTGCTGTAGGCTTATAACCCAGCTATAGTCTATGTCCGGAATGAGAGCACTACTAGAAATGCCGGTCCGCGCCCATCCCTTCAGGAAGATTCAAATGTTTGATCCACACCCTCTCTTAAGGTGACTTTTTGTCAGATACACCAAATAAATGCACAGAATGATGCACTCACTGACAGTGAGGCACCTTTACATAATCCATCCTCCACAATACTCCACGAGAGCTTTAACTACCCTCACTACCAGAGACAGGCATCGCTCGTTGGATTGATGTAAACGTACAAAAAACATGGCACTGTTGTGCACCTCCATCCACTTTAGTAATGAACATCCTTCTAAACATTCTTCACTTGTGATCGACTATATCAGGTTTATGTAACCATTCATTATAAGAACCTGAAACATACTGTAGTAATGAGGATTGGTTTCTTATTTGTTTGCCATGGTTTGAGTTCTGATCAGATGTTTGTTTGGATAATCATGTGAGTGTCCCCTCAGGCATATGATTATATTTCTCTTCGTTCTCCTTTTTGAATTTCATATTCCTATAAAAAGCTATAATATATACCCGTAGTACCACGCATTTAAACACATGGATTTAGTATTCCCTTGATCCACAAGGGGGAGACTAAGATCCTTCATTTGATACATTACACTCTCCCTTGACCCTGACAGAAGCATAGGGTGGACAATGGGGTCTGGGGTGGCCCGAGCCACACATAGGTTTTTAAGATTAGAAAATTTATCGGGCAGTAAAAGGTTATGAAAGTACATTTTTTGAATGGCATGTTCTAAAACTCTGTGTGTGTCTTATATGGGCAACTCTATACGCAGGGTAATATTCACCCTCAATTCATTGAGAAGTAGGGCAGGGCAACCCGGTCTATATAGTGGAGGGGAATATAAATGGGCCATTCCATGTGGGTGACTATACTAATGTTGAATCTAGGTGTATATCAGGTTGGGGGTGTTGATGGGGGGTCTCCCATGTCACATGTCGATTTAAAAAAATGGCCATGTCCCCATGTCAATTTAAGAAATGGTCATGTCACCATGTCGATTTTAAGAAATTGTCCATGTCACCATGTCAATTTTAAGAAATTGTTCATGTCCCATGTCACTAAGCCTAATATAGCCCATGTTGCCATGTGAATTTTAGTGGTCCACACCCATAGGTTGGGATGGGTAGGACGGGTCAACATCCTGCTTCCTCCTGTGAAGTTTCAGGTAGGCGTGCCAGGTGTCAATGAAGGAACTCAGCAGGGCCTTTCTAAACGTCATCTTTCGTCACCTTGTGGGGCCCGGTGCTCAATGTAGCCCTTATTCAGAAGGGAAGGTTTCTGTTGAACCTATGACCTACTATGAGTCATTAACTAATGATTAATGAGTCATACCAGCCTACCTTTCAAAATCTCATTGCTTTCCAACTCAAGTTAAAGCATGATTAAGGAAAACTATAATATAGTAACTTAAGAAATGCCCTCCAGACACATTCCTCACATACCCATGCCTTGTCATAATACCATGTAAAAACCATAGGACCGGATGTGAAGCTACCAAAAAGTAAAATGTTTAAGGTGTGGTAAGAGTCACAAGGAATGCTCAATACTATGGGATCTTTTCCCCTTGCAGTCTCTCCCATAGCTAGTTCTTATGGGGAAACACCTTTAGCTAGAGACTGTGATGAATTGGCTCAGTGATGGAATTTAAAAGCTAAAACACATCGTATAATAGCTATGTAGATGCAGGTCCTATATACCGTAAATTCTCGTGCGTGGGGTATGACTAACAAAATATGCTCGAATGACCTGTGTCAACCTTCCTGAATTCAGGACCCGTGCGTCTTTATGCTAGGTTTATCCATACTAAATGACACAAACCTGCTAAACAGTCCAAAATCTTCCAAATGCTCATTAAACATCAGACATGAATCCAGGGTGCATCTTATATGGGAAGATTTACAATATGGGTGAGCGTTCTAAAACATCAGTACTTTGCCAGGGAGTGTAAGGCAGATAAAATGCTGAGACGGTGTGAAATATTCACACAAAAAGCAATGTACAGTCTACTGACTCTAGATGATAATAAAGTAAAAGCAATACCCGGGAGTGGCGAAGGAGCTTCAAACGGTCTGCTTACACGTTTGCTATGTTGAAAGGGGAAAGGGCATTCTAACACCGTCTTTTCAATGTTGTAGAAATACTGCTAAGACCAAATAAAAATAAAAGGTTTGTTTCCAGTAACCCGACCGACCCTAGCAAAACAGGGGCAAAAAATACCTTCTTTTTTTTGTGATTTTGAAGAATTTTGTCTCATTTTTTTTTCATATTTTAAAGAGGTTTTTCATTACTTTTTGGGGATTTTTCCTGTATCCTTTTCGTGTTCTTCCCCTCTCTCACAGTTGTCATTTTCCCATCATTATTTTACAATGAAATCAAAGATTTTAATACATCCATTAATATGTGCCCTAACATTTCCTATATAAATGTTTAAAAAAAAATAAAAAAAAAAAAAAATCCGACCTACCGACCCTAGCTCTTTGAGCTATGTTACTGGAAACACACCTTTGATTTTTCTTGGCCTAACATGGATATGGATGACAAATTGTTGAACGAATTGAAAATTACATAAACAGGTTCAGGACTAACCTGTTTCTTAGTACGCCCTAAGATTGAATGATAGTCCCTGGATCATGGGGTGTACTAAGAACTTAGTACACTGTTTTATCATCACATTTCTCTACCTTCTTCATCAAAATACTTAATTCTAAAGTCACCTAAAGTACATGGGGACTATATTTTATATATGCACTTTTTTACAGAACTAAAATCAGAATATTCTCTGAGAAATGGCTATATGTATAAATTTCCCCTTACTAGCCTTAGTCCTGGTATAGTAAAATCTATTTGCTATTTTTTTGTTAAATTTGCTAATAAATATGAACCCACAAGATTAAATAATAGATAAATTCCTACAAAATGACGTTTTCATTTTAGCTAAGTGTTGTTCACTAAGGGAGTAAATGTATCATTTAATGTAAATGTAAGCACAAAATAGTGGAGTGGTTTCACCATCCCACCTTTGACCCCAATAATGTATGCACAGGTAGGTGTCATGGTCCAGTGACCAAGGCTCTGATTGGCCCATACACCTGCAGAGGTGAGTGTTATGGTCCAGTGCACACACAAGTGTACTAAGATCCCAGTACATCCTAAGACTGTGCATGGTATCAGAATCTTAGTACACACTAAAATCAGACTCTTGTACTATGATCCTGGTGTGTCCTAACAAGATATCCCCGTCTCCAACCTGATAAATTGCAATCTCATAACAAATCAAGAATATGTTACACCCCGGACTAAAAATCTACATTAACACTAGTAGTTTTCCTTTGATTTACTGGGTGTATTTAGAGTTGCAGAGGCCTTAATGCTTTGCCCTCTTAAAACTTGGACATCACCAGTTAAAAAAGAAAAGGAAAAAAAGCACACCTAACTGGAGTCATGTGAAAAGAGGGTCGTGGGCCCAGGGTCATAGGGCCATTATCCTGTTTCTCCAATATGAATTAATTGAACCATACTTCATGATTTCCGATTTTTATATTTCGGAAATGAACACATTTTATTCGAAACTGAATTTGATCTCTTCTTCACAAGGAAATTATTAAATGAATTTCAAAGTAGAATAACGTAATGTAATGGTATCCAAACTGCAGTAACCAGTAACTTGGATTTAAAAAAAAAACATTGTCTATTTTTCTGCCCCACCCCCTTACTCCATTTCGCGGTCTAGTAAATTTGCTATGAACCCATGGAAATCACAAACACATTTTCCTTATAATGAAGAACCTACTTTGGTGGATGATGTGAAGGGGTCTGAGAAAGAACTCATCTTGGACTGATCTCTGGAAACGTTGTAGGACGGCTGAAATATAGAATGTGACAATTAGCATCGTAGACCTAATAATACATACAGACAAAATAATGATGGACTGTAGGATTGGATGTGGAACTAATTACTCCCCCCTTCTTAATAATAATACTTTGCATGAGAAAGTGAATTATTAAGTGTGTTAAAGAAGATAATGCTGGGGTGTGATGGTTTTATTCTCTCAGGGTGTAATCGGATGGTGTAACGTAACACGAAGTACACTTCAAGGACACCTTTGGTATTATTTTTAAGATAATGCATAGGTTCAAAATCTTTTCAAAAATGCTCCCTGGGCAATAGAAGGTATCTACGATAGCTGCTCTTCAAATATTTTTAGAAGGTTATCTTTCCCATAGCATTATTGTCAGTGTCAGTACTACAATGCAGTGTGGCCACTAGATCTATTCTTGTCCTACAATTATGATATTGCCCTCAAGAGAACCTTTTATCTAGAGCGGTCCTAGATCACAAATGTTGAGTATTGTCACTTATGACATTTATAATGCTTTTAATGACCCTGGCATTGTTAATGTGAATTACATAAGGCCTCAGTCAGGTAATATCGGTTAATGTGAATTGCATAAGGCCTCAGTCAGGTGATATCGGTTAATGTGAATTACATAAGGCCGCAGTCAGGTGATATCAGTTAATGTGAATTACATTAGGCCTCAGTCAGGTGATATCGGTTAATGTGAATTACATTAGGCCTCAGTCAGGTGATATCGGGTAATATGAATTGCATAAGGCCTCAGTCAGGTGATATCAGTTAATGTGAATTACATTAGGCCTCAGTCAGGTGATATCAGTTAATGTGAATTACATTAGGCCTCAGTCAGGTGATATCGGGTAATGTGAATTACATTAGGTCTTAATCAGGTGATATTGATTACAAATTATTACAGTGAATTTATAGTGGAAGTTAATTGCACTTTTAATCTGCATGGCATCATGAGATTCGTTCATATTTTCTATGTTAGAATTGATGTGTTACAAGAGCAATGCCAGTATAATTTTATTCACTTCGCCTATGAGTGCTCTGTATTGGGGAAACCTGGTATAAGGTTTTGGGAGCTTTGTCCTCCTGACATAAATCTAAATCAATTTCGCCCCTGTATACCCACCAGCACCCGCCTTTGACAGCATTCTCTATGTTCTACATCTAGTCTTCAATGACCAATTCTATAAAAAAAAACACAATTCCTGGGTCTTCAAGTAAATATGGGTCAATTCACTGAAAGTGTGCACTTGTCCATGGTAGAGGGTCATTTTTAAAAACTAAGAATTAGATCATGAAACTTAAGTGTATTGATAGCCCTATATCTTGGCTCTTAGGAAAGGTTCATTCAAGTCACTAACTCCCAAGCGGTCAGTTTTTATTGCAAGTATTCAAAATTATAAAAATGTAATGGGCGTGAGCAAAATGAATTCTTCTCTACATCACAGAAATATTTGTCAGAACTACATGATGTTCAGTTAGGATATTTGACAAAAAGGTCCCAAAGACACACTATGAAGAAAATAGGAAAAAAAGATGGATATTTACAATACATAAGGAAATAATATGAATGTACTGAGCGTGAGCATAATGGGCGTGACCGAAACTACTTTCCCAGGCTTCAGACAGCCACTCAGCAATATAACCTCACCCAGAATTAATCTAGGCAATATAGATAATCTAAGAATACTTATAGGATGCATTTGGAATGCATCAAGCCTGCCAACATGCTTGTAGTGCATTTTACTTATGCCCATTACGCTCACGCCCATTACATCTGTCAGTTAACCCCTTTTTTTGGCATAACCAAGGCATGTAGAGACTCCAGTCTTTTTTTTAAATGACTTATTAACAATAGATCTTCAAGTTAGGCTGGTTGAAAGAAAGAAAACTTTGATAGTATTTGTCCTGGATGCAGAAATTTGAATGTAATGGGCATTAGCAAAATGGACTTGAAAATACTTTAATATGTACCGCACAGTCATGCCTGCAAGTAGACCCTAAGTTTCTGTACCAGAAAATCCCCTATGACGACCCTAATCTTGGTGGGAAATAAGAAGATTGAGGGGAGTGTTTTAGTAGGCCTACCAGTGTACTTTTATTTTGCTCATGCCCATTACGGCACCTGTATTTGGTTATAGAAATGAACAGGGGAAAAGGAATGCCAACCAGAGCACCTCCAAACAACATGAAAATATTAGATAGGATCCCCCACTAAGGAATAGATAAAATTATATTGGTCTGTTGCTGTTTGGCTTGATGGTATAGACCCTAGGATGAGGTGGAAATTGAAGAAAAAAGCAATTTTTGGCCATTTTTGAACTTTGGGCCACCATATCTAAAAAAATAGCAGGCCGACATATTTAAACTTGCCCTTCTTTTGAAGCCCAAGGTGTTTTCTTTCAAATGAAACCAGAAATAAGAAGAATGGTTACTTTTTATTTTACAGCCCCCTGTATCCAAAAAAGACAAAAAAAGACCCAGGTGACCACTTTCGGTGGATCGACCCATATGCTGCACCCCTTCCCATTAATTGTGATTGCACAGGGATCTATTCAATGCATTGACATTTTCTGGTCTGCTAACTGTGAAAATTATGGTCGAAAACTAAGCCATTCAAAATCCATGCACAGTAGGCTATGACGAGCCAGACACTACAGCTCCGTTACCTGATAGGTTATTGTCAATCTGTTCAGGTTCAATGGTTGAGATGCACACTCTAATATAAAGTGTAAAATTTGCCGGGCATCTTCCTGAGATTTAACAGTGATTGCAGCACAGCTTTAATAATGAAGCTCCAGAAAGCAGTACAATAAAGCGCTATGTTACAAGGATACTGTCTGAAAACAGTACAATAAAGCACTGTGTTACAAGGATACTGTCTGAAAACAGTACAATAAAGCACTGTGTTACAAGGATACTGTCTGAAAACAGTACAATAAAGTACTGTGTTACAAGGATACTGTATGAAAGCAGTACTGTAAAGCACTGTGTTACAAGGAAGCTCTCTGAAAGCAGCACTGTAAAGCACTGTGTTACAAGGAAGCTCCAGAAAGCAGTACTGTAAAGCACTGTGTTACAAGGAAGCTCTCTGAAAGCAGTACTGTAAAGCACTGTGTTACAAGGAAGCTCTCTGAAAGCAGCACTGTAAAGCACTGTGTTACAAGGAAGCTCTCTGAAAGCAGCACTGTAAAGCACTGTGTTACAAGGAAGCTCTCTGAAAGCAGAACTGTAAAGCACTGTGTTACAAGGAAGCTCTCTGAAAGCAGCACTGTAAAGCACTGTGTTACAAGGAAGCTCTCTGAAAGCAGTACTGTAAAGCACTGTGTTACAAGGAAGCTCTCTGAAAGCAGCACTGTAAAGCACTGTGTTACAAGGAAGCTCTCTGAAAGCAGTACTGTAAAGCACTGTGTTACAAGGAAGCTCCAGAAAGCAGTACAATAAAGCACTGTGTTACAAGGAAGCTCCAGAAAGCAGTACAATAAACACTGTGTTGCAAGGAAGCTCTCTGAAAGCAGTACAATAAAGCGCTGTGTTACAAGGAAGCTCTCTGAAAGCAGTACAATAAAGCATAGTGTTACAAGGAAGTTCTTTGAAAATAATAATGAAAGGGTTTGTCCTAAATTAAGGGTTCCAGAGAACGGCTGTTAATTTGACAACATATTTTTTCAGTGAAGAATAAGCGTGACATGACCTTGTCCGAACTGTACGTTCTCGCTGCTTGAAGTAACCGCATCACGGCAGCTTCTCAAGGGATACTGCACGACTTCCTACAATCATGAGCAATCAAGGGCAGTTTAAGTGTGTCATATAGAATAATGTTGACAAATGACTACTGATGTTTTCATCATAATCCTTGAATCAAGGAGAAAAAAAAACCCTTTAAGGTTGGGGCGGTAATTCCGCACATTACTATACACAGGTTGTATTTAGCTAGGTGTGGCATGCTGAAAAGAAGGATAAGCCTTTTTATTCCTGATAAGCCTTTTTATTCCTGACACAGTCACCTTTCTTTCTTTCTTTCTTTCCTACTTTCATTTATTCTTTCTTTCTTTCATTTATTCTTTCTTTCTTCTTCCCTTTGCTTGCTATTAGCTTCAGTGCACATTGGCACGTATAAGGTCCTTAAATTGAAGACACTCAGTTCTGGATGTTTCTTGTTCGTGACCAGTTTCAGTTACCAGCTACTTAATCTATAGTGTCTCACACGTATTCAGATGGTCTTTCTACCTCTTACCAATAATACCTTTATGCACATTTACGCAACTTTATCGATTGCATATGAATTTGTATTCATGTTAATTTCAGGCCGATTCTTTTGTAGATTTTCAATCTATAGTGTCCTAAAACATTTAATACATGGTGAAATATACCTCTATGTTATTCCTCCATTGTATTTTATAACCCCAAATCCCCTAGTCATGGTAGTCAGCTGAAGAGGGGCAGTATTTAAGAGAGAAATTATGAAAAATGGAATAATATCATTGGCTTTTGACTGAAAAGTGACTTTGGTTAGTTTGTCTTCGAGAGAATGATAATAGCAAAATTGTAATAAAAATCTTACTTACAACATTTTTACGAAATAAAGATGTTGTAAGCAAGATTTTGGATGTTGGAGGAATATTCAACTCCTCTTTTTAATTGATGGTAAACTATTCAAGAAACCAGAAGGATGGTTCTGTATTTAGAATTTAGGAATAGTTTCCATGGCAACTAGAAAGTGCAATAGTTTAATTAATTTTTCTAACTTTTACCGACCACCATGGCAACCCGAATTATAACCAATCCCCCCCCCCCACTAATGGGTGCCTTAGCTTGTTGCGTCACATTTCACAAGGATCATGACCGGTAACCTGTATAGATACATAATAATATATAATATATACAATAATGTTTCATCAGCTTGTGCAACAAGCTATATCTAGACATGCGCCTTACCTGACGTTATTTCTAAGTTTTGGAGTAAAAAGGGCTTTCTGCATGGGTGCTCATAGGTCTATACCATCTAGGTTTTAGGTACACACACCTGTCATGCAACCAGCCAAGCCGTTCCTCTAACGGGGTTAATACGACCATGTCACAAGGAGTGTACCCTCAGAACAAGATTATAGAATGTTATAGATCTGAGCAGACTGCTGGATATCGACTATGAATCTAAGAGGAAAGATGGTAGAGGGGTGTAAATATATGAGGATTATGGGATATCGACTATGAATTTAAGAGGAAAGATGGTAGAGGGGTGTAAATATATGAGCATTATGGGAAGGGTTCTTCAGTGCTGGCATTCTATACGTCGAATCCCACATGGCGATTTAGGGCTGAAATATCTCTGCGATTTTTGGGCCTACCTCAAAATTGCCAGAGATATACATATAAGAGGGAGTATAGAACACAATTACGCTGTTGCGATTTTAGGACAGAAAATATGTGATAGACAGAGACAATAACCATTAATCAGAGGCCTAATAACTCAAACGCTTCATAAGAAAACACAGCAGTGTCCTTCTGTTCTATTCTTCCCCCTGTAGTTATATCTCTAGCAATTTTGAGCCTAAAAATCGTAATACGTTGAAAATCACGGAGATTTTAAAGCCCTAAATCGTCATGTGGGATTCGACTTTATATGGCATATTTATAAATCTTAATAATTGCTCCTGTGATTGCACGTGATACACACACAATATATATAAATTTCCAATGAAGTTATTCAGCATCACCTACCTGTATATACCTTTATTCTCCTCTCCCCCTTTTTCTCCTACAGGTAAGTCTCCATCACGTAGTCCACCATGGGCCTAGTTAGTTGGTCTCGATGGGTAGTGGGACACCGTGAAGATGCTGCCTCTATGCAGTATACTGTAACACTGACCTTAAGTCGCTCAGTATAGGATGGTCTTAACTACCTCTACCAGGCCAGCTGTGAAGATGAACACACATACTCTGCCAAAATAAAAATCACTTCCCGGTTCCCAGCCTTTGTTGGTATTAAAGTAAACCCCCGTGTATAAGGCGCATCCCACCTAAGAGACGCCCCCAGATTTTATGGATCTGCTAGAAGGATTTAAAATGAAATAACGTTTGTTTCAGTCAATGGATTTTCGAAATTCGAAATCTATTGGTAGCTGATAGGTTTCCCAATGACATACAGCCACATTTGAATTCATAGGAGATCTTAGGAAGATTTCAATTTTTTCTTCATCCTATAAGGCGTACCAGGGGCCTAAGCGGCCTATAAGGCGCGCCTTATACATGGATTTTTACGGTACTCTCCAAATAGACACAGGGGGAAATGGGACGCAGGATGGGTGTTGGGCAAATACCTGGGATCCTAGCTTTGTAAAATCCTAGCATATATGATGCACCCTGAGTTGGGATGGATCCTATAGGACGTATAGGTGTAATTTCGGTCTATAAGCCACGTCTTTAATGCGGAGATTTTACACCCTGACCATGATTTAATCCAAGTTGCGTCTTATATGTTTTTGCCTAATTCAGGGTGCGTCCTATATGCGAAGGGCGTCCTATACGCAAGGATTTACGGGATTGCTTTCCAAATAGACACAGGGGAAAAAATGGGACGCAGGATGAGTGTGGGGCAAATGCCGTCAAGGGAGTGGATTCATAGAAAAAAGGGAAAAAGAGAAAAAAGTAGGGGAACCCCCTAAGAACTAGCATGCCTATACATTATCCTAGCGTGGGGTTACCTGAAAGGGGTGTGCTATCACGGGCGTGTACATTCCCTATAGCTATATCACAAAAAAGGTCTCAAACTCTTAAAACAGTTACCTTATATTAGTTGCACACTGTATGTTCTAGATTCAACAGATGATTTAAACTTTAAGTAAAAAACCAAGTTGGCTTTGCTTTAGATGTTGTATATTTTTTGCTTTTGTTTAATGCACTGAAAGTCAGTGAAAAGTGACCAACTATGTTCTCCAAAGTTCTAGCTCTTCTACTTTTGAGAATAGCTAATGATCAAAGATAAAGCAGTATAAAGGTGCTATAGGTAGCTCCTATAGGGTAGATTCTGAAGTCGGCCACACACCAGGAGTCGGCCACTTTGGATAAAGAATCCTTATTTTGTCATCAGGCCAATGGGAGTCAATGCTGAAGTGTTATATTATCTAATTCATTCATACAGTAGATGACTTCTCATTGGTATCATTATGCAAAATCAGAAGTAGCCCTTATAAACATAATTGTGAGGCGGGGAAGATTCTTTTCTCCACAAATGCATTTTTCTGATTAAACATTGTACATGCATATATCAATCTAAGATGCTAGGGAAGGTCTCGAGAGAGATTGATATGTCTCATTTATGATTTATTGACACTTTTGACAGAAGAATTATTAGAAATGTCATTGTTCAATGATTTTATAGTGCATGACTATTTCACCCCTAGTCGGGCACACTTTCACCCCAAGTCGGCCGCCTTTCACCCCAAGTCGGCCACTGCTTAAAACAGGCTATTTCCTCACTTTTCTAAGTACAACATTATATTTTATCTTTTCAAATATACAAAGAATAAATCTTGAAATATTTTCAATGTAGATCTATCACCCAATATGCCAGCATATGCTTAAATATTGTTATGCTTTGGTGTCACAGAGGAGAAAGCAATTCAATTAAAGTGCTTATAACATCTGTCAGATGGTAGCACTGAGCTGTCTGCAAGTCCATAGATGTGTCCACTTTCTGAGACAAATCAGGTGGCCGACTTGAGGTGCAACCTGGCTGAGTTGAGGTGAAAATAGACCTATCAAAAAGGTTCTAGAAAATGATGAAATGTTAGCAATAAAATAGCAAAATGCTTTGATAAAGTACATGAGACTCAAAACTTTGAGCACCATCTATCTACTCAGACAGATGGTAGGCTTTCAGAAAGGCTAGAAAATGAGTAATTGAGCACTGAATATCACAATGTAAATACATGCACAGGAGCGGTAGACTTCTGGTGAATCTCCCCTAGTCACTCTTCAATAAGTGCACTTAGGTAAAAATGGGACGTGGGGTGAGTGTGGGGCAATTGCTAGTTGTGGGGCATGCGCGAGTTCTACCAGAGTTCCGGACGCAGTGTGTAATTTTTGCCAGTACTTTTGCCAGGCAAAGTCTGATGGGGGTTGGGGTGGGGGGAGGGGGTGGTATGGATATATACAAACTATCAATTACCAAGCATGCAGAGAGAAGTATCAATTGAAAAAAAATTATATTGAATAATAGTAGTGGGCCTTATCCCTCGACAACAGTCAACATTTTTTGCACCCCCCAAACTGAAGGCACGGAGAATTTTCGCGCCCCTCTTTTAGCTATAGTAGCACACAGGCTTTTTTGCTCAAAACAGGGTAAGTTTTTTTAGCCCCCCCTCAAGAGGGGTCAAAATTTTGTTAGCCCCCCCCTCGGGAGGGGTCTGATATTTTTACGCCCCCCTAAAATCCACTATCTCCCCTGTTGATAAATAATGACCACTCCCTAAATCAGAGAGATACATGAGATGTAAACATACCTACAAATTATTGAACAATATCTAGAAACCGCACAGGAGATTCAGTAGGTAACAGTAACAGCTATGGAGGACAGTGTATAAATAGTTAAACCTAATGTTAATTTGCTGGTCCATCTGGATGGTATCGTGAAAAAGGTTTTGACCCCTCTCTCGAGGAGGTAACATTTTTTGACCCTCCCAAAGGGACACGTGCAAACGTGCCCTTTTAACCTTTAGTAAAGCACGGGGGTTTCCACTGAAAACAGGTGAAATTATTTTGACCCCACAAAGAGTGAGACTTTTCACAAGAGCTTGGGATTTTCCCAAGTTTCCGAGATGCATTGAAATATGTGTATGTAGTGCCAGGGGGTATGGGAGTATGCCCCAATGTCATAATTTATCAACAGGGGGGAGGTGGTGGGTTTGAGGGGGGGGCATAAAAATTTCAGACCCCTCCCGAGGGGGTGGCTAAAAAAAATTTGACCCCTCTTGAGGGGCAAAAAAGACAGCGTGCTACTATAGATCAAAGAGGGGCACAAAAACTCTCAGCGCCTCTGGTGCGGGGGGCGCAAAAAATTTGACTGCCATTGAGGGGGAGGCGGTACAGAGATAAGAGTTTAGTATTCTAAGGCAGTGGTCATTATTTATCAACAGGGGGGGATAGTGGGTTTGAGGGGGGGCGTAAAAATTTCCCCCCTAGTTGATAAATAATGACCACTCCCTTATGAGTTTTAGAGAATAAAGTCATTGTCAGTATACGCCTATGCCCGAGGTAATTCTTAAACCTAGACACAAGACCAAGTGTATTCAAATACCGTATGGTATTCATTCTAATGTGCGAAAATTTAATTGTTAGATGCTCAAAACATCAATACAAAATTAATTCTTATAAGCACACCCCCTAGAGCTCAAGAATCATTGTTTTTTGTCCTCAAAATTGTTGTTTTTGCCCTCAAAACCTATAGCCCCATATCCTCCTGCCCCTTGTGAGGCTTGTCAGTAGAGTGGCTTCCTTGATACAGGTTGAAGCACAACACAATTAACATTTAATATACACGGATTTAGGGAATTTCCAGTGAACATTCATAGCTTTATATACTTAAAAAAATGACTGCATAAATCTCTTTATATTATCTAGATATAGTATAATTTCAAATGTACATTTCAGTACTTTCACAGCTGTGCCGGGGACCGGAACTCTGGTAGAACTCGCGCATGCTCGACAACCGGCAATCCCTCTATAGCTCTGTGTGTCTGGAATAGCTGCTTGGTTGTTCCGAGGGTTCCATAGCACAATAATATACCATTACTCGACATAATGCATATAGATATGCGTCTCCTCACCAAAGCTGCCGACTGTATAGCGTTGATAAACTGCAAAAGGTTGGCATGATACAACAAGGAGTGCTGCATTGGTGTATCATGACAACCAAACTGCAAGCATCATGAATCTGCAGGCATGTTGCGACCAGTAAAGGGTTAGTCCTCTAAATCTCTGTTTTGTTTACCGTTATTCGAACACAATTTGGGAGTATCTTGCCGACATTGATAAATGCATCAATGTATTCTGCCAAGTAGTATACTGAAAGTCCCTGATTTTTAACACACATACAAACTCATATTAGGTTACCAAATGCAGCATAAGATTTTGCATTACTATGGGGCCCTTAGAGGGATGGGAATGGTATTGCGTCTCCAGTAGTAAACTTTAATCTTTTAAGGCCAAAGTCCACTGTGGGACTAAACCTTTTTGCAACTAGAGATTGTACTCGGTCTGTAGTTGCATCAGACTACCTCATGGATGATAGTCATGTGACATATACTGGGAAAAGGGGACCTCATTGTAATCTGCACTAAGACCCCTTTTAGCCGATCAAATTTTATTTTACAAGTCATTGCAGGAATGATAATTTTGATAGTAGGGTCAACTATGGAACAGACCATACAACTTCCTGGTTGGCCATCAGTTTTTATACAACTAGGTCAAGATCGCACACTATGTTGCACAGTGGACACGCGGCTTTACCAACAAGACGCAGTGTTGGATTGCATATTGATTTTGGGAGTGTAGCAACCCCGCAGGATTGTCATGATGCTCAAATCTATCCTTGACTTACCTCAAGGTTTAATGCAGAAGGTTCTGGAAGATCTAAATATATGCAGTAGTTCTTACTGTTGTTAATTTTTCAAAACTAGGATAAAGTTGAAATGTAATCTTGTGGAGAGAACGCAGTAGCAGTCTCCAAAGATCATCTCTAACATTGCACCGTCGCCCCCTGGATGAACTGGCTGTACTTTTACTTGGCCCACTCACGCCACCTCACAGTCCCTTTACACACTATAATCTCCCACCTCTCCCGAACAATTATTACCTATTCTTGGCAGTTGGATCTCATATATAACACCCCTCGATATAATTCAGTTGCAATAAAATGTAATAAACCATGTCATTGTTATAGTGTGTTCGCCAGGGGCTTTTCTTAATATCCCTGATGACAACATTGACCCCGAAACAAAGAAAAAGTTTTACTATGCGTCTGTCTAGTGAACTATTTTAGTGCCTGGTCACCAAATCCTGTTTGATAAAGACATATATGTCCCAATCTTAGTGAGGAATCACTATAACAACAGGAGGTAGCCCAAGCCCCTGACCGTTACTGATTTCTCAGAATCGTCAGTTATATTGAAATGGGGTTCACTTTTTCATTGATTACTGTGCTGCAGTGTAAAAACCTCACCAATTGGGCCCTGAGTTCAAGTAAATTTCTATCCTGAAGCTGGATCCATATAATGTGCATTATGTGC
This sequence comes from Acholoe squamosa, assembly GCA_949317995.1. Classification (NCBI taxonomy): domain Eukaryota; kingdom Metazoa; phylum Annelida; class Polychaeta; order Phyllodocida; family Polynoidae; genus Acholoe; species Acholoe squamosa. The sequence goes on along the minus strand of OX439037.1, from coordinate 21,343,534 downwards.
ACTCTGTACGCTAAGATTAGCTGTATTTAAAACCAGTTAATAGAATCACAATTATGTGTGTGTATTCCAGAGCTATACGTATTGTAGGCCCACACATTAGCACTATTCACCTGATTAATTCTAGCAACAATTGGCTGCTCCAACCATCAGCATACATTCACTTTTAGTATACAGTGTACATCTTAATGTGTGCCAAATGTAAGCTGAAACAAAAATATATCTTATGCATTGTTAAATTCGTTCTCCATGGGTATACACCACTTTACCGATTGCGATGAAAGTGACTAGATATCTCCCGTTATTTCCTCTTCCAAAACAGTCAACCATCTACACATTATTGTTCTTTGAGTTTTCAATATTGATTGACACGAAAATAGTACCCTTGTATTGTACGTATTTGCAATCAATAAAATTTTAAACAACAGCATATCTAATTCCCATCTCGCACACTAGGGGGCAGCCCTGTTCACACTAGCCTGGCATTCCCAGCCACACCACGTTGGCTGGCGACCTGCCTGACCATTGGGGACATGATACATGCAGGCCATGCCTGAGAAGTTGCCAGTCAACCAACTCCTATTTTCACACTTACTAACAAGGGGGCACCCCGTCACCCCTATGGTTTCCCTGTCTCTCCCATACAGATGTTTGGAATATAGACCGATCTGATTGGAGTTCTAAAACTCCCATTTTTCCGCCACCCCCCTTTATATTCTGTAATTTAAAATTTACATGCAACATTGTGTTAAATAGGACAACCCATTAAGCTTCACATGTCACCTATCACGACAAACTAAATTGAAATAATATTGTCACAATTTCTATCCAGGGTAACTTTTTGTTTTATACAAACCTTAGGACAACTTAATTTTCATTGCATAATTAAAAACATGTCACTCACCTGCTAACTGACTGGCTCACCACCCCCTTGGGTTTATATCAATATCACTGACGACAACACAGGCCTCACATCATCACATGTATGCAAAATCGACAATGTGCCTATTCCCGCTTAGCGGATTCCTTAGTGGGCTGACCCCTGCTGAAGCTGATACCTTGCGAGATAAGGACTGATGACAGCGAGCTGATGGGTACCAGGTATTGCATAATGCACTCTGAAAAAGTCGGCACTAATTGAAAGGAATTTTCTCATTGGTCAATATTATATTCTGCTAGGTTCATATTGGCCACTAGCTCGTCTGGAGCTGGTTCCGGCGACACATACTGATAAGAACTGTTAAGATGGGACCAGCATGTCCCTGGAAGTGGGTGTTAACCAGGGACAAGGTACCCATCATGGTATGTCTTATCAGAGGGTTTTACCTCAACCAGCGAAAATTTAAAATGGCAGCTCCACTAGGCCTCCATACTGAGTCCTATACATAAAGACCTACCTACACAGCTTAAAATTTAACGACTAAAATCTTACCTTCATTATTACATAGTGGCAAAGATAAGGGCGGATTCTCTGACGATAACAGGACTTTTATAGTAAGATAACATCACCAGTTATACTGAAATGAGCCCCAGGCCCCAACCCACACACCTAGCCTGTATCTGATTGAATCACTAGCCGCCCTCATTCTAGGCGAACCATGTATACATACCCCTTTTCCAGGCTTTGGGATCGCCCACTCAGCGGATTCACTGTTTCTTCATTTACCACTACGTCCCACGTTAGAGGCCTTCTAAAACAACAACACAGCTACACTGCAAAAATGGCATTTGATGATACACACCAAATTATCTGAATGGTGTGTGATTCCTACACGCCTATGATATTCAAACACTTGCAGCTAAACACCACAAGATTCTAAACACATATTCTACATGTTACACACCTAGTATCTACACACCTAAACACTTAGTGATCCAAGTGTTTAGTCGTTTAGGTTTAAACACATCCACATTGTATGTGTTTAGCTTTAAACATATACTCAAAAGTTAAACATCATAGGTGTTTAGCAGTCTGCTGGGGATGATAACTGAAGGTATGGAAATGGCAAAGAGAGGATAGCACGACATTTCTAATTTCATAAAAAAAGTCTTTGTTTATTTGTGTTTTTGTTTGTTCTATTTTTTAAGTGTGTATTCTGATGTTTCAAAGATTTTAAATTGATTATAACAAAATCTATAGTAATTTCGGATATAACAGAGTAACCCAATTCTGCAGTTTCAGATATGAAATCTACTTTATAGAAGTAAAAAAAAAAGTTAAAAAGAAACGTAGACCTCTGTGTGGGTGCCTCCCCCTCCTACTATTAAGCCTGTGTTTTTTGGCTATGAGATCTTCCACTCACAACCTGACCTTCTACTCACCAACAGATGCCATATACATGGCACACACCCCTCAAAGTGTTACTTTTTGGCTATGGCACTTTCCACTCACCAACAGATGCCTTATACACGTCACACAGCCCTCAAAGTGTTACTTTTTGGCTATGGCACCTTCCACTCACTAACGGACACTCTATACATGCCCTACACCCCTCAAAGTGTTAGGTTTAGACACCTCCCACTCACTAATAGACACCCCTATAAGGGTTCCCAAGGTAGCCAACTTTTGAGAATCGAAGGGTGTGGAACATTGGTGAATATATCAAAAATGAGCACATGGCAACAGCCTTGAATATGCCCAAAAAACGTTGTGTTCATGCAGGTGGGGTTGAAAAAAATTAGGTTAGGAAGGTAGTGATTTTGTTTGAGTATTTTTTTTAAGTCTGGCTGTAAACTTTTGCACCTTCATAGATTTGAGTTGAGATACGTGGGAGGAGGGGGGATAGGGAGATAGGGGTGGCCTAAGAGGCATGATGCATGGGAGGAGTGGGGTATAGGGGGTATGGGTGGCTTAAGGGTCATGATGCCTGGGAGGAGGTACAGGAGGAGTGGGTAGGAAGTTAGGGGTGGCCCCTTGTCATTTCTAAACAGGAAATCCCCAAATTTACATAGCATAATAGAATTTAAACTTTGAACTATTTTATCTTTAATTATGGATGACCAAGGAGAGAAGGTACCACCTTCTTAAATGTATTAAATCATTAATCATCTATTATAGGCCCATCCCTTCCCTAGATACACTATACCACATAGTTCCATGAGTACACATGTGTCTACCTGATGGTACCACCATTGCAACATGCACCACTTGTCATCTATAACTGACCCCTATTGTCCTTGACTACCAAGGTGTGACCAGGTACAATGGCTCTGCTCTGGTTGACCCATATACTACCCTCACTCTGTGTTATGTAAGGTGTCATACACCACCACACCTTGACCCACATAGCCACAAACCTGTGACCTATATAGATTAGCCACTAGGAGTAGAGCATAGGTGACAGTTAGCTTTCATACTGTTTACAGCGCCACCCTCTCCAGGAGTGCGTCACTGTCTTAGTGCTGGCCATGGTGTGAATCTGTACGCAGATCACTACGGAAGTGATTAGGCTGTGTTGTTAGGTTGAACCTGCTGCAATACATAGTTCCCTGTATTTTCCTCTTATAACCCTTTAAAACCCTTGAATGAAGTACACATTTCATTGGAAATATGTTGCCTACATTTATTTCAATAGGCTTTTCATTCTGTTCCAAACAGATGATGAGAAATTAAAATATTTGTCTAAACTGTCAGTGAGTGCTCTGGTGAGCTCCTCGCCAATTCGTCTGGACGAAAAGCAATGATTTGTTTAGAGGGGGCGCCACCATGCACCCACGGCCGACATACTTTGGAGGTGAATAACAACTAGCGCTCATCATTGGTAATCTACCTGGCACATCATAAGGGTGCAAGAAATATCATTTTTCTCTTTAAATCTTTCATCAAATTATTTGGGACTTTCAGCGAGTCACCTAAAGATACAAACAGATATTATGTGTGAGCATGAAGTCATTTCCCTGAGTAGATTTTGATTAAATGAATTTTGAAATCATTTGTCCATTGCACCCTTTGCCTGCCGATCCCACACAACCATCAACCCAACTTTCGTAGATGATCAATGGCAGTTCTTCTCATAATATCTTTACTAAACTTTCAGTGGGTCACTATCCATTACTAAACTAATTGTTTGCAAAGTTTGAAAGCATTCTGACTATGGGAAGCATCGAAATCCACAATTTAAGCAAATGGTTAGTGTCACCTCTGCTGCCCGAACATGGCAGCCCTGTGCCAGGGTTCACCTCCATTAAATGGTGGTGCCACCAGTTGCAACGAGGTGCAGACAACTTTCCCTTCATTTAGCTTGCTTTTCGTCCGTGCCAATAGAAATTGTTTGTTTGGGTCTGTGTTTTGGTATTTGTAGCTAATTTTGGCATTAATGGGTCTTACGAGGGTTTTAATCTTGTCTTTCTCTAGCCATTTGTAAAATATCACAACATATTTTTGCATAGATTGTAGGCAATTTTACATCAAACTGTAAAATAGTGCAGGAGTGCTGCATCATACCGGCCATGACAGGCTGCTTGACCTACTTCCCTTTCATTGGTCAGTCCCAGAGTAGCACGGGATCAGAGACACATTATTTGTAATGTGGCGCTGGTATTAGAGTGAGTTAGCTTTTTGAAACAGTTAGAACCTGGAGGCACACTGAGACACAGGGTAAGTGCATGTTGCTATATGTGAACAGGTGAGGGGAAAGGGTCCTCTGAGGTAAAATATGAAATTTAAAATTGATGTTATCAGTGTAGAGGTCGGCAAAAACATACTTGGAAACACCAGGTTTTGAACCTGGGACCTCTCAACTTGCAAACGAGCGCTCTACCACTGAGCTACATCCCCAGACCTGACGTTCTCTACCTTCCACCTACATCTGGATTGGTATGACACAAGGGGGAAGTGTTCACTGGCTGACCAGCCCCTGGGGGCTGGTGCAACCGGGGAATGGGGATAGATAGCATACCGCCATGGACTCACAGCCAGAGCTGGCCCCTACACTCCTCCCCACCAGCTTCAGCCAACCCTACTCCTCCAACCCAACCTCCAGCAGGTGACTAGTTTACCCCTAGCAGGTTGAAGCATTAACTGTGTCATACTGGCCCAGCCACAGAGTTCCGTAGCCCCCCCCTTACATGGGCAGGGCCACTCGGTGTTTCCACCAATGTAGAGGTCGGCTAAAATGTACTTGGAAACACCGGGTTTCAAACCTGGGACCTCTCAACTTGCAAGCGAGCGCTCTACCACTGAGCTACATCCCCAGACCTGACGTTCTATACCTTCCACCTACATCTGGATCGGTATGACACAAGGGGGCAGTGTTCACTAGCTGACCAGCCCCTGGGGGCTAGTGCAACCGGGGAATGGGGACAGATAGGATACCGCCATGGACTCACAGCCAGAGCTGGCCCCTACATCAGCTTTAAAATGAGATATAACACTTGTAGATAACTAGGCGTGGAGATATTGCTTCACAAAAATGGAATGACATGACACTATCAAAACAGTCAATAAGCTTTATTATTCATCTAATTAGCATAATAACTTAAATAATCAATCAAAAATGACCATCCCTTTCCATACATTTGGGCATAACTTTGGATCTAGAAATTGTATTTTTATGCTTTTTCAGCGTATGAATCTCCACAAATCATTCTATCAGTTGACATTTTTTTTTTTTCTATTTGGAATATAATTTTGGTTGCCATGGCAACATTTTTTTCTGAAAACCCTTAATTAGGCCTTGTTTTGTATTCAAAACGTTCCATTTACATTCCAAATATAGAGGAAGTGCCAGGAAATAGAACATTTTTGAGAAAACCACCTTTTTTTCTGTGTAAAAAAGTACATAAAAGCTATTTTTCACATTTTTCATCTCTCTAGCTCCCCTAGTGACCAAATCCAGTACTAAAAATCACGCAGGGAGGGCCCTTTCCCCTCATCTGCCCACATATGTTTGTTTTAATTCATCATATGTACAGTTTTATGTTTAGTAATTATATTTGGAGTGTATTAGTTTATAGATATAGGGCCAAAGGTATGTTATATCATATTACAGGCCTATATCAGTCATTTTACAGATTGACCACCTCATTGTATATTTTTCTCTGTTATTTGCATCTAACAACCTGGCTGAGGAAAGAAATAAAAGTCACAAAGGAGACCATAGTCCATTCCTCCTGTTTCTCCTCCTGAGTACGAGGCTAATAGGGCTGCTTCTACCTCCCTATCAACTCCTCCTACTCCTCATCACGTGTCCATGCCTTAAGGTACCACCCCTACCTCCCTACCAACTCCTCCTACCTCTCCTTCCATTTCAAAGGCTCCAGGGACCCTCCCTACCTCCCTACCCACTTCTCCTACCGCTCCTCCAGTGTCCAAGTCTCCAGGGACCTTTCCTACTTCCCTACTAACTCCACCTACTTCTCCTTCCATGCCTAAGCCTCCAGGGATCCTCCCCACCTCACTACCAACTCCTCCTAGCTCTCCTCCTGTTCCCAAGCCTCCAGGGACCCTCTCTACCAACTCTTCCTACCTCTCCTCCCATTTCCAAGCCTCTAGGGTCCCTCCTTACCTCTGTACCAACTCCTCCTACCTGTCCACCCGGGTCCAAGCCTCCAGGGACCCATCCTACCTCCCTACCAACTCCTCCTACCTCTCCTCCCGTCTCCAATCCTCCAGGGAACCTCCCTACCTCCGTACCAACTCATCCTACCTCTCCTCCCATGTCCATGCCCCCAGAGACTGCCCCTACCTCCCTACCAACTCCTCCTACCTCTTTTACACTTTTACTCCCATCTGTATTGTGTGTACTATTTCTATCTTGCAGTTTTACCATGGAAAATGAATATAGCTACAGTAATCAAGACTAAAATTATGAAAAGATGATGAAAAATATATGATGGAAATAATAAAAATATGTAGCCCCCTCCCACCCTGGTGAACAATCCTATGGCCCAAAGCTAGTGCCTCCCTAAGCTAAACACGATGTATTTAAAAGCCGCCAAGAGCTAAACGCCATGTATCTAAATGCCTCCCACTGCTAAACACTATGTATCTAAATGCCTCCTTAAGCTAAGCACCATGTATCTAAACACCTCCTAAAGCTACACACTATGACATTGTATCTGAACACCTCCTAAAGCTAAACACTACCAATGTAAACACTTACTCATGCTGCACACCTTACAGCTAAACACTTATCGAAACTCAACACTTGTTAAATCACACTTGATAGCTAAACATGTCTAAGGTTAAACAAGTTTAGCTAAAAAATGTGTTTAGAAAAGTGGGACAAGAATGTGTTTAGCTATGTGTTGAGATCCTAAACACTGACCAGTGTTTGGTTGCCAAACACCACATTAACAGTGTACACATCCAAAAATATTAGTCTTATTTCACACGATTCCCAATTCTATGTTCAGACATATATACAGGCAATTGAATCTGCAGGTGACTTTTGGCTGTTTTCAGCCACATAACAATAGACCATACTGTTTCGTAAGTAGTGAGTCACTCCTCCTTCTCTTTGTCTTCATACTACCAGACATACCAATGAATACATGAGCAGAGAGGTTATCCCATATGGAGTTACGATACATGTGTAGACTATGGGATATATAGCTAGCTTTGCAAAGGCCAGACAATGAACAAGGTATATACATTAGTATCTCCCTAATCGCTGCGTATGGCTTCTAGATAGCTAGATTATATTTTAACTAATCGACATGCAATCAAAAGCAATCAACATGCCAATTAAAATAATACAAATATGACTCAGTCTGATCAGTGAAAAATATACTTTCACCGAAAGTTGGCATACACTACGAATGAAGGCATTTTTGGTAATACTTAATTTTTAAATGGTTTGTATCTTCATGGACACAAAATTCATACTAGCCACTCTACAATGATAAAAATGTCATAGAAAATATTTGAGGACGGGGAGGTAAGAAAAATGCCATAGTAAATAGGGAAGGGCAGACATGTAAGAAAAATGCCATAGGAAATAGAGGAGGGCATTTCTCAATTATTGTAATTTAGACTATTGAGAAATGCCCTCCAACAGAGTAGATTTAGTGATGATAATCACCATGATTGGGAAATGCCCTCCTGAGGAATGTAACACTGAGGCCTGCTCACCCTTTCGTACTTAGACAGTTACATGGTTGATTAACGCATGGCTTATTAAATTTTACGACATAATATACCGTTAGTCTGAGTGTACCTTGGCTGTTATGATATAACTCTGTGGCTCTAAAACCTGCTCTAATATTCTAAGGCTAGGCAATAAAATAAATAGTTCGCCTGTCTAGAATGTGACTCACTACCCCTTTAGGCCCAAGTCAAACCAGGGATATGGAGATATGTACCTTTATGTACCTTTATATCTCTAGTTAAGTACAATGTTTTTCTATGATAATTATAATAATAAGATGTATTTGTAAGGATTTTCCTCTAGTATACATTTGGGGGAAACTGCAGGGGTCAGAAATCAGAAAAGAAATATTCGAAAACGGCCGAAAATTCGCATAAATGCGGGTAAAGGAGGGTAAATCTGTGTAAAATGGTAAAACAAGAGTTAGAGGTTAAAAGGAACCTATCCCAAACAGGTGTGAGAGGAATCAGAACACTTTGCTATGTGTGTCAGCCCCAGCCAAACCTCAAATAAAGAATCACTCTCCTCAATATGAATTATCCCTTTGCCCCTATTCAGATCCTGCTTCTGTCAATAGTAATACATCAAACCTGCAATTGCTCGATATATTGACTTCCATATTTTCTGTAATAACAAGGGTCAGACTGGCTGGATCACATGTCGGGCTTTGGAAGATTCTTTTGGGCATAATTTCAACCTGAGGGAAAATCACACTGCTTGTAAATTGGACTGTTGGGTTCAGTTTCATATGTTCATTGTCAGTAGAAATGACATCGGATAATAGTACCAAGAAAATACTACTTGTTGAGTACACAACATCCACCTGAAAACTTTCTGGCTCTCAGAAACATGATTTCCGTTCACCATATATATCAATCACGTGTCCTGCATATATGGCATAGATATCCACAGCTGGAATCGATTCTTGAAGCCCAAGCCTGCCCACCCAAACCCTATATCTTATCTCTGTCAGTCACCTGTCCTGACCATTCCTATAAATGTAACTGGGACCCCCTGTCAGCCTTTTCTACTGTTAACCACGAGATAATATTGTTAACCTCCTCTGTTTATGTCATGGCAGATACAATCGGTACTATAGATTAGTACTAGAACAACTGTATTCCATGGGGGGCATGGAATACAATATGATTGTATTCAATTGGGTCCGCCATCTTGGATTTTGAATGGAGCTAAGCTGTTTTTATTTATCTAAAAGTAAATGAACCCCTTAGGCCATGACATAAATACAAATGTCCACTCCCATGGAACATTTTTGCAGCGCATTCACCTCGGTGAGGCCTGTCTGCATTCAACTGCACCTATAAGGCGTCGTTGAAAATGGACAGCCTCACCTCAGTGAATACGATGCAAAAATATTCCAGGGTCATGGACATTTGCTTATATATCTCACGGTATACTTATAGGTACGGCTCTACTTATGTAGGGTAGGTCGCCCCTGACTTGACCACTAGGCATGTTGGTACCTTGTGTCGACCACCCCAAACATCTTTCAAATCACATAGAATTATTAACTGGCTGTACCACAATAACTAAAACAGGTAAACCTTGCACATGCCCCCAGTAATACTTGTAAATAGTGAAAAGATCCTGTAATATTTGGGTGGTGGAATTAAGGTCTATCAACATGCTTAGTGGTCGAGTCAGGGGCAATCTACCCTAACTGCTCTATTCGGAGCTCTTCCCTCCTGCCTTTTCATTTTTTTAGACTCGTTTAGTCTCTCCTGCTCTGACCCTAGCAGCCCACGCATTCCAGACCACCATAAGCTTCCAAACAAATTGCTAAATTTAACCACGCATCAATGGAATTGCATCAATGACTCGCCCCCTTCCACTCAAAATAATCCAATGTCAATTTACAGTGGCGTCAGTTTGAAAACAATGGCCATGAATGGGCCACAATGGGGAGAGCTTGACGCCAAATCTAGTCATGTTTACCCATCGTCTCTCTGCTTTGTATGTGTGTACACCTTATGGATTCACGCGCGCCACTTGTTGGGATAAGGCACCTGTAGTCAAGCGGCACTACCTTCCTAACATACCCGGATGTACAACCGGATATACAAGGTTTTCGCACATGCACGAATAACTGACATCCGGTCGATTCTGCGGTCAGCCTCGATTTCATAACAAGGCCGCCCAAGACCCCATTATGCATTTGGAGCGGAATATGTCACTGATGTTACCATGGAAACTGACGTCGCCCACACAGGATCACTGATGTCAGGTCTGTGAAAGAAGAATCAAAACAATCCAATTTTATAGTTTCAATTACTTGCCATCGCATCTATAGAGCAAAATTGCCTTTTCACTGAGAACTCAATTTCCCTTTGAACAATGAGGCAGCTAGAATTTGTCACACACCCATAAATGGTAGTCTGGCTTGAAATCATGCTCTAAGATGGGAAGGAACATGCACATTGTAGCGGATACAGCATTCAGTTAAAGCTGAGGTGCAACTCAAACTGAATAACCTACACTGTAGAAAAATGTTGTGAAAATAACGGTGAACACCTCCCAAAATTGCCAGCGATTTGTCATTTTTCATGCAAATTCTTCTTAACTGTACTGCCACATGGGACTTCATTGTAGAAATTGCACAACTTTACAGCGATTCCTTTGTGGTGGTTCACTGTTCAGTTTTATGAGGGAGCCTGGTAGATTCAACAATAATTTCTCAGAGGGTAGACTCCAGATTTTGAAAATTTAAACTAGGTGGGGTACAGCAGCTGTAGATTATCATTGAAATGACAAAACCTATACAAGGCGGAAAGGAGAGAAAAACAAAACAAAACAACTAGAACATAGATACTTCCGGAGAGAAGAATAAAACGCATTTCTGTTTACCACTGAAGAAGACGGCACCAGATAGACAGAAGAACAAACAGAATGCAATGCAAAAGAATGACTCTGCAAAGGTATTCGCAGTAGAGACCAGGTAATGGGCAGGCAACCTGAGTGAGTAGCTCAGGAGCTATTTAACACTCCAATGGACATCTACGGCATCGTGCACATTGGCCGGCATGATGCACTAGTCCAATGCATAGGTGGCGCATCACCAGCAATCCATTGCAGCATCATATCGCCACTTTAGACTTGTATCAACCCTGTAGGTTCGGCATTATGCATTAATGCACCCCTTGCGGGTTACTTGTCAATATGATGTGGCAAAGCGCCATGCGACCATCAATGGGTTAGGGTAAAGTGACCATGAGTCGTCCACCTGGGTCATCTTACCACTTACTAGTTAGTCTAGGATCTTTGTAATAGTAGGAAAACTTGCAGGGGTCATCTAAAAATAGATATAAATATTACCCAGATGTCTTACTCTTTCCATCCAGCAATGTTACAACATTCATACCCATAGTCATGGAGCTCTTTGAGCACCCATTATTCAATAGATGTGAATTTTCTTTCATCAGTACCATGAGTCAGCCACTGTGGTACCTTGAGTCAGCCACATTACAAAATGACTCAATTAATTCATAGTAAAGAGTGTGCTTTTGAAGCAAAACAAGGAAAACATTTCTTCCCAGCTGCGAGATCTTGGTCAGAGTGTTTCTGGAATGATTTTATTAATCATAATGCTAATCAATACCATTCCTTGGGTAAACATAAATTATAGCAAACTTATCCCCATTCATCAGCTGTCCGTCATTTCAAAGTGGCTGTCAATCTATCAGAAGACCTCTCTACCTAATTGGTAGAATAGAGTTGATTTTGTTGAAAGATAATGGATAGTGCTAGATTCACTTTCCCAAAGATGGAAAGATAGCAGGTGCTACAGCTCAACATATTGTAGCAGTGTAAATAACTTAGAACTCAATGAAATGGTCACTACTAAGTTTATTTTTGACCAAAAAGCAATAGTGGCCGACTCAAGGTACTTGTATAGTGGCCGACTCAAGGTACATGTATTGCTCAAAGACACCTTGGGTCAGTCTTATCATACCACAAGTCAACTTCTATACAGCAAATTGTTGACTTTTGTACTGAACACTATAAAAGAAATAATTTCAAGTTAAATTATGTTTGACAGAGTATGAATGCAATGCTTTTTTCCAATTTTAGTTAGGTTTAACTCTGTTACTTGGTCAATATCACATTATCACTCATCTTTCATTTTGTTGCTGGAAAATCATCGGAAACCTATATCTGACTTCAAGAATAATTCACAAACTCTAGTGTCATCTAGAGCTCCTGGAAGGTCCTGGACTTATATTCCAAAAGATGCTAAGATAGCTTATAGCATACCTTGCCATGTAGCACCAGTGCAAATAGCTTAGAATCCACTAATATATTCATTAACACATTCATTTTAGGCCCATAACCAAGCAAAATGGTCGACTCAAGGTACCTGGACGACTCAAGGTCACTCTACCCTAAAGCTTATGGGAGGTGCTGCACAACACCATGAGCAGCTCACACCGAGCTGCCCACAAGACGGCACCAAAGCTTTATGGTTAATATAACCTGCTCCACAAGAGCAGAATCAACAACCCAACTGCCGAGCTGCTCATTAGTCTTTCTGAAGAAGCGTTGACCTTGCGTGTTTATCAATTGCGCAGCCCTAATCCCACGGGATTAAAACGCATTTCCCTTGGTTTTAAGAACGCAGTTAGAATAACGAAGGTCATTTTAGGTTATTTCCCAATACAACCCACCGTAATCTCCCGCGTATAAGGCGCAGCCCGCGTATAAGGCGCACCTAGAGTTTTGGAAAATTCTAAAAAAAATGAAATATTTATAACTCTGGTTCTACTGAATGAATTTTCAAAATTCAAAAACCTATGGGTAGCTTGGGCCACCTTGGGCCCTCCTGGGTCCCATTTTGACCAAGGGGGCATGTAAGATATCAAAAGAAAGGTCTTGGTGTCCCCCTTGTGGATCCAATGAGAACTAAAACCCCCCGTATAAGACACGCCTTATACGCGGGAGATTACGGCAATATGTTACCCCTCGGTATGTTTCTATTTCATAAGAAGGATATAAAATCCATGGATTTTGGTCAACGGTATGTACCATGTCAAAATGAGCTTGGTGAGAATACTAATCATCCTGTAGCTATGATGTTTATGATCGGACAGTGAGGGTTAAAGTAATTTATAATTTGATATCTATTTTTTCAACTTTCCCATCTTAACTACAAAAACTGTTAGTCCTGCCAGCTTAAAGTAAACATGCAACTCATTATTGTCTTTGAAAAATATAATAGTTGCCCATTTCAAGCATTCACCCTTTTCAACGTTTTTTTCGTCTGTTAGCAAATTCACTAATTCCTTACTCTGTATAATTATACAACACACAAACGATGTGAGGTAACTAAGGGTTTCTATTGACAATTTTCATGAGTCCATTTTGTTCTTCTAGTTTGGTGAACCCATTAGGTCAATATGAAGGGTTGGTGCAAGGGCAGATAGGTTTGACAGGTTTAGACCTTATTTCAAATGTCTCCCATTTTGAAGACCTTTTTTTCAGTGATGGCATTTCAACCCTTAGTTGACCCCTTCCTAGCATGTGCATTTGCAAATAATCATAGATCTATAAGTAGCCTACTGGTATTATTTTATAGTTTAACCTTTGTATATTGATTTTAGTTCACGCTTTAATCAATGAAAGTATTTAGATTTGATAATGTATTAATTAGAATTAATTGGGTATAATTGAATACCGTACCTTAACTAAACATAATTGTTTTGAAGTACCATAGTTCTACCTTTAGTAGTGAGCATGTTAGGATAACTAACATGACCAACACGTGATTATTCAACTGATATAGTAGGGTTTCAGAGGACCAGTGCCTTCTCTGAAGACCAGGACACTGAAATCGTCAAGATTGAGATTAAATCAACTGGAAATACCGAAATCTACATGTTGGACTTTTCCTTTTGGAGACCTAAGGGGGTCATAATCAAGATTAGGATAAAATGGTACAAACCTAAAATGCGTGGTTTAATTCCGTTTCAACCTAACATTCTGTAGATTTTCGTCGGACCTCCGTGATACTGTTTCCATTAAGTTGCAATATCTCAAATGAACGAAGGTCCCGTTTTTGCACAAGAGCACAATCCCTTGAAGTCAAAGGAAATGTTCTTGAAAATGAGTGCAGGCCCTATATTAATTCTAGTGATAACATATGTAGTGTTCTACCCCTCGGAGTTTAATCGAATCTTTCGATAAACAACGAAGAACAACTATTCAGGTTCCAGTTAAAACTTTATTGTCTAATAACACATAGGCATCAGCCGTTCTCGATAACAGTTACAGGTGGTAGAGTTTTAACTCTATGGCACGTTTGACACTAGGCCTTCTAGTGTCTGCAGTTGATATTCCACATTTACCTTCTCTGTGCAACAGCAGAGAAGTATTATAATATGGTAGCCGGGCAGCCGCCAACCATCGCTCACGATGGTCAGTCGGGGCTGGACTGACCCTGAGGAAGGCCGTACAACGGCCTTATATACACCAGAGTCGAGGGCCACGTGACCAGGTGGTGACGTGGTGCTGGACTCCAGCGCCCCCAGGCGTCGGGTAATAGAGGTGTTCTCGACGTCGCCCACGAGGACCACGAAGGTACCTCGAAGACGACGCGGGACCACCACACATGCATTTAGGTATCAGATGCGCCAGGCATTTAGGTATCAGATAGAGGTATAATATTAACTGGTGCAGTCTGGCGTGGCGGGTGAGACCTGTCGCCTAGTGTTCCTGAGGTTCCAGGTAGGTGGCAGCACCTATCCAGGTCCATGGGACACCTGGCGACGAACCAGGAGTATCCATATAAAAGGCTCCACGCTTACCTACCATGTCAGAGGCCATGTAGGCCTCCGTACATGATACATGTAGATATCATGTTATCCTGATCATATACTCACAAGGGTAACCGGAAGGTGTAAAACAAAATAAACCATTGGCATACACTCGGAATACTGTCTTTGTCTTTCCTTTCGAATTACAAGACTCGAACCCCTCTGGTTAGAAAGACCAACCATTACAGAGGTAACCACAATATTTAGCTTTCACGTTCTTTAGGTGCGATCACATGTCCCTCTCACTAAGAAGAAGATTCAAATGTTACCCCAAAACACTGGACTACTTTATTCAATGGGCTCTTGTTTTCCAGCATTGGTCAGACACATCAGCAAGGATAATAGCCCTGGGACCAGCCTCACACGCTGGTAGTTCCCTGTACAATTCCCCAAATACAAGCTTTAGGGTAGACTGCATGGTCTGTATTTGAGTTCAATTATAAACTGGTGTTGAGAGAAAAACGAAGGGGGCGTAATGGCTTTGAAACTGAAATGTTTACTATAAACTGTACATATCTTGTATAGCTTTAGAGGTAGGCTATGTTATAGTCCATATTTATAAACCTTCAGGCATTGATACAGGGCACTACAGGTACTTAGAATTCTCCACCTGTTCTGGTGGCGGGAGATGGAGATTGTTGATTCCATACATTAAGTGATGGATGCGGTTACAATGACATACCGTGAGGAATAGGAGCAGGGAGCCTGCATGGACTGAACATGGCCTCAGGCCTAGACCTCTAGACCCATTTGGGCTTTCACAAAATGAATCTTTATTAACATTATCATAAAATACAGTTCAACGTGGAGTCTGTTGCAGAGAAAGTATAGTTAATATCGTTCTGTAATTTATCCCTATCTACAAGTCAAGGGAAAATATGTGAATGTTGAAATGGCCCTTCTTGTCCCCTTCGTATTGCACATCACGTTATTCTGTTGTGGGTTATTGATATGACAAACCTCTGAAGAGTGCATATGGAACCAATTGCTCTGGCAAAGGAAAATGGATAGGTCTGCTGCTGTGCAAACTGGGGGTTGATGAAGAGTGATAAACTTTTAGTGTGCCCAGGGTCACTGCCTGAATAAGGCATATGTCCTAGGGAATTGCCGTCCACTAACCCTATCCCTACATCTGGTCATATTTATTTGCCTTTTAGGATAGTACTAAGCATATATCTTAAGTTTCATGTGTAATACCTAACCAGGAGGATTCTGATTACTGGAGGTGATTTCAAAAACCTCCACTAACATCATTGCCTTGTGATGCTAGCGAAATCTATGCCTACCACAGGATGCTCTGTTAATACCTAGCTGCACCTATCCAAATAGCCAACACAATTCATGGGGTGATGTTAGTGAGCGCAGTGGCAGTGCTGCACTGATGGGTACTACACACTTGGTACACAGCATGTGTAGTCACTGTTTCTATTTAGATAGTGCTAACATTGGCACATATAGACTTCACTAAACACCAGTTCGTATCATTGCTACAAATTTGTTCAACGCTTAAGAGTGGAGAGGTGATGTTAGACCGTATTGAAATAACCTCCTGAGATGGTTGGACAGTCTTTGTGTCAGCTGAAATTTCTTTTTGAGAGATTTGAGTTCTTCTTCTATAATTTAAGAATTGCAGAATGATATCGTCCAGGCAGTGGTGATCATTGGAAATTCAGGTGATGAACATACGGAAATGACAATACAGGAAGGATACCCACAAAACTACCATCTTTCTCACTACCACAATTCTTTTGAGTATCTTTTTTCTTTTGTTAATATCTAATCAATCAGAAAGAAAATATCCCAGTGCATGTGCTTGGCGCTGCTCATATACTACATGTCAGTACTGATTGAAAATTGGATACATATCTTTGCCCACTAAAACCGAAAATGTTATTTGTGGCATCTTAGAAAGATTTCATAAAGAGGCAGTATAACACTAGTAGATATAGGACCCATACCTATTAGAACACAGTGGGTCCATATTTGATGTCATAGCTGTGTGGGTGTTAGTGACTCGATGTGACTGACAGATAAGTCCATAATGTACCCCCAGTTCCTACTACAAAGTCAAGGGGTAGGTTAAACATGAGTTACTCACACAAACCTGAGTCAAACATATGAATCTATCACTATCTATAAGACCTCCCTCATCTTGTCCTTTTTTCATTTCCTTTCCATTAACTGAATAGCATTGGAACCGCACCACAATACAAAAATGGAGGATTTAGCATGCGTGCAAAACACCAGAACAGGAAGTAATGTGATACCCATGGTGCACCTACCCTACCTGCCCTCAACCACACAAGTCACCAATACGCCATCTGATGCCCTGATCTTCTCTGTGGAGGCCGATAAAACTGGCTTCCCCTGACGCTGGTTCCAAGGATGTGTGGGGTACAACAGGAGATGCCATAGTTCTTTGCTGTTATCTGGCTGGAATCAGCATAAACAGATCTAGACACTGGTACCCCACCAAGAATTCAATGTATATTATGTTAGCTGGTGTTTTATTATTGCTGTGTTCTTGTATGATGCAATCTTTATGATCACTGATGACAATACCGCTGTAATAAAAAAACAAAAAAACGCGCACCACTGCCCGAGTTGTTTGCTTCAAAGAAATAGACCCTGAACAAAAGGAAAGTGGAGGAATAGATGAAGAGAAAGCAACACACTAGATACATGCATGCTAAGATCTAAATATCTATAGTTATTCAAAAGATGAACATTCAATATTAGTCATTGACATAGTACAGTCTATTGAAAACAAGACGAACTGTGACATTTTCAAATCGCATGTTTTCATGTTAAACCAAAATTGCTTCTTTTGAGCTCCCCCCCCCCGATATATGCTGCTATACTTGCTAGTTGGTCTACAGACTGACCGGAGAGCCCCCTGTCACCTCCTTTCCCATAGAGACAGTGGACACCTTGGTTATTAGTCACATTTCCACAGTCATTGAAATATTCAAAGTACCAAGACCTCTCAGGTCTATGCAAATATATCTGTTGTACCCGGAGGATAATAATTTTTAGCAACTAATGTTTCTCCTAAACTGGGGAACACTGATTCAAAGCCAAAAAATATTTTCTCCGGGTCATTTTCCTCCATATTCTGACACATTACACATACTCCGTATGCCCCCCCCCCTGGAAAGATCCCCATTACCAGCTGTATATCGTTGTGACCCCCCCCCTCCTTTCATGCCCTCCCAAAATCCTGCTGTGAGTAGTTCAGTGTCCGTCCAAGCCCCTGTGAATGAGATATAGGTGGCTTATTAGAAATGGCATGAGATCTATATTTTTTCTATATATTTAGACTATAACATGATGCAAGGGAGTCCTGTTTTTACTTGTTCTGAACAGTCCTCTTTTATTGGGTGGAGTGGGACTTTGTATTGAGAATCCCTTTGTCCTCATTTCTGGACAACTATTAAGT